>JAEQBH010000906.1:2167500-2767500 GCA_016808115.1 Tetrastigma voinierianum | reverse complement strand
TTCAAGATTTTAGTAATTAGTGCACTTAGTGCAATGATCAACTTTTCAGAAACTATGTGAGCACCAAATGCCATCCACATGCATATGGTTAGATTTTAGACTCAGAGATCTTTCCATAGAGTCCAATAACGCGCAAAACGGACTTCGAACGAGGAAGTTATGGTCATCCGAAGTTGGCATTGCCGAGCTCATTCCCTAGACGAGGTCGGCTCGGCCAAGGGAGGCCAGCTCGGCCAGAAGAGGTCGGATCTGCTATATTTGAGCACCAAATGTCATCCACAAGCATGTGGTCAGATTTTAGACTCAATGAGCTTTCCATAGAGTCTAAGAACACCTGAAACGGACTTCGGACGAGGAAGTTATGGTCATTCTAAGTTGGCGCTTCACATGAGCAGCAACTGACATGCAGAACCGACAGGTACCTACTATCTTTCGTCTCTTTAGAACACAATATGAGCTCAGATTATATTGAGCCATATATGGATGGATTCTAGACTCAAAGGGATTTCCATAGAGTCTACGAATCCATTTGAAACCCGACTCTGGATAAGAGTTATGGTCAGTCCGAAGTTGGCACAACCGAACTCATTCCCCGTTGAGTTTCGCCAAGAACCCAGCCAAGAGGCCACTGGCCTCACGCCTCATCCCCTAAGCTCTGGGCCATACACAAAGCCCATCCCCGTCGAGCTCCTGACACACACAGATCATCCCCACTGAAGTCTCGGCCATACACAGCTTCATCCATGCTCGAGCCTCGGCCGTAAGAGCCCCGCCCGCCCAAAGAGGTCGGCCACAAGAGCTCGCCGCCCCAAAGAGGTCAGGCTCGGGCCAAGAGCTTAGCTCAGGCAAAGGGGTCACCACTTGTAAGAGTCAAATTGGAGCAAAGAGGCTGCCCGGTCGAAGAGGTCAGCTAGGCTAGAAGAGCTCAGCTCTGCCCAAAGAGGTCAACTCATCCAGCCAAAGAGGTCGCTCTATCCAGAGAGCTCACCGTCTAAAGAGGCCACTCATCCAAACAAAAGAGGTCAGCTCATCCGTGAGGAGTCTGACCTACCCAAAGAGGTCAGCTCATCCAGGAGAGCTCAACTCTACCCAAAGAGGTCAATTCGGCCAGAAGAGCTCGGCCACAGCTCATCCTTTCAGACCCTTCCGAGTAAAAGGCCATGGGCTAGGTCCCATTTGGGATTCGGGAAGCTTACAGATCGTTTACCGATGGGGCTACTATATACCAGAAGGAAATAGGGCCAAATTCCCTTTACTTCCCAACAAAAAATCAGTCTTAAAGTTTGGCTAATACATAGGATCGAAATAGAGCGACTTCCTATGGTTTAGACGCAACCCAACATCCTTTCAAGGCAAGACACAACCCTTACCAAATTGTATTAAACATATAATCTAAGTTTAATTACAATTTATTTACATCACAAGAACAAAACTTTGACAACAGTTTAGTTTAAAACAAAAACTGGGTTTTCTACCCAGAAATTTTACAAAAGAACACAATAAGCCATCTTAGATCTTCCTTTCAACTAAGACCTCATGAAGTGCCTTCTCTTAGTGTACCTCCAAGACTGGCAATATTTTTCACAACGGGTGAGCTGGGTGCCCAAGAGGAAAAATCTCCTACAAGGGCTACTCCCCACCTAAGTGCACATGCAATGGCATAATCCATAAAATCATTCACACTCATTCATATAAAATATGCATATCTCTATATGAATGTCTATGTCATGCCCAACCCTCACTAACTCTCTCATACATGCAATTTTCCATGTATGAAAACTAGTTTCAAAACAAAAGCTTTTTTTTTTTTAAACTCATTGAACAACCTCTGATATCAGACAACCCTCTGAATATTTTGCATACTTGGACAACCCTCCGAATGGTAAACCACTGGAAAAACTCCGAGTATCGAACCACTGGACCATCTTCGAGAACCCCTTATTGGACAACCCTTCAATAGAGTTCATTGGACAAACCTCCGATATAATTTATTGGACAACCCTCCTAATCACTATTACTGGACAACCCTCTGAATACCCATTTTATTCATGCACTCACACCCGATTCAAGCGATGACCCCGTGCACATACAATGATAATGTCACTGCATAATATCTCATGTTACATGCATGATGGGAACTACATGCAACACTCATAATACATGCTTCACACCAAGCATCACGTTAATATATAACAAGCATGCATATATTAACATCATTTTCATATTAACTGCATGTTATTCAAACAAGCAATAACACACAAAAACTCGGATTTCAATCTCCAAACCTGTAAACAAAGATGCACAAGACACAACCAAGATCATCCCGCTTAGATCCCAAACTGGCGCATAACACCGGCCTGAACCCAAATTAAACTACACGGTCCGTAAACCGTCCCAACCAACAACACATCTATAGAAATTATTCTTTAAACCAAATTCCACTACTCTAAGCAACTGGTCATGGCCATTTCATGGCTCTTAAACAAAGACTAACCGCCGTAGAGAGAACCCTACCTCTCGGCGTGCATCTGCTCACTCGCGCAACCCTCTATTTGTTAATCAAAGAACTGCTGGTTCTCTTTCCTTTCCGTTTTCTTTCTTCTTTCTTTTCTTTTCTTTCTTTCTTCTCCTTTCTTTTTTCTTTTCCTTTTTCCTCTTCCCACCGAACAATTGCTTAGGTGGAGAATACTTATCTAGGTGTAGAACACTTTTCTTTCTCTCTCATGACACATAGCATTCCAAATGTCATTCATGCCCACTTTCCCACCACTATCCTCTTATGCAGATAGAAGTGTGACACTCAAGCTTCCACTTACATGCCAAGTGTCCTTCTCAGTGCCATATGGCACATACCTTCATGCCACATGTCACCCTCTCACTGGCCCATTTGTCTCAAAATACGCACCCGACCCTTGGAATTCGACGCAATTCTGACTATACCTAGATTCATGAGATTTGAACTCAACTAAGACCGGCTGTCAGCCATCCGAGATCTAGAGAAATTCCCAGGTTTGCAACCCGTGTCTATCATTTTACTTTATCTGGGGTCTCACATTTTATCTTCTATTTAAGAGAATAAATATGTTCTTAACCGTTAATATAATTATTTAATAAGTATAACATTATAAAATAATATATAATCTAGGAGAATCATAAAACAATGTTGAAAACTATTCTTCTATAATTTGTATAGAACACAAAAGACATTCCATTTTTTTACATTAGAGTCTAACTTAATTTATTGGATTTCATACATTAAATATATATTTAATATTTATATTTCATGGATATAGAGATATTTATCAATAGTTTCAAATAATTGATTTTCTAATATTTTGTGTGATAATTAGTTTTGAATAAAAATAATACTTAAAAACAAACAAAGTTAATATTAATAAAATAAATATAAGAAGTAAATAATAAATTTGATAAATTTTTATAAGACTTGATTCCAATTTTAAGAAATTTGAATAGTAATAAGAATAAATAATAAAACATGAAAAGACAAATATTTATTACGCTATACCTTAATAATAAAAACAATTTTATAATTATTACCTTATACTATAGTATATAATATATTACATTTAAGTTGTAAATGTTATAAGTTAGTGGTGGTGCAAGGGTTGGAGGAATTTTTGAGATAATACAAAATTTTTTTTAAAGAGATAATTGTGACATCCCAATCCTTGGGTCTCAAGTGACTAATTGTCAACTCAAGGAAAACTCAGGTCTCATATCATGAGACCCATACGTGAGTAAAGATGGCCACATTGGCCTACACAACTGTGACGACCCATTTCCCGAGGGTCCGTTGACAACCCGGTCAACTCGTTGACACCGTGGATGTCGTAACCCGACACCACGCCCCCTGATGAAAATTGGCAGAGCCTTGTACTCCGGGAGCTTCTAATTTCAAGATACACAACCTGTCCTAAATAATCAACAACAACCACTAGTCCATGTGTGAAGAAAATGCCACTGGGGCTCCATGCATCAATACTCACAAAATTACATCAACTATATACCAATAGTTCAAGAGTTATTACAATACTCTTAACCAAAACATATATCAAAATTTAAAGTTTTAATACATGTTCTACAAAACGAATACCAAAGCCACAACCCGACTTTCTTCTAAAATGCGGCCTCTAGTGAGCGTCGTCCTCCTGTACCTAAAATAGTGATCCCTCGACAGGGTGAGCAATGCTCAGTAGTGATAATTTCCTACATGGGTTACTCCCCACCTAAGTGCACATGTCATGACAAACAATCACACTCAAGTAAATACATGATCCTACTTGAATGTCTACATGTCGGCATCCCATGTCTCAGTCTCATCGACTTCACACACATGCCTAAGCTAATATGCGAGCCAAAAATACAGTTTTCAAAACAAAAACTTTTTGTTCTCGAAAACTTACTACCGAGTTTCGGTAAAATTTATTGGACAATCCTCCGAGGCGAATATGTTGGATAACCCTCCGAAACAATTCATGGGCCCCTCTAACGTGAATTGTTGGACAATCTCCCAACACAATTCTCCGGAAAATCTTCCGTCGAAATTTCTTTCACAAACATTTTTCCTTTTTATTTTCTTTCATGTCATGCACTCACTCCTAATATTCTAGGGTGCCCCAGTGCATATGGAATGCATTATGCCAATTCCAACAACTCATGCTAATATATAAAACATGTATATACTAACATAATTAATTCACACAATTCAAGTTATGCAATTCACATCAATAACACCAAAATTAACCTACACGGGCTAATTAATACCATAAAGCAATTCATTTTGAATCACTCTAACAACACAAAATCACACCAAAATCACGTGAATCAAGCCACGTGAATGCAAACCCTTGGGTTGGCAACTGCTCACTACACAACAATGGGATTTTTCCCACTCTGCTCAAAGCTTTTGGTGACCAAGACTGCTTAATCGCTTCGTAACATCCCCAACCATTTACATGACTCTTAGCCAAATAATAACACAAGTAGGAAAAAGATCCCTACATCTTGAGTTAGTCGAACCCACTAAATTGGTGTCCACGCGTAGCCCTCGTCGCGTAGATCGACTTTGCTTCTTGCTCCGTCGAGAACCGACGGTCCGAACGACTAGAAATCTAGAGAGAAGTAGCTCTCTCTCTCTCTCTAAAACTCAAAGACCAACCTACTGCCACTTTTTGCTCTCCTGCACATTTTTTGCTTTCAAAAATGGAGAAGAAGACTATTTAGCTTTTGTCTTATTCTCATTAAACATTTCCATAATTCAATGTGTCCCTTTGCCTGATTTTTGACACTCGCACCCAGCCATCCATCTCATCCTCTCACTAATCATGCAACATGTATCACATGGGTACATGTAGTAGGTGACTTTTGTCACATCACATGTCTTTCAAGAGCCGTTTTACTTCGCACCCAAGACCCTGCCTCGAAAACGTGAAATTTCGACCGCTCCCGAATTCAACAAAATTGACGGGTAGCTGGGGATTTCATGATTCAAACGGTGAAATCTATTTCATCATCCAAGATCTAGAAAAATTTCGGATTTTTACCGAAATTACCGTTTTACCATTATTCAGAAAATTTGAATTTTCTCGGGTTTTACAACAACATACTCACCAAAATATATCCAACTATATTACAATAGTTTCAAGAGTTGTTACATCACTCTTAATACAAACATGTTTCAATTGTAATATTTCATACATGTTTTACAAAACGTAATCTCAAAGCCACATGCCCGCTTCTCAAAAGCGGCCCTAATGAGCGCCATTCTCCGAGCACTCCCTCGTAATTCGAAATAATTTTCCTCGATTGCAGTGAGCAATGCCCGCAGTTGAATTCCCCACATGGGCTACTCCCCACCTAAGTGCATGTAATGACAACCAAACACATTCAAAGAAAATGCATGATCCTGGTTTGAATATCTACATGCCTAATCCCATGTCTCGAATTCTCACCGACTCCCTTACACATGTTTATGCCATGTATGTGAAATGGCTTCCAAACAAAAATATTTGTTTTATTTGCAGGCACCCTCCGATATAAATACGTTGGACAATCCTCCGAGGTGAATTTGTTGGGTAACTCAAAATAATTTAATGTAATCCGACGTGGAATTGTCGGACAATTTTCCTAACACAATTCTTTGACAACTGATAAAATTCTATTTTTATTGCTTTCATAAAAGTACTCTCTTCGTCACAACCCTCCGATTTTATTTGTCATGCACTCACACCTACTATTCTAGGGTGCCTCGGTGCATATGAAATGTATTATGCCATATTTCAACAATTCACATATAGCATTATATATATATATATATATATATATATATATATATATATATGAAACATGCATATATTAACAGAATTTAACACACAACAACATGTTATTCATTCATAGCAATAACAATTCAAAATTAACTCATGAATAAACACCGGCGTAATTCATTTTGAACCGCCCAAGCAACACAAACCACACACATTCACGTGAACAGTACAACCCTAGGTCTCAAAACCGTCTAAAATTTCAAATTTTCGTCCCACTCTGGGGAACCAAAACTCACGGTCTTTTCGGCCTAAAACACTCCAACCATCAACAAGGATCTTAAATGAGGATTAAATCAAGTAGGAGAAGACTCTCACTCCTCTGAGTCGAAACTCCACAAAACCTAGATCCATGCGTAGTTTCATTAGGGAGCAACTTTGTCTCTTGGCTCGCCGGGATTCAACGGTCCGATCACTGTAAAATTTTAGAGAGAAGGTGAGCTCCCCAAAATCCCTTCCTTTCTCTCTTTCCTTTTTCTCTCTCTATTTTCCTCTCTCTTCCCCCCACTCCAACGGTCATCAAGCTGGTCAAGTGAGAGAGCACTCTCTTGCCACCCTATTATTGGCTCATTCGGGATTACATCCCATCCCTTATCCATAATAGTGATTTCCACCTACTTAAGGAGATGTCACACGTCCACGTGGCCCCACTTTGGCTTCCCGGGGTTTGACTAATTTGCATCGACACGTGGCACACCGTGAGCCTACCACCTTAGTATGCCATGTCCCATCTCCTCTCTGCCTTTGAAAATATGAAATTTCGACTGCCTTTAATTTGATGAAATTGACGTAGAAGTAGATTCCTCGTTAGACGATTCTAACGGTGAAGTCCTTTTCATCATCTGAGATCTAAAAAAATTCCGGATTTTGACCGAAATTACCATTTTACCATTTCTTATAAAATTAAAATTTTATCGGGTTTTACAATAATAAAGCTAATTTTTTTTAAAAAAAAAAAAGCATATATTTGAAAAAAAAATTCATATTATGAAAAGAAGGTTTGGATATTATGAAAAGAATTGAGAGCTCCTAACCCTAAGTAAACTTTCTTCCTTATTCCTTATCCGAGGTGATGTGAAACCCCGAGAAAATCTAATTTCTCTAAAAAGGGCAAAATCGTAATTTCGGTAAAAATCCGAAATTTTTCTAGATCTCGGATGACGAAACAGACTTCACCGTTGGAATCGTCTCGCGAAATCTAGGTAACACGTCAAATTCCAAGACAGTCGGAATTTGCATGTTTTTTCAAGGCACCGAGTATCGTGTCGAAACGAAATCTGATGAAAGTTTCACATATAACAGAGGCTCATGTGATACATGTTGAAATGAGTAGAGATGATGGAAATGGACGGCCGAGAGAGTGTCATGTGTCAAAATCCAAGAGAAGGGACATGATGACATTTTGGAATTGTTTGAATGAGGATGAGATAAAGAGTGTATAAGTGGTTCCTTCTTCTTCAAAATAGGAGACCAAAACGTGAGGGGCTGAAAACGACCGTAGAGTTAGGTTTTGATATTTTTGTAGAGAGATATAGTGCCTCTCTCTAAGATCCCGGCGATTTGACCATTTGATTCCTTCGCTCGACCAAGAAGAAAAAGTCGCTCTACGCGGCTAGGCAACGCGCATGGTTTCCTTGAGTTTCTGCATAAACCCAATATGCATGGGTTTTATCCTACTTGTTTTACTCTTGATTTAAGTGTTTTGTGATGTTTGTGTTGGTTTGAGGCCGTGAGGGGCCGTTTGATCGGTCCCAAATCTTGGAACCGAAATGTTGGAATTTATGAGACCCATGTGGACAGTCCGTGACGTTTTAGGGATTGATTTGGGGTTTATTACAATTTATATAATAAATTGTGTTTTGGGTGAGTAGGAGACCTAAATGGATATGGAATCTTGCCCACCTCAAGAGGAACCGGACGCGATAGTGGTCGCCCACGTGACGCCCCATCGTTTCTGTTTTTGGACTGCTTAAAAACAGTCCCGTTGGCTTGAATTGGACCAAAACGCCCATGTGTGGTGGTATGAGATTTGTTGAAATGAATGGCTTCGAGTTGAGTGGAAATAGATAGGTTAATGCATAAGTTTGATGTGTTAACATGATGTTACAATTATATGGAATATAATTGTGTGTATAAAGCACGGAGATGAATTACATTTTCAATTATATGAAATATAATTGTGTGTATAGGCCATTGGAGATGAAATTATGATTTGCCTGGCGAGCTAATTTTGGTGTCAATGATCCATATCATTGAATTACATGTGGTGTGAATGTAAAATTGAGAATATATGCATAAGTGATATATTTGTATAAAAATGATTGAAATGGCATAATGCATTTCATATGCATCGGGTAACCTAGAAATTAGGTGTGAGTGCATGACATGAATTTTGTGGAAAAAAAAAACGAACATGATTGCGAAAGGAATTTCATAGGATGATTTTTCGGAGAATGGGGTCAGAGACACCCAATGTGATCATTTCTTGGATGAGACCATGGACTGCTTCATGTTGGAAGTTTTCCAACACATTCGCCTCAGAGGGTAGTCCCATCTTTTACCGACAACAAGTTTTGTTTTGAAAATGGTATTTTTCTCATACATGGCTTTAGTGCGTGAGGAGCCGCGAGGACTCGAGACATGGAACTGCATTTAGACATTCAAGCAGGGATCACGGCCTTACTGAGCGTGTGTTTAAATTGAGCACAGACATGCACTTAGGTGGAGAGTAACCCATTTAGGGTGATTCCACTATTGGGCGATAGCTCACCCTATCAAGGGAACATTTTTTAAGGTACAGGGGGCGCTCGAGAAGACGGCTCTTCTTAGAGACCGATTTTGAAGAAAGCCGGGTTGTGGTTTTGATGTTTTTGGATAATATGTATTAGAATTATAGATTTTAATATGTATTTGTATTAAGAGTAATGTATAACTCTTGAACCATGTGAGATAGTTGGTTGGTTATTTTTGATGAGAAATGTTATAACTCATGAACTATTGGAATATAGTTGGGTATATGTTTGATGAGTATTGGTTTAGGGGCCCAAGAGGCCATTTTTATTCGTATATTGCCCTGGAAGATACGAGACGCCAGTAGATATTTGCACGGCTGGATGAGGCCAACGAACACCCCTGCTTGGGGCGCTACAGAAGTTTGGAAAAAAGACATCAATTGTGAGTCAATAAAAAGCAAGTGAGAGTTTTACTTTTCTTTTTCTTTTTCTTTTTCTTTTTTTTTCTTTTTTTATTTTTTTTATTTTATATCTATGGGTTTTACTATTTATTATGCTTAAAATGAATGTATTTGTGTTGTGTGAATGGGATGAACATGTTTTTCTAAGTTTTGTGAAAAAATATGTAAAAAATGGATGTTCGGGTTATGGAAAGATGATCTTGTGACGCCCCATTTCCCGGGGGTCCCGTTGACCACCGTCAACCTGCGGAAAACCTGTATGTCTCATATCATGAGACCCATACATAAGTAAAAATGACCACATTGACCTATACATCATACTCACCAAAATATATCCAACAAACTATATTACAATGATTCAAGAGTTAATTTCACTCTTAATACAAACATATATTAAAATTAAGAATTTTAATACATGTTATACAAAAATATCAAAGCCACAATCCGACTTTCTTCTTAAAAGCGGCCTCTAGTGAGCGCCGTCTTCCCGAACACTCCCTGTACTTGAAATAATGTTCCCTCGACAAGGTGAGCAATGCCCAATAATGATAATCTTCTACATGGGTTACTCCCCACCTAAGTGCACACGTAATGGCAACCAAACACATTCAATTAAATGCATGATCCTATTTGAATGTCTATACGCCCAATCTCATGTCTCAGTCATCACCGAATTTCTCACACATTTTAAGCCATAGGTATAGTAATTCATTTTTTTTTCAAAAAACAAAAATATTTGTTTTAATTGAGGACAACTTTCCGATATAAATATGTTGGACAATCCTCCGAGGTGAATTTTTTGGGTAACTCTCAGAAACAATTCATGGGCCCCTCCGACGTGAATTGTTGGACAATCTTCCCAACACAATTATTCGGACAACTTTCCGATAAAATTATTTTTATCACTTTACAAATGACCATCGCTTGACAACTCTCCGATTTTATTTGTCATGCACTCACCTACCATTATAGGGTGCCCCTGCATATGGAATGCATTATGCCATTTCCAACAATTCATGTTAATATATTTTAAACATGCATATACTAACAAAATTCAACTCACAACATCATGTTATTCAATTCATAACAATAACACCAAAATTAGCTCACATGGGCTAATAACAAATTCGAGCAATTCATTTTGAATCACTCAAGCAACACACAAATCACACATAAATTACGTGGAGCAGGTAAAACCACAGGTCTCGACCTTTGTTCACGGCTACGTCAGGATTTTCTTCGCTGTGGAAATATTTTGGGACCCAGCACGACCATCCAGGCCTTATCAAATCTTCATCCATTAAAATGGCTCTTAGCCAAAAAATAAATCAAGTAGGAGAAGACCCCTACCTCTCAAAGTTGTCGAAATTCCAAAAAATCGGTGTCCACGTGTAGTCCTTGCAGCGTAGATCAACTTCTCCTCTTGCTCGAAATGAGAAACCAGACGGTCGACGTAGAAATCTAGAGTTGGACTTTTTCTCTCTAAATTGTTTTTCTCCTATTCCTTTGCGTTCGACCTGTGGAAGAAGAAGATGTCTTTATTTTTTTTCTTTTCAATTAATTCCCTTTTTGTCCCTTAGTTTGACTTTTAAGGGCTCTTTGACACTTGGATTAATCTAAGCCATTTATCTTTATCCTCTCACTAATCATGCAACATGTGTCACATGGGTACATGTAATAGGTGGCCGCTGTCGTAACATCTTATCTCCTGAGCTGTCATACGGCACCCAGGTACCGGTGTCTCGAAGACGTGAAATTTGGTTGTCTCGAGTCGAGGAAATTCGCGTGGTAGCGCTAGATTTGGTAGAGGCGATTCAACGATGAAGTACGTTTTGTCATCCGAGATCTAGAAAAAATCCTAATTTTGACCGAAATTACCATTTTACCATTTTTTAGAAAATTAGAATTTTCTCGGGTTTTACAGATCTATTGTGTGAAAGTGGGGCACGTATGGAGAAGCATAGAAAAAGGAGATCTAACAAAATTGTAAACAAAATTATGATTTTAAATCATGAGTAATTATTGTTAAAAAAAATGAAGAATACTAAAAGACTTTGCTATGAATATATCAAATTGTAAAAAATTTCTTTTAGTTTAAGATTTTGTTATTATTTCTATTTCTAAATCCATATAAAACATATATTTCTCTCTCAGGAGTCTCCCCGAATATAAAGAGATGGGTTGTGAGATTTATAGGGAAATATTATGCTTAACCATCTTAAAAATTAGAGTTTATCTTTATTTCTTTTTATTTTGATAAATGGTTAACACGAGGAGAACCACAAAGATCAACCAAATGAGATTGAGCTCTTTTATATCACATTACTCTTGTCAGACTCAAGCTATCTATGTAAGTATTGTAGCCTACTTTCTTCAATTAATAAATATACTAGTCATGTGATGTTTTCTTTTGATTTCTTTAATTTCGCGTGTTCATAGTGCAAATGATCTAAAGTATCACTTATAGAAACTGAACAACGTGAGATATTTGATAGTAAAGCGAAAGAGTTAGAGAGTACGCGCAAAGAATGAGACAATACTCATTTGAGGAACACAAGTAATGAGTTAAAAATGCGTCAAACTAAATGAATAATTCATGTTTCAGACTTGGGAAGCAACAAGAGGATATGAATCATGAGAAGGAGTAGTTGGATCTTGAGAAAATTTTGTTGCCTATTAGTGTTCACCTGAATTATTTTTATACTTTATTTTCTTTTATTAAATTAATTTCATTTTAGTAATTTTCTATTTATTTTTATTACTTCAGTTATGTAATAATAACTTCTTTATTAGAATTACTTTATTAATCATATTTAATTTTATTTGATTAATTTTATAAATTTGCATTTTGTGAATTATAAATTAAAAAAAAAACAACATTTGACGACCACTAGTATCGTTACCTATATATTTAATTTGTGACTAGTTGGTTTAATTGACAACATAAATATACTTGAGATTACTTATTCCTCATTGAAGAAAATTGAAACTTACGACCAATTACATTTTGTTGTTGAAACTTATAAATAGCAACCACTCGGTTTTGATCACAGAAACATTTAACTTGTGATCACAATCTTTTCATCATTAAAACATTTAAAATGCGACTATTGATTTTTTGTCATGAAAATAATTAACTTAAGATCATTTATTTCAGATTGTAAATGTTATACGGCCACTTCATTTCATCGTAAAAATATTTAAACTATGTCCAAATTTTTTAATCATGGAATATTGTAAGCCATGACTACTTTTTATTGGTCATAAAAATATGAAATTTGCGACAATGTAAAATCATTGTAAAAATATTTCAAATGTGATCAAATATTTTCGCCATAAAAATTATAATTGACGATCGATTACTAACGATCATAGAACATAAAATTAGTGACTAAGATGTTGAACATAATAAGTATACATTAATGACCTATATCATTCATCGCGTAAACAAATTATTTATGATAAAGTCAACAGATGGTCATAAAAAACATTCCCCGACGAACATATCGCGACGACTTTGCAACCAACATTTTTTAGTTGCAAATTATTATTTGCGACTAAAATTATTGTTTTTGGGACGAATAATGTAGTCACAGAATAACAAATTTCTAGTAGTGACTCTCATGATTCATCTTCATGCTAATTAAATAAAGCGTAATTTTAAATTTGTTAAAAATTTTTTTCTCATAATTTAGATAAAAAATAAAAAAATAATTTATAATTTTTTTCTTCATTGGTAGATTGGATAGTTATTTTTATTTTAAAATTAATTCTTTAATGTTAATTTTTTTACAAATATGATGTATAAATTTAATGTGTGTAATGAGGATTATTTTTTCTCATGGTATTTTGTTTTTTAAAAATAAAATTTATAAAGAAATTACTTATCATAATAATTTTTATTTTATTATTTTTTTTTATAAATGTGTAAAAATATTATATAAACATTTCATCACAATGATAAGTTAAATTATCATTATACAAATAAATATGAAATTAAACTATCTTTTAGGGGTAAAAGATAAGACCTAGCTCAAGTGGTTAGGAGCTCAAGCTAGCATGGAAGGGGAAGGGTCCAAGTTCAAGTCCCAATAAGGCCAAATTTGTCAGGAATAGAATACTATTATTTAATGCAAAATGAAAAAAAAAAAAATTAAACTTAAGATAATGATTTTCAGCATGTAAAAATCAAACAACTTACTACTTAATAAAAATAAAATATTTTAAAAAATTAATTAGTAACTAAATAATTAATACTATTTAGCACAAAAGTTTGATTAAGTAAAAAAAAATAAGGGTCACCTTATCTGTCTTAAAATATAAGATAAAAATAGAAAAAAAAATGTCTTTATGTTATAAAATATATTATAAATGCAAACTTTAAATAAAACGTATTCTTCTCTCTGTTTATGTGTCAAAAGAGAAGAAGGAATAAGAGAGCATTGGGAAAGGAAAATAGAGATAGATAGAGAGAGAGAGAGCAAGATGAATCTCAAAGAGGATGCTAATAAGGTGATGGAGGCTTCTATAGGCTTTCAAATGACCCTCCATTACTCCATCTTAAAGAAGAGTAATGTAGATTATTAAATTGTCTAATGAACGTGTTAATTACCACTATTTGATTGGTTCATGCATGTGGTCATTCACCACATGTAAAAGACCTCATTTACAATGCCCCCCTTGTATAACCACCATAAAGAATATGCCTTATTAAAATCTTGCTAGTAAAAAACCCTATGGGAAAAACCTAACGAATGAAAAATATTACAATATTCTTATGATGTTGAAGATTACTTTAGTTTATTAGAATTTGTCTGGTTAAAAAACCTTGCGAGTATTCGATTAGGACAAAACATGAATGAAGAAAGAAAAAGAATACAGTTAGCTAGCTAACATCATGTCATAAGCATACACACACTTATCTTTGAAATCCCTCGTTCGCATTTCAATCTCGTGTATTAACTTCTTGAATGTTGAACCCCGAAATGACAGTAGATAAATTTGCTAGTTATCAATTGAGCATATTTATTGAACATTAATTTCACCACTCTTCTGGAGTTCATGTATATAAAAGAACTTTGGAGAAATGTGTTTAGTTCTGTCTCCTCTAATATAACCCCCTTTGGAGATATGTGCAATGCATGCAAAATTATCTTCAAACAATGTTATCATGTTGTCTTTGATAGAGTAGAGTTCGCATGATTCTCGGATAAGTTGAATCATCGATTTTAGCCATATACATTCACGACTTGCTTCCTGAATTGCTAGAACCTCTAAATGGTTCGATGATGTGGTCACCATTGTTTTCTTAAAAGATCTCCATGAAATAATAGTTCCATTACAATTAAACGTATACCCTCTTTGTAATATGGCTCTATGTGAATCTGATAGCCTGCATCTACTTATCCAAGAAATTGATGTTTTAGTTCTTTGAGTAAAACAAACCCATATTTGTAGTTCCATGAAGATAGCACAATATATGCTTAATACCATTCCAATGTCTTCGGGTTGACATAGAATTGTACCTGGCTAATAAATTGACAGGAAAAGTAATATCTGAGCGAGTATAGTTAGCAAGATACATAAAAGCACTAATGACACTAAGATATGGTACTTCAAGACCAAGTAATTCTTCTCACAGGGACAAAATAAGTCCTTTTCACATCAAGTGAACAAACAACCAATGAGTACTTAAATGATGTGTTTTATTCATATAAAATCGCTTTAAGATTTTCTTAGTATATGTTGATTGGTGAACCAAAATTTAAGTAGGGAAATGCTCAATTTGCAAGCCGATATTTTTTATTTATTTATTTTTCCTGAGATCTTTCATCTCAAATTTCTTTTCCAAATATTTTGTTGTTCTTGTGAGCTCTTGATAACATCTCAAAAGGGTACATTTTTCATAGCTAAAAACGTTTCCTTAAAACCCTTTTGATGTTAACTTATTACAATTACCCGACTTTGAGAGTTATGACATCCTAAGCCTCGTACTAATGTTTTTCTTGAGTATTGGTATGCTTTCAAGACCTTTTTATGGACTTATGCGGCTCTTGGATCACACGAGGACAAACAATTAGCACATGTTAGGGTTCAAGTCCAAGCTTTGAAGCCCTGGGTTAAGATTTGATCGAGTTGAAACCTTGGAGGTTGATTGGACAAAGAGATGGAAGCCAAAGACGTATACTATTAAACTTCTTTCCTTATACAAGGAGGGAGCGAAATTTTGCTCCTTTTCATTAGAGGGAGCAAAGTTGTTTTATAACAATGGGAGTTCCATGGAGGATTTCACTGCCTTTCCTATAGGCAAAGAAATTGTGTTCCCTCGATAGGGAGGTAGTGAACTTGTTTTCATTTGTTCTCTTATTTGAAATTCACATGTCTCCAAATCAAAATCAATTGGGACTCTTGGAACTTAACTTTTTAGCCCCCAAACCTGTACCAAACATCCCTTATATATTGGATGATGGATCATAGATGGAATATACATTGAATATGAATAATATAAGTTTATTTTTCTTCCAATTGTTGTATTATCAATTCTTTTTTTTTTCTTTACTTTCTTGCACGGTTTTCATCATTCATGGTTGCAATCTCGTAAGCCATGAGTGAGTAGTCATTCTAGTGCCAAGTTTTGGGGATCCAAGCCTCACACATGATAATCCAAGAAGGGAATAGGACTAAACTCCAAGGACGCTTCGGGACTGGTGGGAAAGTCGTTCAGGAAGAGGAGGTTACATCTCAGGTGTTCTCTAGGGGTTGAGAGTGATACTCAACTCATTAGAGACCCTAAGACATATTCGTCGAAGGAGTTTTTCATCATAGCGCAACATTTCCTTTCTCTATACTTGGCAGGATTCAGTGGTGCTGTTGGATTGTTGTTAAGAAGATCCTGGCTTCACTCGATTATGCCACAGTGAGATTGTCTCTTACTTTGGTTTTGTGAAAGAGCACGAGGTTAAACTATTCGACTACTTCAAGCCGGGTATATCGCTTGCTTTTCCTTCTCTACATGGTCGAGTAATAAATCTATTAAGAGGATATCTAAATTCCCCCTCCATAATCATCATGTGTGTAGGTGCTTAGTGAAACCAAGCATTGGGACTGCTTTCCCAATTTGATTCACAAAAAAAAAAAAAAAAAAGACTCTCTAAAAATCGCAGCTTTCTAAAAAAAAAATGAAAATGTTTCATAAGCTTAAGAAAGCGAAACTTGAGACAGTAGAAAACTTGCTCCCAGGGTGACCCATTTTAGAGGGCGACCACTGCCACCTATACCTACAAATAGCCTTGGCTACGTGAGTGGGAATTTAGGTGGCTATAATTTTTTTTTATCTCTGAACCTAAACCACAAGTGACAAATCAACTCTTCAAGAGTCTTAACAAGAGTTAAATATCAACATATACAACAATAATTGCAAATCTAACTTATGATTTCTTAAGAGTTCCAATAAAATTTAAATCATGAACATATACAGCAATAATTGCAAATCCAATTTATGATTTCTTAATAAAAATGCATAGGCATATAAGGTTATTCACATACCCTTCTTTAAGTAAATAATCGTTGAGACAATTGTACCATGTGCGTCCAAATTGCTTCAATCCATATAGAGATCACATTAATTTGATTGAACATATAATACGAGGTTTTGTACTATTTGCTTCAAGTAATTTATATATATATATATATATACATATATATATATATATATATATAACCTATATATATATATATACATTATTATCAATGGATCCATATAGATAAGTTGTGATAACATCCATGAGACTCATATCCAAGCTTTTAGAGTGTACCAAGCTTATTAAAAAGCAAAAAGTGATCGCGTCCATGACAAGAGAATATTGTTTCCTCCTTGTCAATACCAAGTCTCTATAAGAAACCTTATGTTAGTAATCGTGATTTACATCTTATGATCTCATTATTTTCATTGTGCTTTCGTATAAATACCCATTTGTACCCAACAGGCTTTACACCTTTAGGTGTTTGGAATAAAGGTCCATAAAATTCTCATTTCATTAACGAGCTTAATTCAACATGTATAGCCTCTTTCCATTTTGGCCAATCATTTCTATGTCGACATTTTTCCACATTTTGTGGTTCAGGATCTTCATCATTTCTTATGATGTCCAAGGCTACTTGGAAAGCAAAGACATTATTAACAACAATATTATTTTGTTCCCATTTATCTCCCTTATGCACATAATTCATTGAGATCTCATAATTTTCAGGTACCTAACCTCTTTAGGGCCTATTTGTTCATTTCAAACATCTTCAGGGGATTCTTATTCAATATGTGCCTTTATGGGCTGCTTTATTCACCATGTTATGCCCTCTCTATGGACATATTCACCTTAATAAATCTCTGAGGGCTTCTTATTCATCATATACCTCTACATGGGCCTTTTGTTTATCATATGCCTCTATTGGGACCTTTTTCTTTACATATACCTCTTCAAGGGTATCATTTTTTCCTTGTGTTCTCCTCTTATGGGGAGTTATGTCTTTTGAGCAGATAGATGCCCCATATTTTAGGCGTATTTTAGATGAATTTGCTAACTGTCCTTCAAGGACATCAATATGTGCTAGAGCATTTGTAGCTGGGATATGTGACTTTTTCACTTTCTTTGTATCAATGAATGCATTTGGTAATTGGTTTTCTAGGTTTTACAAATGAATGATCCATTAAACTTCCTGTTCACATTGATTTGTACGAGGATCAAAAATGAGATATCGTGGATGCATTCTAAATAATTTCTCATCATTATTCTAGAATATACTTTTCTCCCTCTAATGATGAGAATGTACTCTCATTAAAATGACAATTGCAAAGCGGACCATAAAAACATCTTCTATTAAGGGTTCAAGATATCTTATGATGGACAGAGAATCAAAGCCTACATACATCACAATTCTTCCTTGTGAACCAATTTTAGAGTGTTGTGTAGGTGTAATTGGTACATAGACCACACAACCAAAGATTCATAGTGAAAAATATTTGGTTGTTTTCCTAGTACAAGTTGTGAAGGGGAGTATTTGTGGTAAGTTATTAGTCGGATGTGAACCATGCTTACAACATGCATGATAGCATGTTCTAGGGTAGAAGTTGGTAATTTCATTTTCATTAGTAGTGATCGAGCTATTAACTAGAGACGTTTGATGAAGGACTCTACTAAACCATTTTATGTGTAAGTGTGAACGCTATGAGGCTCAACATTTATTCCAATTGACATGCAATAGTTAGTAATGGTTTGGGAGGTAAACTTACCAGCATTATCAAGTCTTATTGTCTTGATAGGATAGTCAGAAAATTGTGCTCGTAATTTGATTATTCGTGCGAGTCTAGAAAATGCAATATTTCATGTAGATAGAAGACAAACATGTAACCTCCTCTTAGAGGCATCTATTAAAACCATAAAGTAACGCAAATGTCCACATGGTGAATGCATAGGTCCACATATATCCATATGTATTGTGACGCCCCAAAATCGGGGTGTGGTGTGACAAATCCAACGCGGAATACTCGTGAATGTCGGGGGTAACCGACACCTCCACAATCGAGGCGAGTCTCCTTTATGCGGGGCTCTACCCAAAGTACAAACCTGTCCCCAATAAGTTTACAATGACCACCACGGGGTCCATGCTCTGATTAAAATGAGTAAAGTAGCGCCCGGGCCTGCGTTATACTTACAACAAACATATCTGACGAAATATCTTGCATGGTTGAGAGTTTTTTACATTACTCTTAATTCAACATATATTAAAATTTACAATTCTAATACATGGTATACAAAATCAAAGCCACAAGTCGACTTTCTTCTCATACGATCTCTAATGAGTCTCTTGCGCTACGATGCGCTCACGTATGCGGAAAATAGCGATCCCTCGGCGAGATTAGAGCAAAGCCCGGGAAATACATGCTGATCCATGTCTCGAGTCCTCGCACGACTCCCTCACATATGCCTAAGCCCGAGATAGAGTTCTTGTCATTTTCGATGACAGCAAGATTTGATCTTGGCTCTTTTCATTTTCGACTAACCATTTTACCTAAGTCTAGGCGCTCCCACCGAACATGGCATTTTTCCATGAATGAAAACCATTTCTAAACAAAGGTATTTGTTTTTTAGTGGACAACCCCTCCGTTATAAATAGTGGACCGACTCAGATAATCTATGTGTGGACAACCACTCTGATGCCTTATCGAATTGGGCCCGACTCGGAGTGATTGATATTATATGGATAACCCTCAGTGTATATCGATTGGGCGGACTCAGACGATTGATATTATATGAATGACCCTCGATGTTGTAATGGACACACTCAGGTAGTATTATTGTTGGTCAACCCTCGAGAAGCAGTTCTTTCAAGAAACCACCTCTGGCCACTCACTCTATTGTTTAGGGTGCCCGGTGCATATGGAATGCATGATGCCAATTCAATACGTTCATGCTAATATATTCACATGCATATATATTAACATAATTAAATCACATAAAACATGTTATGCAGAATTCACCATCCAATTACACAAAAGAAATTAGCTCACATGGACTAATTAACAAACACGAACAATTCATTTTGAATCACTCAGCCAAACATTTTCACAGTTATTTGTTCACCATTCACATTACTATTCATGTGAGCAATTAAAACCCTCAGATTCTTGTTCACGACCACTCAAAATGGGAATTTTCTCACTCAGGTTTCAAAGCTTTTGAGGCCAGGAGTCTGATAAAACAAGCTCGGAACATTCCTAACCATTTACATGGCTCTTAGCGGAATTAACACAAGTAGGAAAATATCCGCCGTGGAGTTTGGTGGCTTCAAGATTTTGGTGTCGCGCGTAGCCACTCGTTGCGTGGATCAACTTTTACCTTCAGCCCAGACGAAATCTACGGTCAGATTTCATAGATCTGAAAATGAAAGAAATAAAAAATAAATAAAATTCTCCCCTCTACTCCCACGCTCTCCTCTCACACAGAGCAATACCCTTCTCCTCTTTTGACTTTCATTTTATTTTCATTTATTATTATTATTATTATTATTTATTTTATTATTATTCTTATTATATTTTTGGATATATAGTGCATCTTACTTCATTCGGTTTTGTTTTACGTACCGAGAGCAATTTATTTATTTTCAGTTCACTTTATTTTAAATGAACTGCCTTCAGCGCCATTTCGACTTCAAGATTTTTCGTAAAAAATCTCGTCCGCAAAGTCACTTTGACGGTTTATTACCCCGAAAATGCGTAAAATATTCGACTATCTCGAATTCGACTTTTGGGTCACTAGATTTCAGCGAGACAAATTGCGGCGTAGTGCATTTCGTCATCAGAGATCTAGAATTTTAGATTTTAGGCAAAAATTACCATTTACCATTTGAGGAAAAATTCAGATTTTTCTCGGGTTTTACATGTATTCTTTCTAAAAAGACTAGTGACTCAAATGTGATTTTTCGAAAGGATGATTTAACCATCAATTTACATTGTGAGCAAACAACATATGGGTATTCATTGGGCAAAAGAATATTTTGATTCTTTAGTGGATGCTCATGTGGTTGTTCTATGATTCTTCGCATCATTGAAGACCCAGGGTGACCTAGCCTATCATGCCAAAGAATAAAGATCTTTGGGTTTTTGAACTTTGGTTCCTTTGACTGCATATAACTCAATAGGCTTTATAGTTGTTTAACATAATCCAGAGGAAATGGATGAGAGTTTTTCAACAACGAGTTTCTTGCCATAAATAATAGAGGTAGTGTAAAGACATTCTATATTACCTTCATTCATTGTTTAAATGTAATATCCATTTATGTAGATATCTTTAAAATTGAGTAAATTTCTTGTGGGTTTGCTAGAATATATGATATGGAACCTAGTTCCATTTGGTAGCATTATGTTTTCTGTTTCGAGGCCTTCAATTAAGTTTGTAGTATTAGATATGTTACACACACAAACCTAGAAAGTAACTTTTATCTCGAAGAATTGTGTGTATGGTAGCACTGTCAACGAGATATACATCACCCTTATTCAACATGAGATCAACAACACATGGATTTTTAATATAACTAATGTAAAAATGATAAATACTATAAATAAAAATAGATGTAATAACAAAATGATATTTTATATAATTTTGATATAAGATGCATTATTCCGTAGCACATTTTTAATCATTCATCAAATAGTCCGTTTTTTCACTAGAACCTCCAAAGAAATCATCATAGTAGGTTAGGTATAGTCCATTGTCATCAGTAAAGTTCATTTCTATTTATTTTCCATTTTCTTTCATTGATGCTTGGTAAAGATCGACCAAATGTTTGAGCGTAAGACAGGTACACGACCAATGCCCTTTCATATAACATCTATGGCAATTATTCTTGTGGACCTTGGAAGGTTTATTTTGTATATACTTCTTATTTTCTTGTTTCACGACCGCATTATTCCGCTTTTGGTGGTGCATTGAGGATTTTGAAGGATTATTACCATGAGCACCATGGTATCAAAAATTCGTTTCAAGACTCGATCACGTCCTTGTCTACATTCATGGATTAAGGATGGTATTGCATTCACTTCAGGGAATGGTTTGAATCTAGTTGGATAGGACTGATGATTTCTCATCAAAAACTCATTATTTTGTTCAACAACAAGGAGACATGATATAAATTAAGAGTATTTTGTAAATCTACCCTCTCAATACTGCTACTGTAAGAGCACATTCAAGATGTGAAATGTGGTAAACATTTTTTCTAGCATGTCTTCTTTTGTGATTTTCTCTCTTCACAGTTTTAATTGGGAGCTTATTTTAAATAATGCGGAATTATATTCATTAACTATTTTGACATGTTGCAACCTCATGTGCATCTAATCATATCAAGCTTTTGGGAGAATCACAGTTTTCTAGTGGTCATATTTTTTCTTCAACTCATTCCATAGAGTGAAAGGATCCTTTACCGTAAGATATTCACATTTGTAAATCCTCATGGAGATGGAGCCAAAGGAAAATTAGCTCTTTTGAGCTATTCTACAAGGATGCTTGATTTCCTTATTTCATGTTAGGTCCAAGATTCATTGCATTAAGATTTAGTTCAGAATCGAGGATCCAGATAGATAATTCTTTCCAGTAATGTCAAGTGCCACAAACTCAAGTTTTGTGATATTTGATATGGTCATCAAACTTTGATATATGATAAAATATTAGAATCGATTTCAAAAAATAACAATACAGGTCTTGACTTATAATCAAAACCAAATATAATTATATATATGCAAAATTGAAATAGCTTTGAGTTAGGCTTAGGGAATTACCTTGAGAGCACACTCATGCTGATAATGTGCTATAAAATATTTTATAAATGCAAACTTTAAGTAACATATATTCTTATCTTTGTTTACATATCAAAAAAGAAGGAATAAGAAAATTGAGAAAGGGAAAGAGAGATAGATGGTGAGAGAGAGAGAGAGAGAGAGACAAAGATGAATCTAAAGGGATGATATTACAGGTAGTGGAGGAAGCCTTTTATAGGCTTACAAATGACCCTCCATTACTCCATCTTAAAGAAGAGTAATGTAGGTTATTAAACTATCTAATGAATGTGTCATTACCACTATCTGATCAGTTCATACATTTGATCATTTACCACATGTAAAGACCTTATTAACAAAAATTTACTTCATTTAGGTAATTAATATTATATAGAGACACACAATAAGAAGTAAATAGTTTAAATTTTTCCTTAATAATTTAGGTAAAAAAATAAATTGATACTTTAACACTAACAAATATTATTTAAGCTTAAATTAAAATAAAATCTATTTAAATTTAAGACAAATAACAAGCATAAGAGACATTATTGGTAGAGTTGGCTGAAGATTTTTGTGAGATCCAAAGGTTGAAAATGAGGCCTAGGGTGTACTATCGACTAACTTTTCTGATATGTTGGATACTTTGGTTTGCATGAAGAGGCGTATTAGGTCCTATTTTTAATAAACGTGTGTGCGAGTTTTGGAAAAATATACGTTATTTTAAAAAAAATTACTAAAATAAGTCGAAAATCAAAATAATGCCCAAACTAGTACATCCTAGCCATGTCGGCATACACATCAACAATGCTATAGTCACTGACTACGACATTGTAATTTTTTTTAAGTCAATGCCGCAGTCAATAAATAAATTATAATGCCACAGTCATTGTCGTGACATTATTTTTATTCTCGCGACCTTCTCTTCAAATCTTATGTCTTTAGATTACTACATGGGTACTGCCTTTATACTCTAATCTGCTGAGTATTTGACCTCTAGAATGAATATCGTGATACCAATACGTTTGTTGCGACACTGTGAGTTGTTGGTTGGTCTTTAGGGGTGTCGTGATATTGTCGTGACATTCCTGCTCGACACTCCTTTTGGATGAATGTCGCGACAAGTTTGTGAGTGTTGCGACATTCCTACTGGTTGGTCTTTATGTTTGTGTTGCGACACAACTTATGCCATTTGACTCCAACATTGCTTTTTTTGTTAAAATGAAAGATTTAGATTCTGAAATAATTTCTAAATTACAACCTATTACATATCAAAATACAACCAATTCACATCACTGCATTACAAACAATTCCATCAGAATTAAACCGACTTTAAGCTAAATCAATGAATTGAATCGAAATGATAACTAATACACATCACTGCATTATAAACATTTCGTCGAATTAAGCTTGACTTTCCATCAGAGAACCAACTAATTTACATCAAAATAGCAACCAATACACATCACTTTGCATTACAAACATTTGATCCAAATTAACCAACTTTCATCCTAAATTGCATAGAAGCCCAAACCTTGATACACAAAAAGTGATCATTTCTGTATAAACAAATCATATAAATATATACACAATGTAAGTACAAATAACAATATATCTGAATATAAATAGACATGTGAGTCCCGCTATGATGGAGGCTTTGTCGCGCACTATATGGACGCCTAGAATACATAGCCGGATGATGCAGCGGGGCATGCAATCCCCGAATGGATTTGATGGAGCTAAAGGAGCCGAGGGAGCTGATGGCGGAAAGACTCGGAATGTACGTGGAGCGTGAGGTTGCCTAGGTGGGCATGCACCCAAGTCTGGAACAAAGGTCTATCATGGTCTCATCAATGGGACGCAATGATGTAGGTGATGTCATAGATGGTAATGTGGCCTCTAAGGTCGGAGATGTAGGTGATAATGGTGGGATGACATGTGGAGGGGAAGTCTTTTGGGGTGGTGTGGAATACACGAGTGGTATGAAAGTATGGGAGGGTGGTTTGGAAAACTCGTGTGGTATGGAAGTCTTGAGGGTGGCGTGGAATACTCGAGTGGCCTGGATGTCTCATCAGTGGAACGACCAGCAACCCGACAACCCGGTCGACAACCACTTCGCTCATTAACTCGTCCAGGTCGACCACGACCTCGCCCACCACCTCTCCCTCTTCCTCGACCTTGGATTGGCTGCATCCTAACTGCAGTGGATGATGCAAGAGGTTTGATGGATGGTTCATGTGATGTAGATGCCTCCTCATCTTGTGCAGCGATGAGCTGGTCCTCTCCAATCATTCGTAAAACTGATCTAGCAATGTGATGAATGTCGTACATCAAGCCTGAGGAAGCCCCATGAGATATAGTAGCAATCTCTACCATCTCAGATATCTAAAAAAACAAACCAAACAAAAGTAAATGTCAGCTTTATGCATTAAACATTGGAAATAATTTATAATGTAAAAATGCTTACTTACCAACAAGTGTGATGTTGCAGCTATATTATGGTACCTCATTAGATCCCTATGGAGAGGTGGTGTGATCAAACGTCGTGTAATACGTTGATACCACTCCATATATAGATCATGGAAGTCCATAATACCAGCCATAAGAGGTGATGTGACGATCCTCTCTACATGTGTAGCCCATAAGGCAACATATGGTTTCCTAATCGTACTTGTGGCATCACTCGTCACATTGTGAATGTAGCTCTTGTTCTAGCAGGCAAGGCAGAGGTATCAACGATGAAGAAATGAACTAACTTAAGACTCAATCTGGACGATGCCACTCTATAGTCTCAAAGCATTTAAGTGGTGACATCGTTATTAAATCTATGATCAATAAGACATATGCTCAATTAGATGGGCGTGAATCTCGATCTTATAGCTCCCCTTTTTAACTTTTTATAATTTACCTCAATGTCAGCCTGACTAAAATTATCATTATTATGGTCACTGACTAAAAATAATTTATATTAATATATAATTACCTGATCATGAGTTTGTGCATCTAACTAGTCTCGATATAAGGTGAGCACACCAGATGGGTTATGCACCCATGATAAAGGAAGTGCCAACGAAACCCTAAAGGATCAGCCTGCTCATGATTAGCCTGAACCTTAGGGTCAGTTGGTAATCCATGCTATATACCCTCAATTGTGTCTCTATCAATTGCATCGCCATCATCGTGTAAGTGGTGAGGGGTTGGAGGTGTTGTTGGTCACCCAAATTCAGGTCGACCCATGTGTAGTCTCTCCTAAGACCAGAGCTGGATAAAAAAATCCATTCAATATTAGCAACATATTAGTGATTGAATTTTATGTGTATGGTTATAAATATTAACCGTATCTGCTGTAACAATGTAATCAAATCTCAATACTTTATGTCGCGGCTCGCTGCGACAACTCCATCTGGTATCAGTGTGAATTGCACTACCCTAGCGTAGTAAGTGCGCACTCAAATCTCGTAGTAAGGAAAGGAAACAAAGGTGGACATGCAAACTCTTCTTGTTTGCAAATAGAAAGGATCCTAGCAATGTTAGGATGAAACCACATGCACTGCGCTCTAATGTCACCTCATCTGCGTCGACGAGTAGAGTCGATAAATGCTGAGACAACCATCGAGTAAAGACAACAGATCCTTGAAGCTCAGTCGGCGATGGGAACTCATTTAGCAGCTCCTGACACAACGACAACACATCGAAGTCACATGTGTCGGTGACTGGTGGTCCATGAATCTGGAGGCCCAGAATGATCGATGGCGACATCCTGTAATGTGATCGTTATCTCTCCAATAGGTAAATGAAATGTGTGTATCTTAGGACGCCATCTCTCAACCAGACTCGTGATGAGGGCCCAATCGAGTGTGATGTGTTCGATGTGGTATAGACCATAATAGCCAGATCGGATCACATACGAGTGAATACAAGGATCCATATGCCACTCTCCCAAGAACTTCAACATATGCTGTCAACATGTGAGTACCGATGAAAGCTACAAAGACATCAATAAATAATTCCTGCCCTTGCTTTACACAATAATCAAAAACAACATTTTATGATATGAAAATTGCACACTCGAGTAGTGTCCACTAAATGATATTAATGTTTGTCTTGTAAAACCAAGATAGATCTATCTAACATATCTGTATCATAAGGCCCTTCGAACGCCATATTTGTAACATATAACAATCAATAATGATAAAAAAAGAGCAAGTACTAGTATATAGATACAATGCAATTATTAAGGCAATGTAACAATAAAAAACATACATGTTTCAATCAACTTTATTCCTATTTCGACAAGATCAATGATTGTGACCAGGTTGTTTGCAGAACCCACATGTGATAGTAGTCTTCCCCTCTCTAACATCCATTTCATTATTCAAATGGGTTGATTAAGGACATCCATGTGATGTGCGCTTCATTGACTCAAAAGGCACAATGGTTGGACCTTCATAAGGAGGCCATTCATATTCATCGAAGATGGGATGGAACAAGGTTGCCCATGTATCATAGTACGATTGAGTACCTGTAGTAGCCTTAAACAAATGATAAAAAATATACAGAGCAAAACTACCATGCTGCTATAATATGACTATAGGGAAATCCATATATTAGTGTTGTACCACAAGTGCATTTATGATCATGTAAGTTGAGGTGATGTGTTCGAATTCTCTTGGACTTGTGCGACGGTCACTGGTTGTGTGAGACAATCTCAAATAGCCCAAACTTTAACCACACGTGCCTTAATCTTAGCATCAACATGTGGAGTATACTACTCATCTGATGCCAATATGTTATAACCTTGTTCCCTTTTTGCAACAAAGTACCAATTAAGCCTAAAAGATTAAAATTGAACCAATCTGATTCTGAGTAAGCGAGCTCCTTCAAGAACACTATTGAAAAACTTCAGATATGTTTGGCAGGTATCACATATCTTGGAAGCCTCCCGTCATGTGAAAGTTCCCATTTCTCAAAGGGATTTGATGAGCGTAAAACACTCATTACAAACACGGGTTGCGAGATTTGGGATCGGTTTTCATATATATGACCTCGTTTGATTACTTTTCTGGTACGAACATTATTGGGTTTGTAGGAAAAATGCTGGAAATGGAGCCTTGTAGGAGTCCTGGAGAAGAATGGTGTAGAAAACAGCTCAACGTCGCGACGTCGTGGGAAAAACTTAACAAACCTTATCTCTTGAAAAAGGTATAAAAGGAATGGGGAGAATCCAATTAGGGGGTTCGAAAAACGTTTTCAGTGCTAGGGTTTGAGGAACTTGGGTTTAGAACAGAGGAAAGAAGACTTGAAGGCCTATCTTAGAGAGAGAGACTTGAAGGCCTATCTTAGAGAGAGAGACTTGAAGAATCCGAGAGATTGTCATTCCCTCGATCATTGAAGTTTTCTCTATCCTTATTATTAAGTCTTGCTTTCATTTGTAACGGAACATAACATCATGATGTTCTAATTTCGTGGTTTACGGTGTTGGTAGTGTTGTTGGACAGTTCTACTATGTAATGCTGCGGTTCCATTTCATTATCTAGTATACATGTTCTCCAAGGCGGCTCTTATCTATTATAATTAAAGCCTTTCTCAAGGTCATTCCGCCTCCAGCATCACTAGGTTTCTTTGCTCCTTAGCTCCAACCCCGAATTGAGGTGCATGGGTCTGAAGAACTCTAAGCCTCTAATTATTGATAATCCTACTCCCACCTAAAAACATTAGGCGTTTACGTGATTGTATTGTTTTTTTAAGATATCACGATAAATACAAATTTCCTAATCGTGCAAGTGTACGCTTGTCAAGTAATATGGTGTACTCAAGGTACGGATATCGATCCACAGGGAAAACCTTAATCGTAGTGGGCTAAGTACCAAAATTATAATACTTATTTAATATTCAAACTAGCAATCGTAATGGCTAAGCGGAAGTAAAACCAGATTAAATTACTACTAATGTAACTGTGCGCTTCAAACATGAGAATGATCAAAAGGGTGTAAAAGGGTTAGGGTGTTGGTGTTGTTAGACGTTACACTGTAAATGCTGCGGGTTCCATTCCATTATCTAATATACATGTTCTACAAAACTAGCTCTTGCTCTATTATGAAATTAAGTAGTCTTTCTCAAGGTCCATTTAATCTCCCTTATCACCCCAGTTTCTTGTTTGTAACTCCAACCCCAAGCATTAAAGGTGCATGAAATTCAAGGAATTCCCAAGCCTCCTAATTATTGATAATCCTATATTACCAAGTTTATTGATTAAACCACCTATGTCTAATTCTGCATTTCACTACCTCAAATCTTACAAGAACCACTCACATATTAAGATTGATCAAAAATTAATATATTGATTTCAACCAAGCATGAGTTAATGGTAAAACAAATATATATAAGATAATGGAATTATGAAAAGTCAACACTTTAACATAGTATTCATGTCCAATTCACTACCAACACCCTAAACCACAAAATTAGAACATCATGATGTTATGTTCCATTACAAATGAAAAGAAAGACTTAATAATAAGGATGGAGAAAACTTCAATGATCGAGGGAATGACAATCTCCCGGATTCTTCAGGTGTCTCTCTCTAAGATAGGCGTTCAAGTCTTCTTTCCTGCAGTACAAATACGAGATTCCTAAAACTATGTAACAAGCGATTTTCAGACATATTAGTTATCCCCATTCCTTTTATAGGCTTCGCTACGAAAGGTTCGTGAATTTTCACCCAGCGTTGCGGCGTTGAGGCGACTCTGCACCATTCTTCTCCAGTATCACAGAGGTACTCCATTTCTAGCATTTTTCCTATAAAATGATACAACTAAATATTGAAAGTAATCAAAGCGAGGTCATATATGCTGAAATGGAGTCACGAATCTCGCTAAATCCGGGTTTGTAATGAGTGGCTTGGGCGCTCATCACACTAAACTTAGCTTCTTTCTTGTCCCCAAAGCGAAATAGACTCTAAACAGACACCGCAGAAAAATAACGCACCCAAACTCAACGACATGAGTGTGATACACATGTTTCCAAATTGAGGATCAAAATGAAACGAACTTACAAATCTTGCCCTTTTGTTTCTAAATTCAAAGGATCCTTAAGGTTGTTCAACTTTCGAAAGAATTGAGCTAAACACGGTTCGGTTGACAAGTGAATCAACCTCCTAGGTTTTTGATGGCCTTTCCCAAGAAGTCTATGTGCATTTTGATGCATGATCTCTAACTATAACTTTAGTGAGACTGAGCTTGAATTCAACACCTGTTGGGAGAGTCTAACTCTGAAAAGGATAGAGCATGCTTGTTTTATTCATACTAACCTATCTATTCATGAAAGAAATCCTAGTGCCTTTAAGTTTTAGTTGAGTGTTCCTATAGCGGGGATTCGTTGGTGACTCCCCACTAGTTGGTTAAGGGCACTAGGCATTCAGTTTCCCTCGAACTTCACCCCGAACACTCAACCAAACCTAAGGGCCCTAGGCTATGGGAAACTTCATCCTCATCCCATGTAATGGGCGTGAAGTCAAATAGCTCCCATCCGGTTGGCTGGGGCATTCGGCTTTCTAAAATCCTTACAACTATGCTTGGGATTATTGAAAGATCCCACTTATTCTATTCACACTTTCTTTTCTTTTTTTATCTTTTTTTTTTTTTTTTGAGATGGGTCTCGATGGCAATCCTCTTTTTCTCAAGTGTCCCATCACTTAGGGGTGTTTAGAGCATGAGGTTCATTGAAACGTTAGTAAGCGGTCGGGCTAGACATACCACAGAATCACATGTATAGTGTGGTAGACTAATGCAGGTGGTTTCTTGACCACTAAGGAGGTGACTTACTATGTCTTCCACTACCTATCAAACATGTAATTCCCGAGCATCTAACAACCTAAGGATCCTTTCTATTACTTACCTTGTGTGTTTCAAAATTTGGAGAGTAAAAAAGATCCTTGATTGGCAATCATGGCATCACTCACACATACTACCTAACACAACCCTAAAACATGAAATTAAACTAAGACATCATAACACACAAACCTAAACGAAAACTGTGAAAATACAAACATAAACATAAAAAAAATACACAAACATATCCTAAACAATTAAAGTAAATGATGTCAAACCGACCACCTATAGCCCCCCAAACAAAAACTGACAATGTTCTCATTGGCAAGAAAATAAAATAAGGATGGGAACTCCCTTAGTGATCCCTGCAGCGGCGGTGGTGGCAAATGGACGACAAGTAGCTAGGCTAGCTACTACTGGATGACCTGCTAGTTTCTGAGGACTGTGCGCATGTCGGCCTTGAGTGCATCCATGTCCTAGCTCATGGTGACCCGGTGATCCTGGGTCTCATCCCAAAATGCATTAAACCTGGAAGTGAGGTCTTGAACCTGGTCCTCTAGGGTAGGAGAAGGACTGGGAACATCCGGCTCCATGGGTGGTGGTGGAGGGGGTGGACAGGTGGTGGATGGTTGGCCGGCCTTACTTGAGGTATCCTCAAGCATGTTAAACAAAGTTTGGTATGTTGTCAACTCTTCCTTATCCAAAGGTTCATGACCAAAGTCATAAACCGCCTCGGATCGAGGAACGCCCGACTAATCCTTCTTAACGATGATGGCCTTAAAGGTATGGATCCAGGCCTCATTATCCTCTAGCGGAACCCCTGTGTTCTTGCACAGGCCATATATGAGAAAGGGGTGCCTGAGGTTCATTTTGGCGTCCCGGTTATAGAGGATGGAGTCCTCTATGACCTGACAGACATCAAACGGGATGTCCTGAATGATGGCGTAGTTGAGCAATGCCCTTTTCGCGTTACACACCATGAACATTTGTCATTAGAATGAGGCCAAGGAATTTGAGTAAAATAGAATTCACTTGCCTTAGGGATAGACGAGTGTTTGGCCTTAAAGTGCACGGCGTGCCCCTCATTATTTAATTTCCACTCGCCTTGTCAGTTTGTTAACATCCTAAGGACTTCCGGGTAGTTAGGGTTCTCGTGAAGCCGATCATAGGCCTCGGGTGCCCGACAAGGTTATAATAGTGATTTATGGACCGCGCGAAGTCTGCAACGCCCCATGAACCCACCGCTCTTGACACCGCAGGCTGCTAGGTTTGCATAGAATTCCCGAACAACCATCGTGGCAGCCGGCCTCGGGGGTTGGCACAAAGCACCCCACCCCTTCCTGGCTATGGTTTTTCTAAAAAACAAAATCCTCGAGATGTTGGAATCCTTTCTCCTTAATGAAGGAGCGATTGGAAGAGATGAGGCCGAACTTCTTGGCCACGCTCTCATTGACAAATTTATCATGGTCATAGGCTGGAGAGGGTTCTTCACTAGCCCGGCTACTTTTCGAGCTCATTTTTCGCTTTTTGCTCGACATTAGGCATGTGATGGGGCGGTATTAGATGATCTCGAGGGTTAAATCATGCTCTAGTTGCCTTCCGCACCCCTATTTGAATTGCACTCTACCAAATTACCCGAAAGACTCCCCCAAAACTCACTTAGGCAAAAGAACAAACACTTAGTGGTCACTAAGTGAGATGGTGGTCTTGATTGAAGGCAAATGGTTCTATAACCCCCAACCAACCCTAGGGTTCCTTCTTGGACACAAAAAACCCAAAAAAAATGGTAATAGAACTAAATCCCGAGGACTGAGGGCGGGCGAAAATCAGCTTTAGAAGAAAGGTCTCCAAATGACGATGCACACTAGTGTTTGCGGATCTAGCACGTGCTTAGGGCTTTGGAGGTTACTAAGGATGGCTGGGATGAGCTTGGAAGGGATTTGGATAGAGCACTTGCAAGCGGAGGCACGTGGGTTTTCAGGATTGGAATGGATGTGAGCGTTTACGTTATGAAAACAGGGCGCGTTCTGCTGACGTTCGGGCCATATGGGACCGGTTGACAGCTGTCAGCTTGTTAGGGCCAACGTCGCGACATTCAGAGTATTGGCCCCAGCGTGTTTAGCGTTGGAACCAACGTCGCGACGTTGGAACCAACGTCGCGACGTTGCAAAGAGACTTACTTTTCCACATCGCGACGTTGATTCGGAATGTCTCGACATTCTCGAGAGGTATTTTTCAACGTCTTGGCGTTCGAGGCCCATCAGCAGGATATTTTACAAAAATTTTAAAAGTGTAGAAAACTCCACGCATTCGGTTCTCCACCTACGACACGCAAGCTTTCCATGTTCTTTCTCCATCGCCGCAGCAACCTCGGAATCTCTGAACACTACAACATAAATACATCAAAATTAAAACAAGAAAAATCAAACCTAACAACTTAAAACAAACAAATTGATGACCAAAATGATTTAAAACCTTGGGTTGCCTCCCAAGTAGCGCTTTGTTTACTGTCGTTAGCTCGACCAAGTGGTGTCCCCCTAACTGGTGCTAAATCATAGAAAACTTCAAGCAAACTTAAATTGCGTGGTCCCGAGCATTGCTTATGCTGGCTTCAAACTTGTGGTGGAATTGTGCTTCTCGAATTGACCGCCAAGATAAAAGCTTCACTCACTGCCCATTCACCTTAAATCGACCTCTCAGGATGCATAAGCTTGACACTACTGTATGGGAAAACTTGGGTGATCACAAACAGCCCAGACCATGTTGACCTGAGTTTTCTTGGGAACAATTTCAATCTTGAATTGAATAGCAATACTTGTTGTCGCAGTTTCAGCTCATTATGCACTAGATGCTTGTCGTACCATGCCTTAGTCTTCTCATATGCTAATTCTTAAGCGTCATATACGTTATCTTTGAAAATCTTTATTCCTTTGGACCCAAGATTGACTTTGAAGGGTGCAGGGGATAAAGAAGCGATAGAATGGAATAGTTACCTATAGACCAATGGAAGAAAATAGAAGACGATGTTGAACACAGAAGAGAGTATACACTTCGACTGGTAAATATGGAGGATTACGTCGCTTAATTTTATCAAAGATTATGGTCGCTCATCATGTGTTACTTCCACCGTGATTAGGAGACCGGCTAAATACAATCGAATAATTTCAGCCTAATTCCATCACTCTCCGCTATCAGTATGAATTCAATTCATGTTTTACATGAGGATCCGAATGCTCATATCCTGAATTTTTTGGAGGTGTGTGATACAGTGAAATATAACGAGGTGAGCGATGATGCTATTCGGCTTAGATTGTTCCAATTTTCATTGAAGGAGAAAGCCAAACATTAGCTTATTTTAGAACCGCCAGATTTAATAACATCATGGGATGACTTATCAAACAAATTTCTTGTTAGAATTTTTTCCACCGGCGAAAGTGGAAAAGTTGAGAATTGACATTAGTAGTTTTTATCAATATGAGGGAGAGTCATTCTACAAAGCGTGGGAGAGATTCAAAGATTTGTTGAGAAAATTTCAACAGGTTTTCACTGAATGGATATCCATCATTTCTAATGGTTTGAGTCGCCCCACCGTGACTTTATTGATGCTTATGCTTGAGGAGGATTGCGAAAAGAATGAAGTGGAGGTTATCACCCCGGAGAACATCGCCTTGAATGATTGTCAATGGCCTTTTGAAAAAGTAGCATCGAAGAAACCAGCTGAGTTGTTTGACTTAGACATGTTCACAAACTTATTTGCTCAAGTGTCTACACTCTCAAAACAACTACAAGCTTCTCAACAATTATGTTCTCAATTATCTACACATAAGGTTGAAGAAAGCCCACTTGCATGCGAGTAATGTCATGGACCTCATCGCACTTCATACATGCCTAATGATGATCAAGGCTCGATTTGACTATCAACAAGCTCAATATATGGAAAGTCTTCAAAATTAGAACTCAACCATGGCGTCAAAATTATAATCCGGTGGTGAACCATCCAAATTTTCAAAAACCAGAATGCGGTAATTTGCTGAGCGTTTCAAACCTTCCAACCACCCAGAGAAGGTCGAGTTCAGATTCGAAAATGGAACAAGAATGATGGTACAGAATATGACAAAGCTCACATGATAAGTTCGAATAAGACTAGATCACATCGAATAATCATGTACTAACTTCAAATTTGAAGTCTCATGGGTCAAATGGCTTCGGCGATGAGCTTTAGAGAAGGCGAATTTGCCTAGTACTGAGGTCGTCCCTAAGGAGAGAAAGAAAGGAGCACTGAAATCAGAACTCTAGAGGGAGATCAGAACAGTTAATGAGGTTTAGGAAGAGGTTTTAAAACCCCATATCAAGCAAGAAAAGTGAAGGCTGTCATTAAGATGTTGAGGGGTTAGGTGAAAAGAAACTAGTCTCAAACACACCAGAGGAAGTCGAAGCTAAGAAACCTTCGTATGATGAGAAGCCTATTATCTTATATCCACAAAGATTGAGAAAGAATAGATTGGATAAGTAGTTTGCCAGGTTCATGGTAATTTTCAAAAGTCACATCAACAACCCCATTTGGGTTGGCACTGGTGTATGATGGGACAATGTGAAATTCATGAAGGATGTCTTGTCCAAGAAAAGGAAGTTGGGCACCAGACTGTCGTCGTCGGAAGAATTAGTAATATATTAGTAAAGAAGCCTAATCAGGCTAAAAGATCTTAGGTAGGCTTCATGAATCCCATGTGCTATCGTGTTCTAACATTTGAAATAGCCCCTTGTGATCTAGGTGCTACCACAATCTTAGGTACTGGTCATCTTTAAGAAACTGGAAATTAGAGAAGGGCAGGGCCCTACTACAACACACTCAGGCTATTAGACTCACCATTAACTCATCCGGGTGAATACAGAGATGTGTTAGTGAAAGTGGACAAATTTATTTTTTCTCGGCTGATTTTATCATCGCCTGTAGACACGAAGAAGACAAAGAGGTCCTAATGGTCCTTATCACTATTTTAATGCCTGGAAGGTGTATGGGCAATGATTGATGTGGCAAAAGGGTGAACTCAGGTTGAGAGTTCAAGAAGAGGAAGTGACATTCAATGTTTTCAATGTTACAAGCACCAATAATATAACGACAGCTGCTTCCCAGTGGATACGCTAGAGATTATAAGATATTCAGCCAATTGGTTCTCCAGAAACCATTGGAGATCAGGCTCTAATCATACTTAATCTTCTTCAGAAGACGAGATAGTTCAGACTTATGAAATGGATGGATTCTTTCGACCCAAATAGAAGAAAATATTTTGAATCTCGGGAGCTAATTTCAAGTCTGTCAGACTCTTATCGAGGTCCTGGTGCGGAAGAGAAGCAACCCCCAATCATTTGAGATATGCTGGTCTTTGGGAGTAGAATCTTACACCACCAAATATATCGATTTATTTGCCCTTCTTGACAGGTAAGAGAGAAATTTGTTAAAGATCCATGAGCATGGAAGAAGATCGGATGGTCCCTAGTCGAGTATGCTGACTTACCCATCTAGTGGCTTGTTAGGATATTATTGGAGGAAGAGGAAAAGTCATATAGATGCCTTAGATCGCCAAATTGCTAATGAAAGAGTAGTTCGAAGGGAGGTACTTTTAAATGGTTAGATGCAGAGTGATTTTATCCCTACTCCCTGACAAATTACGGGTGAGCCCCTGTTTGTGGTACCTACAGGTGTAATCATGATAACAAATGAGAAATGAATCACATTCTACCAAAACCGTTATAGGTAGAGAATCTTATTGACTGTGAGATCAAACAAAGTGACCAGAGCGACTATTTTCCACTTCATTTATTGATAAGATGTTAATAAATCTTAATGATATTGTTATGATATTCAGGATGCAATCAACTCACTACATTTCAAGAGTATGAGAAACTAATCTGCCATGCCTATGGTATATTCTCTTTCCGAAGAATGCCATTTGGGCTACGTAACGGCCCGGGAACCTTTCAGAGATGCATGACATGGTTTATTTTCAGATATGTTGAAAATCAAGCCTTCATGATGATTTCTCCGTGATTGGCCTACATTTGATAACTCCAGCCCATAATATAACCTTATAATTAAAAAGGTGCATGGAAACCAATTTAGTTTTAAATGGGTGGCGCCACTTGGTGGGTGAGAAGTGGCTAGTATTAGGGCACACATATCCCAACAGGAATTTAGGTCATCGGGCCAACATCAGATCATAGAGAACCCGTTTCTCCCACATTAGTAAAGGAGTACATAGTTTCGGCACGGGGTTTTTATCGACGGTTCACCCAAGATTTCTCCCAAAGTTTCAAAACCTTGTCTAACTTCAGGCGGTGTTCCGCTTTAGTTCAATGAGACATGATGAATGCTTTTGAGTTTGGCCGAAAAGAAGTCAATTTTCTCACCCCATGTAGGTCGCCTAGACCGGAATCTCCATTTGAACTATGTGTGATGCAAGCAACTTTGCACAGGGGCCTCGCTTTGGGCTGGTAAAGAAAAAGTCTTTCTGGCGTCGTTACTATGCCATCGAATCTGAACGATGGCACAACTCAATTATCAGACTATAGAGAAAGAATTATTAGTTGTGTTTGCCTTTGATGTTCAAACCTCATCTTATGGTGGAACAAAGCGGTTGTGTTCACATATCATTCCCAACTAAATACTTGATGAGGAAACACGGAAACCAGACTTTATTTGGTGGGTGCTCCATTGTGTAATTTAGAGGTGGAGATTCGAGATAAGAAGGTTCTGAAAATAGTGTAGCCGATCATCCACACAAGACTGAAATCAAAACACAGAAATGTCATCTCAGATTGATGAGATCGTCTGATAGAGCAGATAATATTTTTGTCATGCATTTAAACATCCCCATGGTTTGCTAACATAGCCAATTATTCCACCTGACCTCACATTTCAACAAAAGAAGAGATTCTTTGCATAAGTGAAGCGCTATTTATGGGAAGACCCAATCCTCTTTGAACAAGGTGCTCGACTCGCATTATTTGAAGGTGTAGCTTTTAAAAGTGAAGTGAGTGAGATACTGATCCGCACCGCCACTTTAGATGTAAATGCCTAATGAGCAGAGGAATGTCTGACTGACAGGTTATAATCAAGCTATTAAGCTCCTATATTCAAAGATGCCACTGTTGCAAAAGGATGTCGCTTTGACGAACATTTCAGAGATAGAACTTTTTATGCCCGGGCACACTGTGGTCCTGGTCGTCTCTATAAGCAATAAGTACATACTTCTCGTTAGATTACGTAAAGTAAAATATCTGAACCACATTACTTGTGATGCCAAAGTGGTACTGTGTTTCATCAGGAGTAACATCGTTTCAAGGTTAGGGACTCCTAGAGCGATAATTAACAATGAAGGTCTATTACTGTGAAGAAGTTGTTTGCATTGGTTCCGTGTCACTTATACACCAAAGCAACGTGCAAGACGAGGTGTCGACCAGGAGATAAAAAAATCTAGAAAGATAATTAATGGGTTTCAGGAAAGACTGGGGTGAACAAATTTACGATAGTTTATGGGCTTACAAAACAATTTTCAAGACCCATGGGGAATGTTCCCACAAGATTGTTTCGTAAGGCATGCTTACCTACTCCACAGAATCGGAGCACAAAGTGAGGTCAAAATGAAGGTTTAACAGAATTTGTCGAGAAAAGAAGGATGCTTTAGCTGAATGAGCTGATGAACTTAGGTGAACACATGATTGGTAATCTAAGGATCTATAAGGAGAAGACTAAGGCGTAGGTATGACACATCTAGTGCATAATGAGTTTAACCTGACGTCATATCGTTATTCAATCAAGATTGAAATTGTTCCTGAAAACTCAGCCAAGATGGTCTAGGCCTGTCAGATCACCAAAAGTTTCCCATATTAGTGGTCTGTTGATGCGATCCCAAAAGAGGTCGATTTAAAGTGAATGGGTAGCGAGTGAAGCTTTAATATCTAAAGGGTCATCCAAGAATAACAAGTCCACTACAAGTTCAAGCCAACATGCAATGCTTCAGACTAATGCTAATTTTAGTTTGCAGAAGTTTCATGTGTTGAGCACCGCTAGGGATAACTTCTTATCAGCCAATGACAAGACATCAAAGCGCTTCTGGGATAAACCCAAGCTTGAATAAATCCATTGTCATCACTTGTTTTATTTAAGTCAGTTAGGTTTAATTTGCTTGGCTTTAACGATGTATTTGTGTTAAGTATGTTCAGGTTCTAAGGTTGTCAAGTAAGGAGAAATAGCATGGAAAGCTTTATGTGCTTGGGAGTGAGTAGAGCTGGAATGCGTGGAGTTTCTTACACTTAGAAAATTTTGTAAAATATCCTCGTCATGGTTCCTGAACGCCACATCGCGACTCAACGCCGCGACGCGAAAAAATACTTCGACGTCGCGATGTTCAACGCCGCGGACGGAAAAGGGTCCTGATAACGCCGCCATTGGTCTCAAAGTCGCTGGCGTTGAAAAGTAAGCCTTCTCTCAGAATGTTACGATTATTGTTCCGGAACGCCACGACGTTATGGCCAATAGGTCGCTGAACGCCGCGACGCGGCCCGTAAACGCTATGACGCTATCTGCGCTTTTGTGGTAAAATATAAACGCTCATACTCATCTCAGAACTTGAAAAGCCATAATGTGCTCTCCGATTTTTGTAGGTGCTCTAGTCAAATCCCGTCCAAGCTCATCCTAACCATCCTTAGAAACCTCCAAAGCCCTAAACATCACCTTAGATCCTCAAAACAACAGATGCACGCTTATTGAGACCTTTGTTTCAAGTTGATTTTATTCAATCAGTCCCGATTTAGTCTTCTAACGCCATTTTTCTGGCTGTTTGTGTTTAAGAAGGAACCCTAGGGTTGGTTGGGGGTTATAAAACCATTTTCCTTCAATCAAGACCACCATCTCACTTAGTGCTCACTAAGTGTTTGTTTTTTTTGCCTGGCGAGTTTTGTAGTTTTCTGGCAATTGGTAAAGTGCAATCCAAATAAGGGCAGTGTAGCCATCCAGTGTGATTTAACCCTGGGGTTAATCCAACACCGCCCCATCTCTGTGTCTAGCAGCAAAAGCTAAAATGAGCCTTAAAAGTAGTTGGGCCAGTGAAGAACCCTCCCCGGCTTACGAACACAATAAATTTTTCGAATGAGGAAGGCCATCAGGTTAGGCCTCATCTTTTCCAATCGTTCCTTCCACAAGGAGAAAGGATTCCAGATCCCGAGATTTTGCTTTTAGGAAAAGTCCATAGCCGCAGCGTGGGTGCTTTGTGCAAACCCCGAGGTCGTTGCCACGATGGTTAAAAGTGGAATTCTACCAACCTAGCACTTTTACGTCAAGAGCCCCGTCCAAGGGGGTGCTGGTAGACTTTAACGCGGTCTATGCACCATTATAACCTTGAGCCGGTTAACCCTGAGGCCTATGATCGGCTTCACGAGAACCCTAACTACCCGGAAGTCCTTAGGATGTTAATAAACCGCAGCGTAGTGGAAACAATAATCGAGGCACGTCAGGCACTTGGCCAAACACTGCCTTATATCCCTATGGAACCATTTTATCGCACTTGTCTGGCCCGACAATGAATGTTTATAGGTGACGATTTAAAAAGGGCATTGCTCAACCACGCCATCATTTAGGACATCTTGTTTGATGTTATTAAATGTGAGGATGTCATCTCACAATCTGCACGCCAAATGAACTCGGGGCACTTTTCTCATCTACGCCAAATAAGAAGAACGTAGGGTGCCGTTTTTAGATAATGAGGCTTGGATCCATCCCACATGTTACTTGTTGCATGATAGTCGGGCGCCTTTCTGATTTGAGCGTTACACCGTCATGAACCTTCAAATGAGGAAGAGCTGATAGCATACCAAACTCGCTTCGCACGCGCTGGTGATTACCTCGGGCAGGTCGCCAACCATTCACCACCTATCCACCCCATCTACCACCACCCACTAGCCGATGTCCAGCCCTTCTCTTATAGAGGACAAAGTTCAAGACTCACTCAAGTTTGATGCGCTCTAGGATGAGACCTAGAGCACCGGTCACCATGAGCCGTGACATGGATGAAATTGTGGCTCATACATGCTATAGCCTTCAAAACCATCAGCTATCGATACATAGCCAAGTCTCTTGTCGTCCATTTGCCACCATCGCCACCGTAGTGATCCCTTGGATCGCCAGGGGAGTTCCCATAATTATTTTATTTTCTTGCCAATGAGGACATTGTCCTTTTTTTTTTGGGTTTGTGGGTGGTTGGTTTGACATCATTTACTTTAATTGTTTAGGATATGTTTGTGCATTTTGTTTATGTTTATGTTTATGTTCGTATTTTCACAGTTTTCGTTTGGGTTTGTGTGTTAGGATGTCTCGTTTACTTCACGTTTTGTGGTCATGGTTAGGTAAGATAGTGAGTGATGCCATATCACCAATCATGACTTTTGACCTCTCCTAAATTTTCGAAAACACACAGTGGGTGACAAGAAATGATCCTGGTTGTTAGATGCTCGAATATATGCTTGATAGGTAGGGATGACATAGTGAGTCACCTCCTTGGGAAGAGTTCAAGAAACCAATCTGATTAGTTTTACCACACACTCATACACACAGGATCTCCGGTATGCTTAGCCCATCGTCATTGACTGTCAATCAACCCATGCGAAATACCCAAGTGGGATGGGACACCTGAGAAAAAGAGGATTTTCATCGAGCCCTATCTCAAAAAAAAAAGCAGGTGTGAATGTATCAGTGATTCACTTAATCCCGGCACAAATTCGCGCTTCTTGGAAAGCCTAATGCTCTGAAAGTTAACTGGCCAGGTTTAGTTTAATTTCACCGCCTGCTACATGGGATAGAGATGGAAGATTCTATAACCAAGGCCTAGGTTTGGTTGAGTGTTCAGGTTGAAGTTCGAGGGGAACTGAATGCCTAGTGTCATTAACCAACTGGTGGGGAGTCACCAACAAATCCTCGCTACAGAAATTACTAATTGAAACATGGCACCAGTATTTCTTTCTATGAGTAGATAGGTTAGTATGAATAAAATGGTGTTTCTATCTTCGAAGATTCCTCCCAAAGCACAGGTGTTGAATCAAGTCGTGTGGTCCAAACTGGGAAGTTATATGTTGCAGATCATGCATCAAATGCACACATAGTTCTTGGGGAAAGGCCATCAAAACTCATGTTGAATCACTGTCAACGAACTCGTGCTCCAGCGAATTTTTTTCGAAAAGTTAAACAACCTTAAGGATCCTCTTGAATTTAGAAACAAAAGCGCAAGATTTGTGTGTTCTGCTCATTTGATCTCCTTCCCATGGCAACATGTAAAAGGCACTCACGCTGGAGTTTGACAGTGTTGTTTTTCTGTGTAGCCCAAGTTTAGAGATGCGTTCCATAGGGACAAGAAAGAAACTAAGTTTGGGGGTGTGATGAGTGCCCAAAAACACTCATTATAAACCCCGGGATTTAGCGAGATTTGAGATCGGTTTCATATATATATATGACCTCATTTTGATTCCTTTTCTAATATTTAGTTGTATTGGGTTTTTGTAGGAAAAATGCTGGAAATGGAGCCTTGTAGGAATCTTGGAGAAGAATGGTGCAAAAAACAGCTCAACGTCACGACGTTGGAACGTCATGACGTTCCAATGTCATGATGTTGTGGGAAAAAAATTAACAAACCTTATCTCGTGAAGAATCTATAAAAGGAATGGGGAGAATCTAATTAGGGGTTCAAAAACGCTTGGTACGTTAGGGTTTGAGAACTCGGTTTGAACAGAAAGGAATATTCTGAAGGCCTATCTTAGAGGTGAGAGGACTCAATCCAGATCGTCATTTCGATCATTGAAGTTTTCTATCATTGTTTTGCCTTTCTTTCATTTGTAATTGAAAATATAAACATCATGATAAGTTCAATTTCATGGTTTGAAAAGTTGGTAGTGAATTAGGCATGAATACTAATGTTAAAGTGTTGACTTTTCATGTAATTCGTCATCTTGAGTATATTTGTTTCACTATTAACTCATGCTTTTATTAAAATCAACATGCTAATTTCTTGATCAATCTTAATATGAGTGATTCTTTATAAGATCTGAGAAAGTGAATGGGGTAAATTTACATAGTTGGGTTAATCCCACAAACTTGGTAATATAGGATTACTAATAATTTAGAGGTTGAAGTTCCTTATTTCATGCACCTTACGTTTGGGTCGAGGCCAAGGAGCAAGAAACCTAGTGATAAAGGAGTGTTAAATGACCTTGAGAAAGGCTTCTTAATTATAATAGATAAGAGCCGCCTTGGAGAACATGTATACTAGATAATGGAATGGTGTCCAATATTGCTATATAGAATTCTCCAACAACACCAACACTTAACCCTTTTGATCATTCTCACTACCGGTTTACGCTTACATTAGTAGTAATTAATCCTGTTTACTTCTCTAGCCATCACGTATCAAGTAGTTCGAATATTAAATAAGATGTAAAATTTTGAAGGTCAAGAACCACTACGATTAAGGTTTTCCATGTTGATCGACATCCGCATTCTGAGTACACTATATTACTTTTGACGAGTGTAATACTCTGCGCGATTAGGAAATTTGCATTTATTTATCAGACATTCAAAAACAGCATCACGTGAACGCCATCAGATTGCCTCCAACCATAGTCAGTGCTTTTACAACATCCTCCTAAATTAAATCCATATGCTTATCAAATCTTCTCCAACAAAGAATAAGTAAAGCCATATACATTGTCTTAAATTCCTTTAAGTTTTATCCTCAATAGCAACTACAAAGCTAAGTTTGCAAGATGACGCATGAAACGATTTATGATATGCATATGGTCTCAATCCAACTAAGATGAATATTCGACATTGTCGCTTATAATGTTTGATGTCCGTCGCCTATAACACAAAGTCCCATCCATTGAGTTACCTTGAGCTCTAATACATGCGTGTTGAATCATCCCCAACTATCAATATTCTCTCCTTCTATAACAAAGAATGCCAATAGTCATAAACTTATTATTTCCATCATGCCTCATAGCAATCATTAATCCTGCCTTGTCCTTCCCATACAACAAACATACCATTAATACTCAAAAGTAGGTCAGACAATGATTGAACCCAATAATTGATGAAATGCCTAGAAAACGTTTAGCTGCCTTCTCAATGTTATACATATGGCTGTCAAATGTTTTACATAAGTTACAAATAAACTAAGATTCGGGCTCATTCCACGCTATTGCATAAAGAAACATGGACAGCTTCAAGATATGACTTATGGAAGTCCCCAAATAAGATTGTAAGTGCTTTATGTTTTCCAACCAATGCCTTATTGTATGATATTTCATATCCAAATTTCTCCATAATGGTTGCTTGGATAACAGCTACTAACAAAGTGAACTATGCCTTAATCATTACCTTAATATGGTTAGCAACCAAGTTGGAATATAATTGTTGATGGTCCTGATTCAAGCAAGCATTGACACAAGTATGTGGACTTTTATACTTATTGATTTCAAAGAAAGATGTATCTTTCACAACCATAGCACGAAGCTTCCATGTAGATACTCGACACTCCTCTACTTTTCTATTATCTTAGCACACACAATAGTAGTGGTTTTTTCAAGATGCAACAACCACATACTGCTACATTGGTGCTTTAACAGAGTACAACTTAATAGAATCTTGCAAGGCGCCTTTGGAACGGTAAAAACTCAACACACCAAATTTTCTACTAGTTCAGTATTATATTTCACCCATGGAGTTCTACCAACAACATTACCAAAGTTCTCCCCACATTTTCACCAAATCGAGGTGAGATAGTTCTAAGTAATAATTAATTGTTCCCTCTTCTAGGTCCTTGATCAACGCCCCAGATTTGAGCTTCTATTTGGAGACATCACAAACTTGCACATCCATAGAGAGATATGTCCTCGCCATTCTCCAGTAAATCAAGTTAATAGTTAAAAGACGGAACATGTCCAACCCAATTTGAACATCTCCATCTCCATCACTTTCATCGTCACCATCTTTTGATCACCGTAACGCCTGTCCTGGAGAGGGCACAAAATACGGTAACCGTAGGGGCTTATATGTGCACCAAAAGATTCTTTCTCAATTATTTAAGTGCCATATAGTGAGTTTAGAAGTTGTTTCAAGTATTGAAATTGTGAAATCATAAATTGATTTAACCCTAAATTTGTACTAGAACAATGGTAAAGTTGTAATTGGTCAAAATGGGACATAAAGGACATAAGATGAGAAGATGATGGGCTAAAGTAGGAATAACATAAGTTCATTTCAAATATTAAAGTGATTGAGGACCTATTTGTTATTAAGGCAAAAAGGAGAGTATAAAAGGGAAATGAGACAAACAAATGTCTCATTTGGTCTCATTTTTGGCTAGGGCAAACCGTGGAGAAAGAAAGAAGAGGAAGAAAAGGAAGAAGAAGAAGAAGAAGAAGAAGAAGGAGAAGAAGGGGAAGAATTTCAGGTATGTTTTTGGTATGAATCAGGTTTTCCATGGAGATTGTCTTTCCTTTTCTGTGGTTCTGCTGAGATCATCCTAACCCTAGAATTGTTAGCTATGTAGGCAAACCTAATTGGTATGAGATAAACAAGGAAACCTTTTCCTATTTTTATGGTTTTAAATTCAGGACCTTGAGCTGAATTCTTAGGATCTTTTGCCTAGGTTTGGTTATTATAAGAAGTCTAAACCACCAATACAAGTGTTATGGAGTAGTTTTGGGTGAATTCTATGTTGGTTCTTGAGGTATTATGGAATAGAGAAGTTGTATGAAGAAAGTTGGTACCAAAAAGGGCAAAAATCAACATTTCTGGGCAAAACCGCAAGGTGGTACTGGTACCAAAACAGGGTGGTACCGGTACCCCTTAACAGAACCCATTTGGTACCTGTACCAAGACAAGTGGTACCAGCATTCAACTTAGACAAAAGTTCGTACCTGATTCAAACATAGTGGTACCGGTACCACAGCTTCCAACATCCCATATTTTTTTTAATTTCGCATCGTTAGGCCTAAATTCATACATCGATAGTATGGGAACCTTAATAAATGATTAAGAGAGGTTCAAAGAAGAATGAAACTCAATGAAAAACTCAATGAGTGTGAGTAAACGCTGGTTACTAAAAGTGATCACATGTGAAGTACGCGTTTATGCTATTGCTTTAAAGCGATTAATGTTTTCTACTGTGATTCTCTCGAAAGTGTGTAGATAAAAGCAAGGCTAGTTGTGAGTCGTGCTCAAGTTTTGTAAGCCGAAGGTGAGTGTTCTAAACTCCACTTTCAAATACTAGTATTATTATAAACCGTTTACGTTGGTATTTAATGGTTTTGATCAGAAACCATATTTTAAAGCAAGAAAGCAATGAGTTTTAGTAAACAAGCAATGGTTTTGAATTATCAAACCATATTTCAAGCAAAACAATGGTTTGAATTCATTAAACCATATTTCAAGAAAACAATGGTTTGAATTGTTAAACCATGCTTCGCTAAACAAAGTAGGTTGTGAGTGGAAAATGGTGCCCCAAATCTTAAAATCCCGCTTAAGCAAGCATACCGGTCAGAGGTATTCCGTACTTGCACGGTGGTGTTAGGACATCATTTCATGCATTTTAGATTTGCCTGGTCGACAAACTTAGTTCATGCATCATGGAATTTAAAGGAGACCGTGGCATGTATCGAGTACATAGGCCAAGGCATCATTATATGGTGATCGCACTCAAGGTCTTCCACCATATTTAATGAAAAGGTGAAATGGGCCAAGGCCCTTCCACCTAGGTGATGTGGACCTGTGTCCTTCCATCTAGCACTCAAGCAGCGCCCAAGCCCTGCGGTTTTACCAGCATTTAGCAGCAAAGCGCCTCCCAAAGGGTTGATCTTGATTTATAAGCATTTTTCATACGCTTTTGAAATCAACCACTGTAAGTAAGCAACACCTACACTGGGCCGGGGCTTCTCCAGTTCTTGTTTACTAAAAGTTTTATAACCAAGCAAGCTAAGCAGCCCGTGCTCCCGCTTATGAAAAGTTTTATAAACTTTTAAAGCAAAGTAAAGCAAAGCAAGCAAACAACTTATGAAAAGTTTTAGAAACTTTTATAGCAAAGTGCTAAGGCTTCGAACATGTCTTCAAAATGATACATAGCTTGAGATATTTTAAAAGCAAACATTTTATAAAGCATACACTCACCGAGCTCATGTAGCTCATTATTTTGCCGTTTTAAAAACTATTTTCAAGTATTTCACGCCGACGCTGGCATAGATTCTCCTCACTTTGTATTAGCACTGTATTAATAATCTTTTGTAAGGAAATACTTTGAATTTGTATAGTTCAGTATATGTATGTACATAGTGTAGTTTGTGAAAATGTGTTGAGCCTGAGGATCTTTTGAAAGAACGTTGTTGGTTGCCATATTTGGAAAAGTGCAAATTGTGTTTACAGGATTTGAAACATATCCAATATGCAGCTGTTATGCTGCCAAGATTTTACCAAATCACAAGTTTAGAAAGGGAAAAAATTTTATACGAGTTTTCAGGAAGCAACACGGCTTCGCTTCACAGGATTTTCTAGTCGTTATAAGTAACGGTTGGGGATTTCTGTGGGGTGGCCGGCACACCCGCCGCTAGCAGAGGGGTGGGGGTGTGTCAACCTACTTCATCTTCACAATCTTGATCATCTTCATTTACTTCACATTTATCAGTTACAACAACTAGAACACTACTAGGCTCCCACCCATAGTCCAATTCATCAACATTAAAATTTCCTCCAAGTAATAAATTTGTGTAAGTACCAATTGATTGATTCACGTGTGGCTTAACACGGATTAGTTGAACATACGATTCAATTTCTTCCCTTATAGTTGTGTCAACCAATTTCAACATTCGGTACACACTATTGTCATCCTATATTGGACAAGGTTAGAACCTATTTCTGCTTTTCAATGGATACTTACAAGTGAGGACTAATTTAAACCTCTTTTTATCAACACCTGTTCTTGAGTATATCATAGCTAATAACTTATCAAATGTGCAATCAATTTGTAGATCCAAAGGCACAATAACAAATTTGTTCCCAACATATTTCACATATGTTTCAGTCATTTCAAATTTTCCATTGTAAAAACATATGACGGGAATAGTGGAGTCATACATTATTTACCTACAAAACAAACACACCAAGTGGAATGCCAATATTTAAATAAAAACACACACCAAGGGATTTGAAAGGACGTCTCACCTGCAGTAAGTCATTTGTGTCACACCAGTCATTGGTGTTTAACTTTAACCTCTTTAAGCTATTAAATTTATATTTTCAATTTTTTTATAGGTAAATATATATATATATATATATATATATATATATATATATATATATATTCTTTGTTTTAATTACATTCAACCTCCCATGACCCCACCCCAACCTTTTACAACTTGAGCCATCCATAAGGGGGAAAATTATTTTAAATTTACTTTCTAGTTGTTTTAAGTTTTAATTTTTTTTCCTACATGACAAATCTGTTTTCCAATACCAATGGTAGTGTTTGTGTTTTGACCTGTATTATGATATTGCTGATAGAAGCAACATAAATTGGTATAGAAGAGGTTCATGTTTTGAATTTTGCCTCCTAACCTAGACCTGAAACATCCCAAAATAAGCAACTTTGGCTGATGCAATCTTGTGGACTTGGAACTGGCTAGGCAACCTAACCCTGAGATAATGAAATACTACTTGAAGGACATCTGAAATCAACAATTTTATAGCCTCAAAGATGTTACATAACAAAATTATGCCTAATCGGAATGATGAAGGACCAAGTAGTTTCAAGCTCATTCAAGTTAAAATGCGAACATTATGACATTTAAGAAAAATCTGTAAACAAAGAAAAAGGTGGAACACGTGCAAGAATTAAAAAGAATGCTCAAAACCAGTGAACTCTAGTAGGTTACCTACTATGGAAGAGGAATGTAGTGTATTGAAGCTCAAAACCAATCGCCGAAGAGGAAGAGGAGGAGGAGATGAGGAGTGGAGGAGGAGAGAAAGGAAGAAGCGACGAAGCGAGGGGGGAGAAAATAAAAACCTCTAGTTTTTATAACGATAATGTTGTAGTTAGTGGCGCAGCATTGGAGTTACAAATTGTGCTACGGTCGGTGTTGTGGCATTGACTAAAGAATTACAAAGTCGTAGTCGGTGTTGCCCGGCGACTTAAAAATTTGATATCGTAACTCGTAGCCGCGACATTGCAACTTATGACTCATGTCGTAACATTGCAACTTATGTTGTGACACAAACGTAAAGAGTCATTGGAGAAACAACCGATGTAACACCCTGAAATATACCCTAGCAGTTTTCGGACTTGTTTAGGGTATATTAAAAGCTAAATGGAATTTTTAAATAAAACGATAGACCCGGAAATTAATACGAGAGCAAAGGGTAAATATGTAATTTACCACTTGAGGACCTAGTGGTCATAAATGGGAAAGACTAGGGTTAATGTATAAAATGCTTGAAAATGAAATGCAAATAGAAAGTTATGGTGGCAGATTGAGAGACTTAAAATAAAATGGTTTCTTGTGTGAGCATAGCCTAGGACCAATTGAAGTAAAGTCTTAAAAAAATTGGATAAGATCAATTGGTCTCTCATTTTTGAGAGACCAAAACCGTAGAGAAGAGAAGAGAAGGGGAGAAGAAGAAGAAGAGGAAGAGGAAGAGAAGAAGAAGAGAAGAAAAGAAGAAAGAGAAGAGATTTCAGGTATGGATACATGTTTTGGGTTGTATGGAGCAAACTTGGATATAAGGATTTCTTGTTTGGCATTTGATCTTTCTAGGGTTTTGTTAGGATTTCATCCTAACCCTAGATTTCTTGAAAATAGGGTTGGTAAAACCCTAAATGGTACAAGATGAGTATGGAATCTCGTTTGAGTTGATTCATGGTTTAATTGTATAATGAGTTTGGTTTAGAACAAACCCTAACTAACTTTCCTGTTAAGGTTATGTATGGGTTAGGATTCATTTTAAGAGTTGTTTTGGGAGTAATTCATGATAGGTTTGGTGTAAGATAAGTATTGAAAGATGATTTGAGTAGATAAAAGTTAAGATGATCTTAATTCAGGATTTTGATGTGTGTATTGAGTATTGAGTTGGTTTGAGTAGAAATATATGGAAAAATGGGAGAAAAACCACCATTTCTAGGCATTTTCGAGGGTTAGTACCGGTACCAAACAGAGTGGTACCGGTACCATAAGTGTTGGTCAGTGATGCCCAGGTCACAGAAAGTCGATGGGTACCTGATGTTCTATTTTGGACCCAGTTAGTATTTTGGCCATAACCCGAGTCATTTCTTATCCGATTTGAGTGATTCAAGTGGCGGTTACATAGACTTCCAGAAGAACAAATCTCACAAATGATTTTCCAATTAGTTTCTAGTTGTAAGTTTCATCAAAATTAGGTATGTTCAAGCTAATTTCTGGTTCGGTTTTGAACATAGAGTAGTCCTGGTTGTTTAGGACATATCTTGAGTTTCGGTGCTTAGATTTGGGTGATTCCAATTGGAGAAGAACCCTTATAACCTTAGCTTCAAAAGAGTACAAAGAACCAATGTCAGGTATGGAGTTAAGACCCCTGAAAATGAGTATTTCAAACTATCCCTAGTGTAATATGGGCAAAATGACTAGTTTGGCATGAAAATGCCATAACTTGAGTTTGGATGATTCAATTGGAATGATTCAAATTTCTAAGTAAAGTAGATTCATAGAGGAACAAGAATACATGAATGATGTGTGAATACATAAGTGTATTATTAGTATATAAATATATATAAACTGAACATGAAACAAAATATGAAATACAATATGTATAGATGTGTTCAGAAACATGAATATGATATGAAATATGAAAACGAGGCGAAACATGAACACGAACATGAAAATATGTCATGAACACATAATGTGGTTAAAACATATATGATTATTATCATATAACGAAAAAGATAACAAATGATATGAAATACATGAATGAACAAGTGATAGTCAATTAAGAAGACTATGAATAGATAAAGACCTGGTAGATCTACATAAATGATATGAAGACAGAATGTGATTAAGATAGGTTATGAGTTCTTAAAGACATATGATAGTATGACTACCTAGGACCGAAGAATGAATGAGTGGACGTTCTGATCGGTGCTTCGACACTCCTGCTAGTGCTACGACACTTATTACGTGGGCGAGGCAGTTACGATCGGTCGCCCGGCACTCCTACTAGTCTTATGGCACTTACATTTACGTGGGCGGGCGCGTTATTCGGTGCCCGGCGCTCTTGTTAGTACTACGACGCCATTGCGTGGGCGAGCGCGTTCTACGGTCGATTAACCCGACACTCCCATAGTGCTACCACGCATGTTCACGTGGGCGAGGCATGTTACGTCGGTTAGCCGGCCTCACGCTGGTGCTCTGACACTCTGATACGTGGCGAGCCGCGTGTCGATTGATGCTATTCCATACATTCGGGTTCCTGGTGTACTGTGTCCATCTCATTCATGGTTCCCGGTCTAGGTAGACAACTATAGATATATAGTGTGTAGACGTTGATGAATACACTTATATAAAAAGTACATGAATAAGACCCAGTATGCTTAGCATACTTATGTACCGTACTGTGTACCCTTGGGTACCATATGTTCCGATTTGTATAATAAAGCCATGGAACATAAACCATGTAAATTTGAATAATGAACAATAAGAGAGAAAGGAATTCAGCTCTGCTCCAACTGTATATATGGGTACCTCTGTATAGGCTCTATACTCCTATGGGAGATGTAAAATTACATTAAAAGTCATAAGGTACAAGTAAACAATTATATAAATGACATGAATAGGAACCACGACACGAAGAGCAGAAAGTCATGAAACATGTAAAAGAGATGAATCAGATGCCTTGACATGAATAATATAAGTCTGAATATGATTATGATATAAGCGGAATCATCTGTTTGTTTTTGGATATGTTTTGAATACGTATGAACTCGGTATATGTATACATTTGTGGTTGTACACCGCTATGGACTAATGTCCATTATCTGACGTAATAATACGTATAAAGTCGATTTGACCTGGCCCATGTATTTGATATGACTCGAACCTGTTTCGATTTGCCATTGTATATGTATAAGTTTGCTGAGATATGATCGACTGTCAAACATGTAAGAAGATATGAATTACAACTGTAAAAAGACATGACACATGGAAGTAATACGAACATGATAATGATTTAAAAAAAAAAGGAATATGAAAGGATAAAACCATGTGTAATATGATATGAGTTAGAAGTCACATAAGAATAGGTTTAGATTATATCGTAAGGAGTAAATGTAAAAGATCGTGGCAGCGATTATTGTTATTAGTCGTCCACATTTATATGTTCCACTAAGCGTAAAGCTTAGCACGAGATTCAATCAGGTGTAGATGCTTGAAGAGGTAAGAGGACGGGACATTCCACCCGGCACGGGTCATCTCGGAGATAGGTGCTCACCAACAGCATTTAAAGTGATCTCTACGATGTTTATATGAACATGTACATGTATAAGTATTTGTATAAGTAAATGGGATTTAGTATATGTGTATAGATTTTGATGGACACCATTCTGGTGGTAGTTCTTTTGTCTATGTAAATGTTTTTTGTTATTACAGAAATTGTTTGTATACCCACGGGTCTGAGTTCGACTCACGAGAGAGCAGGTCGATGAGAGTCCCGATTATATAGTCTCGAGCCTCGGGGCCGGTTCGGATCCGCGCTTTCGGGTCGGACTGGAATCGGGCGTGACAGGCTGAGATAATGTCACGACACTCTAGAGCTTGTCGCTGACGCATTCATCGAAAGGAGTGTCGAGGAAGAATATCCATGACAATATCCGCGACACCGCGAAGACGACCATGACTCACAATGTCACGACAAACATATTGGTAACGTGACATTCATTTCAGAGGTCAACAGTTGTACATCACGAGGGTAGTGTCATGAAAGACCTTGAAGACACAAGATTGGAAGGGAATGTTGCGACAATCAAAATAATTTCGTGATGGTCTCAATTCAATCTCAAAGGCAAAATCATCAGTTGGCGTCCTTGATAATATCACAAAATATGCCATAGACATAGATGAAGGTATTAATGTCGTATACGATTAGAATATCATGACACATCATCTTATGGACTTGCATAAAATTCCAAAAAAAAAATTACAATTCCGTAGTCAGTGACTGTGGCATTAAATTTAAAAATAATAATAATGCCACAGTCACATTGACATTGAATTAATGTGCCCATTTCACAGGGGGTGGGTTGACAACCCGTCGACCGGAATATTCGTGGATGGATAACTGACACCACTCATGAAAATCGGCGAGTCTCAGCATGCAGGAGCTCTACCCCAGATACAACATCCCGATCACATAATGACTGTCTAATATTTTACAAAAGACCACAGGTCCGTATCTGATTAAAATGAGTAAAATGGCCGCAGGCCCCGAACATCAATACTTATCAAAATACATCAACTATATACCAATAGTTCAAGAGTTAATAAATCACTCTTACCAAACATATATCAAAATTTAGAGTTTTAATACATGTTATACAAAACGAATACACAAGTATTACGACCAATTTCTTGAAAACACGGCCTCTAATTAGGCGTGCGTCCTCCTATATACACTCCTGTACTGAAATAGTGATCCCTCGACAGGGTGAGCAATGCCAGTAGAGATAATTTCCTACATGGGTTACTCCCCAGCTAAGTGCACATGTCATGGCAAACAATCACACTCAAGTAAATACATGATCTTTACTTGAATGTCTACATGCCCAATCCCATGTCTCGAGTCCTCACCGACTCCCTCACACATGCCTAAGCGAATGCGATAAAATCATAGTTTCAAAACAAAGCTTTTGTTCTCGAAAACTTACTAAGTTCGGTAAAATTTATTGAATGACCCTCAGGCGAATCTGTGCTCTGCGGAACAATTCATGGGCCCCTCCGGCGTGGTGTTAGACCGATCTCCCAACACAATTCTCCGAAAAATCTTCCATCGAAATTCATTTCACAAACATTTTTCCTTTTTATTTTCTTTCATATCATGCACTCACTCCTAATATTCTAGGGTGCCCCAGTGCATATGGAATGTATTATGCTAATCCCAATAACTCATGCTAATATATAAAACATGTATATACTAACATAATTAATCCACATAAATCATGTTATTCAAATTCATAATCAATAACACCAAAATTAGCTCACATGGACTAATTAACAAACCTGAGCAATTCATTTTTGAATCGCTTGACATCATAAAAATTCACGAAAAATCACGTGAGCAGTGGGAGCCCTCGAGTTAGCCTTGTTCACGGCCTGATAGGGATTTCTTCACTCGGTTCAAAGCTTTTGAGACCGATAACACAGCCTTCTAGGCCTCAATAAATCCCTATCCATAAAACGGCCCTTAGCCAAAGAATAAACAAAGTAGGAAAAGATCCCTACCTCTTGGAGTTGTCGAAACTCCACCAAATCGGTGTCCACGCGTAGCCCTCGCCGCATAGATCGACTTTGCTTCTTGCTCCGTCGAGAACCGACAGTCCGAACGGCGGGAAATCTAGAGAGAAGTAGCTCTCTCTCTCTCTCTAAAATCACAAACCAGCACCTACTGTCCGTTTTTGCTACTTTGGAGAAGAAGATCACTATTCTTCTTTGTTTTATTCTCATTAAACTTTCCATTAATTCTCATCTTGTCCTTTTGTCTTAATTTTTGACACATGGCTTAGTCTAAGCCATTCATTTCCATCCTCCCTCTAATCATGCAACACGTGTCACATGAGTACATGTAGTAGATGACTTTTTTCACATCACATGTCTCTCAATAGTTTCACGGCACCCAGGCAGGTCGCCGAAAAGCGTGAAATTTCATTGTCGAGGTCGTGAAATTGGACGTGGTAGCTAGATTTCACGAGACTATTCCAACGGTGAAATCCGTTTTATCATCCGAGATTTAGAAAAATTTTGGGTTTTGAACGAAATTACCGTTTTACCCTTTTTTAGAAAATTCGAATTTTCCCGGGTTTTACAATTAAAAAAAAATTACAATGAGAATGCGGCATTGACTTAAAAAAATTACAATGCCGCAACTTATGTCGCGACACAAACATGAAGAGTCCCTAGAGAAACAACTGAACAAAGTCGTGACACTCACAAACTTATTGTGACATTCATCCAAAATGAGTGTCAAGCAGGAATGTCATGACAATATCACAACACCCCTGAAGACCAACCAACAACTCACAGTGTCGTGACAAACGTATTAGTGTCGCGACATTCATTCCAGAGGTCGATAGTTGTATATCATGAAGGTTGTGTCACAATAGACCTTGAAGACACAAGATTGAAAGGGAAGGTCGCGATAATCAAAATAATGTTGCGACAGTCTCAATTCAATCTCAAAGGAAAAATCATCAGTTGAGTGTTGCAACAACATTGCAACAATGCCCTAGACATAGATGAAAGACGACAATGTCATGACATGATTAGAATGTCGCGACACATCATCTTGTGGGCTTGCATAAAAGTTCACAAAAAAATTTATAATGCCATAGTCAGTGACACCAGCATTGACTTAAAAGACTGTGACATTGACTTAAAAAAATTACAATGTCGCGGTTAGTGACTACGACATTGCTGATATGTATGCCAACGTGGCTAGGACGCACTAGTTTGGGCATTATTTTGATTTTTGACTTATTTTAGTAATTTTATTTTTAAAATAACGTATATTTTTTCAAAACTCTGTGTTTGTAGCCTGCAGCTCGTTTCATAGTACAAAAGGTGTTGATTCTCTAGGCTATGCGCTCTAACTTATAGGTATATATTATTAGATAACCCAAAATAAATAAATAAATAAATAAATAAACAAGGAAAAAAAGAAAATAATAATCATAACAATAAAGGCTATTTGAGAAAAGATTTTTAATGCTATCCAAAACCAAAAACAAAGAAACACGCTAAAAAAAATTGAGCCCTATTGGTATGTGTTCTTGAAAACTGTTCTAGAAAACAGTCTTTAGAAACACAGAAAACACTAAGATCGTGTTATTTGAAAACAAGGGTTTTAGAAAACGAAGAACACAAAAAAAATGGGGGTCCCCTTTTTACTAAACAAGTTGTTGTTTTGTTTTTAATTCTTTAAAACAAAAATCAGTTCTTGAAAATATGAACCAAACAACCATTGCTTTCTCTTTTCTATTCTTAAGAACATAAAATATATATATTTTAAAGAAAAATCTTTAAATATCTTTTATTTTATTTTTACTTATTTTATGAGGGTTTTTTTTTAAAGATTATATAATATGTAGAATCAGTAAAGACAAAACATCAAATATAAAAATTAATTTAAAAATATTTTGATTTTAAAATAGAAAAATATTTCAACTTTTATAATAGACTTTTTTCTACGAGACCTCACAGATCAGTTTCAAAAACTATTTCTAAAAAGGGTTTTTATAACCATTTTTAAAAGAACTACCTAACAAATCTTAATTCTTTGTCATTTCTTCACACTTTTCTTGTTAGTGAGAAACAATATGATTTGCACCTTTGTCATCCAAATTTGCAGTGTTATCATAATGGCAGGTGTATAGGGAATTCTATCTGAGCTTACCTAAGTATATGCTAAATGTTATATATCTTAGCACATTTTAATATAAGTGTATTTTCTTTTATAGCTAAACACTTTAGTTATAATGTAATAATTGCTTTCACTAGAATTTGAATCCGATACTCCTCTCTATACCCTACATTTTTAAAATGTTGAGCGCCTTACCACATGAATTAGACATGATGGACCAATAAAAATGTATTCTTACAACATTATAAATGATTTTTTTAATATTATAAGTAATCTTTTAGATTTTTTTCAATATTGCTTAAATTTATTAAGTATCTTTTTTTTTCTCACAAAAACATTTTAAAAATAAAGAAACTACTAAATTCACTATGCCAAGGTGTTTGATAATTAGTTTACAAAGTGTTTTTAATCTTTTTAAAAATAAAAAATTTCATATAATAAAATTTTTAAAAACACTTCTAAAAACTATTGTGAAATACACTTTAGTGATTGAATTCCACACTAGTGATTGAATGCTTGGTGGAGGGAAAATATTTGTTTATAAAAACAAAAAGGAAAAATAAATTAAGTACAGACATGACTTCAGTGTTGGGTCTAATGTGTTTTGTACCACTTTCTTTACCTTTTTTATTTTACGTAGATCGACAAATAAAAGGAAAAGAAAGGAAAAGAAAGGAAGAGAAGCGGGTTAAGTGGTCTTGTAGTAATAATAGACAGGATAATTGATTAAAAGAACCTTCAAAATTGAATTTTGAAAATTAGGGCATGTTTGGATCCTATTCTTGAAAACGGTTCTTGAGAACAATTTTTGAAAACATAGAGAACATCATTTTAGTGTTTTTGAAAATTGTTTTTGTTCTCAAATTTATTGTTTTCTGTGTTATCTGAGTTTTTCAGGGAAAAAAAACGGAATCAAACGTGTTTTTTGTGTTTTATTTGTTCTCCTTGTTTTACAGAACAAAAAACAATTTTCAAAAACTGTTAACAAACGTCTTTCACCAATTTTCATCATCATTTTAATAAAAATTCCCTTATTATTTTCTCAAAAATTAATCATTTTTTTAAAGATACATGCAAATAAATAAAACAAAAATGAGTTATTTCTCAAGAAAAACACGAGAAGGTTAGATTTATACATGAAAAATTAGCTTCAATGACAAATTTAAAAGTTATTTACAAATCTAACTTCTTGCAAAAATAACATTGAAAATGTCACCCCATCGAACAAAATATCCCTGATAGTGTAAAGATAAACCCTATACATGATAACTAAATCACTCATTGACATTTTATCTCATCCCCACATCATAATTATATCTCTAGGAGTATTTTTGTCCAAAATAATGTCTCTTTGTATCTTTTTCATTTTAAAGAAATATGTTAGGTTTGCAAATATGTTTTGGATTTGTCATTTTTAAATATTTCTAATATTTATATATAGGCTTGCTTAGTGAGATTTTCCAAATAACCTATCAATAAACAAAGTGATTCTACTCTATGCAGACTTCCATGCCAAGCTCCCATGAACTCTCCCTTCCTCTCCTTGACTATTTGGAGGAAGATGAAGAAACTGATCAAGAGCACAAGGACTTGATTTCCTCCCTCCCCAAGGAAAAAGGATAGCTTGGATTTCAACTCTTTCAATACCAAGGCTTTTGGTGCTCATCCATGCATATGAAAGGAGTATTGTTGTTGGTTATTTGTGGGGTTGGGAACATATGATGTGGCCCAATTGTTTCTTTTTAATTAAAAATAGTGGAAACATGGTTTGGAATAATGGATGTGGAGAGGTTTATTTGTGGGGTTGGGAACATATGATGTGGCCCAATTGTTTCTTTTTAATTAAAAATAGTGGAAACATGGTTTGGAATAATGGATGTGGAGAGGACCCACGATGAAGAGTCGTGCCTGGTCATTTTATTTTATTTTATTTTATTTAAAATAAAATTAAAAAGATAAAAAAGCGGTAACATTTTTAGAGAGTTCAAGAAAAATCTTTTCTCTTTCTTTGACCATTCTCTCTAACGATTATGTGTTTTTGACCATTCTCTCCAACTTAGTGAATATGTGCGCCGACTTAGAATTTTGTAGGTCTCATTCACAGAGGTGAGTTATATAAGTGGTGGAAATATGATTTCAATGCATTTATGTAATGTGATTGGAATTACATTATGCGTATTATAATCTTGGGTATCGATTGAATCTGTTTAAAATTATGTATTACATCCGATAATATGAAACTAACAATGGTATCAAAGCCATTATATATATTTCTACGGGCGTTGAGAACCTCTACAAAAACAAAAGAAACAAAAAAGATCGTGGGGCTTCGTACGGTTGCGCTCGATACTAAGTCAGTTCTTTCCGGGGAAAGAGAAGATCAACTGCTTAGAGAATGAAGTTTTGATGCATAAGTCTGTGTACCTTTCACCGATGGGGTGACCTGGTATTTATAGTGGGTGACTTTCCTAATTGGATAGTGATACGAACTCTCTCTTATTGGATGAGGGATTTTCTTTCCTTATCGCTGTCAGATTAATAAGAGATAATTAAAGCGATTGTGAAATTATTACACTTCCACTTGTGGTAGGTCGATTCGGTTATAGGATATGGGCTCTTTGGGCTTTTCGCATTATCGACCCTTGGGAGGGATGAACTGGGCTCCTGTTTGGGCCTGCGTCAGGGGTCGGGCCGTCTTACTGGGCTTGCTTATTAGTCTTCTTTTAATCTTGCTTCTTGGACTTGAGGGTGGGCTGTAGCGCTCTTTTTAAACCCCGTCAGTTGCCCCGGCCCTTGGTTCTGACGGCGTGGGCGAGCTGTATCGTTTCTTGGATCGGGTGCGACTTCCACGTGGTTGCTCAGGGCTGGTTTGATTAGGGCTTTGTCGCCGTCAAATGTCCTGTGGTAATGATGACTTTTCGACTTTCGCGCTTATTTCCTCTAGTTCTTCCAGTTTCTTTTGAGAACATCCTCTGACCGTTAGCATTGTGTTCCCCTGATATTGAAGCTTTTTCCTTCTCTGTGAGTTCGGGTTTCTTTTTTCTTGAAACTTGTTTGATCATTGTTCAGAACTTCTTTTGGTGTTTGTAATGCCCTGCTTAGGGTCGTCCCTTTCGTTATGTTCCTAGGACCGGTACGTCTTTCTCCTTCTTTGTCTTTTCGGCCGGGTATTGCGGACGTCGAGTACAGCTTAGTTCCCAGATTTTGTTCATCCCTGCATCTTTTTTTTTTTTTTTGTGTCTAGCCGGTGTATTCCGGTAGATTAAGTTCGTTCTCTGGCACTGCGTATAGGGGGTGACTCCTCTCGTGGTACGGTTCGAGGCCCGGACGGGTGGTGAGTGTCGGCTTAGCCATGGTTGTTCTTCGAGATGCCACGGGAACCTCCTTCCTCTTGGGTAAAGGCGGATAAAATCGATGGATTAAATACCACGTAGGTCACAAATATCCCCGAGTCGGTGTGCGAACGCCCTATCGGTGGAGTCTATCGGGGTTGAGCCTTCATTTGGAAGTCTTTGCAAGGCGATATAGGTAGTTTGGTGTTTAGGTTTGGTCTCTGCTTGAGTATTGACCTCTATGTCGTTCGAGTGCCCGAGATGGTGTGCTTTCGGGTGGCCTTTGAGAATGGCCTTACGTTTTCCGCTTGCATCCCTTTATAAAGGGTTTCTGACATTTCAACGTGCCCTTCGGCTTTCGCAAACCACAGGGTGTTCTGGTTGGGTTGTTAGTTGTCTTTAGGGATAAGGGCTTGGGTGTTCCCAGTATAGCTCTGCTCCTGGACCTCTTCAGCGTGAAGGAAGCCGCTGAGGGCTTTCTTTATTTATCTAAGCGTTCCAGCGCTCCACTGATCATCTCGGATCTCCCGTATTCCCATAAGTATTGGAAGGAACGCTACTTTTTTGTCAGTGGTCGTCGTTGAGAGTATAATCCCACTGACCAGGAAGACACACTGGGTGTTCCGGCTGTCTGGACCACTCTCGAGAATCTACGTGAGGTTTGCTTTGTTTTAGTTTGGTCTGGTCTTCATAGATTATAGGGTATCCCTAACTTTGCATTGGCTATGCGCTCTTCAGGTATTCGTCCTAATCTTAGCCCTGAAGACAAGGACGTGAAGAGGAAGTTGGCCAAGTGTCTTCCGCGTGTTTACTCCGAGCTCATTAGGTCGGACATTCCGGGGTCTTCAGGTTCAAAGTCTTCCCGACCTTCTACTTTAAGGCCTTCACCTCCATCTGTTATGAAGTTCTCCCACGAGAGGCCTCCTGTTGTCAAGCCCACTAAGGGAGAGCTTCGAGCTTAGGTGGAGACGTTGTCCAGGAGACCTCGAAGTGTGAAGAGAAAATCTCAAGACTCCCTTGAGAAGAGACATCCGGCCTAGGGTAAAGCCCCGAGGTTGGGGATGGCTTCTTCATCACCCTCTACCCATGTCCAAGTGCGGTGACATTGTAATCTCCGTAGGGTGCAGAGTCGAGTTCGCAGCCTCGCTGCGCCTCTGTTGCAAGGCGAAGATTCACCGGAGGAATTTGCTGAGCCCTCAGTTGGAGGTTATGCTATCTTAGTTTGGAGTCCTCTTACGCGGGCGTTGGGCCTCCTCGCCGATACCCGGAAGACTTGGGGAGGAGCGCCTCGGAGCGATGGAGATGAGGACATTGCTTTCAGTGCGGCGGGCTTGTTCTTTGCGTGATCTCATCCATCACCCGAGAGATTTTGATCTCGAGAGGTGAATGCCACACTTTGGCCAAGGGCAGCTTTGGCTCTATCACTCCAGGGGGTCGCCTCCGTAAGTTCCTGTGTCTTTATTTGTTTGCCTTTATCTTGGTTTTGAGTTATTGCATTATTCATGTTGTGTATTAGCCAGGCGGCTGCCCATCGAAGAGTTTGGCGAAAAGGCCCGGTCCCGAACGAGGGTCGTGTTAAGGCCTTGAGCCTCTGAATCAGTGGCTTCTCTTACCTCTGGCCAGTTTCAGGCTGCGAGCTCGGATGCAAAATATGACCGGAGGAGCTAGTGAGCTCAAGTCTAACTTGAGGCATACTTCGACGGCGCGAGCGCAGGCTGAAGGTAAAGAAGAGAAGGCAGGAAGGATTAGAGTTCAGAGAGGCGGAAGCAGGGAGAGTCGGGGATGGGGTACGGCCCGCCGAGAATGGCTTCTGGGTGGTCGGGAAGAGGCGCAAGGATTCTTAGAGATGAGTTGCGTAAAAGCGGTCTTCTTTGGGGCAGGAGCCCGCTCTGAAATTTTGAGGTACAGCTCTGATGACGCTTAACCGATGGAGTGCCCGGGCATTCTGAGGGACCTTGAGGTAGGAAGCTCTGGTCGTTCATAGGGACGGAGCGATAGCAAGTTTGAGGGACGAGGCCTGCACTGAGTGGGCTTCTTGATGGCTTGCTTTCCCGGAGGAGGTTGCTGCGCCTACCGGTTGGACCTTAATTTGATATTCCCGACGAGGAGGCGGAAGAGTCCTTTTCGCGTGCTTTGGAAGGTGGCCAGCTCAGCTTTTAACCTTATGCTCGCAGCGTCTAGCGTCCCGAGCCTCCTTGGCGCAATTCTGCTTTTTTTTTGTCAACCTTGGGCTTTGAACCCGGGATATATGTAATGCCGTTCTTGGCTTTGATACTTAATGAATACCCAATTTTCTATCTCTTCGCTTTACCCCTAATTGTGTTCCTTGTGTTGCTCTGCTGGCGCTGGCTCTGGGTTCTGAGGCTGTAGTTGAGCGCTTAAGGTCTTGAGGCGAGGCCTGTTGGGGCTTTGGGCTAATGCTTGAGGCAGGCGCTACGTGGCTATATGGCCTTTTCGACCGGTTGAGCTCTTGAAAGTGGAGCTCTTGGGCTTTTGGGCGGCGAGGCCTTCTGAATTTGTTAGCTGGCCCCGAGCTCTCTTGGGCTCCCCCAAAGCTGGGAGCCTTCTTGAGGCTGTTAAGCTGCGTAAAGCCCCGAGCTCTTGGGGTACATTGGGCGTTGGGGCCTTCTTGGTGTTAAACTCTGCAAATTGGTACTAGGCTCTTGGGCCTATCTTTGAGTTGGATTATTTACGTGGCTATATGTCCTTTTTTAAAGTAGTTGAGCTCTTGAGCGAAATTTGCTGAGGCTCAGAGTGGGCTAATGTGCACACAGGCTAGCGGCTACGTGGCTATATGGCCTTTTACGAAGCGGAGTTGAGCTCTTGAGCGAGTGAGACTCGTGGCTATATGGATTTGTTGAGGCTGTTACGCTCTGCGACCAGGCCCCTCTTGGGCTCCCTAAGCTACTTGGCTCGTGTAATTCCCGTGCTTTGTTCGAGGGCGAGAGTTTGTTGGGCTCTGAGCTTCCACCAAGCTCCAGTGGCTACATGGCTTGTTCGACTTGAAATTTGCTTGGGCTCCCCCAGGCTACCCAGCTCTGTGCTTGTAGCTGTTTGGTCGTTGCGCTCTGCGACGAGCTCTTGGGCTCTGAACTACTTGGCTCAGTGGTACCTTGACTGTTGTTGAAATTTCTTCAGGCTCTTGAGCTACTTGGCTCCGTGGCTACATGGCCTGTTTGAGCGATTACGCTCTACGAATTGAGCTATTGGGCTCCTGAGCTACTTGGCTCCGTGGCTACATGGCCGGTTTGACTTCCTTCTCTTCTTGGAAGGCGGTTAAGCTTTGTGCGGCATTATGGAAGTGGAATGGATTCGCGCGACTTCAGGAGCACCCCAGGCTTCCTTCTGAATAAGCGACTCCTCTATGATGGTGCACATGCTTCGAACCTTCTTCCCTTTTTAGGAGTAATTGGAATCCGCGCATGATGAAGTGTCAAGGTTTGGTCGTCATTGCAGGAGGTCTGCCTAGAGATCGTGAGCTGACGTTTGGTTCCGATGGTCTTCTACTTGTAAGAGTTGTGTTTTTCCCTAGTTCCTCCCTTGTGGGAGTTATGTTGTTCCCTAGTTTCGTCCGATGATGGGTGTGCTGAAGCGATGTATACGGAGGGGCGGTGTATTCAAAAAATTTATAGTACCCTCTCTCCGTTTCCTCTTTTCTTCTCTTAACTCCTTTTCTCCTCTTCCTTGTCCACTAGCTCTTTCCTTTTTCTTTTCCGTTCGCACTCTCTCTTATTCTCTTTCCCTTTCCCCTTTTTGAGATTTTTTTTGTTGTGAAGCATGAATTTTCGTATTCTGAGGTGTGTAATTTTCTCAGGCGTTTTTTGACCGAGCTGCTTGCTTTTCTTTTATCGATATGCCTTGCTTTTTGATTTATAAGGATATTAAGCAAAGTAATCCATGAGCGCCTGAGCATTTTGGCCAGTGGTACTTTATTAAATATTACAATCTGAGGTCTATTGATAGATTCGTTTGAGGTGCTCAGCATTCCAAGAGTGAGGTAGAATTTTCCTTCTTCTGACTGGAGTTCGTAGTTGTCAGGTCGGACCACGCGTGACATGATATAAGGGCCTTCCCAGTTGGGTCCTAGCTTTCTATGTGTCGCTTTCTCATTGTGAAGCTTTTTAAAACTAGGTCACCAGGCTTATAACTCCTGGGTTTGACCTTTCGGTCATAGTACCTTGTCGTCTTCCTTTGGTATTCTTCTGTGCGTTTCAGGACCTGCTCATGATTTTCATGTAGGAGGTCTAGGTTTAGGCGAAGAGCCTCTACGTTATGTTCTACACTTGCCAATTCAATCCTTGGGGATTTTAATCCGATCTCGACAGGGGCTATCGCCTCGGTGCCAAAGGCTAGAACGAATGGGGTCTGCTGAGTTGTTGACTTGCGTGTAGTTCTGTATGCCCATAACACCTTGGGGAGGTTGCCTTTTGAACCTTCGACTTGGTCTTAATCTTTGTTGTAAGGGTTACAATAGTGACCACCTTGTCCGTTGGATTGTGGATGGTGAGGCGGTAGTAGTTCTTGATTTCGAGTTCGGCACAGAAATCCCTGAACTTAGGATTGTCGAATTGTTTCCCATTGTCTAAAACCAGGGATCTCGGGATACCAAACCTGTATAATATGGAACTCCAAACAAAGTTGCGTACCTTTTGTTCTATGATAGTAGCTAAGGGCTCGGCTTCTGCCCATTTGGTGAAATAATCCACTGCTACAACAATAAATTTGCATTATCCCTTTCCAATGGGCAGGGGTCCTAATATGTCCAACCCCCATTGTTGAAAAGGACAGGGGTTTGTAATTGACGTCAGTGGCTCGGATGGGAGATGAGAGATTTTAGCGTGCTCCTGACAAACTTTGCACTTTCTAACCAGCTCTGTTGCGTCTCTGAGCATTATGGGCCAATAGTACCACTGCCTCAAGACTTTTCCCGCCATCTGCGAGCCTCAGTGTGATTTTCCCATACTCCTTCTTGTACTTCCCTCAGTACGTAGTTGGCGTCTTCCTTTGCAATGCACTTGAGGATGGGTGTGAAAAAACCTCGCTTATAAAGGGTTCCCCGATGAATAGTGAACCTGGCATACCTCGACCTAAGCTTAGATGCCTCTTTCAAGTCGTTTGGCAGTAGTCTTTGATGAGTGGCTGAAATATTCAGGTCATACCCGCGTCTGTCTTACATTTTATGCGTTATTTTATATTTAAATACATATTTTTTGTAGCCCGATATCTGATTTGTGCGATTGAATTGTGTTTGCGGCGGCGATTTTGGAAGCATTTTGGAGCGAGAGGGAGCGGTGCGCAAAGATGGGTGGAGCGTCATAGCGTCCGCGTCGCGGCGTCAATCTTGGCCTTGACGTCGCGACGTTAGTCGACATATAGAAGTCGACGGCTGACAGCGTCGCTGACGTCTCAACGTCGCGCGTTGTAAAGTGACCATATGATGTATATGTGAAAATATGGTCAAAGAGTGGTATGGTAAATACTCAAAAACTGATTTGAAACAAAAGTAAGTGCTCAAAAACTAAAATGAAAGTATTACCAACACTCGGCCCCTTTCCTTGAAGTGCACGGGTCATACAAGTAATAAAGTGGACTTTAGGGCCGGATATCGTACCCACAGATTGGAGGTTCTCTAATTGGGTGATCCCTTGATTACAAGGCTCTTATTTATTAGGCGACCAAGTAGGATGTTGAATATAATCAATTTAAGTGAAACAAAAAAGCGATTTAAAACTAACCACAAAAATCTACGAATAAACAACTACTTAATTTTAAAGGTATGAAAGGTCACTAGGGATGGGGATAATTATTTACAAAACAATTTGCATTTCCTTGAAAGTGCAACATTTGTGAGTTGAATCATGGGTGTCGAAGCGATGTAGTATAGCTTGGATTTCTACATACACCATACATTTCACTATCTAACACACCATATTCCTTTTCGGGACAAATGGGTCATGCTTCTGTAAATTTGGCCTCTTTAAGATTTGATTGTTTTTAACAATCTTCCACAACCATTTCTTAGGACTGAAGAATTCTTGCTCCCGTAGATAGGATGTCTGGCTTCTCGATGGTGGTATCTCGTCCTTCAAATCTAATAAAATTTTCTATCTCCTTGATTAAATCTTTGCTAACACGGGATCAAGATCCTTTCATTAGACTAAGGAGAAACCTCTGATCAACTAAATTGATACATCATCTAATTAATCCTCACCATGGTAAATTGGTGATCTATCAGTAATTTTCAGAGTTCATTAGTTCCAGATATTAGTCTAACATACCCACTGAGATTCTGGCTCTTTGCTCTCGGGAATCTCTATCTACGTGTCACTCGAGGAGGGCCTCACGGAAATCAGAGCAAGATACAGCTCTTTTTTGGGTATAAGCGCTACTACTAATATTCGAGCAGTTCATTATATGAACAGTACCGATATATAAATTCGGTATTCAAGCCTGAAAATAGCGAAGCGCAAATCTGAATGTTCAACAATTAATCCCCACCTCTAGAGGGTGTTTAATGTTTCATTACTGGATTCCAATCATCACCAATCAAACAAAAAGTAAGAAAATGAAGAAAGAAATCAAGAGAAAGAAGAGAAAAACCCAGATTTGAGCTTAAATCTTCTCCTCAACAGTAAATAAATTGAATATCTGAGTACAGCACCGAAATCTCTTCAATAGAAATAAAAATCTGCTCTAAAACTACTCTAAGATATATTAAAAATAAAAATCTGCAGCAAAAACTAAGAAAATGGGCAGTTTAGAGAGAGAAAACCCATGAGAGAGAAAATCCAGATTTTTAGCTTCAATCTTTGTCTGAACCTTAGTGAAATCTGAATCTCTGTTATACAACACCGAAATCTCTTCAATAGAAATAAAAATCTGCTCTACAACTACTCTAAAATCTAAAACAAATCAAAATCTACAGAAAACTGGAAAAATGACTGATCTGAAACCCCCATGAGAGAGGCTCTCCAATCTTCCCGCTGCTCTCTTTACCTAAAAAACGAGTATATATATGGTCCTAGGGTGAAATGGGCTTGAAATTAGGTCAAAATATCAATTTTCGGCCTTTTTTAGGTTTCTGCAGCATTTTGCGACCAAGTTTTCTGGTCGCGACATACTCTCCTGGTCGCGACATACTTCCTGGTCGCGACATACTTCTGATTGACATATGCTCTGGTCGACATGCTTTACCTGCTGGTCGCGACATACTTTCTGAATGACACATTTTCTTCTCCAACATCGGGGCCATAACTTCTTCATTTAGCTTTCGGTTGGGCGTGAGTACTCGTTGGAAAGATATTTGAATGTAGAATGAATCCATGAGGGAATTTGAACCATTTGATTTTCCAGATGGTACAGAAAAATTAATCTTCCCAGTAGCGCGCTGTGAGACTCTCGGTTGACTCTTCTTTTGGAAATATATTGCTAATTTCTTGCCAAATCACTTGCTTTCATCAATAATCCTGCAAAACCAAGTTTAGAGGAAATTTTATGAGTTTTACATGAATATGGATATTAAATGCACAAAATAGCATGTGAAATGAACTCAAAACATAGATGAGTTTTGCACTCATCACGCGTCAGCGCGAGTTATTCCTCTCAATCATTAAAAGCAAAATGGAGACCCCGAGATTCAAGGGGGATGGAGATCGAACGTCTGAATTAGAGACACGGAAGTCACAGCGGGACTTTAGTTGGAGAAGGCAGCCTGTTTTATGTATCTTCTTTTCGGACAGAAGAGCGATGTTTTATAGATTAACTATTTGTGTTTTCGTTCGATTATGTTCTAGATTTATCCACAGGGTGTTGTTGAACCTGTCACATTTTCATGGATTAAAGATTAGTATTTTATATTGTTGATTTGTTTTATAATTTGTTACTTGTCTGCTTTATATCTATGAATCATTTACATGGTAATGTCGGCCAACATTAGTGACTATCTTGGAGATCAGAGATTCGAGATGATAGAGGATACCAGGGATATGAGTACAGGCAGCCTTGGTTGATTCGGTGAAATAGAATATTCAGATCCGAAGTTGGTAATTAAGAGTTAGAACATTTAAGCGTTTAGTGCTCGAGTTGGGAGTAGAGATCATCAACTCTACTAGCGAGATAGGCGGATACACCTCGAGAGAGGGTATTTCGTAAGTAAGATCACCTAGCCATCAATAAATCATAAATAAACTGAATAATATCATCTTTAAGAAATAATCCATCGAAAGTGGCAGGGGGAGACATAGCCCTAGTCTCCATTACACAGTAATTAATTCAGATCAGGTTAGTTTGGTTACATTAGGACACTAGTACTCTTTCTATGACACTTATATCCCCAGATAATATTCATAAACCCGATCTTGTATTCTTACACCTATCCCCTAGTGGATCGATATCTGTACCATAGGTACACTATATTACTTAGGGTGACGCGTGCACTTGCGCACATAGAGGCGTCTGGAGTCATACCATATCACTTTGACTATCAAGTTTTTGAAGCGTTCTTGAAGGATAGGTTTAGAATGATATAGAGATTAAAGCCATTAGATATTACTTTGGAATTTTTTGTTTTCATTTGTTTTTACAAGTGCTGATAAGTTGGTCTTCTTGTTTCATGTGTGATTGCAGTCAAGGTTTTAGTGAGCGCATGCGACGACGAGATCTAGTTGATCTACCTCCGTTTGATCCTGAGTCAGAAAGGACTTTACACAGAACACGTAGGAAACGGAAGGCGAGCTGATTTGAAATCTACCCGATCATGGAGAACAATGAAGGCGGATCTTAGCATTGAGCAAAGCGGCCACATAGGAAGTCGAAATGGGAATAATGGGAAGGAATCGAAACACCAGTAGTTTATACGATGGATGAATCCATTCATGTTGTTAGAGGAGTTTGCCTTCTGGCTACGGTTGTGCGACTGACTATCAGAAGACCACCTATTCAAATGAACAACTTGGCCCGAAGTCGGTAACATCTGATTAGCGGAACATCTTATTTCATGGACTACCCAGCTGAGAATCGAATATGCATCGACCCGACTTCCTCGAGAGTGCGACACGATCGAGTATAATGGGGTTCTTGAAGGGGCACTTAGGTTGAGATTGTTCCCTCTCACTAGGTGATAGAGCCAAGCATTGGTTAACAAATCGATACCGATTCCATTCATGGAGCGATTTAGTCTGAGGAAATTCGACGAGTTTTCCCACCCTCGAAAGAATTGCACAACTTGTGCAAAGAGATCAATCACTTTTTTGGACAAGCTGGAGGAGAGAACACAGCGGGAGGCATGGGATAGATTTCACGAACTATTGAGGAAGTGCCCGCATCACAGACTGACTAGATGGATGCAGGTTCATACGTTCTATAATGGTATGAGGAATGCAACTAGAACGGTGATTGATGCCTCGGGCTGAGGAGCACTAATGGAGAAAACCACGGACCAAGCTTATGAAATTACGGAAGATCTTTAGAGCGATATAAATGAGTGGCCTAGGAGAAGACTACACACATTAAAAGCCATGGGTGGCATGGATAATAGTTCAGCAATCCCGGTTAATCATGTTTACCTGGTATTAAGCAGTTAACTAGGCAATGAGCACTTGAATGCCATACGAGGCCAACCGTGGGAGTTGTGAATTTTGTGGAGGGCGACCTGATAGCACGAAGTGTCGGTCGGAAACCAAGCGTTAGAGCGGGCCAGTGCGTGTCGAGGTTCAATGGTCGATCCAGACAAGGACGGTATAGGAAATAATAACTATCGGAACCAAAATCAAGGCGAGGGTAGGCGTAACGTCGAATGAGAATAATCAGACGATTAGGGTATGGATGGAGGCAATCGAACAACATGCCATCTCACACCTCAGTGAAGCGAACCACCTCACGAGAAAAAGGTGGACCTAGAACAAGCCCGCACGGTCTTTCGCATCACACCTTGCCTTATGAATGAGGCAGCGAATATACGACAAAGGCCACGATTGAACAAGTGGCCAAGTGAGTTGAGAAACTTGGAGAATACGGATAAGGTCGAATGCTTGATCTAATGATAGAAGGCAACGGGTTCCTTACGAAGCAACTCGAGTGAACCCAGGAAAGTGGGAATGGGTATGTTGTTGGCAGTCACGAAGTGGTAAAGAATTGGAGGCACGGGAGTAAAGTTATAGGAGGTAGAGAATGAGAGGGTCATCCGGCCAGGGTTAGAATGATGATGCCGGATAGGGAGCGACCTCGAGAAAGCGAGTTTGGAGGAAGCACTATTGAAGCAATGGACAGCCACCAATTCCATCCACAGCGTCTCCCAAGAAGCATAAGTTGGATAAGCGAGTTCACGAATTCATGGAAGTGTTCGAAGCTACATCAATATCACGTTTGTTGATGCTTTCTGAGACAGATGCCCGAGTTCATGTAAAATTTATGAAGGACATCTTTGTCTGAAGAAGATTGGCTAATTCGAAGCAGTTAACGAATTGAGGAATGTAGTGCCATACTTGAGGAGGAAGTGCCCTGGAATTTAAAGACGACGGTTTCACTATCCGGGTGCACCAATGGAAATGCTATCTTTGAGAGAGCCTTTGTGTGATTTGGGTGCGGCATTAATCTCATGCCCTTCCGATTTTAAGCGTTTGGGATTAGGTGAAGCTCGATTAACTACGGTCGCGCCGACTTTGCCGACGGATCCTTGAAGCATCAAGAGGGAGTAATAGAAGATGTATTATTAGTAAAAGGTTGACAAGTTTATCTTCCCAGCAGTTTCATTGTATTAGATATGGAGAGGATAAGGAAATACCATAATCTTGGGTAGGCAGGTTTCTTGCAAGCGAGCAATGATTGATGTTAAGAGGGAGAACTAAAATTGAGAGTGCGGAGAGGATGAAGTCGAGTTGACGTATTGAATTTGTGAGACATAGGCGGAAAGTGATACATGTTTCATGGGAGATAGTAGAGGCTATAGTGTCTAGCCAAGTGGTCTCACGAGATCCTTTGGGGCTAGCCTAATTTCTGAATGATTGAGAGAATATGAGCGAAGGCGGAGGAGTATGTAAAATGGATGGATTCTTTCGGACCGATAGAAGGAAATACTTGAGATCTCCCAGGTGAAGAGTACTAAACCACCGGTACCAATAGGTTGAACAACCATCTTAAGATGGAGACAAAAACCTTTACCTAGCCATTTGAAGTATGCACCATCTTGGGATAACATCACCTTACCGGTGATCATCTCGGCATCCTTGGCCGAACTAGGGAAGTTATTGAGGTCCTTAGAGACCGTAAATCTTTCCAGAATGGTCTCTATTGGAGTTAAAGGATTCGCCCTTCCATGTGCATGCATCGTATTTTCTTTGGAAGATGAGACAAACCCTCGGTGGAAGCCTGAAGGAGGTTGAATCCAACTATGAAGAAATTAGTCAGAAAGGAGTATTAAAATGGGTTTGAATCTTGGGGTAATTTATCACATCTCGGGCCGGTGCATGGGTAAGTCCGGTTCAAGTAGTACTAGAGGAGGAACAAACATCATAGGCAGAAAACAATATATTCTTGCCTTCTCGATAGTCCTTTGGGTGGAGGAGTTTGTATTGATTATCGAGCTGAACAAAACCCTCGAAAGATCATTTCCATTCAGTTTCTGGATCGGATGTTGGATCGATTAGCGGTCATGAATATTATTGCTTTGGATGGATACTCGGCTACAATCGGTACTATAGCCCACGAAGATCGGGGAGAAGGCGACATTCACATGTCCACGCGGACATTCATTGAGCGGATGCCCTTTGGACTATGCAATGCGTCGGGCACTTTCCAACGATGTATGATGGCGTATTCTGGAGCATGGTTGAAGACAGTACGAGATCTTCATGGGCCCGATTTTGGTGATGGGTAATTCATTTGACAAGCATGCGGAAAATTTGAGATTAATTATTGATAAGATGTAGGGAGACCCGACTTAGTACTCGGGTGGGAGAAGTGCCATTTTATGGTGAGAAATTACAGTATACTCCCGGACATGAGTTTCGTGAGAGGAATAGAATTATCTGAGGCAGATTGAAACGAGTGAAAAGAGTACCTCCTCATCGATCAAAGGGATAAAGAAGTTTTTAGGCCACCTTTGGATTCTATAGGCGATTCATCAAAACTTCTCTCAGTTACCAAAGCGGATTTGTCTAATCTCACAGTCCGAGGACCCCATTTTGAGTTTGATTCACGGTGTTTGCATGCATTTTCGGTGTTAAAGATAGAACAGTATCATTACATTGTAGTAGCTCCAGTTGGTCCTTCCCATTTGAGCTTATGTGTAACATAAGTGATTTCTGCGATTGGAGACGGTGTTAGAGCGAAGCGAGAGAAAATTTTCAGGTAATCTACTATCTGCAGTGAGAACCTTGAATGATGCTCGGTTAATTCCTTCCTTCTGAAAAAGAGCGTGGCTATTGTCTTTGCTTTTGACAAATCGCGAGGCCTTATTTGATTGAGTAACGAATTAGTAGTTCTGATCATTACGCCATAAAAATGCTTGATGACTAAAAGGCGTGAAGCCACAGGCCTGGTCGGTGGTTCTATTCTTCTCAAGAGTCGGCGTTGAGATTAAAGACAAGAAAGGCACTGAGAACCTAGTAGCAGATCATCTTTCACGATTGGAAGGGGCAAGTGATGATGTTCAAGTGAATGACGATTTTCCAGATGAGCGACTCCTAGCTATTGAAGACAAGAGAGCAGTTCCATGGTTTGCAGATTATGTGAATTATTTGGTAGCCAAGGTAGTCCTGTAATTTAACTATCAATTAAAAGCGGTTTTTCGCACACTAAACACTACTATTGGGAGGAGCCAATTTTTAGCGCATATCATAATACCAGTGGATCCCGAGATGCGCCAAGATGAAATGCACAAGATCTTGCACCACACGCCACACGTTACCATGTGGTGGACACTTCGGTAGCCAGCGAACAACAGCCAAGGTGCTTCAATCCGGCTTCTACTGGCCTACCTTATTTAAGGATGCTCATCAATTTGTATCCACATGTGACAAATGTCAACGAATGGGGGGCATTTCTAGAAAGGATGAACCACCCATGCATCCTATTCTAGAAGTCGAATTGTTTGATTTATGGGGATGGATTCATGACCATTTCCCATCTTTTAACTACTCGCATCTTGTCGGGCAAGAGATTATGTCTCAAGTGGGTTGGGCCACCCACTCCACACTGTCGATGGTAGTGGCTAAATTTCTCAAGCAGCCTATATCTCGCGACTGAACTCCTCGGTTAATCGATCACGCATAACGGTACTATCGCAATAAGATGATTGACAAGGTTTTGAAAGTATAAAGCTACCGCATTCTCCTCGTGATATCACCCACAATCAAACGTGCGCGCAGGTATCAAATCGAGAAATTAAGTCCATTCGAGAAAACGCTTAATGGGGCCCAGAAGGACCGGGTCTAAAAGATTGATGATAAATCTGGTATGCATCAACAAGATTTAAAAACACCTTGGGGATGTCACCTTTCTCGTGAATTGTTTATGGCAAAGCATGTCACCTCGCTGAATCGAGCATCGAGTTTCCACTGGGCAACTCCTACAGCTGAACATGGATGATAATTATCGCGAGAAGCGATCGCATGCTGAACTAGACTTAATTCAGAACTTGTTTATGAAAATGCTCAGATTTACAAGGAAAGACAAAGGTCTCGGCATGATAAACACATTACCTAAAGGAATTCGAGGCAGGCAACAGTCCTCTTGTTTAATTCCTGTTTAAAACTTTTCCTTGAAATTGAAGTCTGGGATGGTCGACCTTCACAAGGACCAAGGTCTTTCCACAATGGAGGGGTAGAGGTTACACATCCTGAGAAAGGAACATCTACAAGCAACACAACGGTTGAAGCCGCGATTGGGGGCGACTTCATGCGGATAAGCAGATTTCATTCCATCGACCGCATCCGAAGAAGTACAAGAAGGAAAGTCATTAGAGCTCTCGTTCCGAAAGCACATTGAGATTCGTGGTCGCCGAGCTAACGACATACAAACATAGCCGGGAGGCAAACCCAAGTTTTACTTGCAATTTTCCTTTCTATGGTTCAATTTTTTTCTTAATTATCTGTTTTAAGTTATATTGGTTTGATGTTCTTTCGTATCCAACCCCTGACATCCCGTCAGACCAACGATCACAGCGATCGAGGATCCGCGCATGCAGAGCACTGTACAAAGTCCGTAGAAAGGCCACATTTACACGAGGGAGTTTTCTCTTATCTTAGACCATGGTTGCATAATGTATATTGGGCCTTCACGTAGCGTCGGCGTTTATCTCAACGTCCTAGCGTTGCAGCGTCGCTGACGCCTCAGCGTCATAGCGTCGGTTGACCCTTCTCACGGCGCGTCGGCGTTTAGTTTCAGCGTCGCGGCGTTGGATTAGACCCCTCTGGGCGATGTGTGAAGGATCTCAAAGTCGCGGCGTTGGTTTGAACCCCTGCGGAGCGTCGCTGGCGTTGTATCTCAACGTCCGCGACATTGGTTTGCACCTCTGCAGTGCGATCGCGGCGTTGGATATCAGCGTCGCGGCGTTGATTTTACCACTCTGCGGAGCGTCGCGGCGTTGGACACGAGCGTCGCGGCGTTGGAACGCTTTCACATCTGGGCGTCGCGGCCTGTTGCTTGATGGCGGCGTTGCCGCATTTAAAGGCCAAAATCACCTTCATTTTTGCTTTTACCCTACTCCCCCTTGGCTTAAACCTGATACCCTATCGCCCTTCGCACCAAATCTTGCCGGAGTCATTTCACCATCCGTAGGAGGCCGTTGTTGCCCTCCGACACCATCACCATTCTTTGTCACCACAGTTTCCTCCCACCCTACTAGTCCCTTTGTCCTTGTCTCGCACCATCCACACTACCAGTAGGTGTCCTTGCCTCGGTTAGGGTTCGGTACTCCATCTTAGGTTTCGGGTGCACCAGTTGGGTTTGTCATATGTCCACAAATTTAGTTTCTACTTCTACGCTAGCTCATTTTAGCCCATTTTAGTGTTCTTGGTACATTGTAGGTGCTCGACATATTGTCTAGACACCTAGGTGTCACATTGGTGCCATTTGAATCATTGTCTTTCTAGAACTCTAGTACTTCCACCAATGTACGGCTTAAAAAGGTAAAGTTACGAAGCGAGTCGAGCCCGGTGGACCAGACCGGGCCCGATGTCAGCGATTCGTTAGCGAGTCACGCCGATCGGTTCGGCACCATACGCAAGAACCGTTGCTTTTATTAATGAAAAGGGTTCCACCGCACGATGATTTTTTCCGAGAAGCGATTGCGGCCAAGGGATGGCGAGCACTTTTGCCAACCACCTCATCCGACTACGATGAGTGTGGTCTGCGAGAATTCTCGCCCGATCTCACCTCCCCGCATCGTCCGAGAAGGTCAGTGCGGGTGTGTTGGTAGACTTCAGCGGAGTCTATCAACCACTTTATAATCTGATCATGTCCCCGGGCCTTTTGATCGGCTACGACGACGGGCCGACTACCCCGAAGTCATTAGGGTCTTGACAAACGGACGGGGTGAGTGGAAACTCAACAATGAGGGCCACGCCGTCCATTTTAAGGCCAAGCATTTGGCCTATATCCCTAAAGTCTGGCATCACTTCATCACGTCGCGTCTCATTCCGACGACGAACGTGTGTGAAGTGACTGCCAAGCGTGCCCTACTCAACTATGCCATCATTCAGAATATTCCTTTCGATGTTGGGCAGGTTATAGAGGATGCCGTCCTCATAACCGGTGTGCAAGATGAACTTAGGGCTCTTTTCTCATTATGGCTTATGCAAGCAATGAGGTGCCCTAGATGACAATGAGGCGTGGTTGCACCCCATCAAAGCAATATCGGTTAAGAGGGACAAACCGGGTGTACCACGACCTGAGGGGACCTACGATTCAGGTCATGAGCCCTCCCGGACGGGGCGAGCTTCATGACTATGGTGCGACTTTGGACTCTGGCGACCCAGCGGGAGGACGTGGGCGATCCTCTGCTCACCCACCTCCACCACCACCACAGCAGCCCTCGGCGGCAGCTCCCTCAAGTCCCACCACGATTTTAGAGGACCGGTCTTTCGCCTTGCGGGAGCACTTTGATGCATTACAGGATGGACCGGGAACCACCAGAGTCCTCCTCACCACGGGATATGGAGGCGCCGTTCCCGATATCATGCGGTGCTTGACTGAGGCCACTATTCTTGGCGTGATCGCTCGAGGCCCGGCTTACCTGGTTTCTTGCCCATCACCAGCCGCCGCCACCTCCATCACAGTGACCTGCCCGATCACCAGGGGAGTTCCCTCCACCTTCTTACAATTATTTCATTGCGATTAGGGGACTAACGCATTTTGTTTGGGGGGTGTGGTGGTCTCGGGTTTTCTTAGATTAGTTTACATTTTCGTTTAGTTTCATTTATGCTTGCTCATCTTAGGATGTTGAGTTTGGTGTTCAGTTCATGTTGTGTTTTAGGTAGATCATATACATCTATAGTGGCGTCGTGTTTAGGTAGTTGTGTGTATGATGCCATGCTTGAGAGTAGGGGGTCACTTTTGAGCCGAATCCACTAATGTCATGGAAGAAAGGATCCATTGGATGTTCGAATGCTCGGGAATTAGGTCGAATAGGTGGGGAGGCATAGTGACTCACCTCGGGTTATTCGAAAACTATTTCTCGGAGCTTATCACACTCACACAAATGATCTCTAGGGTATGCCCTAGGTGCCGAGGCCAGGCTCACAGAAGGTTTAACAAGGAGCCTTGGGAGTCTCCTAAACACCAAAGAGATAGGACACCATGAATAAAGAGGATTGCCTTGAGCTGAAATAAAAAAAATAAAAAAGAAAAAAAAAGAAAGAAAAAAAAAAGAAAAAAAAAATATAGAGATAGAATAAGTGGGATCTTCCAATCGAATCGAGGCACAATCAGGGGGCCTTTCAAAGTGATGGCAGGCCAGTGGCGGAGTCATTGACTTCCTTTGCCGTTACGGGACGGAAGATGGAAGTTTCCCCTGGCTTAGGAGCCCCTTAGGTTTAGTTAGTATTCGGGTGGCGTTCGAGGAATTGAATGGGTGCCCTTAACCAGGCGGTGGGAGTCTTGACTAATCCCATTTACATGAACATAACGTAAACTTACGGGCACTAGTTTTGTTCTATGTTGTGAGTAGGTATATTAGATATTGCAAATGGTGCGTTCCGATCCTTTTGTAGTTAGATTTTCCCAATTAGGCGAGTTGAACTCAAGTTTGGGGGCGTCGGAACCTAAGTGTACACTAGAGGTCATTTATTTAACGCACATAGGGTCCTTGGGAAAGGTTATTGAATACCTCGGAAGCTGAGCCACTAGTCAACTTCACCGAGTTCAACCTAGTTCTTTCGAAAGTCGAACACCTTTGCGAATCTTGCCAGACTTGAATAAAGCGACAGCGGTGTGAGTCGGTCAATTGATCCTCTATCTATCGAATGTATCACTATCTTTGTGTTAGACTATAGTATGTAGGGTGTGTGTTCGATTTAGAGTCGATTCTTGCTTAGGAATGACGAAGCTAAGACTGGGGAGTGTGATGAGTGGCTGAAATATTCAGGTCATACCCACGTCTGTCTTACATTTTTGGCGTTATTTTATATTTAAATACATATTTTTTGTAGCCCGATATCTGATTTTTGCGATTGGTGTGTTTGCAGGCGAAAGGGCGGGTTTTTGGAAACATTTAGAGCGGAGGAGGCGGTCGTAAAGATCATTTGGAGCCGTCGCGGCGTCAACGTCATGGGCGCTGGCGTCTGACGTTAGTCGGCGTATATAGAAGTCGACAAGCTGACAGCGTCGCGACGTCGGTATGATTATTCCTCTCAATCATTAAAAGCAAAATGAAGACCAGAATTCAAGGGGGGATTGGAGATTGAGGAACGTACGAATTAGGGCACGGAAGTCACATCAGCAGGACTTTGACTTGGAGAAGAGCCATCATTTTGTATCTTCTTCTTTTCGAACAGAAAGACTGATGTTTTATAGATTAACTATTTGTGTTTTCTCGTTTAGTATGTTCTAGATTTATCCCTGGGGTGTTGTTGAACCCTATCACATTTTCATGGATTAAAGATTAGTATTTTATATTATTCAGTTGTTTATAATTTGTTAGCATCTGCTTTATATCTATGAATCATTTACATGGTAATGTCTGGCCAACATTAGCGTGACTATACTGGAGATCCGAGATTCGAGAGATGAGGATACCCAGGGATCTGAGTAGAGCAGCCTTCGGTTGATTTGGTAAATAGAGATATTCCGATCCCGAAGGTGGCAATTAAGGTTAGAACATTTAAGCATTTCGGAGTATCGAGTTGGGGTAGAGATACACTTTCTGACTCTCTGCGAATGGCGGATACACCTCGAGAGAGGGTATTTCGTAAGAAAGATCACCTAGCCATCAATAAATCATAAATAAACTGAATAATATCATCTTTAAGAAATAATCCATCGAAAGTGGCAGGGGGAGACATAGCCCTAGTCTCCATTACACAATAATTAATTCAGATCAGTTAGTTTAGTTTACATTCAGACACTAGTACTCTTTCACACAACACTTATATCCAGATAATATTCATAAGCCAATCTCTGTATTCAACACACCTATCCCCGCGGATCGATATCCATACCATAGGTACACTATATTACTTGGGGCGACGCGTGCACTTGCGCACATAGGCGTACAGTTATACACACCACGCTTTCAGCCTATCAGTCCTTCCATTAAGTAGTCCCAAATGGGGTTTATCTAGCTCGGCTCGGACATGACAGGAGAGATCTCTTCATTGTTGAAATCTACGGAGGGTTCTAAAAGGTGCTCAACAGGTGTCAGTCTATTGAGGTCTTCTTGGGAAGTTGTTGCCAGTTTTGCTAGGGCATCTGCTCGCTAATTCTCTGCTCTCGGTATGTGTGATCTGTTTCGTGCGAACTATTGCGTAATTCCGTACTTTCTTGAGGTATAGGATCATTTTTCGCCTCGACCGTGAGTCTTCAATTTTGTTTTACTACCGGTTGGGAGTCGTGCATACCTCTAGTTGATCCTTCCATGGAATGGCGAGGTTAAGCCTTCGTGAAGCCTCATGCTCGGCCTCGTTCTTGGAGGCTTGGAACCCAATCTTAGCGCATACTCAATATCTATTCCGTCCGGAGAGGTCAAAATTAGACCGGCACCACTCCCTTGAGCATTGGCGGCCCCATCTACGGACAACCTCCAAATAGGGAGGTCTACCAAGATCTACCCTTTTATTGTTGTTTTCGGTTTGTATTTGATGTTGAACTCGCTCAACTCTATGGCCCACTTCATCAATCTTCTAGAGGTCTCTGGTTTGTGTAGCACTTGCTTCATTGTATATTCTGTTGAGGTTTCGATGGTATGAGCTTGGAAGTAAGGGCAGAGTTTTCTGGCTGCAGTTACCAATGCCAGGATTAATTTCTCCATCTTTGGGTACCTTTCCTCTGCCCCTCTCAGAGCTCGACTGTAATAGTAGACTAGCTGCTGCACTCTGTCTTTGTCTCTGACCAGGACGACACTGGTTGAGAAATCTGAAACGGCCAGGTATAGAGTAAGGAGCTCTCCCTTAGAGGGACTTACCAAAATGGGGGGAGAGCTCAGATAAGTTTTTAACGCTGTGAATGCTTCTTCGCAATGTGCATCCCATTTGAAAGCTTTTTTTAGAACCTGGAAGAAGGGTTGACACTTATCGCTGGCCTTGGACATAAAACGGCTTAGCGCAGCTATTCTTCCCATTAGGCGTTGGACTTCTTTTATGTTTGATGGCGGTGGCATGTCGAGCTTTTATCTTGTCTGGGTTTGCCTCTATTCCTCGGTTGTTGACTATAAAACCAGGAATTTTCGGTTGAGACTCCGAAAGCGCATTTGGCTGGATTCAACTTCATATTGTACTTTTTCAGGATCTGGAATGCCTCGGCCAGATGAGCTATATGGAGCTTGGCCGTAGTTGATTTTACTAACATGTCGTCTATATATACCTCCATGGATGTCCCTATTTGTTTATGGAACATCCTGTTCACTAACCTCTGGTAGGTAGCTCCTGCATTTTTTAGTCTAAAGGGCATTACCCGATAGCAATAGGTCCCTTGCCTAGTGATGAATGAGGTCTTCTCTTGGTCGTCGGGATCCATGCGGATCTGGTTATAGCCAGAGAAAGCATTAATGGTGAGGGAGTTCATGGCCGAACAAATACTGAGGTCGATCGAGGTAGAGGAAACTATCTTTTTAGGCGTACTCGGTTGGCGTTAGTGAAATTGATCTTAGTCGCCATTTTCCATTAGCTTTTTTGATGAGTCTGACTTTGGCCAACCATTGGGGTATTCCACTTCCCGGTCGCTTCGCATGGAGCTTGCGACCTCCTCGTGTCGCTTTTTGTCTTTAGAGTGAGCTTCTTCTTTTTGTAGCAGGTTTGAAGGATGGTATTTGACACTTAGTCTGTGAGTGATTATTGCGGGGTCAATCCCTCTTATGTCCTCCTGCTTCCCACAGCTTATCCTTGTGTTTCAAGAAGCGGATAAGGAGGCTTTAGTCTTAGCTAACTTGGAACCAACGTATCAGAGTGTTCGGGGGTGATCGATCTGGTGTATAGGCTCCAGCTCTTCCGAGGGCTCAGGTCGAGTGTTCACCTCGTCTCGCATGTCGAGTTCGTCCACGTATATGCTGTCGACCGCTTTTTGCTTCATTGATGCCAAGTAACATTCCCTAGCCACGCGCTGGTCTCCTTGAACCATTCCTACTCCATTTGCGGTAGGGAACTTGATCACCATGTGATAGGCGGAAGGGATGGCCTTTATGGCGTTGAGAGAGGGCACTACTAATAACCGCGTTATAAAATTTGAGGGCATCTATTATAAATCTTCTTTGTCGTTGTTGGCAGCATAGGGGTCTCCCAAAGTGAGCACTAGCTGTATTGACCCCAAAGGTAGCACTTTTTCTCCGGAGAATCCTCGCAGGTGGGTGTTGGCGGCTTGACCTCCGCTTAGATGCGGCGTCTTGTGAAGATTGATCTGAATGATGTCGGCCGAGCTCCCATTGTCGACCAGGACCCGGTGGATTATTTTGTTAGCCACAACTGCCCTTATCACCAAAGGGTCGTCGTGGGGGTGTTGACATCCTTCCAGGTTTGAATCCAAGAAGGTTATGGCGGTGTCGGTCGGGGGTTTGGACCTTTGCTTTCACCCTCCGAATCGACTGTCTTTTGCTTTCGAATGAGCCTTTCTGGCTCATTTGGACTCCCCACCTCCTGCAAATCCTCTTGAGATCACATTTCCCCTAAGGCCTGTTGGTGTTGAGCTGGGGTTGGCCGCTGAGGTGGTGGTGGCTGCGCCTGATCCTGACCTTTAGAGGCTAGGTAGTGGCGAAGATACCCCCGTCGAATCAAGTATTCTATTTTCTTCCTAAGCTGTATGCAATCGTCCGTTCGATGCCCGTGGTCCCTATGGAACTCACAGTATCTGGTGTTATCTATTTTGGTTAGGTCCGACCTCATCTGGGATGGCCATTTCAGAAATTTTTCATGTTGTACCTCGTATGAGACTGTGACCTTTGTGGACAGTTTGTGTCGGAAATTGAGCTGGCGAGGTGAATACTGTTGTCGTAGCTCGAGCTGAGGTGGTCCCAGGCGGTCTCTGACCCTCCCTCGCCTCCTTAGGGATCATTCTCTGTCCCTTCTTGGGGATCTCTCTAGGTCTCTTTGTCTCCCTAAGGCTCGCTCTGTTTCTTGTCGATCCTGCTTTTCTCGTGGGTTGAAGGCTTCCTCTCTTGGATATGAGGGCTTCTTCGCCATTAATGTACTTCTCTGCTTTAGCGAGCACCTTAGCCATGCTTGCCTGAGGATTCTTTGAGATGGAAAACATTAAGTCTTTTGGCTGTACTCTGATTCGTGCCACAATAGGTGTACCAGAATCAACAAAATTTAAATCCTAGGGTTCCCTCTTCTTAGTGGCAAGCTCTTTGCGGTATATTAATACAGGGTTAAACTGGGGATGGGTTTCTTCATGCGAAAGTGAGTCACAGTTGACTAAAAATGGTGTTTCCACTTTGGATTTGGGGTTTCTTGTAAAAATAGTGAGGTTGATGGCTTGAAAAACTGTAACTATAGGGAAATAAAGTGTAAAAGAAATCCTTGAAGTTTCGGGCCACTGGGCTTATAGTTCTAAGGCAAGTATAATGTCCTCGGGTCCTTTTCCTCGCGTTGTGGAGGATGACCTATAGTCATTTCCCGAACTGGATCTATGTTTAGCCATAAAAACTGAACCCTAAAAGTTTTTCTCCTAGTATACGGCATTTATTCACCATTAATGTTTCGAAGCAGTTAAAAATGGCCCTTGGATCTAACCTGCAGAGTAAATAAATGGCAACTAAGTTAGCATCGATTGGATACAGCAATAAGTATCCTTTGAGCCTTTAAAGCTTGCGAATGCGGCCCTCGGGGTACATCCCAGGGATTAAAACCTAGCGTGAGATGCATAAACATAAATGATAATAAATGCCTAGTTGTATGAAGGAGCGGTGCTTTACCTCAGAAACCACTAGTGACCCTCCTCTTCAAGGATGAGAGGGGTTTAGCCGAGCATCCCTTGAGTTGTCATCCTCCAGGGGTGTTTGGTTGGTGAGAAAGTGCCAGAAAGGGAGAGAAAATGAGAGAAAATCACACCCCCTTGGGAAAATTTGAAAGCTTTGGCGTAATTTATTGATTGATGGATTGATTGATTTTATAGAAGCAGTTAGAGCATATCTTGCTCGGACTCAAGGAAATTACAAAAATATGTGAAACAGAAAAAATACAATGAGACTGATATAGAGTACAAAACCATAAGCGGAGTCAAAAAGTGGTCAACCACGATAAAGCAGGGCGGTGCGAAAGTGCGACAACTGCAAATCTACGCCCCACTCTTCCTCATGTTGCTCGATTACCTTCTACTTTGTTCATGTAACCGAGTTATTTCCGGGTTCTTCGCCTTGGAATTGGCTTGAAGAATATGGTATAATTGGCTTGGAAAACTACAAAAATATCCACAAAATGTGATTAGTAGTATAGTCGAGACCTTAGTGTGTCAATTAGGTTATTTAAGTTAGTTTAGTACCTGCAGAAAGTCTCAAAACTTGCAATGAACGGGGCTCAGCAGAGACTATTTACAGGCGGCTAATCACTCCCCCAGCCAGACACATTGCTAGTCCATGTGATGACAAAAGAAAGAAAGAAGCGATTGAGTTAAGCTTATACAAAGGAATGGTATTTTCAAGAAGTGCTAGGTAAGTAATGTCCTACCCTCAGTGTGAATGATTGAGACCTCCTTACAAATGACCGACTTGAGAGAAAAAAATGCCACTCTGAGACAAGTTTCGAGTATCTATCCAGGAATCGCGCCTGAAACTTCCACCGAAATCTAAGTGTTTTTGTGATCAGTTTTCAATAGAACACCTTCAAAGCTGCTCTCCTAACCAGCTCTTTGCGAAGATCCACATAGCACCTTGACGACTAAATAAATATGGTTCACTCTTTTTGTCATATTTCTTCTTGTATCGTAGGGCCTTAATCTTTGAAATCGACCTCACCAAGAATCAGTGTAGCGAGGTCCTGTGACTCGACCAACTAAGGCATAGGGCATCAAGTCATGAGGATCTCTCGACCACTAACTCCTCGGGTTTCACCCCGAACTCCGAATGAATTCAAAATTCTAGCACCTACGACTCGCTAAACCTCACCCATCCACCTATGTAGCAAGCACTAAGTCGATGGCTCCCAACAAACTAAGGCTTAGGGCACCAGGCTTTAAGACTTTCAGCGTAGCCCCTCGGACCGTCTTTCAGGTTTCCAAGGTAAAGCGTCGTGGCTTTTCTCTTATCGTTTCTTCTTTTTCTTTTTCTTTTCTTTCTCATTTTCTTTTCTTTTTCTTTTTCTTTGGAAGACACATTGGCCTTCTATTCTAGGGAACCATAACCTTTTACAGGTGGCCAATGAAACTAGGGTAGGTTTGCACGATAAAGGAGTTATGCAGTTTCTCAGGCTATTACAGAAAACTGATGTGCACAGTGTGTGGCTAGCTAAAGGTGGAAGAAAAAGATTCAATACTAGGAGACTTCAACTGACCAACCGCTTAATCATGCATGGAACTAATCTAGTATCAATGGCATTGGGCAGTGTTTCAATTTTTCAACTTATAGGTTAGGCAAAACCACAAAAAAAAAAAAAAAAAAAATGGGGACAAAATGTTGCTTGAATTGAGGTTAAGAAACTGAGCGTACGATGTGTATAACGGTGTGTGTCACTTAAATTTTGGCTTTTTCAAAAACAAGTAAAATAGCCCTTAAACCTTTACAAATAGGCTTTGCTTTCACATGTAATGGAGTGAAAAGTGTAAAATAATAAGATATCTCGTTAATATAAATCACTTCCTTCACTAACTCTCCCCCCAACCAAGTGTGCCATTAACCGCAATGGGGTGTGGATTGGAAAGGTAATGGAGGGAGTGCTACCTCGGTCGGTGGCGGGTGAAGAGGCATCCTCGAGTGCAGGCCGGGCTGGTGCTGCTGGAGCCCGCGGCTACAAGCTGGCTGCGACTCACGAGGGCGACAAGGGAGAGAGTGCAGTAGGAGAATTTGGAGGTGGAGGAACCCAGTCTTTGCTAGAGTAGAGACTGGAGAGCGGTCGAGTGGTACATATATGGGAGATCGTAGGAGACCTAGGTGACTCACGGATCGGCGCGAGGATGGCCTGATTGCGTGCGAATGGCGAGTGCGAGCTATGGCAGCCGCAGTGTGAGTCATCCTGTCCGCGAGGGCTACATGGGCAGTTGCAAATGATGTTGCTGTAGTGGAGAACGTGCGGACTGCATCCATGATGGTCAGAAAGTCTTGGGTGGAAATCGTGATATGCTGTGGAGGTGGTGCGGAAGTGCTCGCCGCAGCACCGTCTATATGGGTGAATGCCCAGGGGTAGGGGCCCCTAAAAGGCAGAGACGGCGGGCAGCAGTGTGGAAGTTTGAAGGAGGATGTGGGATGAGGTCTGGGAGCTTGGGCTCCCGATATCTCTCGGAGGCAGCTCATGGGGCGGGAATATCGGCGGTGGGCGGTCCTCAATTTGGAAGGGGAGAGAGCGGGGCATAAGCCGTGTGATCGAAGTAAGGCTGGCCTCACGATCTGACGGCTCAATCTCTAGGCTCATCAGGGAAGCCGATATGCTCCAGCACCTAGCATAGGAGTCTCGAGAGTAAGAGAGGCGTGGACTCAGCTCGAGATGGAGCTCTTCACGTGGACCTTGTCCTCTGAAATGGAACAAAGGAGTCATGGCTCCATTTGGACCTGGACTAGTAGCCCTCCAGGGGGTGTGATGGGGCCTCTAGGGATGGCTCCTCTCCTTTGAGACGTATCTTTGACGGGAATAGATTAGACCGCGAGAATGTGATCTATAAGAAACTATCTGCTTGGCCAGAGGGATTTGCCTGCTGAACATAGCAGTCTGGCGTGTGTCTCTAGAAGAGACGGACCATGCCTCACGGGCAAGGGATGATTTTGCCCTATAATCGGCCGAGTTGGAGAGGACCACCGGAAAATTGAATGTAGCGGCAATGTATGAGGCCCTGAGTATCCCAGGCCGGCCGTCGATGGAGAAATAAAGAGCAGTCGGGTGGGGCTCGCGCTTGGATGTCATCTTGTGGTAGAACTCGATGACCACCCGAGGGTAGAAAAGCCGACGGGGTGTTATGAACGGCTCCAGGGAGTACCTCTGCACTAGGAGCATTGAGTCTCGGAGCTCTAGGTCTGTGGAAAAGGACGGAAGATCATAAAAAACCTCACATCAAATACGAGTCACTCTCATTGCGTCCGGCATTCAGCAGAATAGGGTTGTAGTGGAAGAGTGGCAGCCGGATGATAGGCTGGGGCAGGTCGGAGGGGGCTCAAGCGGGGCCTTGATGGGGTGCGACGCATGGCTTATGAGGCTGGGTGGAGGACTCCTGGGCCAGGAAACCGCGCCCTCTTGGACGGTGAGGCCCTTCGGGATGGCCTAGGATGTGGCGGAGAAGGTGGAGTGGGGCCAATGTGAGTATCTCCTCGGGTGAGGCTGCGGCGGAGGAACCTGCGACGACAGCGCCTGAGACAGCGAGGGTAGCCACGGCGAGCGGAGGGAGGAGGCGGCTTGGGGGGCGCGGCGGCAGGCCTCTTTGGGGTACAGAGCCATTAGGGAGGAGCAGCGCACCGGGGCCGGAAAGCGCTTCCTCCGCGGGTCTTCACCATACTAGAGCTTAAGAAGGAGAAGAAAGGGGGAGGGGGGCTTCAGAAAATGGAAACGGGATGTGAAATGAAAAGGAAAGAAAGGAAAAGGGCTTTATATAGGGAGGGGGCAAATGAAAGGTCATGGCCAATTAATGGCCTTAAGTGCCTATTAAATGGTTGGATAAAAAAGAAAGGGAAATTAATGGCGGGCACTTGAGAAGCAGAGGGTTCTGGCCAGACGGAAGATGAAAGGGGAGATGAAACAGGTGGGGACTGCGAATTTTATGGATTTAAAATTTCACAATCTGAAAATTTCGAGCTGAGAATACAGCTCCTATCCCCTTCACGACACCTACAAAACGAGAAGACTAAAAATTGTGAAACTTGATCATGTAAATGAAAATTTTCAAAAGAAATGAGCCAAAATGAAGGAATCAAAGAAAATCACAAAAGCAAGAACTTAAAGTAAAGCCCAGAATTTCCCCGTGGCAAAATTTTAGGGGCTTACGAGATACTACGACCACTTCATGTTTGTTTGAGCAATCAAGGAGGGTCAGGGAGAATATCCTCCTTGTGATTAAGTGTTACCTTTGGATAGGGCTTCATCCTTTGCAGTAACCTTAGATACCACGTGGTCTTTAGGATTGAGGAGGTCCACTGATCCATTGGGATAGACCTCCTGGATGGTGAATGGGCTAGTCCATCTTGATTTAAGCTTGCCCGAAAAGAGGTGGAGCTTGGAGTCGTAGAGCAACACTTGGTCTCCTTGTTTGAAATGTTTGCGAGCTATTAGCTGATCATGCCACCTCTTAAGCTTATCTTTTGCAATTTTTGAGTTGAAGTGGCATCATTCCTCAGGGTTCTTCTAGCTCGTTGATATCGGAGGCCTGTTGAGACCAGCTGTCCATATCGGGGTTCAATTTCTTCCTTTGCCCACCATGCCTTATGCTCAATCTCACGGGGCGGGTGACATGCCTTGCCATATACTAGGCGATAAGGAGACATGCCCAGAATGGTCTTGTAGGCTGTTCTGTATGCCCACAAAGAGTCCAGCAGTTTGAGAGACCAATCCTTTCGGTTAGAGTCACACCTTCATGATGTGTCTTGAGTCTCTGTGTGACTCGGCTGGCCCTTTGGTGAGGTGGTATGGGGTGGCTCACTTTATGTGACACTATAGCAGTGGGGAGAGGCTCTCAAAAGGTTTGTTGCAGAAATGCGAACCTCCATCACTAATTATGGCTTTGGGGACCCCGAATTTGGAGAATATAACTACTCTTTCCAAAATTCAGTACCACCACCTTAATTACCAGCTGCCTGCAGCTGCCAACCCACTTGGGCCTCAGTCAACTCCCACCAAAATGTAGAGGTATCCAAGGGAGGAAGGAAATGGTCCCATGAAATTGATCCCCCATACATCGAAAAGGTCAACTACAAAAATCGGGTTTAAAGGCATCATGTGACGGCGATAAATTTTCCCCAACCTTTGGCATTTGTCACATTCCCTGCACATGGTATGGGCATCCTTGAAAAGAGAGGGCTAGTGGAATCAATTTGCGGCACCTTCCTTACTGCGGTTTTAAGGAAACAAATGGCGCTCCACATGCATTCTCTCATGCGGTGGCTGATTATTCCATGTTGCTTTCTGCCCAGGCACACACACCTCCGATTATCCCGGTCAACCACGATTATTTGAGAAGGTTCTTTAATAATAAGATGAATTTTTTCAAGAAGAATTTCCCTTGTCTTGTGCTTTCAATATCTTTGGTAGCTCCACAGCGCGAAGTAATTGCGTAGGCATGCCGGTGCCTCCTCTAACCCCGGGAGGTAGGCTCTTGATTAGTACCCAAAAAGTGTTATTTTGAACCCTATTTAAGATAGGTTCTAAATTGCTTTATTGCACTAATCATATTAGTTAAACCGATTAGCGCGTGTGAGTCCTTTGGTACTAATGATTGTATTTCGAAATTTGATTTGTGGTAGTTTTGCGAGGTTTCAGAGGCCTATTCTACCATGTCAAGCTAGGCATATCGAAGTTTAGCTGATTTACATCGAGTTCATATGATTTATCTTCGATTGCATCAAGCCAGGAATGAAGAAATTGATCGAGGAGCAAGCAGGAGCAAGTAGGGGCAATTTCTCTTTTGTAGCGAAATTTCGCTGGTGTGTAATTTTAAGCTATTATCGAGAGTAGCTCTGTGTTTCAAATCTGCTATATACCTTAGTTAATACATGCGAAGTTTCTCTATTATAGCGAAATTTCGCTACATAGCTAAGTTTCGCTATTGTAGCGAAATTTCGCTACATAGCGAAAATTTCACCTGTAGCGAAATTCTTTGTTCCCCTGTTTTGTGTGCAAACGACCCCGTTTTGGTTAATTTCATTTCTACCCTCAATGTAATTATACTATTTAGGTTAGATTGGTATTTTCACCTGGTTGTAAGGCTATATAAGCCAATTTATGAACATTTTGTAACCTAACTTTTCATTAAAGACATTTCCATTACGGGCCCCTGTTTTTGGCCCTCGTATTCTCTCTTCTCTCTCCTATTTCCCTCACTTTCTAGGCAACCAAACACAACCTTTGAGGATGACAACTCAAAGGATGTTTGGCTAAAGCCTCTAAACCTTGAAGAGGAGGGTTGCTAAGTAGGTTGATAAGGTTTGCAGGTGTTTCTCAGTATTTCACGAAGCAGGTACTGCCTATTTATGTTTCAAACTTTCAAAACTAGGTTTAAAAGTTATTTGGTATTACTTTTTTTGAATTGTCCTTGTGGCTTTAGGGTTCAGTGTATTCTTAGTGTTAGATACAACGACATCCGTCTAGTTGTCATTTACGAGCCATCGGAGGTAGGTTAAATGCTAGATTTCAACCGGGAACATTTAATGCTCAATAAATGCTATGTTTCAAAGAGAAATGGTACTAGGGTTTGTTTTTAAAGTCAAACAAAGATCCGGTTTTGGAGATGACTATAGGTCATTTTCCTAATCTTGAAGCAGAGGATTACCTTTGCAACCTTATCATGCAAACTAGTGGCCCCAGCTTGAGGACTTCTTTTACATAACATTTCAAATTGACTTCAGTTAGCATAGTGAAAACAACCACACTTTTTATATAAATCCAAAATTCAAATAAAAGCCTCACAATTTTGACTCATTATAAAATCATTTGTAAGACGAAAACTTCTATATTTAGATCAGGCGCTATGCGTAGTAGTTCTGCTACGGTGGTAGGAGTAATTTAGGTATAAATATTGTTGATCAGGTAAACCTCTTTATGACACGAATCCAACTCCTCGGGAACTCATCATTGATTGGAGGGTTGTGAGGTGTTGTGTGCGAATTATTAATCTCGATGGGTGATCGGCGACAACATTTTCCACTCCGCTTTTTGTCACGATTTGCGAGGTTAAACTCTTGCGGCCAGGAGAACCACGATAAACTGTAATAGCATTTTGTTTTGTGAGCAGGTATTTCAAGGCTGAGTGATCCGTGAATACTATTATGTCCGACCCAAACAAATAAGCTCGAAATTTGTCTAAGGCATAGACCACTACCAGCAGCTCCTTTTTTGTGGTTGTGTAATTCCTCTGTGCTTCATTTAGTGCCTTGCTCGCATAATAGACCACATAAGGCTTTCCTCCTTCCCTTTGTCCTAGAACTGCTCCAATGGCCATATCGCTTGCATCGCACATCACCTTGAAGGGCAACTGCCAGTTGGGGGCTCTCACTATTGGTGTAGTGGTCAAATATGCTTTAAGCTCCTTAAAGCTCTTTTGGCAGTCTGCATCCTAAGTAAATTTTATCTTTTTTTTTCCATGAGTTTGTAGAGGAAAACGCTTGAATTTTTGAGAAGTCCATGATGAACCTCTGTAAAACCTGCATGCCCCAGTGCCTCACGAATCTTGACATATGTGGGAATTTGGTAGGACTGAAAGTCGTCGATTTTGCCTTATCAACCGATTCATTTTTTGTACGATAATAATATGCCCCAGTACAATTCCCTAACTGACCATAAAATGACATTTTTCCCAGTTCAGTACCAGGTTTTTCTCTATGCACCTATGCAGGACAGTTTCGAGGTTGATTAGGCATTCTTCAAACTCCCTCCATAGATTGTAATGTCACCCATGTAAACCTCCATAATGCGCTCTACCATGTCACTGAAAATACTGATCATACATCGCTGAAATGTGGCAGGGGCATTACACACAAGCCAAAGGCATTCTCTGTGCGTATGTGCGAATGGGCATGTGAAGTGGTATTTTCTGCAAGTCTTACAGCCAAATTTCAATTTGAAAGTATCACAAATAGCCATCCGAGAGCTTGATAGAAAGGCTGACCAAAAATCCTCTCAAGAAGCTGATCCATGAAGGGTAGAGGGAAGTGATCCTTCCTAGTCACTTCATTTAGCCTTCTATAATCAATGCATACACCCTCCAACACATGGTAAGGCGGGTGGGCATCCCCTCTCCTTTTTCGTTATGCACCGTGGTTGCCCCCGATTTCTTAGGCACCACCTAGGTTGGACTCACCCAGGTGCTATCTGATATGGGGTAGATGATACCAGCCTAAAGCAGCTTTAGGACTTCTGCCCTAACCACTTATTGCATATGTGGGTTCAGCCTTCTCTGTGGCTACCTTACTGACTTTGCCTCCTCCTATAGGTAGATGTGATGGGTACAAACTTCTGGGCTAATACCCTTCAGATCAGTAATTTTCCACCCTAGGGCTTTCTTGTTCTCCCTTAGGATGTGCAGTAGACTACCTTCCTGGGAAGTGCTGAGCATGGATGAAATGACAACTGGACACTGCTCCTGCTCTTCAAAATAGGCATATTTCAACTCCACAGGCAAAGGTTTAAGCTCCAATTTCTGGGGCTCACTTGTTCCTTCCTCAATCATCAAAGGCAAAATTTCTTGTTTCTTCCTCCAATGCCCCTGGACAAATTTCATGTCTTGTGCTTCCTGCTTCCCTTTTGAATACTCAGCCAATTCTTTAGTCAGCACATCCTGCATCCCCTACTGGTCAGCCTATTCCTCCAGGATTGTGTCAATGATGCAAACTTCTTCTAGGCCATCTTCAACCGGCAACATGTGCTTTTTACTCAAGTGGAAGATGTTGAGTTCTAGGGTCATGTTTCCGAAGGTGAGCTGACAACACCATTACTTCGAAGTTGATAATCGCATTGGAAGTGGCCAAGAATGGTCTTCCCAAGATGATAGATACATAATTGGCCCCTACTACTGCTGGTTATGTGTCTAGCATAACAAAATCTACTGGATAGTAGAATTTGTCCACTTGTATTAGAACATCTTCCACTGTCCCCTTTGGTATCTTAATTGATCTATCTGCAAGAGACAGTGTGATGGAGGTGGGCTTTAGTTCTCCTAACCCGAGCTGCTTTTACATCGAATAGGAGAGATCCACTCTTTGCACTCCAGTTCAGTGCCTTTTCCACACAAGTGCTCTCCAATATTAACCGAGATGGTCGGGACAACCCGATCTTTATACTTCACCGAGTCTTGCATTGGATGATAGCACCGATTTGCTCACTAGAAGGCCTTTATCAAATATTTAGCCCTTTTCATTGTGTTATAAATCCTTCCAAAAATTTTTCGAGGTGGGAATTGTTCGATCATGTCAAGGGGGATGTCGATTTTACTTGCCTCTTCAAAGACTCTAACATTTCAGCCTGATTAATGGCCTTTAGCTTTTAGTGCTTGAGGAAAAGGTGGGGGTGTGCTTTTTCCTAGAATCGCTGATCAACACTCCTCCTTCCGGGTTCAGCCACTTCCGGCCCTTTTTATCGCTAGGTGTTATCGCTTAATCTCTTTGCCACTTCTCACTGTAATGATTGCCTTAACTTCATCCATCCTAGAATTTGGCTCACTGGAGGAGCTCACTTCATGTAGTCCCCTGGAATTTGGTTATGTCTGAGAGGAATTTTTCCAGACTGCCAATGTTGATAGTCTTGAGATTGAACACTGTAGGGTTGTCAGTATTTTGGGAAATTTCACTTGCAGCCGTCATGCGAGAAATTTCTGAGTATAGGTTGCTCATTTTCTTATTGAGTGTGCTTTCCACCGTGTCAATTCTTTGATTGGCCTGAGCATTCACTGCCTTTTGTTCTTCCACAAAGTTACCCACCACCTTACTCAAGTTCAAAATAGCTTCGCTCAACCGAGACGGCGGTGGTGGCCGGGTCGGGCCGAGGACTCCTTGCCGCGCTAAGGCAGCCAGGGGGCAGTTATAGAGTGGTGGTTTTGGTTTCCGTGATAGGCCTGGGTGGTTCCCTCCAGCCTGGGATTGTAGGCTATTGTATGGGTCAGGTCGGGTGGGTTTGTATTGGCCCACTGTGATTGGCTTCTGTTCAACCACAAAGTCGCATCGTAAGGCACATCAATGCTCTCCTGGTGCCCAAAGTGGACCGACAAATAAGGATGGCTGGTTAGGCATAGATGCTCACCACCACTACCTCATGCTGATTCCTCATTTCAAGCCTTCCAACCCTCCCCGGTCAAGGGCGGACAGCTTGCTTTCATCTCCATGTCCTCCTCGAGCTGGCATATGCCTCCCCTTTGATTTGGTGGTGGCCTCATCTTGTCTGTCTCCCTAGGATTTGGCTCATCCCAAGCTTGGGAGGTTTCAGCTACATTGTTGAGGAAGTCCATGGCTTGTTTGGATTCTTGCTCAGGAAGTCCCCTCCACACATGGTCTCCAATAATCGCTTTCCATGGCGTACATTCCATCATAGAAATGGTTGACCAACATCCATGTATCAAAGCCATGGTGTGGGCATGCACTGATGGTTTCCATATACCTCTCCCAGCATTGGTAGAACTTCTCATTATCATGGGTTGCAAATGCGTAAATTTGTTCTTCAACCGTTGGTCCTGCAGCACCGGGCACATTTTCAAAAACTCGCCTCTCAGCTTTTGCCTAATCTCGTGATGGTTCTTAGCCTTAGAGAATTAAGTCAAATTTTGGATTTGTCTTTGAGGGTCAAGGGAAAGGCCTTCAATTGCGTGATCCATATCGATTGCACCCTCTCCACAAAAGTTGTGCAACTTCCCTAAACTCCTTGATGTGTGTGTATGGATTCTCATTTTCCATACCATGGAAGGTTGGGAACAAAGGCACCAACAAGGCCGACGACTACATCTTCTCGTATAGAGGTACAATGCATGAGGGTGCACCTCCACCCTTGGTGGGTGTATATGGTCCCCAATAACATGTAGGCATTAGGCTCGCATCCCCGCCGACTTTTAAGCTGCCCTCAAGTGGAGGCTCCATCCGACACATTATGTAAACTAACTTACACTTCGTCTTGTGGTGTAACTGTTCTCTAGCCCGCTCGCAGTTGGTTCTATCCCAAAGGTTGCATAAAGTCCATAAACACAACACAAACAACAAGAGACTAAAAACCATGCTACCAAAAAGGGTTATAGTTGGTTAAACTTAAAACAAAGAAAAACTGGGTATGCACAGTATAAACATTCAATTTCTCTCGCAGTGGAATCAGAAGTGGGGAATAGCCGGTAAATAAAAAGGAATGAGAATCACTCAATACTGCGGATGTGGATCACAAGTTCAACAACTTCACCACATCGCGCACCATCCCCTAAGAACGACGCCATTTGATTCGCAGGCTACGCAGAGGTGCACTTCGAATCAACAAAATGTATATCCTAGGGTTCCTACTGCTGTAGCAAAGCTACTGCAATATAGTGGTCTATGGTCGAACTTTATGACGGGTTTTTCTTCATGCGGCGAGTCATGTTTTGTCCGAAATGGTGTTTCCACTTTGGATTTGGGGTTTCTTGTAAAAACAATGAGGTTGATGGCTTGAAAAACGTTAACTATAGGGAAATAAAGTGTAAAAGAAATCCTTGAAGTTTCAGGCCACTGGGCTTATAGTTCTAAGGCAAGTATAATATCCTCGGGTCCTTTTCCTCGCGTTGGGGAGAATGACCTATAGTCATTTCCCGAACCGGATCTATATTTAGCCATAAAAACTGAACCCTAAAAGTTTTTCTCCTAGTATACGGAATTTATTCACCATTAATGTTTCAAAGCAGTTAAAACTGGCCTTTAGATCTAACCTGCAGAGCAAATAAATGGAAACTAGGTTAGCATCAGTGGATCTAGCAATAAGTATCCACTGAGCCTTTAAAGCTTGCCAAGTACTTGCCACTCAGGGTACATCACAGGGATTAAAACCTAACGTGAGATGGAGAAACATAAATGATAATAAATGACTGCGTTGGCAACAGGAGGACGATGCTTTACCTCAAAACTTCCACCTAGTGACCCTCATCTTCAAGGATGAGAGGGGTTTAGCCGAGCATCCCTTGAGTTGTCATCCTCAAGGGGTGTTTGGCTGGTGAGAAAGATGCGAGGGAGAGCGGGAGAAAATCACTCGAGGAAGTGAAGCTTTGGGTGTAATTTATTGATTGATGGATTGATTGATTTTACAAAAAGCAGCTGAGAAACATATCTTTGCTCGAGTCAAGAAATTACAAAAAATATATGAAACAACAAAAATACAATGAGGCAATTTGGTACAAAACCATAAAGAAGTCAAGAGTGAGTCGACACGACAAAAACGGGGCCCGGGGCTGAAAGTTTACTGCGTGCGAAAATTCGCAACCTTTACCGATCTACCCGCTCTTCCTCTGTATTTAGCTTCAATTGCCTTTTGCTTTGTTCATGCAGCTTCGAGTTCGGCTCGGGTTCTTCGCCTTTGAATTGGCTTGAAGAATATGTTATAATTGGCTTGCAAAACTACAAAAATATCCACAAATGTAATTAGTAGTATAGTCGGGACCTTAGTGTGTCAATTGGGTTATTTAAGTTGATTAGTACACAAAATGTGCTAAAAACCTGCAATGAACAGGGCTCAAAACAGCACTATTTGGGCACTAATCATACTCCTAGCCTAGAGATGAATGCGGTGATGGCGAACTTCTCGTCTGGAACATCTACCTTTAATGACTCGGCGTTTAACCTCTGGACATAAGACCTCAGGCTTTCTTATGGGCTCTGCTTTATGGACAGCAAGTGATAACTCGGCTTCTTGCATGTCACGAAAACCCGCATCGAGTGGGAGGCGAATACGTGATCTCTAAATGAAGGGTGGCGATGGTGGGGCTTTTAAACCCGAGTCAATGTTGGTACTTGCCAGCGTGATAGCGAAGGCTGCATCGTCTGGAATATTGATATCATAGGCTCCATGGTTGTATAAGAAATATTGGATGGTCAACGGGATCCTTCGTTCCATCGAACGCTTCTATTTGCGGCATCCTGAACTTTGTTGGAAGGAAATGTAGCACCTCGGTTGTGAACGGGGACTGGTTCTTTACACCGAGTGTCCATGATACAGGCTCGACCCTTTACAACTTCTTTCATGTGGTCGAGCTCCTATTGGATGCCCTTGAACCTCTGCTCCTATGATCGCTCCCCCATTCTTTGCTGATGAGGAGTTGGCTCATCGTTTTCGATGTTCCCAAGGTATTTCTTCGTTCATCCTCTGCGGGGTAGTAAGGCTTATGCCCTGGCTCGGTGGATCCCACTTCTATTTCGACTCGGGGAGAGACCAAGGTGTGGCTGTTCTTCCTGAGGGGTGGTATTGTGTCCTTCTTGGGCCTGTCGCACTTCCTGCGGATGTTGCATCTGTCTGGTGAGTTGCTCTAATTCCCTTATCAAGCGTTGGTTGGTGAGACGGAGTGCCTCCATCTCGTTTGTGTTATCATGTATAGTTTCGGTCTGCGCTCGCGGGAGATTGGTTATCTACATTGCCTTCACGGGTCTTGCCTTCTTGGGGATTGGCATGGCTCTGCTTGTGTTCGAGTTGATACCATCGATTCTTGAGAGATCTTTGTTGTAAAGGCCCCGTCGTTCCGCAGTTAGCGTCAAGCGATGATGCTTTTCAGCCAGGGCGGGCGAGTGTGGATTTGTTGGGCGATTTAATATAGGCGTTGGGTTCCTCTGCAAAACAAAGAATAAAAAGGATTGGGCTTCGCCACGTTCACATTTCCGTCATAAGTCGGGTTCTTTTCGAGGAAGAAGATCAACTGTAGGAATGAAGTTTTGGTGCATAAGTCTATGTACCTTTCACCGATGGGGTGGCCTAGTATTTATAGTGGGTGACTTTCCCAATTGGATAGTGATACAGACTCTCTCTTATTGGATGAGGGATTTTCTTTGTATCGTTGTGGATTAATAAGGGATAGTTAGACGGTTATTGGGAATTTGTCTACTTCCCTTATTGGTGGAGATTCGATTCGATTTGCGGATATGGGCTCTTTGGAGGCTTTTCGCGTTATCACCTTGGGAGGGATGGCTGGGCTCCGTTTTGGAGAAACTGCGTCAGGTCGGGCCGTCTTATTGGGTCTGCTTATTAGTCTTCTTTTAATCCTACTTCTCGGACTTGGGGGGTGGGTGCCTACTTTTTAAACCCAATCACTATGCATTGAAATTATAATATATATCAAAATATCTTGGTGATATAAAATATCGTTTTTTTATAATATTTAAATTTATTTTTGTTTTATTTTCTCGGTGTTGAATTGCTTGGTTTTGGATAAACCAATTTATTTATAAATACCGTTGTTCTTGTAATAATGGGGGTCTGTTTTTTTTTTTTTTCTTAACTGAATATCATTCTGTTCTCAAAATATTTTTTTGAATGATGCATAGTTATTTGTTATAAGTTCTCCAATATTAAATTCCGGAACTTGTAGAAGTATGCAGAAGTCTGCATATTGGATTACATGTTGGATTATTTTTATTAAAGCACTGCAAGAGTCTTGGAGGCCTTTTTTATTATTATTATTATAATTTTTTTAAAAAATTTTTTGCCGAGACATTTAAAAAAAAGGTGGTGATATTTAAAATGGTCAAAATCATGATCATGTGTTCCAGATTTTTTTTAATAACTTTCTGATTTTATAAGAAAGTTAAAAAAAAAAAGTCTATTCGATTTTTTTTTTCTCCTAGTTCAAATAGTTGTGTATCTGGATAAAAGTTCTTTTCTTAAAAAAAAAAAAAAACAGAGTGCGATTTGTTCGCGTAAGTTTGTGGATTTGCCCATAAGAAATTAAAAAAAAAATGTTTGGATAAAATGTGTTATCCATTATAAAAGAAGTTAAATATTTCTACGTGTGTGTATATATATATATATATATATATTATAATTACAATAATAATTAAAAGGGATATGTTCCAATTTTCAAATTAGTCTGATTGTTGAAGATAATTTTGTTTTTTGGCTTTGGCCCATTAGTAATTTTTTTTAAAGTACCCTAGTTCGAATCTTGTTGACAACTTTTTAATTAATTATTCTTTTTATATACCAGAAATATGGCAAAGATAATGAGCTCAGTAAAGGCCATTAAAACCCTAAGACTACAGCAAAGAGTAAAGAATATGATAAAGGATCTTGGAGGCATGAACTTAGAAGCACATGCTAATGATAATGATTTTGACAACCTAGTGAACCATATAATAAAAATTAATGGCCGCATTCAAACAATTGCTTGAGAAAGGGGCTTGTTAAGGAATATTGACAAATATAAGGCTTTGAGATCATGTCTTAAATCACCTAATCAACAAGGGATTCTTGATTCCTTATGGAATAGTTACCTCATTGATAACGAAAGAACCTACACTAGACTTGTTAAGGAATTCTTCCTAATATATGTGAATTGGGTTACAAGGAAGACTGATAGTCTTGCGTATGGTGCGTCCATTAGAAAAGGAAGAAACCTGAAGCCCGGGATTCCCAAGTTACCAAAAGTCACATATGATCTTCCTTTGGAACTAAGAACACATTGGATGATTCCACTCCTATTCATTCCATGAGATTGTCCTAATTTTTTTTTTAATTACATGAAATGTTTGACAGTGATAGTTAACTTTTATGTATTTAGTTTGATGCATTTATAATATTTATCTTTGTACAAATTGCCTTGCAATGCTATGAATTTATTGCTAGTTAATGTTTAAAATTTGTTGCCTACAAATTATCTAAAGTTCAATGACTTTAGACAAACAACAATTAATTGCAAAGTATGTAATTGAATTTAGGAACCTTAGACAATGATTGGGAACATAGTGAACTCTCGAATCTAGCCTTGTGTTTAATTGACACTTTACTATTAATTTAACATTCATGTATATCTTGAGAATTATTTATAGTGCCTAATTGACTGCTTGTAGTATAACAAATGGCAAATGGTGATAAGAACATCGTGGTTGAACTCAATAAGGGTGAAAAATTAAATGGCAATAATTATGAGATATGGAGTATGAAAATCCAAAACATTTTAGAAGGGCAAGAAGCTCTTGAAGTTTTAAAAATGTTCATGTTAGAACTTGAACACGGCAACACGACCCAACATAGAAGGGAACGTGAAGCCTATGAGACCTTGAAAAAGAAAAACTCCCCAGCTTGCATCATGTTGTCGAGCAGCATGGATGATGACATCATGAGGGAGTTCAAAAAATATGAGATAAAAAGGACATGTGGTTTTCACTATCTAAAAGGTTTGGTAGTACATCCATAACCAAGCTAAGATCATTTACCATTAAATTTGACACTTACAAAAAACGCCTTGTACACAACATAAAGAAACATTTGAGGCAAATGTCAAATATGATAAGTTAACTTAAGGATGTGGATTATACTCTTACTAATGTACAACAAGTGCAAGCCATGATTTGTTCACTACCCCAAAGCTGGGAACACATGAAAATGCATTTGACCCACAATGAAAACATTTAAACCTTGGAAGATTCTATGCGCCATTTGGAGCTTGAGAAAGATTGCCTCATGGCCAGTAAGGCAAGTGATGATGTCTACATGGCTAGCTCTAGCTCACATGGTGGAAAATGGTGCAAGCGTAAATTTCATGGTGGAAACCATCAAGAGAGTCAAATAGATGCTTAGGAAAAGAAAAAAAAAAAAGATCAACCAACCTGGAAAAGAAAAGAAGAAAGGCTTCTTCAAGAAAAAGAAGCATGTATCCAAGCTCAAGTGTTATAACTGTGGTAAGAAGGGGAATTTTGCATGTGATTGCAAAGAGCCTAAGAAAGTAAATGACCTTTCTGTAGTTGTTAGTAAAATTTATGTTTCTAGTTTTTTCTTTTTTACTGAATCCTATCCTTTGTGGCCTGTAGACTCGGGAGCCACGGACCATGTAGCGAAGGGTAGAAGTGCCTTTGTGGTATTTCGATGAATCCCGTAAGGAACAAAATGGATATATATATATATATATATATATATATATATATATATATATATATATAGGAAAGCGACTCTAAGGATGAAGTGAAGGGAATTGGAACATGGAAGTTAGTCATGCGAAGTGGCCAAACCTTATTCCTACATGACGAGTTATTTACTCCTGATATCCCTCAGAATTTAATTTATGTGTTGATTTTAATCAAACTCGATTTTGAATTATGTTTCCATCGAAAAGGTGTTGATTTATTTTTAGGACAATAATATTATGGTTCTGGTTACTTCTTTGATGGTTTTATAGTTCTTGATGTTGAACATGGTGAACACAATGACTGTTTTTCTTATGTTACATCATTTGTTAATTATGACAGTAATGTAGAGGTTTAGCATGCTAAACTTGGTCGTATTGGCCAAAGTCGAATGAACCGATTAGCTAAAGAAGGCTTATTGAGAAATCTAAACAAAGTTGAGTTGTCAACCTGTGAACATTGCTTGGCTGGAAAGACAATAAGAAAACCATTTGGAAAAGGAACTAGAGCTTAATTTCTTTGCAATTAATCGATTCAGACATCTGTGGACCACTAAATGTAGAAGCTAGACACGAGGCAGTTTATTTCATCACATTCATAGATGACTTCACTCGATATGGTTATGTCTATTTGATTTCTCATAAATCTCAAGCATTAGATTGCTTTATCAAGTTTATGAACTTAGTTGAGAATCAATTAGACAAGAAAATCAAAACATTAAGAACCGATCAAGGTCGAGAATATTTATCTGATCAGTTCAAATGATTATGTGATGAAAAGAGAATAGTATGTCAGTTGACTATCCCGTACACTCCACAACAAAATAGAGTTGTGGAAAGACGTAATAGGATGCTTCTTGAAATGATTAGGTCATTGATGGCTCAGGCTCATTTGCCTATCACTTATTGGGGGGATGCATTATTAACGACCACATTTGTACTTAATCTTGTGTCTTCAAAGTTTGTTAGCACCACTTCATATGAATTATGGACCAATAGAAAACCTAATCTAAGTTCTTTAAGACCTTGGAGTTGTGCTGCCTATGTACATAATTCCTCTCATAAATATGGAAAGTTAGGTCCAAGATGAAAGAAAAATATCTTTGTAGATACTAATTGGTGAAATCTAAGGATGTTTTCATAGGTGGGCAGAAGGCGGTAACATAAGCGAATTTAAATCCGCAGTGTCACATTCTTAGAATGATTTCCCAAGCAAGGACAAATAAGTGAAGACCTATTATTGTATGCAAGGCTAATGACCAAATGGTTTATTTGCACGTAATTGGATCCATTCTGTCAGTGCAGGTATTTTGGGAAATAATGAATTAGTTTCTAAAATCACTCAAACACATCCTAGGGTGGATCCCTGAGTGGGAGTAACAACGAACTTAATGAATCCCAACTCAAGCGAACGAATCGTCCACCGATTCCTCGTTACTTATTTGAGATTAAAGGGGAAACATTTATTGTTACTCCACAAGATGAAGAAGAGCCAAATAATATAAAAAGGCTCTTAATTGTCCTGCTAAAAAAAATGGAAAAAGATAAAGTCAATGAAAACAAATTAAGTGTGAGAATTATTTGATCCACTCAAAGGATGTAAATCGATTGGCCACAAATGGATCCTTAAAATTTAGCGTAAGGCGGATGGCACACTTGAAAGATACAAAGTCCGCCTAGTCGCAAAGGGGTATACACAACAGGAAAGAATAGATTATGAAGAAACTTTTTCACTTCTTGTCAAATTTACCTCAATACGATTAATTTTAGCTGTCGTTGCGAGTATGGACCTAGAATTACATCAAATAAATGTAAAGACTACTTTTCTTAATGGAGAATTGGATGAATAGATCTACATGGAACAACCAGTAGGTTTCATAATTTAGGGCCAATAACATAAAGTATGCAGACATTTAAAGTCGATTTATGGCCTTAAGAATTCTTCGAGACAATGAAACATTCAGTTTCATAATGTAGTAATGTGTCAGAATTTTGAAATGATTGAATAAGATCATTGTGTTTACATGAAAATTTCAAAAGACAAGTTTCTAATCTTGTCTTTATATGTAGATGGCATATTGATAGCTGGAAATAGTAAGGAATACATTTTAGAAATAAAAGGATGGTTGTCATCCAAATTTGAAATGAAGGATATGGGTGAAGATGCATATATCCTTAGAGTTTGAATTTTAAGGGATCGAGATCAAAGATATTGGTGTCTCTTTCACAAGAGCAATACATCAAGAAAATCCTTGAGTAATTTAGAATGCAAGATTGTAAACCCATTGATACTTCTATGGCCAAAAGTGAGACCTTGAGTCGAAGATTATGTCCTAAAACCTCATAAGAAAAGGAACAAATGAGAAAAGTTCCTTACTTAAGTGCGATTGGAAGCTTGATGTATGCTATGATGTGTATTATGCATGATATCTGCCATATTGTTAGGATGGCTAGTAGATATTAATCTAATCCAGGTCCAGAACATTGGAAAGTAGTCAAAAGGATATAACGATATCTAAAGGGCACATCAGACTATTCATTGTGTTATCAAGGAAATGATATGCAATTTGTGACACCCCCAGGTACCGGGGTCCCATTGACTAGCGGAGTCAACTTCAGGAGTTCTACCTTGGGTGTTCACTAAAGTCTTGGTATTGGACAGATACTATTTACTCGTGGACACCGAGTTACTCAGCACTACCTCGATACGTCCCTTCACCAGGACCCATTCATTCATATTTAAGTTGAAATATGAGACTAATATACTTAATTATAGCCTGTAAGTGTCCGATCATGACCCTCTTACCATAATTACATACTCGACTATATTGGCAATAGTCCAAAAGAATTTAATTACCATTCTTTTATACAAAAACATGTGCTAGAACTAACTTATCCCCAAGCACTCTTTTTTACAAAAAGACATATCAAGGCTACATGTCAGCCTTCTTCACAATCCACGATACCCTTCGGCGCCGTCATACATATCAACCTGTGCACAGCAAGGTTGTCCACCAAGAGTGAGCCACGCCCAGTAAGGGAATACCTCATAAGGGTTACGCTTCCTACCTAAGTGCACATGCAATGTTCCTCAATATTTACAATCACATTCCAGCAGAACATATCGGTTCTATATGAAATCTACATGCCATGCCATGAAATGAGATGCGACTCACCATAACACCATGCGCTCGAGTCTCGCGACCCCTTACACAACGCCTCGCCCATGTGCTTTGATAAACTATCATTAAGGATGACATCGATGATCATTTTCAAAACAAATTTTGTTTGTTTATAAACCAAAAGCTTTTTTGGTTGATACATCACAATCCATTTATTTTCAAACTCCATGCGCCTTTGTAGTGGTAGTGAATTTTAATGTCGCATATCGCTCCACAAACCCAGACACTTTTCATTTCACCCGTTGGGGACTATCATAACCGTAGTGTGAGCTTTTCACCCGAGGAGGATCTATCACGCACTAATGCGAGCACATATTTTCTTTGCATTTATTCAACACGTGAAGCTTTGTTGAGCGTTTATCCCCTGTCGAGCCCACCCAATCAAACACCAAACGCAGTGTCGATTTACTAACCATGAACTCACACCCATTTAGTGCGATGTCCCCGTGCATATGCAATGCAAGATGCCATTGCATGTTATATCATGTCACGTGCACGATGAATACTATATGGACAATTCTACTCATGCATGTCACCAATGCATCGTGGACAATTATATCTATATGCATATAATTTCCACACATCTTCTCATTCATGTCAATATATTATTCAAGCATATATCAACATTCACATTTAACATGTCATTCTATGATCAAGAAACGACACACACACAAGCAAGCCATGTAATGGCCATTGCACACAATAATTCCACACATATCAAAATGTTGGAGCACACACATCGACATCCAACCATGTCACTCTTAGCTAAGCAATGACACACTCAAACAAGTCATACAATGGCCCACGAAGCAAGCCACAATCACACGTAAATTGAGCCACGAGACTGACCCAAAACAGGCCACAAATATAGGCCTCAAGTAGTCGTAGGCACGCCTAGGTGTAGCACACCTCCGCCTAGACGGAGTGGTTTTCCTAGGCGAGCAACGCCTTGCCTAGGCGGACTAGACAGTTCACATTCCATGTTCCCAGGTTCGCTTAGGCGTAGCTGCCCATGCCCAGGTCTCCCCCATACGCCTAGGCTAGCCTTCCCTACTCTAAGCACCATGACAATCTTGATGAAGATTCGCACCTTCGTCTGGGATGCAGGGTGTACAGGCGAAGAAACATCGAGTAGAACCCGAAAATCCCATTTTTCTTCGCCAAACTGACCCTTAACTGAAAAACCCGCTTTTCCCGACCCAAAAGTGGAAAGTAAGCCAATGTAGGAAGAATCCCTTACCTCTAGGCATGTGAAACATGGGTAGGAAGCCTCCTAAACTCAACAACCTCAGGAATTCCAGGAATTCTCCCTCTTGGAGCAGTAGAAATCCTCTTTACGGTACTCATGTACCCCTTGTCGATGCAATGAACTTTCATTCTTGGCCCGATGAAAACCGACCAACGGAACTCTGTAGATCATGGGAGGAAGCCTTGGCTCTCCTCTTTCTCTCTTCTCCTTTCTCTCACGATCAAAACTAGGAAATGGGCTCTTTTTTCCCTAATTCCTCTTTTTTCCCAACTTAAGCTTAAGTTGGATGTGTGGCCCACATCATGCCACGTGTCAACCCTCACTCGGTGATCAGAGTGAATCATGCATGCATTTCAGTAAAATTTCTATGTGCTTTCACAACTCAATTGCATGATTCACATTCATATTCACTAATATTGCGCTAATCCCCTATACTATAATTTTTTATAGAACATGGCGATATTGGAATTAAAAAGGAAGCTAAATAATAGAAGAAAGAACCAAAGTAAAGCAACAAAAGTCTGATGAGCCTTGAGTAAGCAATTAAGGCACCCCATCTTTGTGGCATAGTGCTTAAGCGACGACGTGGAGGCCTATGCTCTGTGATTCTGCCATGTGAGGCGTAGCGAGGTCTCCCATTCCAAAACGGGAGCACTAAAATTTCTGATTTTCTAGGCCATTGATGGGCCCAGATTCGGAGTTATAAAGAGGAAGCAATTTCGAGGCAAAAAAGAAGGATTGGGAGGCATGCGTAAGGAGACGGATAGAGAGATTGGTGAAGGCAGTTAGGAGATCGCGAAGGCGGCTAATACGTATTTCTTTCCTTAATTCATTTAATGATGAAAATCTTTCAGTCTATAATGAAAATCACTATGAACTAACTTTTCTCTCTAGGGTTTTGTCAACCCTAACCGCACCATTATGGATTAATACTTTAATTGTGGTTTATTTCATATTGATATGAACTTCTATGGTTGCTTTACTCGTGAATTTAATCACATGTTATTATTTTTCCAATTGTGGCATGATAATGATAGGAGTCTGATATCGAGAGAGATGACTCGAGGGACATGGGTAAAGCAACGCTTAGTCATACCAAGTGTAGCACTAGGGTTTTCACATTCATGCATCTCGGGATTCGAGGGTCGACGAGTCTGATACACCCCACTAAGCGAGATAGGCGGTTATATCTCGAGAGAGAATAGCTTGTAGGCACGATCAACCCACTAACATAAATCATATGGAATATTAAATAAATGCACTATCTAGGTAAAATCCATTAGGTGTGGTAGGCGAAGGCAAAACTCTAGTTTTCTCATTATTACCTTAAATTGAAATTTTAATATTAGACTTTCTTTAATTCAGTTAATTCATTCATAATTCGCTATAAAAATTTGGATCAAAACTCTATTGTCTGAGTCATAAACGATTACTTATGCGCTTCTCTTAAATTAGGAGCGACACTTGACTAGCCACTACACTACGTGAACTTGAAGCGTATACTTGCATGCATGGGTCTGCAATTTTTACCAATTTTCACACACTCACTTCCCGGCATTGAGTTTTGGCACACGTTTCAGGAAGCTTAGTGTTGATATTATTATTGATGCCATAGATTGTACTTTGGATCAATTTAGTTGTTAGTTATTTTTACTTATTAATCATTTTTTTATCAAGTTTTTTATTATTTGTTTAGGTATTTTGCCTTATTTCATTTTATCTTTGTGACTTGGTCTCGACTTCATACTTTTGATTTCGAGGGAAAGCAATTAGTGTGTGCATCTGAGAACGAATCGCGGGGAATTACTCCATTCGTTTCTGAGCTAGACGGACATTATCGATTCTGAAGAAGAACACACAACACGAAGATTAAATCATGCAAAATCAAGAGGATGAAGGACAGTTACAAGAAAGGAATGAACCACAGGTGGATCAGAATGGACAAAATTATAGAGATCAGGCCACCCGATCATTTTATGCGGCGATAATCCGCCATTTCGCAGGGAGTTCGCCTTGCCACCTACAGTTGTTCAGTCAGCTATATGACGACCACCCATTCAAGCGAACAACTTTGAGATGAAAGGAGTAACTCTGTAAATGCTCCACAATATACAGTTTCATGGGTTGCCTAGTGAGAATTCGAATGCACATGCAATGAAGTTTATTATGATGCGTGCAGTCAAATGTGAGAAGAAGCTCGGATTGCGTTTGTTCCCACTTTAATCATTTAAGCGACCGAGCTAAGCATTGGTTGACTAGCCAACCCTCGGATTCCATTACCTCATGGAATGACTTATTGTAGAAGTACATTATTAAAATTTTCCTGACAAAGATCGCACACTTGGTGCAAGAAATTAACACATTCAGACAATTCGAGGGGGAGAACTTGGCCGAGGCTTGGGAGAGATTTCATGAGTTACTGAGGAGATGCCCACATCATAAGTTAACTAGGTGGATGCAAGTGCATACATTTTATAACAGTTTAAGTGATTTAGCTAGGACAATCATTGATGCCTTAGTTGGAGGCACCTTGATGAAAAAGACTACATATCAAGCTTATGAGATATTGGAAGATATAGCTACTAATTCTAATAAGTGGCCTCGAGATAGATCAGCACCTAGGAAGTCCTTAGCGAGTGCAGACACAAAAGTTCTCAGTAACCTGGTAAACCATGTCGCAAAGTTAACTAAACAGCTACAGAAGCAGCAAGGTACAGTGAATGTGATTCAGAATAATCCCTAGGATATCTGCGAGTCTTGTGGAGGTCAACACGACACTATGGATTGTCGGTCGGGAAGATGGCCCCAATTAGAGCAAGCACGATGAGAATCAACATAATCCCAACAACGGGGAGGGACAATATGGGGTAATACATATGTAAGACAAGTCTTTTAGAGATGAGAATCAGGAATCGGGTTAGGGTTGGAGAGGTAACTAGAATAATCAGATCAACCAAAATTATGGTTGGAGGAACAACCAGAATAGTATGCCACCACTTCAAGCGAGCAAGCCGTCACCTGAGAAGAAAGTGGATTTGGAAGAAGCCTTAGCTCTTATGATGACTTCCCATATCACATTTATGAATGAGATAAAGGCCACATTCCAAAATCAGGCTTAGTAGCTACAAAACCAATCCACCCAGCTACAAAATCAAGGGGCCCAACTCAGAAACTTGGAAGTGCAAATAGGCTAAATGGCCACATTGTTGACTGAGAGGCAGCATGGATCATTACCTAGCAACTCTTAGGTGAACCCGAGACGAGAAGGTAATGAACATGTTAAAGTTGTCACATTGAGAAGTGGCAAAGAATGAGCAGTACCAGGGTAGCCACCAGTGATAGGAAAGGTAGAAAATGAGGTAACCCAGACCAGTCAGAATGACAAGATAGAGAGGGAACAACCTCAAGAGAAAAGGTCTGTGGGAGAAGAAATTGAGGCTAAAGATCAACTAACCACGACTGAACCCAATGTCCTAATTCCGTACCCTTAACGCCTTAAGAAGAATAAACTTGACAAGCAATTCACAAAGTTTATGGATGTGTTCAAGAAACTGCATATTAACATTCCATTTCCTGATGCGTTAGAACAGATGCCCAGTTATGTAAAATTCATGAAGGATATACTGTTAAAGAAAAGAAGATTGTCGGATTTCGAGACAGTGAATCTCACCGAGGAATGTAGTGCCATCCTTAAAAGGAAACTACCATAGATGCCAAAAGACCCAGGCAGTTTTACTATTCCTTGTACCATCGAGAACTCCATCTTTGAGAGGGCCTTATGTGACTTAGGAGCTAGTATAAAGCGTGGCATGACAAGCATATTGTAAGGAAAGATTTTGAGCTAGGTCAGCAAGTCTTGTTGTTCAATTCTAGGCTGAAACTCTTCCATGGCAAGTTGAAGTCAAAATGGTCAGGCCCGTTCACAGTAGTTCAAGTATTTCCTTATGGAGGGGTTGAGATAATGCATCCAGAGAAGGGACAGTTCAAAGTCAATGCCCAGAGATTGAAACCCTATTTTGGAGGAGAATTCCATGCAGGAAGACAGGACACCATTCTAAGCACACCTGGGGCAGGACATCATGGGTGTGGACCGTCACCAACTATTCATTTATTTTTCCAGTCTCCTTGTTATACGTTGTAGGAATGTTGAGCTAACGATGTTAAACATAGCGCTTCTTGGGAGCCAACCCAAAAATTGTGAGATCCCTTTCCCCTTTGAACTTGCATTATTTTCGATCTTTTTAATTGTTCTTCAGTACATTTTCTGCTTTTGTTGTTTTTAATGTGTTTACGAGTTTTTCAGGTCTACCGGAGGGTGCAAGCACATTCTCTAAGGGATGTACATGTTCATTACAGTGTGAGAGGGCCAATTTTGTGCTTAAAAAAAGAAATTTAGAAAATCCTTGTTACATACTTTCTGGTCTGCAGCAGCTTAGAACTCTATGTCGCTGCATAGAACTCTACGTCGTTGTCTAGCAATCATAAAAATTTTACTGTCTAACTTTTTGGTATGTAGCAGCGTAGAACCCTAAACTATTGCGTAGAGCCCTTCGTTGCGGTGTAGCGGGTGCAGATTTTTTTGGCTATAAATACCTGAGTGCCTTTTCATTTTCCCCCCAACACGTTTTGGCTATCCTCTCCTCTTTCTCTCTTATTTTTTTGTTGTGTTTGCAGATCTATACCCCTTGATCGACCACCATGGCTCCCAGGAAGTCGATCTCGACCAAAAGACAACGTTCCAGCTCTACCTCACGGGCGGCATCACCTCCTCCAGAAGATCCACACCAATTCATTTCTCGGGAGGCCAAGAGGATCTATCATGAGTCGCTGTTCAACCGCTCGTTAGTCTCGGAACGCGGTTTCCCCACTTCCAATGTATTCTTCAACATCACTGTCTAGAACCGCAGCTGGTAGACGCTTTATGCACCCCCTGTTCCCGAAGTGGCCCCGGTCGTGTGGGAGTTCCACTCCAATCTGCCTTTCAAGGTCGGCACCACCATCTTCATCCGGGGCAAGTGGGTCGAGTTTGGTGCCCAGGCCATCAACCGGATCTACCGCTTGCTGGATAATGACAGTGCGGAGTATAAGGCGCTATTTGCTGACACAGACTATGAGTGCTTAATGAAGGAGCTCACCCATGGCCAAGGTGTGTGGAAACGCTAACCATCGGTGGTTCACGAGCTTTTGGATCCGCTCCCTCGCGCCGGGTGACGAGTTTTGGTATAATTTTTTGTGTGTTAAAATAAAGCCTACCCTGCATCTTAGTACAATTACGAAGGACAAGACGATCCTCCTCTACGCCATGACTAAGGGGTTACAGTTTAACATCGGGTTTGTTATCGAGCGGGGGTTGATTGAGTCGACCCAAGGGAGATGCATCGGGGCCCTGATACACCCCTCACTCATTACGCAGTTGTGCCAACTGGATGAGGTCCCGATGTTGGACTCTGAGGAGTAGGTGCAGTAGTGCCTACCCATCCTACTGCCCAAGGCAAAGTTCAGGAGCCCGGGCGATTTAGATGAGGAGACCGACGAGGATGCTGCGGTAGCCACACCTAGTGCGGGCGACCTCGAGGACGACGATCGTGAGGTCCCTTCCAGTTCGACTCAGTCCCTGGCATACCAGATTCATGCGTTGACCACACAGTTTGACGCGTATTGGGATGAGTCTCAGGAGCACCGTGTTGCCCTGATTTAGGATATGGACGCCATCAGAGCTGAGATGGACACCATTCGCGCCATCCAGGACCATATCACGCAGCAGTTGGCTCAACTCCTCTCTCTTCACACACCGCCACCACCACCACCACCGTAGTGATTCTCTAAGACGTATCTCTTTGCCTTTATTTTCTTTTTGTTATTGAGGACACTGTCAATTTTAAGTTTGGGGGTGTTTGTGTGGGTATACGAATTGGCTCAGTGTAATTTTGTTTTTTTTATTTTTATTTTTTTATCTTTGCATGTTTTAGGTTTTCGTCTGTTTTAGTTTGTCTTGGTTGTTTCAGTTTGTTTTAGCATGTTTAAAGACCGAGCCTTGTCCCTATGTACCAACATATTTGCATTTGGCAGTATTATGATATGGTGATTTCCAGGATTGGTTTTAATTGTTCTCAGCCTTAGTTGACCATGATTACAAAAAGGAGAGTCATAGTAATCGCAGAAAGCCTATGAGTGGATGAAATAGGGAACTCCATGTTTGTCTGACAATCGGGACTACAGTGTATAAAGTTGAGAATAGCCATGTTTGGTCGCCCTTTTTAGATCTCAAGAAATCATTTCCCGAAGTAAGCTATCGCACACACACACACACACGTGATCTTCGGGTTATGCCTTGATTCCGGACTCACCATGCAAGAGTTCTACGGACCTTGGAAAGTTAACACCTAAGTGATAGGACACCTTAGAAAAAAGAGGATCGCCTTTGAGCCCTAATTACATCAAAAAAAAAAGAAAAAAAAAAGGAAGCTTATGGTTCGATATAAGTGGATCTTCCAATCGGAATCCCGGGCACAGTTAGAGGGGCTTTTCAAAGCCTAATGCCATAAGCCAACTGAATGGGAGCCATTGACTTCACTGCCCGCTATAGGGGACAGAGGATGGATGATTTCCAAAGTCTAGGGCCTCGAGGTTTGGCTGAGTGTTCAGGGTGAAGTTCGAGGGGCTGAATGCCCAGTGCTAGCGGCTGGGTGAAGTCACTAATGGATCCTCGCTACAGGAACCCTCACCTAAAACTTCTTGGTCCTAGTACTCTTCCAAGTTTGTCTTAGAGTTGATCCCCTTAGGAGTAGTTGAAGTGAATAAATTAGTGCGTTCGCATTCTTCTACGTTAATCCATTCAAATAAATGATTAAATTCAAGAGTTTAGAAATTCTGAAGTGGTATACATTGGAGATCACACTCCAATTGCACTTAGACTCCTTGGGAAAGATTATAGAGCACTAAAAAGGGGGTTGACCTGCTTGGTCTACCAAGATTGACCCAATGCAGATTCTTGAAAGTTGAACAATCGAGGTAGTCCCTGGATCTTTTGAACTGGTTCTTGTTGACCCCTTCTTGCTGGTATCATGTGTACTAGACCTATATCGACCGATTGGATTGTGCTTTATTCTTGCGTGCCACGGTTCGTCTGATTTCTTACTTAGGGACAAGCAAGAAGCTAAGTTTAGGGGTGTTGATCGAATTGAATCATGCATGCATTTCAGTAAAATTTCTATGTGCTTTCATAGCTCAATTGCATGATTCACATTCATATTCACTAATATTGTGCTAATCCCCTATACTATAATGTTTGATAGAACATAGCGATATTGGAATAAAAAATGAAGCTAAACAATAGAAGAAAGAACCAAAGCAGAGAAAGCAACAAAGAAGTGCAAAAGTGAGCCTCGGGTATGCAGCAGTGAGGCACCCCACACTGCGGCGTAGTGCTTCGTAGCAGCGTGGAGGCCTACGCTACAACGAACCTGTAGGCCAGATTCTGATAGCCTCGGGTACGCAGCGGTGTAGCGAGGTCTCCCATTACAAAACGGGAGCACTAAAAGTTTTGATTTTCTGGGTCATTTATAGGCCTTGATTGGGAGGCATAAAGAGGAAGCAATTTCGAGGAAAAAAAGGAGGATTGGGAGGCAGACTAAACATAAGGAGAGACAGATAGAGAGAGATTGGTCAAGAAGGATTCCGGGAGATCGTGAAGAAGGCTTCTTCTGTATTTCTTTCCTTAATTCATTTAATGCTATAAATATATCAATCTATAATGAAAATCACTATGAACTAACTTTTCTCTCTAGGGTTTTGTCAACCCTAACCGCATCATTATGGATTAATACTTTAATTGTGGTTTATTTAATATCGGTATGAACTTCTATGGTTGCTTTACTCGTGAATTTAATCACATGTTATTATTTGGCCAATTGTGGCATGCTAATGCTAAGAGTATGATATCGAGAGAAGATGACTCGTAAGGACATGGGTAAAGCAACGCTTGGTTAATCAGGGAATAGAGATATCCCGCATTCCAAGTGTAGTACTAGTGTTTTCACATTCATGCATCTCAGGGTCAAGGGGTCGAAGTAGAGATGCAATACACCCCACTAGCAAGATAGAGAGAATAGCTTGTAGGCACAATCAACCCCCTAACATAAATCATATGGAATATTAAATAAATGCACTATCTAGGTAAAATCCATTAGGTGTGGTAGGCGAAGGCAAAACCCTAGTTTTCTCATTATTACCTTCAATTGAAATTTTAATATTAGGCTTTCTTTAATTCAGTTAATTAATTCATGATTTGCTATAAGACTAGATCAAAATATTGTCTAGGTCACTAAACCAGTACTTAGCACGTTTCTCTTCATGGGAACGACATGTGACTAGCCACTACACTACGTCAACTCGACGCGTATACTTGCACGCACGGGTCTACAATTTTTACCAATTTTCACACACTCACTTTTAGCCCGTCACCCAGGTCTGATTCTAGCCCCAAGCTACTCATTCCACCTCAGTTCAAGTTCAAAGTATATCCCATGAACTTAACCCAAGTCATTTCCCAACTTTCGAGATTTTCGCAAACAATCTCATCCCAAGGAGTCACTCGACACCCATGACCCCGAAAAACGTTCGAATCCGACTTTCTCGGAATTTGACGAAATTCGTCTGGGTGACTAGATTTCGTGGGACGAATTCAACGGCGAGTTCTATTTCATCATCCGAGATTTAAATAATTTCCAAGTTTTCGAACTGTACTATTTTGGCAATTTACTGTTTTGCATTTTTTCAAAAAAAATCGATTTTTCTTGGGTTTTACACAATTAAAGGGCTATACTAATGTTGATTACGGAGGAGATTTAGATGAAAGGAAATCGACCTTTGGATTTTCATTCTTATTCAACAATGGCGCCATATCTTAGAGTAGTAAGAAACGATCATGCATAGGCCTATCAACAATGGAAGTTGAATTTGTAGTGTTATCAACCGCTATGCAAGAAGGAATTTTGTTAAGAAGACTCTTGGAACATTTGATCAATAAGGGAGATTCCATAAAGCCTATGGTCATCAATTGTGATAGTCAAGCTACTATAGCTTATACAAAAGACCCTAAGTTCCATCCTAAAACCAAACATATAGATATCAAATATAATTTTGTAAAGGACATGGTGGCATGAAAGGAAGTGAATGAAGTACCTAACAACACAAGAAATGGTCACAGATCCATTCACAAAGCCCATACCTAAAGAAGCTTACTTTAGGCATGTCAAGTCTTTGGGCTTACGTAGACATTAAAGTGTATTTGAGAATATATATTTCCTAGTATATTCACGAGTATTTTTTTGATAATATTTATTTTTATTCTCAGATGCTTATGAAACATACATGAACACATTTGTTAACTACATATGAGATATATAAGTATGTCGGACATATGAGAGATTGATCTACTCACATAGGTGCCTAAGTCACTTTGTGTGTATTAAGATGAGACAGTTTTTAAGCATTATTATCTAGGTGATAATTGAGAGAAAAGGCTTAAATAGAAATTTCGATTTCATTTAAAGATTGAATGCAATATTAATCACAAGTGAGATATCACTTAATTAGTCTTAAAGCCAGATTGTAGTTATGATGTTTTGATTAAAAAAAAAAGGTGAGTGAACTCATAGTTAGACATTGAGTGTGTTAAACTACAATCTGTACGGTGTTGAAAGAAAATCCATAAAGACATACGCTCCATGAGAATGAAGATAACCCCGTAACATGTGATTTATACTATACGTGCATATGTTGACCAACAAGAGTAATAAACATATATACATATATATATATATATATACATATATATATATATATATATATACATATATATATATATATATACATATATATATATATATATATATACATATATATAGAGAGAGAGAGTATATATATATATATATATATATAATAAGATAGAGAGATATATATATATACTATAATGATATAGTATCCTTTATAGTATCCTTTATCACTTATAGTATATAGTATCTTAAGTAATCATGTGTAGTATCTTATTTCACTTTGGCTTGATTTATAATTGAATATATAGTGTTAAGGGCCTAGAATGTTACCAAAAATTATGAATGATTCAATCTACTGTACTGAAAATCAAACCAATAATACTAATAGAATCTGTATGGTAGGAAGATCATATTTACGAACAAATAGGTGATACAGGTATTCATGGCTTAGTTAAATTATGTATTTCTTTAGTGTGAAGAAACATAACCTAGTGAATTCATTTGAGATCTCATGGAAAAGGACAAATTAGAATATCTGTGATATAGTATAATAAACATACTCAAGGATCCTTGCCTGAGAAACTATATACTCCCAATGTGATATTTATAGTAAACAAGTTTGGGGCTACGGCATGGTCAGCAAGTAATTTATTTAACAAGCATGAATCTCATGAATTGAGATTCAGAGTCGGTTCACTAAGTATGTGAGTGGGAGATGTTGTTTATTCAGGGGCCTGGGCACACTATGGATGGTCCAATTAAAGTTTCTTTAACAAAAATGCAGTGGAACGGGTCAAAATGGATGTGGAGGGGACCCACAACGAAGCGTCGTGTTTTATCATTTTATTTTATTTTATTTAAAACTAAATTAAAAAGATAAAAGAAATGATCTTTTATCTTTAAAAGAGTTCAAAAAAAATATTTTTTTCTCTCACTCAAACCATTCTCTCTAACGATTAGGTGTTTTTTACCATACTATGCAACTAAGTGAATCTGTGTGCTGATTAAGAATTCTGTAAATCTCATTCATAGAGGTGATCTATATAAGTGGTGGAAATATGATTTCAATTCGTTTATGTAATGTGATTGGAATTACATATGCGTATTATAATCTTAGGTAATAGCTTGAATCTTTTTAGAATTATGTATTACATCGAATAATATGAAACTGACAATTGCCATTCCAACAACAATTCCAAGCTCATGATTCTAAAATCCTCCTTGTCAGTTGTCACCACTCTTAAATCAAGCATCACCTGAATGAAGTCCATGGTTTTTGCCTTATTGAATAGGCTGAGATTTATGACCGACACCCAACACCACCCACTACTCACAATCAGCCCTCATGAGCTCGTCCCCTTCTTGGAGATGAAGCTTTATGGTGATGGAAAGCTTCGTCTTGATCATCTCACTTTGTCCTTCCTTGCTCTAAGAATTCTTTCAATCACATACCACTCACATCTCTACTGAAATCCGTGAATTCTTCAGGTTGCAAGCTTTGTGTATCTATGTAGAAACCCTAGGGACATTTTCATATCGTTTTGGAATTTCACTAATAAGTTGAGGCATGAGAGTATGGGGAGTAATCCGATAGAAGAGGTTTTCGATAAGTTCTATAGGGGAGTGAGTTTATTCTGACCTTCCGGATCATGTGCTGGGATATTGAATGAAGTTCGAAAATCCAGCAGAGGGATTGTTCTTGGCATAGAGTGGAGATGAAAAGTACAAACTCACCTTCATCTAAAGAGGCGCTTGAGTTCTTTGAGTGTCACTTTTCCCAAGAAGATTAAAGGCGTGGTAGATCAGATATTGAGGTTGTGCATTTTTGACAAGTTGGGCAATTTGGAAGTGATTAAGAATGGAAAATTGTGGTCTGGGAGGAAAATAGTGTATACTTTCGATGAGGTGAAGTTGGGGATTAGGTGAACTATTTTACGACTAAAATGGTCTAGAGATTGGATTGTATCATTGAAGAGAAACTCCTTGGTTAAGGTTTAAAATTTGAGGGATCTTGATTTCTATTATTCTGTTCCTTTTTATTTTGCAAGGATGTGTATTGGGTTGGGTTATCTTAGTACCTTTTCTATCTGTTTAGTTAAAGGATTCCAAAATATATTGACAACTATTATGGTGTAAAGGTTCTTGTTCACGCTCTAAAGGTTGGGACTATGTGAGAGTTCTGACTTGAATTTATGTCCTAACTCCCATAAAATCTGAGGCAATAAAGTAGATACAAAGTAAATGTATAAAGCAACAAGCACACACAATCTTTTACATGGTTCAATCGCCACGCCCACTTGGTTATGCCTGGGGATATAAGGATTTCCACATATGATCTTAAGGTTTATAATATTCTTATGTAAAAGAGATCTCTCAAATTCCAAGTGACCTTCTTTAAACTCTAATAACTCATAGCATAATTAAAAATGATCTTCCTTCATTCCCCTCTCTATAGCATTGCATACCCATAACCCACATTAAATAGATAAGATACAGAAAGAAATATCTTCACCCATGCAGTATTTTCAACGTGTGGGTCATCTCAACCGAAAGACAAATTTCTACTCCTTCAATAATGAACCTTACTTTGTTCTTCACATCATTTAAAATCCGTGTTGAGTAACTTCCAAAATCTTGAACGTATAGCTTTGTAATCCAATCTTGGAAGCCTTGATAAGGTTGGATCATTATCCTAATATGACTCAACCCACCGAATATTTTATGTATTTTTGCCTTATGCTATTACAAATGAATAAGGAAATCCTGTTTAAAGTATCATTTTCATAAAATAGGAAATCTCTGACTACTTAATTTGAAGGCCTGATACTTTAAAGTCCTGATCCCTGTATTTGATCCTTCTCAGATCCACTTGAAAATCATCCAGGCTGAATAGCAATCTTATAATCCCACACAATGATCCATCCCGCGCTGAGGCCAACACATCTGGTATGTTATGGATCACTTTGAATCTTAATACTAATAATTCTCCCAGACATTTACTTAAGATATTTGATCAAACTTCAATGTATCAGGTTTGAAGTAAGATCTTTTTGTAGGAACCTAATAATGTATAATATAACTCTAAACCAACATCTTCCTTATCTTTGGTCTTCAGCAAATGATCCATGAATACATGGGATATTTGATACTTAATAAAGGAGAAAAGCAAATCCAAGAACTTTAAACACTCTTCTGGCTTCATTTTATTCAATTAAGTGCACTAAGACTGCAATGTCTCTTTGATAAATGCTAACTACAGATTCCCTCTCAGGAAGATCATCTTCTTAGCTACCCCTTGGGATTGAGCAAGACTACCCAGCGTCTTCAGCTAACAAGAATCCAACATAATACCCACATGATGGACAATCCCAGATGAATTCATAGTTTAAAACTGAAGCATCTAACTTTTCGTGAAGACCTTTGTTGTTTAGGTTTTCCATGGATATGTGGCGTAGATCAATGATATCAACGGCATAATGTCAATAAAGTTATTGACATAACGTGAACCAACATTGATATCCACGATAGATCAATGATCTTATGTGGCACTAATAAAGTGAACCAACAAGGCATAACGTCACCCTTTCACATGATTTGGTAATCCCAAGAGAATCAAGAAGTTTAAACCCGGAAGCATCTAACTTTAGAAGATCCTGACAATGTGGTTTTCTCGTGGATATGTGAAGTGAGATAAAACGATATTGTCTTCACCGCATCTAATGTAGTGGTGATGGATGTCAATGTGCTTCGTTCTCGAATGCTGGACCAAATTCTTTAAGATGGTGATAACATTAAGGTTGTCACAATAGAGTGTTAGGACTTTCTCTAAGACACCATAGTCTTTAAGCATATTCTTCATCCAAATCAGTTGTGTGCACATATTACCTGCTGCTATGTATTCTACCTCGGCTGTGGAAAGTGATATGTAGTTTTGTTTTCTTTTGAACCAAGACATGAGGTTCTTACCAAGAAAAAAAACATCCTTTAGAAATACTTTTCCAATATTTTGAGTTTCCAACCTAATCAACATCACAATATCCTACTAGACTAGCTGTGGTCTCTCGAGTACACCAAAGGCCATAATCTGTTGTTATGTAACATACTCGATGATCTTCTTGACTGTTAGAAAATGACTATCCTTGGGACTTACTTGATATCACACACTAACTCCCACATTATAGCATAAGTCCGGATGGATTATAGAATGGCAGCAGATTCATCCATGTTTTGAGGAGGAGTTTGATCACACCTCCATTCTCATTTACTCCTTGTGAATCTTCTCTTATGGGTCCCTATCAGTTCTTCTATGCTTGGCTAAACCAATTCAAATTTTTTGACCATGTTCTTAACATATTTTTTCCATGAGATGAAAATCCTTAAGTTTGTTTTTTCTATTTCAAGACCCAAAGATGGTAGTTATTCACTCTATGGGTTACATTTCAAACTGATAAACATGTTCCAATATTAATTGTTCCACCCAATTATTGAATGTGGAATCAAGACTATGCCTCCAGAGGATTTCTAAAGTTATTTCTCATTGACTCATGAAGAGAGTACGATCTATTCCCCCTCGAGCATATCCTCTTTTTAAAAGGTACTTCATAAGCCTTTCATACCAAGCTTTAGGGGCTTGCTTTAGACCATACAAAGCCTTTTTCAATTTGTAGACATCATTTAGGTGAAGGGGATCTTTAAACCCTTTTGAAGCATGTCACTTTCATTAGGTATCTATTTAAGAAGGCACTCGACATTGAATTTGATAATGCTTGAACTCGATGTGCAAACAAATAGTAATGACAGACCTGTGTGAGTTACTTTGAAACATTCATCGAATTCACCCTTTTATCTTAATGTAGCCTTGAGCAACCAAACAAGCTTTGTTTCTGGTGATGTTCCCTTCTTCATCTATCTTGTTCTTGAAGATCCACTTGGTTTCGATTACATTCGCATGTTGGGCCTTTTGATACAAGTCCCAAACTTCATTGCATTTGCACTATGATAGTTCTTCTTGCATGACATCAATCTAGAACTCGTCGCTCAGAGCTTCCTTGTAATTTTTTTGTTCAATTGTGGAGGTGTAACAACCAAGACTGAGACCCATCATTTCTCTATATTTTACTTTGGGAACTCCCCGAGTTCGGACGTTCACTTCTAAATTTCCAATTATGTTGGAGGCAAGATTATTCTTGTGAATCTTCCTAGATGGCTCTCGTGCAGGAATGTCTACCTGTTCAGCAATGTCTTGGTCATTCTAATCCTGCTATTTGTCATCTGTAGTTTAGACTTCAGTTGTGACTAGATGGATATTCACATTCCAGGATAGTCTGAACATCTATAAAGACTAGGTCGCTTGCTCCATTACTTAAGGGTAGAGCATCCTTAGGAATGTTGAGTGTATTCCCTTCTTAATGGAGAAAACCCACAGGAGGATCTTTTGGTTTAGAGGAGTCAATTGGAGGAAAATAATCATCAACTCATACATTGATAGTTTCCATCACTAACATGGCCCTTTTGTTGTACACTCTATAAGCACGACTGTTTGAGCAATAACCCAGAAAGACGCATTCATCACTTTTGGCATCAAACTTGCCTCTAGGTTCCTAGTCGTTCAAGATGTAGCATGGACTACCAAATCCATTAAGATGTTTTAGATTTGGTTTCTTACCTTTCTAGTTCTCATAAGGAGTTTTATGAGTTCCTGGCCTTAGATAGGCTCGATTGGAAATGTAGCATGCTGTATTTACTGCTTCTGCTTAGAATTTTGGTAGGACGTTCCTGGATTTTAGCATGAATCTGGTCATTTCTTGAAGAGTCTTGTTCTTTCTTTCGATAACTCCATTTTGTTGTGGAGTTTTGGGAGCCAAGAACTCCTATTCTATACCATTCTTCCCATAAAAACTTTTGAACAAGGAATTTTAGAATTCCTTACCATGATCACTATTGTTATGCTCCTTGGATAGTCATTGCCATAGTTCTTCGAATGCTTCAAAAGCATTTGATTTGGTCCTAAGGAAGTTTGCCCAAGTGAATATGGAGAAATCACTTACACACAGATAGACATAGTTTTTCCATCAATGCTTTCCATCTACATAGGTCTTATTACCAATGTGGGACCGGGCCTAACATTCCCAGCTGGTGGAGCCCAATTGACCTGTGGTGGGACATTCTAGTCCTGTTTGCCTAGTTTGTGTATGGTCCACACATCACACGCCCGATTCCTGGCCCGACCGACAAGGTCCAACCTGGCCAGGGTGCAAACCATGCACCGGGACTCTTTATTTTTTATTTTTGAGCTTAACTTATACCTGCGGGTATACAATTAATTTTTGTAATAACTAACCTATTATTTATATATACAAAGGAACTACCATCGGAGTGGTATCCATTAAAATCTCTACACATATGCTAAGTCCCAATTACTTATACAAATACTTATACATGTACATATTTAATACAAACATCAGAGATCGCGGAAAACAGTGCTGGTGAGCACCTATCTCTGAGATGCGTGTCTGTGACTACTGGGTGTGGAATGTCCATCTTCTTATCTCCTTCGCATCACACTCGATTGAACACCCGTGCTGTTTACGCAGGGAACATATAGACAAGAATCACCAATAACGATAATCACACTATCTTTTTACTTTTACTTTACTTATGCATATAATCTAAGTCTATTCTTATGTGACTCTAACTCATCTCATATTATACATGTAGATTTTATTCTGCTCCAAATTCTATCATCATCTGCTCATATTACTTCCTCAGGTCATGTCTTTTACAAAGGTAACTCATATCTACTACGTATGTCGTGATCAAATCATATTCAAAGTAACTTCTATACGTATACAATGGCAATTCGTAACAAATCAAGTCATATCAATTTCATATGTGTTCAAATCAGAATACAATACCAATACATATTAATTTCCTTATCACTATCACGACCGCCATTAATCAACTCCCAAGAATTACGCTTCATGATCCCGGATGCCCGCTTAAAACATTTTGTTTCGCTATATTCATTTTCAATTTCAAAAGTGTCGCGACCGAACTCCGATTTCTGACCGATCATGATCCAAGCCGGAGCCTGCCATCCCGACGCTTTTCTATCAAAACATTTATTTTGTCTTATTATATTTTTATTTCTTTAAAAAGGTCATTTAATTCGACCTCCGACTTGACCCTATTGGTGGATCCAAGTCGAGCCCGGTTTACTCCGAAGATTTTCAATTATCTTTCCAAACATGTTGTTTATGTTCTTCCATTTTAGACCTTTTAATTAAACGAAAGCACTTCTTTCAAGTAATCCTATGACATTTTACAAATTCAAAAGACCCATAACATCTTTACACTTAATAATGCATTTACAAAATAATGCCTTTTATCCACATAAACTCATGCTATTCATTTTCGCATGCTTTCATTTTACACATAATTTATCATATCACAACATGCATTTTCAATGCAATAATTCAATTCACAATTCAATTTATGGGATTTAAGCATACACATAAAAATCCCATTTACACTCGTCATTGTTTGTTATTTCGCTTTGACTAGTTAATTCACTCGACTGATTCCGCTTAATGAATCCCGCCTTATTATCATTCTGAATGTGCCTACACATTTTACAATTCCGGTTCCCATCATGACGGATGCCGCCGGCGCACCCCGATTACGTGGTAATACTTATTCCGCTCTCCGATCATGACGGATGCCGCTTTGCATCCCCGGCACGTGGTATTACTTATTCGGTTCTCCCATCATGACTCCGCCGTTGAACCCGCGGCACGCATCACTCGACTGCTCTCCGCATCGCGACCTGGCGCCGCTTGGGTGCATCCCGACATCACGCGGTATCACTATTCGGTTCTCCCATCATGATCGACGCCGGGTTTAGTGCATCCCCGGCCATCGCGAACAACATGTTCGCTTCATCCCTCTAATAGCGACGATGCCGCGATGTGATCCCCACACGCGGTATCAATTAAATGCCATAAGCACGCCATCAAGACGGATGCCGCATTGGTGCATCCCGCCAGTGGGACATTTCTTCAATGCCATACGCCATCATAACGATGTCGATTGCGCATCCCGCCAAGTGGGCATCGATAATTTCGGAGGTCGATCGATGCCGACATTGCATCCCGGCCAGGCGGTTAATCTGATATCATTCATTCACATTTACGACGGATCTTTACGCGTACGAATCCCGCTTTTGTTATTATTCGTTGCTTCATTCTAAGCCACATTACAGCAATTCGATTTCATATATTCACTGTGATTCACATTTATGACTCGACCCGCTTGATGAATCCCGTCCTTATCATCATTCACATTTATTCGGTTTTCAAATATCACATTTCAATTTCATAATCACTTTCGTATTATCTTTTCAAAGATATACTCAATCTATGTACTTATTTCATATACTCATTCACGTACTCATTCATATTCTAATTTACGTATACTCATTCACGTATACTCATTCATGTATACTTATTCATATATTCATTCACGTATACTCATTCACGTGTACTCATTCATATGCTCATTTACGTATACTCATTCACATATACTCGTTCACATACTAATTTACGTATACTCATTCACGTATACTCATTCATATACTAATTTACGTATACTCATTCACGTATACTCATTCATATATTCCTATCATTTGTTATCATTTTCTGGTTATATGTGATAATAATCATATATCACTTAACCACCTTATGTGTTCATGACATATTGCCATTCATGTTTCACTTCGTTTTCATTTTCATTTTCCATATCATTATCATGTTTCATGAACACATCTATACATTTTTCATTTTCTACATTTTCCTTGTTTCAAGCCTATTACACATGGAACTTCATATTCTTGTGAAGTATGATGTCTATGAAATCACACCTCATTCATATATTCTTATTCCTCTATGAATCTACTTTACTTAGGAATTGGAATCAATCCAATCGGATCATCCAAACTAAAGTTTATAGAATTTTTCGAAGGCAAAGTCAACCAGCTTGGTTTACCCTGATTACACTAGAACAGTTTGTATTACTAATTTTTCCGAGGTTCTAACTTCATATTTGGACACGAGGTCTTTGTACTACTTAAAGTGAAGGTTAAGGTTTCTATTCCAATTGAATCACCCAATTCTGAGTAACTAATCAAGTTATGTCCAAACAACCCGGATCATTCTTATGTTCAAAGGAACTGCATCTGGTTTTCGCATATACCTCAATTTCAGTGAATTCTTGGCCACTTAGATCCAGAATTTGGATGATATTCATTTCTATGTTTAATTCTCCTTGAAGTCTATTTTAATTGGCACTTGAATCACCAAATCGATAAGAAATGAGGAAGCAGGCCAAAATACAAAAACTCGGTTGAAACTAGAAAGGTAATTGCAGTAATCAGACACCCTAATGTGCACCGGTACACATCGCCAAAAATGACCAGAACACAAAGTGTACCGGTACATATCTAAAGTGCACCGCACACACCGGGAATGCCTGCACGTCTTTTCTCCTCTTTTACATATTTTTATAATCACTTCCAATTCTGAGTACTTCAACCACACATCAAAACCATTCCATATCCATCTTATAACCTCAATTTTGCTTGATTCTTCTTCAATACTTTATTTCAAAATCCTTCATGAATTACTCAAACCCACTCCAATATGGTTTATGATCCATACACAACCCAATCATAAAGGTTAGTTAGGGTTTGTTCTAAACCCTAACTCATTTACTTACACTTAAATCCATGAATCCCTTCTCAAAGGGCATCCCCTATTTTTCAGGCCATTTAGAGTTTTGTTAAATCTCTAATTTCAATACATCTGGTTAGATGAAATCCTGAACAAACCCTGTAGGTTTGGGTACAACAAATAACCATTAACCAAACAAAACCAAGGATCCATACCAAAAAATCCAAGTTCCATGCTCAAGGTTAAGAGTTCCATACCTTGAGCTCACCGTCGCTTCTTCTTCTTCTCCTTCTCTTCCTCTTCCTCTCTTCTTCTTCCTCTCCCCTTCTCCTCTCATCATTCACGTTTTTTTGGTCTCTCAAATGGAGAGACCACCTCGTTTTATTTAACTTTTGCTAAGGCCATGTTTTTAGCCTTGACATTTTTAAAACATTTTTCTCATTTTGCACTTAAGCCCTTTATTCTCTTCTATTCTCAATTTAACTTACACATTTTATAATTTCTGGGCATGCCATCTCACAATTCTCATAATTTCATATCAACTTATTGATTTATGCCATTTATGTCCTCAAGTGGTAAATTGTTATGATACCCTTGGCTTTATTATTAATTCCGGTCTCTCGTTTTATTTCCGAAAATTTCTATTTAGCTTATAATATACCCTAAACAAGTCCAAAACTGCTAGGGTATATTTCGGGTGTTACACATACCCTTAAGGTTCCAATCTAGATTTTGAACTCCCCCTAATCGCTTTTGAAAGAACGCAGGTCATGAGAATACTGGCTGGTTGATGTGTCCCAACCTTCTATGCTAGAGGCTAATGTAATCAACTGCACTAGCCAATTACAAGTTTTAACACGTTTGACCAAGCTCTGACTAAGTTTGACCTCAAGTTTGACCAACCATTAGTAGGTGGGGCCAAGCTGACTTCTTTTTCAAGGATGAATAATTTTGGGTTGACTAAGACACCATTTCGTGAGGCCCCGCCGATAATGAAGTTCACATATCAATGTCAAAAATCCGACTTAAAGATAAGAAGTTATGGCCCTCGGAAGTTCAAACAGCCAGTGATTTTATCGCTTTCAAGTCACTGATTTCACCCGAAAAACAAACCCTAGGCTCCCATATAAGCCTGGGCCTTGTTATGAGGATCCAACCCCCAAACCCGAGAGAAAATCCCAAACCCGAAAAACCCGGAACTGCCAGCCAATCTACAGTCGATCATCGGTTTCAAATTTTGGAGCCGATCCGGCTTCACCACTACTGTACACGCGCTGGCCAGGGAGGAGCGCCACCACCATACGACCGTCAGCCGTGAGTTCTCATGGCCGCCACGGACGCCGCCGGACGGCCGACGAACACGGCTGGCAAATAACCCAGTCGCCTGGATTTGTCATTTTCTCCAGCTATTCCAGTCGGAACCCATACCTCTCTCCCACCATTTTTGGACCCTCTGAACTCATTTCCGTGGTCCTTTTCTCCGGATTCAACACCATTTGAAAGATACGACAAAAACAAATTCGACCGATTGTTGGATCGAGTTTTCCGGCCATTACAACAACCTTTGGACCAAGGTAAGGGTACTGATGTGTTCCTGGTCTCTTGGGCTTTCCGTTGATATATAGTTTGTAAATTTTGGACGCTGAAGGTTTTCCATTTTCGTCATTTAAGGTACTACCGAAAATTTTTGGACCGAAATTGACACCAATTGGTCAAATTAGGCAAAATCAAGTCGATTAGTGAAATTGGATATTGTTATGATTTATTGGAAGGTTCAATTTCGAAAAGTTATCCTCCGGGTGAAAAGCCCCAATTTTGGGTGTCGGGCCTATAGGGCACACTGCATAATTGGACCTGTCAGAGTCCAATTTAGATAGTTTCATAGTCTTAGAAATTATTCTAAGACATTTGAGGTATCCCAATGTCTTTGGTTTAGTTATTGGAGCCTAAATGGTATTTTTATTATATTACAGGCAATCACGTTGAGCCTAGAGACGAACCTCCGCAGGGAGCAGAATCGAAAGACTGTGAGTCTCGTGAGAGCGGTTTAGATGTTTTAAATGCCTGGGGTATTATTGCGATATATAATTGTGGTAAATTATGTTATATATATATATATATATATATATATATATTATTTGATCAATGGATGATTATGCATAAATATAATTATCTATTTTTATAAATGTTTATCATTTCACGCGAATTTCACTAACATTTGAAATATTTGGGAATTTTATCGTAGTTCATGGATAAATTTCAGGTATTTAAACATTTTGGTACATGGATTGAGGTTTTAAACCGTTTTATAAATTATCGACTTAAGATGGATTTTAGACTTTGTGAAATGATTGCATGCCAAAGACGCGAAGCTAAGATATGAGCAGCACACTGTTGGTTGTTATAGCTCTTCCATAAAAATTATAGTACCAGAGGATTGATTCAAGATTCATATTATAAAGGTAAATGGGTTTGCACAAAGGTTTGCGGAGGTTTGGATTCATCCAACTATATATCCTTACTCACGACCGCAGAGGGCCTGCTTTACCCGACTTCCGCTTATTAGTTGCCACGTGACGCAGGTTGGTTTCCATCCAACTGCTATACATTATTTCCATCGCATCGCTGAGGTCGGTTTACCCGACGGTTTATTAGTTGCCACGGTGACGTGAGGTTGGTTTCATCCAACGGTTATACATTATTTCCACGACCGTGAGGTCGGGTTTACCCGATGGTTTATTAGTTGCCATGGTGACGTGAGGTTGGTTTCATCCAACGGTGATACATTATTTCCATGATCGTGAGGTCGGGTTTACCCGACGGTTTATTAGTTGCCACGGTGACGTGAGGTTGGATTCATCCAACGGTTATACATTATTTCCATGACCGTGAGGTTGGTTTACCCAACGGTTTATTAGTTGCCATGGTGACGTGAGGTTGGTTTCATCCAACGGTTATACATTATTTCCATGATCATGGTGGCCTGGGCTTCTGGGTTCACTCGCTTATTGAAGAATCGCCTTACCTGCGACGCTGGAAGCCGGTTTCACCAACTACATTATTTCCACGACCGTGAGGTCGGGTTTGCCCGATGGTTTATTACACTGGTTTTGCCACGGTGATGTGAGGTTGGTTTCATCCAAAGGTTATATATTATTTCCACGGCCGTGAGGTCGGGTCACCGACGGTCCATTATTATTATTATTACCACGACACCTTTCGAGGTTGAGGGTCATGAGGTAGGGAGTCCCACGGTTTATGATGAATATATGGTATGGTATATGATGGGTATATGGTACTTCCAGATATGATGGTATATAATATTATGACGGAGGCGATAATGAGGTGACGCAAAGATATGGTACGTTTGCGACAGGCAGGTTTATGATGAGCATATGGTACCAGATATGATGGGTATATGGTACCGCTTTATGATGAGTATATGGTACCAGATATGACGGGCATATGGTACCCATTATGATGAGTATATGGCACGGTTTATGATGAGCATATGGTACCAGATATGATATATACATATGGTACTAAGATATGGTACTACTGATGATGAGTATATGGTACCAGATATGAGCATATATGGTACCAAAGATATGGCAATCGCTTATGATGAGCATATGGTATCAGATATGACGGGGTAAGGTGGCAACGATATGACGGGCATATGGTACGCCATAGACGTGGGTACATGGTATGGCATAATGATGAGCATATTTATACCCGTGATACGACTACAAATGGCACGGCTTATGATGAGTATATATACCATATAATAATATATGGCACTATTATGATGGGCAGTATCAGACGGTTTATGACGGTATATGGTACCGATTTATGATGGGTGGTTAGTAATGAATCTATGATGGGTATATGGTATGGTACATCGTTGGTATATGGTATGGTACATAGTTGGTTTATATGGTATGGTACATCGTTGGTTTATATGGTATGGTACTTAGTTGGTTATATTGTATGGTACATTGTTGGTTTCTGAGCAAGGCATAACCATTTCAATATTTATGGTTATTGTATTTTTCATGATTATTTGTATGACATGATGTTTATATATTTTATGCTCAATTTTTATGTGGTGAATAAATTGTGTTATAATTATCTTAATGATAATTTCGATAAATTTTATGCTGAATTTCATATTGTTGACTCGTTATAAGTATGGGTTTTTGTGGAAATGATCTTAAACTAGGGAACCTCAAAAGAAGCGGACGGAAGTTTGAGAGAAGGAATGTTCGAAAATAAAAACATTATTTTCTTATAAATTGTGCCACCTACCGAGATTTATTATCTCACGCTTTATCATTTAAATGGCTCTCAGTCCGTGCAGATCGTAGACTCCACTTCACGCCACTTCACGTCACTGCCCCGTCGGGCAAATGGCAAAGATTTTATCGATATACCGCTTTATTCTATTGACTTATGTATTTTCATTGTACCCCCAAATTCACAAACACCTAGAATGCCTGATCTTAGTATTGAACTCATATGAGTCTTATTATGTGTGTTTGTGGTTACACTTACGTAAGATAGTCTTGGCCAGGATTCAATGCTGTATCCTTCTTTTATATATTTGGGGTATTATATTAATGCATGTGTTTATTTTCTTTCTTGAAGTGGAGTTCCATTGGATAGTCCCGAGAGATTGTACAGTGGGACTTCACTAGGCGGGACCACCCGGGGCATCCCTGAGGGTATCCGGCCTGTCCCGTCACCAAGGTCATTAGAACTGCGGATTGTGTTGACTTTCTTATATCTGGGCTGGTAGTTGAATCAAGTGGCCAACATAATCGGAACCTGGCTTCGCCACACTTGGAATTGTGTAAATATATAAAATGGATTTGGATGTGATCCAAAAATGAAGGAAGTTAATTTATGGAATGGAATGTCACGGGATTAGTGGAATCCCGGGATCAAGAACCCCCACTTAGAAATAAAGGAGGCTTAGGCTTGTTCATGGGCTTAATGCATAGAGATGAGTGTTGCCTATCATTTCTCAAAGAGAGGGGCACTTTGGAAATTTCAAGGGTAAGGGTTCTCTTATAATAGAACCTTATGGAGAAACCCTAACTTTAAGTCTAATAGAGAAAAAGTCTTATGCCCATATTTCTCAAGAGAGCATTCTTTAGTCAGAGAGGGTGTTCTTGAAGAAGAACAACCACTCTTCTTGAGATTTGAGTGTCAAATCCTCGGGTTTTGGCTTCCCTATAAAGATCTAGACTTGGCTAGCACCAAGGCTTCATTTGAGATCGTTTCCTTGGAGGTTATTGGCTCCACTCTTCATGTGGATACCGTTAGAGGAAAACTAAGGACATGGTATGTTTCGCTTGCTATTGCATCACCCTTCGAGATCGGTTTTACACTTATGTGAGGTATAAATCCCGCACCCCTTTGTTTTTTTTTTTTAACCAAATTTGATGCCTCAAGGGATCCTTGGGAGGGTTTTTCTTAAAGTTTTTCTTGTTTTCGCTGCTTTGGCATCATATGCCACCATAAAAAACCCAACAGTGGTGAGATAGTTTTGAGAGCACACTAAGCCCATGAGGTATTGGAGCACATTTGTGTGCATCAAAATTGGTTCTCGATTGATTGCTTTAAGATTTTGATACCTATGGTTCCAAGCTTCAAAATGATATTTATGGCTTTTAAATCTTTCCATTTTGTGTTTTTCGTCATGTAATCGGATCATGAGATGATCTATGATGGTTAATGGTTCTTCGAATTTGGATGAGATTCGAACTTGAAAATAGAATGGTTCTTCGAAGAGCACAAATTGGAAGACGAATAAGTTTTCCTACACAATGGCGTGAAAATTTTGACGTTGAAGCATAGATGCTTTTCAGATCTATCACGCTAAAGCGTGATGGACATCATGCCATAGCGTGTTGTCTATCACGTTGTAGCTTGAAATTCCCTTTGACAAAGTAGCAAGCCCCTTGTCTTCTATGTTCTTGTTTGTTCTTGCATTATTTTAGGTGCTGGTAAATATTTTAACCAAGAGAATATATGCAAGATGAGATTGAACTGTTCAATCTTGAATTTTTGGAACCATGGCCTTTTGAACATACATGCTGAAATTACCTTCAAGACATTTTGGACAAAATGTATTCCTCAATGGAGCTAAGATTCAAGTGTTGAATCAGTTTGGAATTCAAGTGTTGAATTAAATTAGTTCAAGTGTTGAACAAGGAATTTAGTATAAGTGTTGAACAAATAAGGTTTTTGAATTAGTGATTCAAGAGTTGAATCAATTTATAGTTTAAGTGTTGAACAAATGAATTTTCAATTCAAGTGTTGAACAATAAGGTTTAAGGTTCAAGTGTTGAAACTATTGAATGTGCTAAACAAACCATGGAATACCATTATCTATTAATTTCAATGCTTGCATTAGAGAATGCATGTTTAAGGGTTAATATTGGCATGATGGATGATTATGGACAATGACCAATGGTGATTGAGCCATATTGCACTTGATTATTAATTCTTTTGGGGTAAATAATAGGACTTGTGTGTCCTTGCCTCTCTCTATTTTCTAGATGAATTTCTCTTCTCATCTAGATCCCCCTCAAATGTAATTTGAGGTTCTTCTTTTGAATATATGTAATTAGATTACAAAGGATTAGGGTTAGTTGGTGGAGATACAAAGGAGAAATGAGCATGAAGGAGGAGCCAATAAAGAAGACCTTGAAATGTAAATTTGATTTAATTTCATGGGTTATAATGATCATGCATGTCCCTAAGTTTGACATAGTTAATTCCATTAGGGCTCATGGAATTGATTTTAGAATATCCATAATCATGTCATACAGTTAGAGTAACTATCTTTATATGTTCATGAGATGAATGTGTAAGTATAAAGCATGCTAATACCATAATGAGACTAATTTAAAGAAAACACTCAAACATCTTCCATTAATATGGTGTGAACAAGAATTCTTCTATAGTTGTGGTTGTTGGGTACACCCAAGCCCTCTCTACAAGCATATGTTTAATCTATGGAAATGGGTTTTCCTAATTAATGGGCTAGCCTTAACTAGACTCGTTAGCTTGTTGGGTAAACCTAAGGTTAATGTTGGATAGAGACGCAGTTGGGTCAGTGTACATGAGATGTACACACATCAAAGTGTTGATAACCTAATGATGCATACATCAACAGCTGAAAGCATTGGATTCGATAATTGCATATGAATGAAAATTGTATAGATTAGATACCTACCTTTTGATCCAAGGTGGCTTGTTGGGTAAACTAAAGGTCATTCTTGGTGATATTAGATATCGACCCAGTAGGAGAACCTCCATATAGGTTCTCTCATATAAATAGTGAGGGCTATCGATTTGTAATAAAATATTAGGAGCTATAATATGTAATTATCAAGTCGTAATAATCATGCACTTTAAGTATAATCTAACATGATCTCTTTTACATCTAGGTTGTTAGAATCAAACCATGTCAATGAATGTGAACTCGTGATCAATAATGGATGCCAAAAAATTGATCGGCCCAACTTTTTGGACTGACTAAAGTATTTGAGGATAGTTTTCAAAAGGGAAAGATTAGTCTATGTCCTTGTTGAGCCACTCCCTTAATCCCAACCTGCTGATGCATCTGAAAGAGTTCAGAGGGCATATCAAAAGCGTTTAGTTGGTAGTGCGAGGGCAGGATTGATTATCCTCACCTCCATGTCACTTGAGCTTCAGAAGCATTATAAGAGTGTGGATGCATATTCCATAGTACGCCATCTAAGGGAACTCGATAATGAGCAAGCAAGAACTGAAAGGTTCAAAGTCTCCGAATTGCTTTTTGGCTCCAAGATAGAGGAAGGGACATCCCTAGTGTAGCATGCAGTAAAGATGTATGAATACATTGAGAGGTAGAATCAATTAGGTTATTGTTTGGACTTTGAATTGCATGTAGACTTGATTCTAGTTAGATTACCCGATAGTTTTACACAGTTTATGCTTGACTATAGGATGAACAACATCATGTCCACCATACTTGACCTTATCGACTTGCTCAAAATAGCTAAGGGAAAATTGGCTGAGAAGAAAGCCAAAGAGACTGCCCCAAAAGAGACTTGCTTCTATTGTTGTCAAGTTGGCCTTTGGAAGATGAACTACAAGGCCTACTTGGAATCCAAGAAGGAGTTGGCATGTGATGTTCCATCTACTTCAGGTATTTATATCATTAAGGTTAATACTGTTTCTCATGACAACATATGGGTATATGATACCAATTGTGGCTCATACATATGGATTGATATGGAAGGCCTAAGGAACAATAGGAAGCTCACAAAAGAAGAGTCCGACTTTCGAGTGGGCAATGGTGCAAGAGTTGTAGTTGTTGCTATATGAACTTATGTTTTGAACCTCCCTATAGATCTTTGTTTAAATTTGGATGAATGCTTTTATGGACTAGCATTAACAAGAACATTAGTTGAATGGCATTCTTTATGCTAGTGGTAAATTAAGTAATGGAATTTACATATTAGATATGTCAAATCCAATTTTAAATGTTAATGACAATAAAAGGCCAAAGGGAGATAATTTGAAATCATTGGTTTTGGCATTGTTGCCTTGGCCATACAAGTGAGAGGTGCATGACTGAGTTACATAAGAGTGGTAGCTTTAGGTCATTTGATTGTGATTTATTTGATAAATGTGAATCTTGCTTGTAAGGCAAAGATGACTAAGTTTCCCTTTATCATAAAGGGTGAACGTGTCAATGGACTATTAGACCTAATCCATAAAGATGCACAAGGCCCTATGTCCATACACGTAACAGCTGGTTTCATCTACTCCGTTATCTTTATCGTTGATCATTCATAGTATGGGTACTTGTATCTTATGAGATACAAATTTGAACGCCTTTGAAAAGTTCAAACTAAAGTGGAGAAACAGCTTAGGAGAAGTATCAAATCACTTAGATAAGATCTAAGTGGTGAATACTTAAGCCATGAGTTTGTAGGTTATCTTCGTGATAATGAGACTTTATCTAAGTGGACTCCAACTTACACATCGCATCAAGTGGTGTGGCTAAGAGGACAAACCAATCCTTGTTGGACTTGGTAAGTGGAATGGGATAAGCTACAGTGCCCTTGCCATTAGTGTGGGTGACCCGAACATTTATGTAGATGACTCAAACCCATCACGTGACAGTCATGTGAGTAACCCAAGCTCAACAGTTAGGAAGATCGGGTATAACCCCCAGCCCAACCACCTCGGGCATCAAGGTAGATGGGATCAGATACTCGAGAAAATATGCCACCTCGAGCATGGGAGATAAAGCAAACGGAACATGCATTGTTGTCCACCTCGACAGTCATTACGACGCAGTTAATGTATAAATTAATGGACTACATAAGGACATTGAGGGCCACTCATAAACGCCCATCACTTAACCTTCTGTCATGTATCCCTCCACAATGGGTATATAATGTATGGGGATATACCTAGAAAGGGGATCCAGTTTTTTTTTTCTTTTGGAGAAGTAATAAACAAATTCTTTTGGAAGGACACGAAACATTTCCATTGGCGCCGTCTGTGGGAAAGAACAAACAATGCTACCCTTCTCCAAATTGTTAAGGCGGCGATTGCAGGGTTGCTCCCAAACTTGTTGATGGGAGAAATTTCCCCTTCCAATTTTGAACCTACGTTGGAACAATATCTGCTATCATTGGAGCGAATCCTGAAAGATAAAAAAGAATCTCACCAGCAACAGTTGGCCTATTTCTTAGCAACTAACGCTGCCCTACGTGAAGAAAATGCAACCTTTACGGAAGGCGACCACCACTCCTCGCCCTGCCAACCCGAGTGTGTGACCAGCAGCCCTGCGGGGTCTGAATCCAATGATAAATTTTCTCCTCCCCATCGTTGGCACCATCTTCTCGTCAACAATCCCCGACCCATTGGATCTTTTTCCTATCGAAGAGGTTTAGATCCTATAGTGCATGCATTGGACGACTTGTCATTGTCCCTATTTATCCCCACCATCTTAAACCAAGGCGCCCCACCATACTTCGCCTTACCAAAATTCAAAATATACGATGGTCCTCAAGACCCCTTTGACCATCTTAAGCACTTCTGCCAGATAATGACGTTGTAGACGGGTTGATGCTATGTTATGTAAAGTCTTCATGTCTAGCCTACTAAGCCCCGCCCTGTCATGGTTCCACCGCTTAGCTCCAAATATGGTAACCTCCGTCTGCTACTTATCTAAAAATTTCGTCACTCAATACATGTGCTCAAACAGGAAGAAGCATAGCATAACCAGTCTTTTTCGCGTCCAGATGGGGAAATTCAAGTCCATTAAGGACTTTATGAAATATTTTAGGGCTGCGATACTCCAACTTGATGCCGTAAGTCTTGACACTGTCCTATAGGCAATGAAACAAGTTATTCACCTTAATTCCCAATTTTTTGATTTGCTGTCATTGCATCTCCCTATAACCATTAACGAGTTGTTCCAGAGTAGAAGCCAGTATGCCATGCCCGAGGACAACATAGTCACCGCGACCGAATGAATGGTCACCACTACATCAGATTCCAGACACTACGGCGGGAGTAAAGGGAATAGGGGTCTAGACGAACAAGACAGAAGGGGTGAACGAGACCTCAGAGATTTGGGACGTACCAGTCATCATATTGTTTTTAGGGCTCGAGACCGAGCCACAGAGAATTCGGGGGAGGATAACATTACGGAGCGTACTAACCCACTCGTTGAGAGAGATAGTATTATCGGTATCGGCTAGACCAATGACCACTCTGTTCCAACTCACAGTGATTGACGAGTCCTCATCCTTCACTGCCATTTTGGGACGCACTTGGACTCATGCAGTGAAGGCATTGTCGTCCCCTACCACCAAATGTTGAGTTTCCGAACTCCACTGGGCCAGATTGACATAAGAGGAGACCAGACAACTCGAGTATGATGATCCCCTAATCGGACCAGACGGGCCCGAGCAAGTAGGCTTGGGAAACTCTTCCTCCTAACCTCAAATAAAAGTATTTTCTTATTTTTCATGAAGAAGTATTTTCAGTAGATCTCCATGAGATGTTTGTATCCTTGTTTTAGCGCACAAATAAAAGTTACATTGTTTTTATTTCTCCATGAGATGATTATGGTAAAGCGTTTGGTGGCTAGCCCTCGAGGGCCTTAGCAGTTCTGCAAAAGATAAGGCCCTGCTGCATTACTTCCATTTTATGAGATGAATGTTTTAAAGCCTTTGGTAGCCCTTTAATCATTTAGACTCCTGTAGCATAAGTCCTTACAAGCATTATTTCTCCATGAGATGATGATGGTTAAGCCTTTGGCGACTATCCCTCGACGACCCTTGGCCTCAAGCAGCATAAATCCCTAAAATATCTATTTTTTTCTTTATTTTACTTAGACGACAGTTTTGAAGCCTTCTAAGAGCTCTAGCCCCTGACGGTGCACCCTTAGCCCTCAGTAACATAAGTCCCTAAGGTGTGTTATTTTCTCCATGAGATGATTATGGTAAAGCCTTTGGCGGCTAGCCCTTCACAACCCTAGGGCTCGGGCAACATAAGGCCTTATAGGCATTTTTTTCTCCCTCTTTATGAAATGATTGTTTTAAAGCCTTCGGAGGCTAGCCCTCGACGACCCTTAGTCTCTGGCAGCATAACTCCCTATAAGTATTATTTCTCCATGAGATGACCTCCATGAGATGATTATGGTAAAGCCTTTGGCGGCTAGCCCTCGATGGCCCTTGGCCTCGGCCAGCATAAGTCCCTACAGGAGCTATTTCTCCATGAGATGATTAGGGTAAAGCCTTTGGCGGCTAGCTCTCGATGACCCTAGTCCTCGGGTAGCATAAGGCCTTACTTGCATTACTTTTCTCTTTTTATGAGATGATTATTTTAAAGCCTTCGGTGGCTAGCCCTCAACAGCCTTAGGCCTTAGGTAGCATAAGTCCCTACAAGCGTTATTTCTCCATGAGATGATTATTTTCAAGCCTTTGGAAACTACCCCTCACGGCCCTTGGCCTCGGGCAGCATAAGTCCTTATTGGTGCTTTTTCTCCATGAGATGACCTCCATAAGATTATTATGGTTAAGCCTTTGGAGGCTAGCCCTCGACGGCTCTAGTCCTCGAGTAGCATAAGGCCCTACAAGCATTACTTCTCCCTTTTTATGAGATGATTGTTTTAAAGCCTTCAGCAGCTAGCCCTAGACGGCCCTAGGCCTTTTGCAGCATAAGTCCCTACAGGCGTTATTTCTCCATGAGATGATTAAATTATGCCTTTGGTGGCTAGCTCTCAACAACCCTAGGCCTCGAGTAGCTTAAGTCCCTGCATGCATCCTCTCCACTTTCATCAGATGATTATTTTATTCCTTTGGTGGCTAGCCCTCGATGGCCCTTGGCCTCGAGCAACTTAAGTCCCCACAAGCATCCTCTTCATTTTCATGAGATGATTGTTTTATGCCTTCAACAGCTAGCCATCGAAGACCTTAGACCTTGATGGCCAAGTGGCACGTTCTTGGGCAAGGTTGGCCCACTTCACCCGAACTTCCTCTAAAATCTTCTCCAGCTGAGGGACCCAAGAGTTGGCCTTCACCTTGCTGTACATCTCTCAAACCCCCTCCCACATATGGGACAGACGACTCAGCTGGTGCTGCCGTATGTCATAGTACTTCGCCATATAGGCACCAAATATGCTCATTTGCAGCAATTACTATATCTATAATTGCCATCTGTATAAGACAAGAACGTGGAGGTGTTGATAAATATGCTCATCTATAGGAATTATTATATCTAGAATTTCCATCTGTATAAGACAAGAACGTGGAGGTGTTAGCGCCATAATGACTTTTATAGTGCGCGAAAATTAAAGAGTCTAGCGTCATTCCAACCTAAATGGATTTAAAAGACGGTAGGGGGGCTAATGGAATGGGATAAGCTACAACACACGTGGCATTCATGTGGATGACCCGAATATTCATGTAGGTTACCCGAACCCGATCACGTGACAGTCATGTAAGTGACCCGAGCTCAACAGGCAAGAAGATTGAGCATGACCTCCAGCTTAACCACCTCGGGCATCGAGGTGGATGGATCGGATACTCGAGAAAACAGACCGCCTTTGGCATGGAAGATAAAGCAAACGAAGCATGCATTGTTGTCCACCTCGACAGGCATTATGGCGTAACTAATATATAAATTCATGGATAATGTAAGGACATTATGACACTATCGCGTTACGCAGGGTGATCCAAATCAACAAAATTTGTATCCTAAATTTTCACTGTCAGAAGAAAGTGCCATCACAGATAATATATCTAGGGTCGAATTACGGATGGGTTTTTTCAGACAAATGATTTGATGCTGAGGTTCAAAATGGTGAATTTAATTTGTATTTTGGGGTTTTGGTAAAAACAGGGGAGTTGATGGTTTAAAACTGAAAATAAAAACAAGTAAAAAAATGTAAAATAGAATTCCTTGTAGTGTTAGGTCACTGGGCTGGGGTACTAGGGCAACTGAGGTTCTCCAGGGTCTTTTCCTCGCGTTGGGGAAGATGACATATAGTCATCTCCAACCCGCTTCTATTTAATCGTAAAACCGGTCTCTAAATAACTATCTTGAAAATTTGGTATTCGCCTCCCATCTGTCTCTGACAAAGGAATAATATTCATCTTGATTCACTTTCCAAATGTTTAATAAATGATAACTAATGAACATCACCGTATCTAAAGGCATACAATGAACCCTAGCGTTTTTACCATAAGTACTGGTCAGTTATAGTGATTCGAAGAGATAAACCTAAAATTTGGAGAAAATAAAAATATTCCGACCGCCTTTCAATAACCCATAGATGGTAACTAACTCGTGTTTCACGGACTGAACGATAAGCATCAATAACCCAAAAGCTTATCAAATATTAATCATTCAAAGCAACCGGCAGGGATTGAAGCTTACATTTTGACCTGAACCATAAAATGGTAGAAAATACCTTCATAAAAACATGGAAAAACTCCCCGCTTGCCTTCCTCATCCCTCAACAAATAGCCTTCACTCCAAGGAAAAGGGCTTTAATACCATCCTCCGAGTTGTCATCCTCGGAGGGTGTTTGGCAGCCGAGAAAGGGGAAAGAAAATGAAAGAAAATGGAGAAAGGGGGAAAAACGGGAGAAGCAGAAACGTCACTGAGGCTTAAATAGGTGCTCAGTGTATAGGAAATTACAAAAGAAACCAAAATAAAAAGCCATTACAAGGGACAAACTTGGAAGAAACAAAAATTGGAACAAAAAGGCACAAATTCAACGGGCAGCAGGAATTCAATAGGGCACAAGATGAATAGTGGCGGGCAGGAGCAATTTCACAGGTTGTGACCAAAAATTTTCTCTCGTCTCATTTTTCTCTTCGCTTTTCGCTTCTTCTTTCCTCTGTCTGACTACGATGTCGAAGTTTGACTCGACTCTTCACGCCGATCAACTCACTAATTTTGCATGATTAGCTTCCCAAAACTACAAATTAGCCACAAAATGTAATCAAGAGGAATAACAGGGACCTTAATGTGTAAATCGGTTAATACAATGTGATTAAAGTACACAAAAAGCACTCAAAACCTATAATAAATGTGGTTCAAAATAAGACTTGGGGCACTAATCACACCCCCAACCTACACATTGCTAGTCCCTTAGCAATGAAAGAAAGAAAGAAAGAGGGAGCATACAAAACAAAATAAAAAATATGTTCACAAAAAAAATATATTTCAAAAAGGTTGTGAATAAGTAATGCCTAACCCTAAGTAAGAATCATCAAACCTTGCCCAATAACTATCTTGAGAGAATTAATGCCATACAAAATTGAGTATCAAAAGAGTTTTCCTTCGATGAATCGTCCGTAAACTTCCACCAAAATCTAAGTGTTTGTTCGACCGCTTCATCAATAAATCGCAACCGCACTCTCCCAACCGCTACTGTCACATCCTAATATGCTAACCAACCTAAATAGATCAGGATCCACCTCTTATTCCACGATTCTTTTTGTGTTGTAAGGTGCAATGCTGAGGAATCGACTTCACCAAAGTCCATGTAACGGGGATCTACCGATGACTCCTAACCAATTAAGGCTTAGGGCACCAAGTCATAAGGATCTTTCGACCACAAACTCTATAGGTTTCACGACTCCGAATGATTTCGAGACTCCAGCACCTACAACTCGCTAAACTCTACCCATCCACCCATGCAAAGAAACAATAACCTGGGCTGATCCCAACCGGGGCAAGAAGGTTTAGGGCACCAGGCTTTAAAGGCTTTCGCCATATACCCCTCGGACCGTGCTCGGGTTTCAGGGCAAAGCGTTGCAATTTTTCTTCTTTTTTTTTTTTTTTTTTTTTTTTTTTTTTTTTTTCGAAGTGACTAATTGGCCTTCTTCCATAGGGTCCTTAACTCATTAAAGGTGGTCAACAAACTAGGGTAGGTCAGGCAAAGTAAATGAGGTTGCAGCTTTTTCACCCTATCATTGAAACCCAATGTGCTCGTGTGTGGTTAGCTAAATAAGTGGCAAAAATGGTCGAAAGCAACAAGAGTTCGAACTGATATCCACCAAATGTGCATGGAACCAATCTAACATCAATAGAATTGGACAAAGTTTCAATTTTTTAAACCATAGTTGCTGCATCAAAAAGGGTGCAAATGGGTCCAATTTTTGGAAAAAATAAGCTTGTATAAAGATAACAGCCACAAAAGAAAAACCAGCAAGTCACCTAACATCACAAATTGGGATTTCTCAAATAGGTATTAAAAACATAAGTAAAAGCTTACTTACTTTCATAAATCTCCTCTTTTTTTTAACTAAATGCTCATTGTCCTGAACAATTTATTGAAAGTTAGGGAAGGAAGGTTACTTCCTTGATGATATGTGATCGTTTTGATAGGATACTATGAAGATTTCATCGACACCTTATTCACTCGTTTGGGCTTCAAAATGAACAAGTTAGAAGAAGAAAGAGAGAAAAAAAGTGATCATTGGAGCATTTTGAAAATTTCACCTTCATAAAAATTCTGCAAGTGTTATTTCTGGTTAGATTTGATTCACACTCTGCTTCCAAATCTTACTCAAGAACGTCAGAAACAGTAGTTCTATTTAAAAATTCATAGTGAAACAAAATCAAAGAAAAATCAGGAGTAGCGAAAATTTTCGCTATATAGCGAAATTTTCGCTATAATTATAGAGAAATTTTTTTTTTGAAAAATAAAATAATTAATAATAATAAAAATAAAAATAAAAACATTTTTTTTAGAGACAAATTTTTTTTTATTTTATAAAAAGAAAAATAAAAAATAAATAAAAATAAAAATAAAATAAAATAAAATAAAACAAATTTTTTTATATTTGTGTGAGAGATTTTAATTTTTTTTTTATAAAATAAAAATAAAATAAAATATACTTTTTTAAACTTCTCTTACTGTTCCCTCGTTTTGTCTTATGTCGGGGACCACATCCGTATTATTTTCTACATAGCTTAAAATTTCGCTATAATTGTGAAATTTCCTGAGTCCAGATATCAGCTCCTACCTTATTCTCGCTTTCCAAATTTTTCACTGTAATCATAAAAATTAATACAAGAAAAAATTAAGAAAAAATCGCGTGAAAAGCTGAAAAACAAGCTAGAACAAAGATTGTCTTAAAATTAGGGAAAATCTAAGAAGAAAATTATAGAAATCAAATAAAATAAAACAAAATGAAATAAAAACAAGAAAATTAAAACAAAAGTTGGGAGACTGTACTCCCCAAACCAATTCTTTAAGCCTTGGAGGCCGCTGAATCTGAGTTTGTGAATGCCGAGGGCCCTGTGCCCAACCGAACCAGACCAACCATCCACCTGTCATGCGATGTGAGCAACAGAGGCATGTAAAGGGCTAAATTGCACGCACACGAATCTCTTAAAGCGCATGGCGGTGCAAAGGATGGTCACGGGCCTTAGCCAGTGCTCGTGAGTCGGGCCGCTTCCGTGTGTAGCGTAATATACTGGGTCGCTGAGGCTACCGGGCAAAGGGCTTTCGTGCCTGAGCAAAGGGCAGCAGGTTCACCTCGTGGGAAATGGTTTCAAATGAACAAGCTCTTGTGGCTCTTCCACTATTTATTTTCCACTACCCTCCTCAGTTATAAAGGGAAAGATTTCTTCTTGGTTCTCCCTTGGAAAAACAACATCACACATATCGAGGATTCAGAAAATCCTTCAGACAATTCAATAAAATCCTCTATAAGCCCCGGTGGCCAAGTGTTGACACCTAGCTTCCTCTCGCTTCATGGTGTCACTTTGGCTCTCTTCCGTGGACATTGGGTCACGAGCGATTAGGTTTTCCATGGAGTCTTGCAAAGCTGTCCCATTTATGCTCAAAGTCATTTTTCAGCCCATCTAATTTCGTTCAAATTGCCTTCCAGTGACAATTTCTAATTCGAACGGGCATTAATCCTTCGCTCCGCCACAAAGTCATCCACTATCCCAAGGTCCAAATGGCTTAAGTTCAAATGGAGGGATTGAATCGTGGGTGGCTGAGGTAATCGAGGAGTCAAGCATACAGAGCACCCAGAGGCACAATTGCGGAGGTCTCGTTCCTACGAGGAATTTCAGGTGATTCCCCAACTACGGTTGTAAGTACTCACCATACCTGAACTCAACCATTATTTATAGTCCCCATGGACCTATATTCATTCGATTCCTCTCCACAAAGTTAAGCCGACTTGCCATGGTCACTTCGTAATCCTCATGGATATATGCACTAGGGTTACCCCCTGCCACATGCTGACCATATTGTCCCTGTTCCATTGAGTTCAAATTCAACCTTGATTGAGAAACTCTATCCCAATGGAACACGAACCCTTGCAACAAGAACAAAGCAAACACCAAACAAGGACAAAAAAAACAACTCTACCAAAAAGGGGTAAAGTTAGCTAAAAACAAAATAAAATGAAACAAAATTAAACACACTGAAAACACTAAAAAGATATATATACAAGAAAATTCACCCGTAACTTCTGCGGGACGAGGATCATAAGTGTTCACTGTGTCATCATTCACACTGAAAATTCATCCCCGATTAACGCACCATTTGGATTCGCGCTGCGAGGTGATCCGAAATCAACAAAATTTGTATCCTAAATTCTTCTACCGTCAGAGCAAAGCTATCAGAATATACGTTCTAGGTCAACATGTGGACGGGTTTTCTTCTGCATAAATGATTTACAGTGAGGTTAAAAATGGTGAATTTAATATGTATTTTGGGGTTTTGGTAAAAGCAGGGGAGTTGATGGTTTAAAACTGAAAATAAAAACAAGTAAAAAAATGTAAAATAGAATTCCTCAGAGTGTTAGGGTCACCGGGCCTGGGTATCGGGGCAATCGAGGTTCTCCAGGTCTTTTTCTCGCTAGTTGGGGGAAGATGACATATGTCATCTCCCAAACCCGCTCTTCATTTAACTCGTAAAACCGACCCTAAATAACTATCTGAAAATTGGTATTTGCCTCCCATTCATGGCCCCGATGCTGAATAACATCACCTTGATTCACTTTCCAACAAATGCACAAATGATAACTACGAATGTCACCGTATTCAACAATAAGTATACAATGAACCCTAAAGCTTACTAAGCACGATCGCTGATGATCCGAAGGATCAAACCTAAAATTTGGAGAAAATAAAATATCCTTGAATCAGCCTTTCAATAACCCATAGATGGTAAACTAATGTGTGTCAATGGATCTAACGATAAGCATCCAAGGAACCGAAAAGCTTATCAAATATTAATCATTCAAAGCAACCGGTGATTAAAGCTACGCTCGATCGAAACCATAAATGGTAGAAAATAATTCGTTAAAACATGGAAAACCTCAATCGCTTCGATCCCCTGCCCAATAGCCTTTCACTCCAAGGAAAAAGGGCTTTAGCCGCTCATCCTCCGAGTTGTCATCCTCGGAGGGTGTTTGGCAGCCGAGAAATGGGAAAGAAAATGAAAGAAAATGGAGAAAGGGGGAAAACGGGAGAAGCAGAAATGGGCGAGCTGAAAGCTTCCCGTCACTTTTTTTATTGATTAAGTGTTTTTCTATACAAAGCATCACCCGAGGCTTAAATAGGTGCTCGTGTATAGGAAATTACAAAGGAAACCAAAATAAAAAGCCATTACAAGGGAAAAACTTGGAAGAAACAAAAATTGGAACAAAAAGGCACAAATTCAACGGGCAGCAGGAATTCAACAGGGCATAGGATGAATAGTTGAAGGTAGGAGCAATTTCACAGGTTTTGACCAAAATTTGCTCTGCTTCATTTTTCTTATGTTTTCTGCTCTTCTATCCTCTTGGTCTCTGATCTACGATGTTGAGTTTGACTCGAATTCTTCATGCTTGGATCGACTCAACAATTTTGGCATGATTAGCTCGCAAAAACTACAAAATTAGCCACAAAATGCGATCGTAGGAATAGCAAAATCTAATGTGTAAATTGAATTAATTACAGTGATTAGTACACAAAAAGCACTCAAAACCTATGGGTCAAATATGGTTCAAAATAGCACTTTTCGGTACCAATCGTACACTCATAAACACCCATATCATAACCGGGTCCACCTTGTAACCCCCCCTCCCGCCGCTCATCCTCCGAGTTGTCATCCTCGGAGGGTGTTTGCCAGCCGAGAAATGGGAAAGAAAATGAAAGAAAATGGAGAAAGGGGGAAAACGGGAGAAGCAGAAATGGGCGAGCTGAAAGCTTCCCGTCACTTTTTTTATTGATTAAGTGTTTTTCTGTACAAAGCATCACTGAGGCTTAAATAGGTGCTCAGTGTATAGGAAATTACAAAAGAAACCAAAATAAAAAGCCATTACAAGGGAAAAACTTGGAAGAAACAAAAATTGGAACAAAAAGGCACAAATTCAACTGGCAAAGAGAATTGGTCAGGTATAGGATGAATAGTCAAGGTAGGAGCAATTTCATTGTGTTTTGACCAAAATTTGCTCGGCTTCATTTTTCTTATGTTTTCGCTCTTCTTTCCTCTGCCCTGATCTACGATGTCGTAGCTTTGACTCCGAATTCTTCATGCTTGGATCGACTAACAATTTTGGCATGATTAGCCTCGCAAAACTACAAGCAAAATTAGCCATAAATGCGATCGTGAGAATAGCGTGGACCTTAATGTGTGTAAATTGAATTACTCATAATGATTAGTACACAAAAAGCACTCAAACCTATAATAAATATGGTTCAAAAATAGCACTGGGGTACCAATCGTGACACTCATAAACACCCATATCATAATCATTCCACCTTGTAACCCCTCGATAGGTATATAATGTATGGGGATATACCCGGAAAGGGGATTCGATTTTTTTTTTTTTAATTTTGGAGAAGTAATGAAAAAAATCTTTTGGAAGGACACGAAACCTTTCTACTAAGGTCTATGATAGGCATGGCAGACCTACTCGAATCCTTTTAGGGTTATGCGTGTGAGACTATTGTTTAAGTGTTAAAAAAGGTCCAATCCAAGTGAGTTGAGGTTACTTCAGATAAGATATGGACTAATGAAGAGCCCTATCTTTATCACCTGAAAGTATGGTATTATCTAGCTTATAAGAAGCGAACCTTGCTAGACAAGTGATAGAAAACTCATTTGATTTTTAATCCATTTTTATGAGTTTATTACAAGATAATTGTTGATTCATATACAGAAACCTGGGTAATTTGCTCAAATTCTAATGTCAGAGAAAATACGCCAGGCGAAAAATTCCAAGAAAACTGAAAAATTCAAATGAGAACGTAAAAAAGGAGGGTCGCAGAACTAGGAAAATGAGCTCTGACAAGGAGCTTTTTTGTTTAGTTATTTCCAGGTCACAACATCACCAAGATCAGTTAATGAGGTTGCGACCAAGAAAATGTGGTTGAGACGAAAGAAACTATTCAAGGTAGATGCTGAGGTTGCGACGTTGATCCGTTGATAAAGCCACATATGAGGTCTCTGCAAGAAAATTTGAAGTTGCAACCATTTCTTAAATGAAGGACTCAAATTGAGGTCGCGACATCATCTCGAGGTCACGACATGAAACTCGAATCAGAGTCACAAATAAAGAGATTTAATTGCAAACTACAGATGGAGAATCGTAATGAAGTGGGCAACCTTAATACGAGGTCGCGATAGAAACTTGAATGAGCCAATCAAGTCCCAAAGCTTGGGGAAATCGGTTGCAACCACTTTGTTATTCAAGGATCTTCTAAGGAGGTCGCAATCACCGAGGTCGCCACCTAAAGAAACACCGAACATTACAAAGCTTCAGCGTCGCGACCTAATATCAGGTCAGAATCTGAAAACCTTGCCAAGTCTTTACCAAGGAAAAGGGGAGTTACGACCACTTAATTAGTTAAGAACCTCAAAGGAGGTCGCTACCAATCACTAAGGCCGCGACCTGAATACATACTGAGCATCAACATCTAGGTCGCAATTATGTTTAAAGCAACTGAGAGAACCTGCAACAAGAAAGAGTAAATCTGGAGGTCGCACGCCATATCGTGGTCACACTGCTTAAAGGCAAGACAAAAGGCTAAGTGCACTCAATTATTGAGGTCGCGACATAAATTCTGGCTATATCAAAGCAAAGACCGAAAGGAGGTCGCGAACCTCGAAAAAAAGAAAGTCACGACCGAGGTAAGAGAAACAGAATGCACGTGAACCTAAAACCGAGGTCGCGACACGCAGCTAAGAAGGGAAAGGAAGTCCCGACCGTAACTAAAGTGGTGACAATCTAAAAGGAGGTTGCAACCTAAAACTGAAGTCGCGGACTTAATTGCAATGTATGGGAACGATAACGTAGGTTGTGACGGAGACTTAGGGTCTACATCACCTCTGAGAACAATCGAAAGCAAAAGAGGTCGCTAACACACCGAGGTCGCGATCACTAATCAACGGCCGCAAGAAACTTGGTCACAACTCAAGAAACTGGCTCTAAATCGAACCGAACAGATACAGAATTCCAGGTCGCGACATCAACCCGAGTCGCGACTCAAAGGATTCGCAGAATTCCACCGAGTTTTTTTTTTTTTTTTGGGATTCGCCCAATTTATTTTGGACAATATAAATGACAAAAATAAAGGTTAGTATAGTAAAGCACTTCCATATGCACTACACCGAAAAGGAAAAAGAGAACTTTGAAATTTTAGAGAATTTTCTTTCTTTATTTTTATTTTTATTTTTATTTTCTTTCTTCTTAAATTATTTTCTGGATCTGATTCTGCGAACTATGTAAAACGATTGAGATGCATTTTTGTTATTTTCTTCTAAAATTAATGTCAAAATTTAAGAACACAAATTTCTGAATTCATTTCTTCGCTTACTGGGATTATGTCGGATGTACGTGATCGGTGCTCCATTTTTTTTAATTGTAATGCAGTAATTGGAACGCAAATTACTGATTTGATATGCTAAATTAGTTATAGTCTTTCGCAAAACTGAAAACTTATTTGGCCTGGGATTACTACCGTGTCGCTTTTGAATCACAAGCTCCCCAATGGTAGTACCACACCAATGAGGATGTATCTCGCTTCGATTTCCGTGGATGCCCTCTACGTGACATAGAGTTAGAGATTCCTGAGAGCTGAGAGCATTTACTTATGGGTATGCTAGACTACCATTGATGAACTCAATGAGCTCAAAGTTCATTTTACAACTCATTCGCTTATAATTGAAGTTAGAGGGGAGACAACAATATAAATAATCGTAGAGTTCACCTCAATCTAAAGGGAAGCTCCTAAACTCTCGTGTTAGCTTAGGATCTAATCAAGGGAAAGGGAGGAACCAATAGACTGAGGATGTCAACAATTGAGTGGTAGAAATTTTGTGCTAAATCCCGAGAAGGAAAGCAAAAAGATCTACAAATGCCATCAAGAAATGGGTGTGAAGTATTGAGAAAGAAAATGTCCGCATCTAAAAGAAGATCGTAAATACGTAGCTTCGGTTTGATTCGTTTTCGAGAAGTGCGTCAACCAAAGGATGCTATGGAGAAATCCAATTGCAGAAATATTTAGCACCCAACAAACTGCATCCATAAAAACAATAGAAAATATATTTTAATGTAGAAATCGACTCGCTTAATGTGATTTCTTTGATAGTTTTCGCTTCGCCGTGAAACCGATTCACCCAAGATTTTCTACCACTTATTTTTAGTCACTTTCGTCTGCTTAACAACAGCTAGTCAATAGTCTAGGATCTTTATTTTTCAGATAAACTTTCGCTTATACGCTTTAGTCCAAATAGCATAGAATTCTTTTCAAGATCGGTGTAGTTGGATTCTAATTCTCACAATCTCTCGTGGGAAATGATACTCTGACTTCTTACATTCGGGATTTTACTACTAGATGACTCCGTGCACTCAGTAGTCATAGACTGTGACTCATTTTTAAAACTCGAACATTAAGAAAGAATTATTTAATCAAGCAAATTTATCCAAAGTGACATGGGTCGCAAGAGAAACCCAGGCCTCAAGTAAATCTGAAAAGTGAATTTGAGGGATTTTAGTCTATATGGAAGAAGGCAAACAAGTTTTATATTGCCAAAGTTTCTGGGGATTGAAAAAGGATTGAATAGATCAATATTCTAACAAAGAGGGAACGCGTTTACATTTTCTAAAATTTTATAAAGAAAAGACCAAAAATAAGATATACAGCTGTACCAAATGCATCGATCTTTTAACAAAGCAATGTTGAAATAATTTTTTTAGTTCCACTAATCCTATTAATTTGAGTGTGTTTCCACGCCAGAAATCCTTTAATGCACAAGAAATGATTCAGACTGCTGTACAGACACCCAATTGAAAGAAATAATTTTAAGCTTAAGAAATACTAAAGAGCAGAACGAGTCATACATGCAGAAGGACTTACGTATGGCAAAGGACAAAGAGCTAGAAGGCTCTATGACCGACATAATGGAGGATTTCCGGAGGCTTATCATTCAGAAGAATATTCTGCAATCGACATCCCACCGTGGGATGAAAACAACTTCAACTTAAAACCAGCTTTGATAACAATGGTGCAAAGAAGATCAGTTCACCTACACCCCACTGAAGACCCCAACGAGCACCTGGGTAGATTTCTCAGGATGGCAAATACAGTGAAGCTAAATGGTGTGAGGGTAGAGGTGATAAAGTTGCATTTCTTCCCATTTTCCTTAAGAGATATAGCAACCACATGTTATGAGTCATTACCATATGGTTCTGGGCCGATACTTGGGAAGAGCCGTGGAAGCACATTTCAAGGTGTTCTTTTCCTCCATCTCTCACCTCTGAGAGAAGAAGAGAGATCATAGTATTCCAACAGGGGGAAGATGAGAGCCTATACATAGCCTGGGAAAGATTCAAGAGCCTGCTGAAGAGGTGCCCGATGCATAGAATTGATTTAAAAACTCAGATGGATATAGTATATCATGCCTTAAATGATACATCTATGTTAATTACCGATGCTTCGTGGTCAGGGAGCATTCAAAAGAAAAAGGATGAAGAGGCTGTGTGGATCCTCGATAGAAGACCTGGCCAAGTGCAATATGAAGGCTCCATCTGAGTTTTCAAGGGGTAACAACAAAGGAAAAGGGGTCATGGAGCTGAGTAAAATGACAGCTATGGAAGCAAAGTTAGATGCCATCATGCACAAGATGGACAAACAGGAAAGAAAATGCACACCGCTTCATGATGAAGGGAAAGAGAAGCACAAAGAGCTGGCACCAACGTAAGAGGACTCTATGGTCAGGAGGTTAAGTACGTGAACGAACCAAGAAGTTACCATTTCAAACCAAATCCTAACATGCCCACACATAGTCAAAGATCGAGGAAACCATGAGAATTTCTATACGCGGAGGGCAAAAGACAAGGCCCAAGGCATGATAGAATCCTCAATGTGATATCGCAAATCACTACTGTCCCAGTAGCCGCATCAAGGGGGTGAAGGCGTGAATGACTATCGTGGTCGAGGAGGACCCAAACATTTGAAGAAACAAATGCTGCGCCTGGGTGACAACAAGAGGCTACTACACTTCCATGAACATAAATTCTTCCACCTGAAGCTGTCCACACAGAGAAAGCCAGAAGAATACTAGTGCCTCACTGAAGAACTTGGAGACACAAGTAGGGCAACTGGCCCTTAGTATGCCAAATCAGAGCAAGGGTACATTCCCTAGTGACACTTAAAAGAATCCAAAGGAATGCATGGCGCTTCGCGAAGAAGTGGGAAAAAGAAGCTCAGGGTAACAACAAAGCAAAGAAAAGAAAGGAAAGAAGAAACTCGATGATAACAAGAAGAAACTGAAAGGAATGAGAGGCAGCATGCCCGAAAAGACTACGTACAAAGAAGAAGATACACTAAACAAACAAGAAGTAGTGAGTAAAAGAAGGAGAAGGGTAATGTACTTATACACCTATGTTATCTCGAGAGGTCAGTAAGTAAAAAGAAGAGCGCTTTCAGATTCGACATCTTAAAGAAGATAGAAATCACATCCCCTTGCAAGAGCTAATCAACCAATGCCTAACTATGCAAATTTCCGAAGGAGATACCGAATGAAGAAAAAGGAAAATAGCCGAGGAAGGAATATGAACCCGACCGCTACTCACAAATAAGTAGTTTATCCAAACAAAGCTCCCAAGAAATGGCTGACCCGTAGTTTCAACATTCCATGCTCCATAGGGAAATATGAATTCAAGAAGGCCTGTGTGATTCGTGTGCTAGCAAATTTGATGCCTCCACAAGGTGCTAAGACTAGCTCGGGGAACTTACCCCAACAAAGAATCACATTGCAAACGGCCGATGATCAATGGTACAACTAAGGTGTTCTCAAGATGTGTTTGCAAAGTGGGAAAATCTATCTTCCCTATGGATTTTGTTATTAGTAGCATGGAGGAAGACACCCAAGTTCCTTTGTCGCTAGGAAGACCCTTCTTAGCAACCGGAGCGCTTTGATAGATGCTTTAAAAGTGAATCGACTCTCTAAGGCGGGGAATGAAGCAAAGGCACTTTAATCGTATCAGAGTTTGGAACACCCTCGATGTAGATGCGTAAAGTTGTATGGTCAGAGAAAAACAATAGTCTTCTTAGTGTTGAATTGAATTAAGGACTTACTCTTCAACATTCTATCAATGAAATTGAGATGAATTTTCGGATTTTGAGAGTATTGATTGTGAAATGTGTCGCTTTCCAAAGATGTATATAACAAAGAAACCGTCTTACATGAAACGAAACAATGTAGATGATGTATATGTCGTGACGTAAAACCACCGAGCGTAAAAACTATGTTGAAGGGTTAATATTGAAATAATTGCCTACCATTTGAAACATGTTTTCTGAACCCAAAGAGAAAACCAATGCCATCAGTTATCACCGCATCGACCAAATCCGCAACGTGTCATGGAAATTTCAGAGTGCCACAAGCTATTGCTTCGTCAATCGAGATCTCATATCGCCCCTCCATTTGATGCACAAATTTTATTAATGATAATGCAAAACTTATTGAGCATCAAAGGAGGCTAAAAAACTCGTGATGAAAGAAGTCACGTAAAGAAGTCTCAAATGGTTAGAATGCAAGGTTTTATATATGCTTATATCGATGGCTTCGCGAGCCCAAGACATGTGGTTCCCAAGAAAGTGGATTCACCGTGATCGAAATGAAAAGAATGAACTGATTCCCTACAAGAACTCCAGTGGATAAGATAGTGTAATATCACAGAAAACTAAATACTACAATAAGAAAGGATCATTTTCCACGCTTCATCGATCGATGCTGATAAAGCCGTAGGACACCTCACTAAGTTTGATGATACTCGATATAAACTAAATTGCCATTGCACTGAGATCGGGAGAAAACCACCTTTACATGCCCATTTGGTACTTTTGCTTAGAAGAATGCCATTCGTCCGTGGAATGCTCTGCACACTCCAAAGATGCATTGATGCCTATATTTTCGATTCCGCAAGAAGTTTTGGAGACTTAGTGGATGATTTCTATAGTGTATGGATCCAATTTGAACAAAGGCTTACAACTCGGGGATGTGATTTCAAAGGCGCCAGGACAAGAATCTAGCTCTGAATTGGTGCCACTTTATGGTTAAGGTATGAATTGCTCTAGTAAGTAATATGATTTCTCAAGAAGAGGCTAGAAGTAAACCAAGCAAAAAAGTTTCAATTATAAGAAATCCGATGCCACCCAATTACAAGAAGGGAATTAGAAGTTTCTTAGGACATAGCCGGATTTTATAGAAGATTTATCAAAGATTTCAAAATTGCTAGACCACTATGCATTGGCCGGAAAGATACTAAGTTCAATTTGATGAATCGCGTAATTCTTTCAAGAGATCAAACTGCATTAGTTGAAGCCCAATCATGGAAAACCATATTGGAATAGAGAATTTGAAATCATGTGTGATGCTAGTGATTTTGCAATGGGAGTCAGATTGGGACAAAAGTCGAAAAGGTGTTCAAGGCCACATATCGCCAAAGAAAAACCTTTTAACAGCTCAGAAAATTACTCTACTACTAAAAAGAGATGCCGCAATAGTATTTATATGTGGTGTGAATGTAGTCGTACATTTTGGGTTCCCATGTTTATACACATTCGATCATGCAAAAGAATTAAATATCTAATGGTAGTTGTTAAGCAAAGCCAAGACTCCATCGTGGGTATTGTTATTACAGAATTTGATTCCCAAATAAAAGAGACAAGAAAGGTTGTGACAATGTGATAGCCGATCACTTGTCAAGAGTGAAAACTGCCATACGCTAAGAAAAGAAATAGCAGAAAATTCTTCAGATTAGCACTATTTCAAATTACCTTAATCACCTGGTATGTCGGGATATTGTGAACTTTTGAAGTATGTGGAATTATGCCACCAGATCGCCACCAAAGAAGAAAAGTTAAGGATCGACAATGTACTAAGCATCCGACGCAATCTTACTCCATTGCTTAGAAGACAAGCTTGACCTGAATTTCATCGGTGATGTACTAGAGGGTGAGTAAAGCAAGATTTGCCAGAAACGCCATGCATCACCATATGGAGGACATTTAGGAGGAAACAGCCTACAAATTCTCCAATTGATTTTATCAGCTTCCACATTTTCAAGAACTGTTTTCGAATGGGTAAAGTTGTGTGATCAATGCCAAAGAATGGGAAATATCATGAAAGATATGAAATGCCCTCAAGGTATCTTCAGCTATAACTATTCACGTATGGGGAAGGATTTTATGGGGCCTTTTCCAGCTTCATTTGGAAATATATACATACTCCTAGCTGTAGATTATGTATCCAAATGGGTTAAGGCAACAGCTTGTCCCAAAAATGATGTTAACACGGTTGTGGGATTTTTACAAAGAAATATTCTCAGCAGATTTGGGACACCCAGAACTATAATCAGTGATGGAGGAAGCCACTTTGCAAACAAGGTGTTTGACAAACTCATGGGAGATATGGTATCAAACACATTATGAGCTTCGGCTTATCATCCCTCTCAAACAAACGGGCAAGTCGAAATTTCCAACCGTGGAGATAAAGAAAATTCTTGAAACTACTGTGAAGCTCCAAAGATAAGATATTGTCTCTCGAACTCTACGACGCACTCGGGCATACATGACGCTTTAAAACCCCCACCGGAATGTCCCCATATTGTGCTTGTCTTTGGAAACCTTGCCACCTTCCTCGAGCTAGAACATAAAGCTATGTGGGCCATCAAGAAGCTAAATTTTGATTTCAAGGCCGCTAAAGAAGAGAGGCTACTCCATCTAAATGAATTGAAGAGTCGAGGAATGAAGCCTATGATAAGGCTGCTGCACTACAAGGATAAAACAAAATGGCATGATCAAAGGATTTATGATGGTGAATAAAACAGAGATCAAGTCCTATTGTTTAACTCCAGACTAAAGCTCTTTCCAGTAAAGCTTAAATCAAATGAAATGGAGTGGACCCTATACAAGAGTGTCAAGTACAACTTTGGGGCAAGACACTAGAACCAAAGAATCACAGGGAATTTAAGGTTAATGGTCAGAGATTAAAGCACTACATGGGAGGAATGCAAATGGAAGAATGACTCCTAGTTCTGAATGAGAAAATTTGAAGATACAGAAATATTGTAGCAGCAAGTCCAGCTAAAGACTAAAAATTGAGCAGCTTTGTGGAAGGCAATCCACATCAGTTTGTTTTGCAGAACAATAAGAATGTGTAAATGAGGAACATCTAAAATCAAACTTCCAATCTACAAAAGAGACAAAAAGGGGTAGTATACTCTTCTTGAATTTATTTAAATTTTGTCTCCGATATAGCATGATTGAATGTTTGGGGGAAATATTTTTTATTTTTGTGCTTAAATTTTGAATCTGATGCATAGTGAATGGATTCGTTGAATATTTGAATGATGGAAATGAATCAATTGTACTGGGTTTGACTGGATTCGTGAATTGAAATCATGTGAATCAACTGCTCGTGAGACCTAGAAATTTTCTTGGTCGCAATAGATTGTCTAAGTCGCAACTAGAATAGAATTGAATATAACGCAACAGTGAGATTTCCGGTCGCAACATCAATTCATAGGTCGCGACCAAGAAGCTGGACATTGAAGAAATAAGTTAGAGAAACAAATGGCAACAAATAGATAGAAGTTGTGACCACACGCAGCTCGCACAAAATTTTGTGTTACACTGCACTGTCCAAATCTCAATAAAAAATAGGTTTTAAACCTTCATTCGGGCTGCTCCAAAGATTAAAGATAGAATCTAATAAAAATCTCATTGAATTAATAGGCCTGAATTTAATGTCGCACCCTCGTACGCAATCATGACATTGAGCCAAACTTCCATTCCAATTTCCATTCATCTTTAATTCATTCCAATTTTCCACTTCTGCATCCATCTTTTTGAACCCCTGAATTAAACTGTTATTAATATAGAACTAGAAACCCAAACAATCTCAAGGAACTCAGCTTTTAGGTCATGTGTTTTGAAAGAATAATTTAAAGAAATTCAATGCCTCTGAGAACGATCAAATCCTCCTTCCAGCTTTCCCAAATCTTTTCTTAAATATCTCCCCTGTTGAAATAGCCGTGGCGCTTTGAATCCGAAAATTTACGACCATTCATTGAAATCTTAAAAGCGAATTAAGAGCTTCTTCGTTCCCAAGAGGATTAAGGTCACTATAAAAGGATGGGAAAACACGTAAAGAATAAAACAATGAGAATGAAGGAAAAGGGAGTAATGAGGAAAGATCGAGTTCCAAGGGTGCAAATGCAAGAGCGAGTGGAATGAATGGAGCCTAAAACAAACCAATTCCAAACATGATTCCAAAAACACTTTGGTAATCACGAATGATGATGGGAAGGGAATTGAAGAGCAAGAATTTAACCCCATCATCCAAAGGAACTCAAACAGAGGAGGCAAGGAAAAGGCTCACTGGTTGGAATAGCCTCCAAGACAGCCCTTCCTTCCTGCCGCAAATTCGGACAAGGGGAATCAAAGTGTGAGCTACAATTTTTGTGGAGGAAGGCATAGGGTTTTAGATCAAGAAATAGAGAATTTTCCTCTGGATTAGATACAGTCCTATTTGTAATTTTTGCATTAATTTTTTTTTATAGATAAAGAAATCAGATTGTACAACATGGAGATGTTTGATAGTTGAATAAATAAAATTCCAATTGATTAACAATTTGATAGTTTTGGGTTCACGAATTGATATGTTGAATTGTGTGGTTTATGTCATTTTCTGTTAATATGCCAATTATGAGTGCCTTGTCTGTACAAGGATCAAATGACCAATTATGTTTTTACCCCAAGAACAACAATGCAGGAAAAATAAAGGCATAGACTAGTAAACTGGAATCAGGAGTTGTAGCCTGAATGTTTAAATTAAGTTAGATAGCAGAAGAGGAAAAAAGGGATAATGCTGAAAGAACAAATAAAATGATTGAAAGTGTGTAAATAAACAGTGAATCAGTACAAGGCTTGAAGAAACAATACACTTAGTCAACAAAACTCATGAAACTTTGAGAAGAATTAGGAACATCTTCCGGGAAATTCATGATTAAGAGAGTTCATGGTCCTATAACTTGTTAGATTATCGATTGAGGCGAAATCTTAGGTAAAAACAACCAACAGAAGTGATGTAGGCCATCCTTTGGAAGTTTGTTTTTTTCCAAGCCTACCCTCAATATATGCTAAAGCATACCCTCTAGTTCCATGCTTTGAGCCAAACAAGCCTTAATTCTTCAAATGATAGAAACGGTAAACCTGAATCCCTTTCCTTGCAATAATCCTGCAACAAAGAGCCCAAATTATCCAGTTTCCAGCACAGAAAGGTCTACTATAAAGGAAGAAACATGTTTGGGGAAAAAAATATTTCCATATATTACAAGGTAGGAGGAGAAGAAATAACTTGAAAGATTAGGGAAAGAAGTAAATTGAGAAAAGGGGAATAAGTTTTGTCTTGTGGCCTATCTCCTTTGAACAATTAAGCTCGTAGGGGTGTTTTAACACCTAGTACCCTAATGCTAACTGGTATGAGAGTTGCTAGCCCAAAGTTCTCTAAGGGTGATAGAAAGCCTAAGAAGACAAAACATTACACTATTCCCATTCTTAGAAAAACAAACGCAAAAGAGTTCTAGAACAAGGGAACTGGCCTGAATAAAGTGCAAGTGAAAATCAAAATGCCATAAAAAGATTTCAAAAGATGAACTGCCAAGATCGAGGAGGATCAACAAATGTAAGAAGGAAAAAGGTGAAAGTCAAGGCAATAAGGGTAAAAGAAAGAAGGAAACCTGCAATTTGCAACTTAAAATTTTCCCATTATCTACCCAATGCCTAAGCCCAACATTACAAGCCCGAAAGACTCCTTGACGAAGGTTGAATTTACCTACATTAGTGGAGATCAATATGAAAAACAAGCCTATGGGACCTTGACCAGTTTTCTAAGGAGACTCCCAAAAGATTAACTAAATTCAACATGAAGATGAAAAGGATTGAAGAGCTGCACACACACATAGAACAAGATTTGCTGAATAAACTGTTTAAATACATGATTTCATCAAGGAATTTATGATAGAAGTGGAAACCATTCCTTTTTCTCCAATCAAAACTGAAATTTAAAATGATGCTACTATCTCCTATTTCAAGCTAGAAAGTGGAATAAGAAAGACTGTAGTGTGAATCATAAAAATGTTCTTAAAAATTTAAGCTTAATTGTTTGAGGACAAACAATTCTTTCTTTTCTTTGCTTGGGGATAAGCAAAATTTTAAGTTTGGGGGAATTTGATGAGTCTAAAAACTCATTTGATTTTTAATCCATTTTTATGAGTTTATTACAAGATAATTGCATCCACATATTAAATCCAGTAATTTGTTCAATTTAATTTTAAAATACAAATAGAAGCTAAAATCTCCAAAGAAAAACCTGAAAATTCAAATTTTGAGAATGTAAAGTATGTCGCAATCTAGAAATGAAAGTCATGATAGCGGTTTTTTGTTCGGGCTTATTTCAAAAGTCACAACATCACCAAGACCAAAGAATGAGGCGACCAAGAAAATGTGGTCGACTAAAGAAACTATTCAAGGCAAAGGTTTTAGGTCGCACCGCCTAATCCAGGTCGCTGAATGCTGATCCGTTGAAAGCCACGATGAGGTCTCTCAAGAAAATTTCGCGACTGAAATTGAGGTCGCGACATCATCTCGAGGTCACGACATGAAATTGAATTGGGAGTCACAACAAAGAGATTTGAAGTTGCAACTACAAGAGATGGAGAATCATAAATGAAGTCGCAACTTAATATTGAGGTCGTGATAGGAAACCTGAAGGTGAGCAAAGCGAAGTCCCAGTTGGGGAAATCGAAGTTGCAACCACTTTGTTATTCAAGGACCCCAAGGGAGGTCGCGACCTAAAGAAACACTGAACATTACAAAGCCATGTCGCGACCTAATATTGAGGTCGTAACGTGAAACCTTGCCAACGAAGTCTTTACCAAGCAAAAGGGGAGTTACGACCACTTAATCGCCAAGAACTTTCAAAGGAGGTCGCTACCAATCACTAAGCACACCAATACATACCGAGCATCAAATAATCCAGTCGCAATTATGCTTTAAAGCAATCGGCAGACAACCTCGTAACAAGAAAGGAGTAACGGGAGGTCGCGAACGTTACATTGAGGTCACGACCGCTTAAAGGCAAAACAGAAAATGCAAATACACCACCATTGAGGTCGCGCGACATAAATTCTGACTATATGAAAGCAAAAGACCAGAATGGAGGTCGCAACCTGAAAAAGAAAGTCATGACCTGAGGTAAGGCAGTAGAAACAGAATGGTCGCAAATCCTAAATCAGGTCGCGACATGCAAGGCAAAGAAGGGAAAGGAAGTCCCACTCTCGTAACTAAAGTGGTGACAACTAAAAGGAGGTTGCAACCTAAAAAAAAGTCGTGACTCAGAATTGCAACAGAAGGGAACGACAACGAGGTTGTGACGTGAGACTAAGGTCGCGACATCAATTCTTGAGAATAACTGAGCCAAAGAGGTCGCGACCAAAATTGAGGTCGCGACCACTAATCAACGAAGCTGCAAGAAACTTGGTCGCAAATGAACTGGAATCGTGATAGGTGGAATCCAGTCGCGACATCAACCCAGGTCGCGACCGAGATGCTGATTTGGGCTTTCTTTTGAGAATTCCACCCGAGTTTTTTTTTCGGGATTCACACTTATTTCGACAGCTATAATGTATAGCAGTTAGAATAGTAAAGTAGATTTCGCTCTCACTACTCTGGAAAAAGGAAAGAAGAGGAACTCAGTGTATAGTTTAGAGTAGAATTTTCTTTCTTTATTTTTATTTTTATTTTTATATTCTTTCTTCTTAAATTCTTTTCGATCCGATTCTGCCAAACTGTAAGAAAACTCATCGAGCCGGATTTTATTTATGTTATTTTCTTTCTTAAAATTATCATTTTAAAATTTATGTAGAAATTCCAGACAATTTCGAATTCATTTCTTTCGCCTAATAAGGATTACAAAGGATGTACGTGATTGGTGCTCCATTTTTTTAATTGTAATGCAGTAATTGGAACGTAGCTCGCCGATCTGAAGATACGCTAGTTACAAATTTTTCGCAAAAATTTGGAAAATTATTTGGCTGGGATTTACTTCGTGTCGTTTTTTGAATCGAGCAGTTCCAATGGTAGTACCGAATACCGCTTGAGGGAGTGTATGTTGCTCGATTTCAGGATGCTCTCCTCGTGTGACATGTGAGTTTGAGATTCCCCGATGTCACACTCCCGATCCCCCGGGCCCTGACCCAATCGGGGCGATCCGAACCGAAACCGTGGAGCGATACTATCCTGTGGTTCCTTTACCTGCTTTTTTTTTTTTTTCAAAGCTGAACTTATACCTGTGGGTATACAAACAATTTTTTTGTAATGACCAAAACCATTTACATACACGCAGTTACAACTACCATCGGGCTTTAGGAGACCACAAAATCTATACACATATACTGTCCCATTTACTTATACAAACACTTATACATATATAGGTCTAATACAAATATCGAGATCATGAAACAAAAGGCTGTGAGCACCCCATCTCCGGGATGACCCGTGACCGCCGTGTGGAATGTCCTCGGGTCTTTATCTCCTCTTCGCACCTACACTGATTGAACACCCTTTGCCAAGCTTTACGCTTAGTGGGAATATTATGTATAGTAACAAACATAATAACAATAATCGCAATCTTACATTTACTTTTCCTATGTACATAACTGCTTCATTCTTATGACTTCTAACTCATATCATATTATACATGTAGATTTTATCCTTTCGTATTCATATCATTATCTTGTTCAGACATTCCATGTGTCAGGATTGGCAAGTTTCTCAATTCATATCTTCTACATGTATGGCATGTCGTATCATATTCACAACAAACTTATACATATACAATGGCAAATCTAACATATCAGTCATATCAAATACATACAGGTCAAATTAGACCGATACGTAGAGCATATTGCACTCATATCATTATCACTACCGAAGCCATTAATCAAACTTTAACAATTACATTTCGCGATCCTGGACGCCCGCTTAACTATTTAGTTATCGCTTTATTAATTTTTCACAAAGTGTCACGACCGAATCCCGACTGATCTGGGGCCAAGTGATCCAAGCCGAGCCCTAGCTTACTCCGACGTTTTCAATTATCTTCCCAAAACATTTTGTTTGTGTTATTCCATTTTAGACTTTTTAATTACGCGAAAGCACTTCATTTCGGGCAATCCCATAAACATTTACATTTAACAAAATGCATTTACAAAATGATGCCTTTATACAATGTCTGTGTAATGTAAAAGATACTTAAACAAATACAATTTTAATGTCATTTTTCACTTTTCGTTTGTGATTTCACATATAGCTATGAAAGTTTATCTCGTGATGTATTCAGCTTCGTAACTTGCCTTTGTTTGTCATTCAAGAGCAATGTGGTTTCACATCTAATATCACCATCTCACATATACAGTAGAAATTAACATTCACGATAGATCACTGGGTGAATCCTCATTCGCTTCATTATCCGCAGCAATGTGATTTCTCGCATTCAATATCACCATCCTCACATATGGTCAGAAATCGACATTCACGATAGATTCACGGCGAATCATGTCCTATTTGTCATTCAAAGATAATGTGATTTCGTGATTCAATATCACCATCTCACATATGGCTATAGAAATGACATTCACGATGTATCTGGCCAGAATCTCGTCTCCGTTTGTCATTCAAGAGCAATGTGATTTTGCATTCACTATACCATTCACATATGGCTATAGAAGTCGACATTCACGACAAATTCAAATGGTGAACTCACCTGCTTGTCATTTAGAAGCAATGTGATCTCTACTTAGTAAATTACGCTACCTTCATGATGAATCCGGGCTGGTGAATCCCGCCATGTTGGTCAACTAATAAAAAATGCATCGGCTATCCAATATTTACGATTACCTACATGATCGAATCTAATGACGAATCTGGGCCAGGAATCCCGTCATGTCGGGCTGTCCAATGATACATTTCCAAATCAATTTACTTTTATGCGCATTTCACTTATAGTTCAAATACGCATACATGCATATAAAGGACAAACATTTCGAATAACAACAATTCAATCGATATATATATATATACATATATATATTTCACAAATAGAACCTAATATATAATCCACATCATAATCACATTCCGTCTTCATATCATTTATGTAGATCAAGCACTTCAATAACACAATTCAAATCAATATATATATATACTTATATATTTCACAAATAGCATTCATAACTCGATCATAATCACATTCTGTCTTCATATCATTTATGTAGATCAAGCACTTCGAATAACAATAATTCAAATCAATATATATATACTTATATATATTTCACAAATAGCATTCATAACCGATCATAATCACATTCTGCCTTCATATCATTTATGTAGATCTACCAGGTCTTTATCTATTCATAGCCTTCTTAATTGGCTATCACTTGTTCATTCACGTATTTCCTATCATTTGTTATCTTTTTCTGGTTATATGTGATAATAATCATATATCACTTAACCACATTATGTGTTCATGACATATTGGCTTTCATGTTCATATCTACATCATTTCTTACCATGTATTCTAATTAACTTTAACCAAGCGATTAGTACACTTGGTACAACAATTAAATTTTCAGACTAGTTGTGGGCATCAAATGCCATTAAATAGCATATGGTTAGATTCTAGACTCAATGAGCTCCATAGAGTCCAAGAATCTATAATGGAGTCCTAACGAAGGAGTTATGCAAGTTGCAAGTCAGGATAAAAATCAACAACTCAAGTAGCACCTACAAAGACAAAGAATGTACCATCGATTTTGTCATTTTCAGGGATCTTAAATTTACATTTGACACTGGTATTTTGTACTACTTTGAAGCTAAGGTGCTAAGGGTTCTTCTCCAATTGGAATCACCCGAATCGGAGCACCGAAACTCGAGTTATGTCCTAAACAACCTGGATTACTCTATGTTCAAAACGTAACCGTAAATCGTTTAACATGGCCCCACTTTGAGTGAATTTCAGGCCCTATAGAATATCAGAATGTGAAGGTACTGCTTTCGTGATGTTTGGTTCTCCTAGAAGCTCCAATTTAATGATAACCGAATCACTGAAATCGATCAGAAATGACCAAGCATGGCCCAAATACTTAACACCGGTCAAAATAGAGCACCAGCAAGGTAATCACACCAGACGGCACAAACCTCGACCAGACCGGCACAGCCTCGAATTTTGCCTGTAATGTGTGTTTTTTCTTTCCATTCTTTTCCTTATTTTGATACTCCAAATCAACTCAATACTCCATACACATCAAACCACTCCAAATTCATCTCAAATCTCAATTATACTCAAATCATTATTCAATACATATCTTTCATCAAACCTTTCATGATTTGCATCCCCAACCATTCTAATATGGGTCATAACCCATACAATAAATCTAAACAGTCAAGGATTAGTTAGGTTTGTTCTAAACTCTAACTCAATTATTTCGTTATTTAACCATGAATCCAACCTCAAAGGGAGGATTCCATGCCTGTTCCATATGGGGGTTTTACCAACCCTAATTTCAAAATCTAAGGTTATGATGAAAATTCTAACAAACCTCAGAGAGATCAAAGGATTTGTGAAGATTTCATACAATAATTCATTTTAGGGTTAGGGTTTTCACAACTCCACAACCCACAAACATGTATCCCCATACAACATATACAAGTTCCATACCTTTGATCTCCTTTCTTCTCTTTCTCTTCTTTTCTTCCTCTTCCTCTTTCTTCTCTCCTTTTTCTTGGCCTTCCTTCTCTTTCTCTATTTGCTTGGTCTTCAAAAATGAGAGACCAATTGATATTATCCCCTTGAGTTAAGGCCATGTTTGGCTTCAAATAAAACTCATTGCTAAATCTCTTTAATTGCCTTTTTATCCTCCACTTTCCTTATTTTTGCAAATCAACTTAGGCATATTCTAATTCTAATCTCTAATCTTTCATTTTTATGACAATCTGGTGTCCTCATGGTAAATTACATATTTACCCCTTTTTCTCTCATATTAATTTCCGGGTTTCTCGTTTTATTTCCCGAAAAATTCCATTTAGCTTATAATATACTCTAAACAAGTCCGAAAACTACTAGTACATTTATGCTATAATCGTGAGACCGAGAACATCTCTCCACTTATGGGTATGTTAGACTACCATTGATGAAATGATAAGCTTGAAAGTTCATTTTGATAACCCCATTCAAGCCATAATTGAAGTTTAAGGGGGAGTATTTAACAATACAAATAATCAGAGAGTTCACCTCAATTTAAAGGGAAGCTCCCAACCCTGTGTTAGCTTAGATCTAATCAAGGGAAAGGGAGGAACCAACAGATCTGGAGGATGAGCCACCAATTGAGTGGTAGAAATTTTGCAAGAATCCTGAGAAGGAAAGCAAAAGATCCGCAAATATCAAGAAATGGGCGTGGAAGTATCGAAAGAAATGTCCGCATCTTGCAAGAAGATCAGAATACGTAGCCAGGTTTGATCTTTGTCTTCGGTGAGAAGCAAGGGTCAAAACTGAATATGAGAAACCACTGCAACATTTAGGCAATCTTGACAAATCCAGATCATAAAAACAATAGGAAATGTATTTTAATGTAGAAATCGATGGTTTGTATTTCTTTGATAGTTTCGTTTTCACAGAAACCTGATTCGCCCCAAGATTTCCTCACTCTATTTTTGGTCGTTTACTTTTGTTCTATTTAGCTCAATGAATAGTCAATAGTCTAGATCTTTATTTTTCTAGATAAAACTACTATCGCTTTAAATTCAAATAGTATAGAATCAAAAGAGTCGGGTAGTTGATATCTAATTTGTTAATCTCTCATGGGAATGATACTCCGGACTTTACATTCATTTTACTACTAGAGGACTCAGGTAATTTGGCAAAGCATGTTGTGACTAGACCCATTTTTAAAATCCTGAACATTAAGAAAGAATTATTTAATCAAGCAAATTTATCCAAAGTGACATGGCTGCAAGAGAAATGTAAGGCTCTTGTAACTATGTGAATTTGAGGGGTTTTTAGACTATGTGGAAAAAGGCAAACAACAAGCTAGAAGCTAAATCTGATTGATGTCTATTTGTAGGATATTCTAAAGACACAAATGGATATCAATTCTACAACACTTTGGAACAAGGTTGTTTGTTTCAAAGCATGTTGTCTTCTTAGAGAAAGAGTTTCTTCTAAGAGAAGGCAGTGGGAGCAAGGGTGAACTTGGCAAAGTTCAAAGAGCTCAAACAGACGTGGATCAATTGACTTAACCTAAGGCTATTATCCATGTTGATGAAGTAGCAATTGATCCTTCTAAAACATAAGCACATCATAGCAAAAGTAGGAGAGGTATTGTTCCAAAGAAATATGGATTTTTCATCAGTGAACAGTGGGATGTATCACTCATATAGATGGATGAGAGAACTACCTAAAATGATTCTTTGAATAGTTTAGAGTCTGACAAGCGGCTTGAAGTCATGAATTTAGAGATGGATTCCATGTGAGTCAACCAAGTATGAACTTGGGTTGAACAACTCGAAAGGATAAAACCCATAGGGTGGAAGTGGATCTTTAAGAAGAGGATGGACATGGAAGGTAATGTGATTACCTATAAAACTAAGCTTATAGCTAAGGGTTATCATTAAAGATAAGGAATTGACTTTGACAAGACTTTTAGCCTATTAGCTATGCTTAAATTCAAAAGGGTACTTCCTTCGTCTATTTCTGCAGTCAAATTATTCCCAAGCTTGTGAACTAATGCGTCACAAGCATTATACTATCAGGAGTCCACAGTCATTTCCATAGGGAGTGGTTTCTATGATCCTTAGATCGCATTCAATGAATGTGCGATTAAAGTAAAATATGGGGGTCAGGATTGATTGATCGAAAATCGACACCTAACTATTTTAAAACAAGAAGGGCGAATGATAGGATCCTTAGGTTTCCGCTCACCACCGTGATTAGTGTCCAAAAAGTACAATTTTGAACCCTATATTAGATAGGTTTTGAGTACTTTTTGTGCATTAATCATGTCATATAAACCAATTGAAGTGTTCATACATCTTAAGACACTTATGCCATTCGAGCATGTGTTTTTGGTTGCTTAGAGGGTATTTATGCACTTCTAGCTTCAACCACAAATGCAAATGATCAATCATGAGGTTAAGTTTAGTCTCACCCATCAACAAACCTAAAAATCTAATGGAAACAGTAAAAGAGAAATGATGGGCTTGAAGATGTGACGAGAGGCATGCGTGAACAAAGAAACAGAATTTTCAGAACTCGTTTCGCAATCAATTCGCATCTAGCGAATTTCGCAACCTGCTTCGCAAATCACAGAACCTTAATTTAAAATGAAGAATGCCAGCCCACTTCAAAGACTGCTCCTTAGCGAAATTATCGCCGCTTCACAAAGATTTCCGCTAGTTTTAGCGAAATTTCGCTTAGCCAGCTTAAATTGAGACTCCTTTACCAAATTCCCAATTTTCGCTTACATTTGCCAAATTCGCTGCTAATAAATTCTCAATTGTGAGCGAAAATGATGCCTCGCATGCTTTGTAATTAATGTTGAACCGCCTTCAAACTTGGTTTATTACCCAATTGTCCTATAACTTAGCCTAGTTATTAGGGTTTTTGGTATTTTCATGCCTTGAGGAGGCCTATAAATACCCCTCATGTTTTGTAATAAAGAGGAGGAGGATAGAAGGTGAATACAAGTTTTTGGTGATTTGTGTTATTTTTGTCGCTTTTGTAAATAAATTGTTTTATTTTTCTCTTCTCTTTCTTTCTCTCTTTCTTTCTTTCGCCTTCCCGGCCGCTAAACACACCTCGAGGATGACAACTCAGAGAGATGTTTACAAGCCTCCTTCCTTTTAGCATAAGGAAGCTAGCTTCAAGGGTGTTAAGATGTGTCCTTCTTGTACTAAAAGTCACGTAGTGTATTTATGGGCCCTTATTTTCAAAATTCAGTTGCATAACATGGGATGTTATTAGTCTTCGCTAATACTCTCCATGCTTGTATCCAAGCAGTTAAGGATGTGTACTGTGGGTTTTTAGGGATGGTCCTTACTGCCTCTGATGTGAGCATTACATGTTGTGGTTCTTCAAATTAGGTTAAATAACATTGACTTTATTGTTTCTGGCCAATACTTCCATACTTTAGGTTCAGTTGCTCTCGTGAGAGATGCTACTGTGGATTCTTTTAGACGGTTCTTACTAGCCTTAGAAAATGATAAAGGAATGTTAGTGGTTTTAAACAAAAGGCCATAATCGCATCCCGTGTCGACTGGGCTATTAGAGGATAAAAACCGAGGACATGTGTTTGCCCTAGCTTGTCAAGTTGGTGGACCTAAATTCAAAGTTTAATTTCTTTCACTTTAAATTACGCTTTTACTCATCCGCTTGTAATTTCAATAAAACCATTTACAACTTTTGACACAAATCCAAAAGTCCAAATAGAAAGCCTTGCAACCATGCCCCTAATAAACCATTTCTAGGATGAAAACCCATCTCCAGTGTTCGACTACTAGACCACTATCTGCGAGTAGCTTATTTCTGGCGATGGTAGGAACAGGTGTATATAAATTTTGTTGATTTAGCTCTGACCCTCTTTGTGGCACGAATCAAATGGCAGCGTTCAGGGGATGGTGCTGACTACTAATGGTAAGTTGAAGAATACTTGTGATTCACATGCGATGAAGGTAACAACACACTATCTTTTTGTATATCGATTCTTTGAGAGCTACTTGATTTCTAACGCGCCAGCTGATACGCTGGTCCCGACTTAGGTTTTTCATTCAATCATTTTATTTATTTTTGTTAGATTAGTTTAATTTTCTTTTAGCACTCTTTGTTGGTTCTAATTGTTGTCTCTACAATTGTGTAACAAGCGTGCATGACAGTGGGATAGAGACAACGGGTAAATTTGAATAGGATTAGTACACACAACTTGACCTAATAGTGAAGTTAGTGTACAAGCGATACCATGGATCCATACACGAGGAACAACGAGAGCCAACCGGGAACCCTATGAATCAAATATATAGAGCCATGAGGGATCATCACCCTCACAAGTTAGTGCCCAAATCTGTATCATTCCTCCTGCTGATGAACGGTGAGGCCATATTTAGTACCTCACATATCATGGTATGGAAAATGAAAATCCATACACACATCTTACAGGGATTTGAGGAGGTATGCACTACCCTTCAAGGAAAGAGTGGATATGGATTTCTTTGAAACTAAGGCATTTCCATTGACGTAAGAACTGACCAAGATATGGCTCAACTCATTGAGGCCTAGAACCATTAGAAATTGGGAATTTGGTAAAAATTTGAATTCTTGAAAAAGTTCTTGATTAACTCATAAGACTAATAATTTGAAAGACAAATTATACCTTCTTATTCGAGGATGGTGAAGATTTGGTGTTGGAGGTTTTGGAAGGCATCAGGTGCATGCCCAGTGTGGGTTTTGACACATGGATGTTGGTGAACCACTTCTATGGTGGTTATGTCTCGCCATGAGGCAGCTCTTGGAAACCATGTGTGGTGGAGACTTTTTGAGCAAACATCCTGATGAAGCCATGGATTTCTTAAATTAAGTGAAACTCTGGGAGTTAGGATAGACTTAACCACCGAGGCGGATAGGATGAAACCACCGATCCAGCCAGAGATTGGGATGTATGCAACTACTTTGAAGACATAGAAATAAGAGCTAGGATTTCCACCCTAGCCAGGAAGGTAGAGGAGCTTGAAGGCAAAACGGCTCGAGAGGTCTGTCTTGATGTTGAAAATCTGTGTGATCCTAATCCTTGCACCAATTTCAATCCCCTGCACACACCATGAGCAGGTGTCCTATGGCTCTACTTGATTTGAGAGGATTGATGTGTCAGAATGTGCAAACACTGTAGGACAATACAAGCCACAACAATCTAATGCTCCATATGGTAATACCTACAATTCCAATTGGAGGAATCACCTGTCTTGCATGGAGACCTGACCACACAACATGTACCCCCGGGTGCTAAACCTCGATTTAGTTTTCCCTCAGTCACAACAGCAACATCCTCTTCTCGGTAGAACAAGCTATATTGAATTTGAGTAAGGTGGTAAGGCCTTTGTTGAGGAACAAAGATTAATCTGTAGATTAGCGCAAGGATTAAATCTTGTAGAAAGTACTGCTTGAATAGAGAATAGATGGGCTTGAGAGTAATCTCAACCAGAAAATTGACAACCTACAGTATTCAATCACCAAGATTAACAGGACATGAGGTACAAGAGAAAGGGAGTTTCCATAAAGCAGTTCCAAATCCACAAGGAATTCATTAGGTGGATATCTAACAATTCGAGAATGGATGAGGGGTTAAGGCCGTAATCACCACTGAGAAGTGAAGAGGTTGATCGGCTGCGTATGAAGCATTGAAGAACCTAGGCAAGGAGAAGAATTGAAACCTGAGCATATCCTCCTAGAGGAAGATTCAATGAAATACCGTATGCCACACTCCGTACAGCGCCCAGAGGCAAGAGAAATCTGACGAAGGCATTCTTGAGGTTTTAAGACTTTTGATGAAGGTTAACATACCTTTACTTGGACTAATCAAACAAGTTCCTGCTTATGCAAAATTTTTGAAAGATCTTTGTACAATTAAGAAGGGATTAGGCATTGAGAAGAAAGCATTTCTCACTGAACATGTCAGTGCAAAATTCAAAGCAAATACCACATTAAGTACAAGGGATCTGATTCTCCAATGCAGTCAATATTGGTGGGAATTACTTAAACTCAGGCATTGCTAGATTTAGGAGCCGGTGTGAATCTTATGCCATTTCGGTATACATGTTGATTAGGTTTAGGTGGTAAACTACCTCAATCACACTCTCATTGGCGATAGATCGAGTGAAAATCCTAAAGGGGATAGTTGAGGATGTCCTAGTTAAGATAGACAAATTCTCTTGCCCGAGTGAATTTTGTGGTACTGACTCTTGAACCAATTGCTAGTGAACCCAATCATGTGCCCAATCATCTTGAGAGAATTCATTTACGGCGCCAATGCAATCATCAATTGCGGAATGGAGTCATGCAATTAACTTTTGGTAACATGACCATGGAGTTGAATATCTTTCATTTGAACAACAAACATGAGTTGCTAGAAATTGAAAATTAAGAATTACAGTGAAATTGTTTCAAATGATCAATGTGCGAGAAAACACGAGTGTCGAAAATGCAAGAGTAATCAACATGGGATAAAGAAGAATTGGTCTTGCAGCGAGCACAGCGGCAAAGCCCGATTAACGATTCAGCCTTGCGTGAGGCTGATCCAACGATTGGGCTTGACATCGTAGGTACGGCCCGGGCCCGCGGCATGGTGAGAGATCATTCTCCTTGACCCCCGCCAGTATTGGCTTGAACTTAGGCCCGGTTCGGTGTTTTCAAAAAAAACCGGATTACGATTCCTGAGAATTTTAATTTTTGTCTTATATTAGTTAGTCTGGTAGTCTTAATAATTTTTAAAATTTTAACTTACTTGATTTTCCTTTCATTATAATTTAGTTTGTATATGAAAATAGTATGTTTTAAATATTAATCTATAGTATTTATAGTAAATTTGCTAACAATAATTTTTGTTATATTATTATTTAATATTAGTAATTAATTTTAAAGTTTTGAATGCGAGAAAGACCATCACAGGCGAGAGAAATTATTGGGCTTAGCGAAAAATTTGGTGGGAGAGACTCTTCGACTAACATCTTTGCGCTTATAAAAGGCGGGGAGGGGTTGGCCTGTGCCTTTCACATTCTCCCCTCAGTACCTGAGCTCCCACTTGCCGCCCGGGTGCCACGAGCTCCCATGTAGTGCCCTGTTGGCTGCCCCGATGGCGGGTGCTTCATGCGGCCGAGCCCTCCCTAGCCTTCATCAACTGCCGTGACCGAGTCACTGGCATCATCGGAGCCCGAGGCGTGCTTGAGCCTCCACGGTCATCACTGGCGGGTAGGTGAGCCCTCACACCATGCGTCTGACCCTCACCTCTGCTGATCATTACTTATGTGCCTTCGGTTCGGGTTTAAAGGCCACATGGAGTGTCCCGATCATAGTTGAGACCCCGGTTATCATTCAGGGACCCATTTAGTCGGTGTCGAGAGAGGTTCGGCCCCGGCCTTCGGAATTGGTCGATTTGTATTCGAGGATCTTCATTGAGACCTCGAGGCCCGACTACATATTGATGATCCACCCTTTTCAGCATTTTATTTTAGATATCAGATATGGTCCGTGCGAGGTGGAGTCCGTGTTCGGCCTCGATTGAATTTAGTACACCGGCGAGAAGTAGCGGCACGGTGCCAGCCTGATGCCATCACACAATCTGAGCGTGCGACAGCCTCTGGGATTCGGGCGTTACGGACGCCGGACCTCGGGCCCCATCCCGTGCCACGAGAAATTTAGGAGGGCCCGACGCTGGCGTTTGCGCTGGGGCTGAGCGGATCATCTCGCTGGGCGCCACCATCCGGGTGTCAGCGAAGGTACCAGGCAGCGCCTTCACCTGCCTCATTGTCAGGCCTCGCGGATCGAGGCCCATGTTCGAGACACCCCATTCAGGGAATCTGAATCTCGTAGCCGACCATTTCGGCGGAATTCGTTCTCACGGCGTTCACAGATTGATAGGCCCGGATACCGAAGTCGATGAGATTGATCGAGAGTATTCGCTCCTCCCAGGCTATGACTTCAGAGACGGTTTACTACCCAGAGAGTGGTCGCGGTTCCTACCCTCCATGACCTCTCGGGATGCGAGATGGTCACAGGAGATCCATTTCGGGATAGATAGCCGCTGAGGTGGCCTGATCGGTTATTCCTTGATATGAGATGCGCATACCCATGCGCGCAATGGGGGTTCTGAGATTGGGCCGCCTCAGCTGGCGAGTGGTTGGAGCTGCAGCCGAGGGATGCTCTGTTTGGTCGATCCTTTATCGGAGCGACTTCAGCCTCATATCGCGACCATCGACCATCTGCGCACACCTTATTCCCTGCAAGTGCATGAGAGGAGGGACTATCACCGGAGGCATTGTCTGGGATCTTGGGCGTTCACGAGTTTAGCCATCAGAGCACAGTGATGACCGCTCTGTGGGTTGAGGAGAAGTTATGGAGGGTACCTTGCATGAGAGGCATACCACTTCTTATCTTAGAGGCTTCTTTCCTATGTTCTTGGCGGATGGTTCCCGAGGAGCTTGGGATAGAGATGCGGAATAGGATGCACACACATGTAGTGCGAGTGGACAGTTATGATATGCCGTCCATTTTCCATATACCTTGGCCGAGACCCGGGAGGAGAGTCTTAGGATCGGGAGGCGATGACCACCATGCGGATGATATGCTCTTTGGGCAGGAGTCTGAGCCTCCGCTCTATTTGGTCGTTCCCTCAATCACCTCCGCTATTCAGCCAGAACACTGACCACTAGACCACTCAGGGCCTTCATATTCCGGCGCACGGTCACGAAGTATACACGTGTCATTTCGAGGAGATGGTGCGGAGTGATGGATCGCGATCACGCACACTAGCGGCCACTCGGCTGACCCGGCATGCGGCACATGACGAGAGAGATTGGCTCGGCTGAGGCGGCTTTAGGGCGATTTGTATTGCATGCTTCACGGATCGCGGCCCGCAGGTCTTCCTCGTGATCTGCCCGGAGAGGAGCACGCCTTGATGCGGCCTCGTTGGATCTCCTGCGCGGTGCGGTGTCACCACCACCACGGTGAGGTGGTTAGGTCTCTTACGATTTATGTATAGTTTAGAAGCTTTATCATTGCTACTAATTTGATTATGATTTTTGTATTAGCCATGAAAGTAAGCGTGATATGTTTTAATGTAGCTTATTATGCATGTATTAAACCATTTTATGGCTATATCAAAAACTACTCAGATTATATATATATATTCAAGTTTTTTTATATTGTGTTCTGTATTTATGTACAGTATATGTTTTCATAGAACTACATAATTAAATTGCTTCCAAATTGAACAATTGAATTGCTTCAAATTGAACAATTGAATTGCTTTAAGTGGATAATTGAATCATCATATTTGTCACCTATATATGCTAGAGCAAATGCCGTATGACACGATTTGTGTTAAGGTCATTTGTTCAGCCTCGACTTGGAAATTTCCCTTTATGCTGTTCACACAACTGCTCTAGGTGGCCGATGGTTATAAATTTGTGTACTCCTTCCACTTTTATGGTAACCGGCATGTTAATGACCTAGAATAGGTTGAGTTACAGGCAATTGAGACAATGTTTTCTTCCCGAAAAGGAAAAAGAAAAGAAAGAAGAGAGAAAGAATAAAATGCGTGGTTTTGCTTTGAAACCCGAGCACGGTCCGAGAGTTGTATGGCGAAAACCTTTGAAACCAGTGTGCTAAGCCTTCATTGGTTGGGAGTCATTGATTTGTGTTAGTTACATGGGTGGATAGGTAGAATTTAAGCGGGTGTGGGGTGCTTGATTTTCAAGTGGTTAAGTCGGGGTGAGCATGAGTTAAGTGGATGCTGATCCTTGCTGGTGGTGCTTTTAAGCTGTGGTGGTTGGGAGTCGTCGGTGGACCCCCGTTACATGGACTTTGGTGAAGTCGGTTTTAAAGCATTACGTACCCAATATAATTGAAAGCAAGAAGTGCTTGCTTGACCCTATCTGGTGTTGCGGGTTTAAGGCCATGTCAATGCTAGGTTGGGGAAACAAATTTTGCATTTATTGACTCAATCTAGATACCGAATGAACCATTAGACTTGGGGTGAAATCAAGTTGAAAATCATGGAGAAGCAGTGTTATTCTAAAATTTAATTATGTATGGATTTTTGTTCTATGTAGGTTTCAAATGTTGATTTCAATTGTTCACTTTAAAGTAATGTTGGTTTGTATATAAGTCTGATAACCTTTTGAATCACAGCCTTTTTGAAAATCACCACATAAATCCTGATTCTTATTTTGCATTGCTAAGGGACTAAGCAGCGTTTGGTTGGGGGAGTGTGATTAGTGTCAAAAGTACAATTTTGAACCCTATATTAGATAGGTTTTGAGTACTACATTGCATTAATCCTCTAATCATATAAACATTGATAATACATGTCATCTTAGTAACACTTATGCCATTTGGGGCATGTTTTGGATTTGTTTTGTAGGTATTTATGCACTTCTAGGCTTCAACCACAATGCAAATGATCAATCATGAGGTTGGAAGTTTAGTCTCAGCCATCAACAAACCCAAAAATCAATGGAAAAACAAAGAAAAAGTGGAGGAAATGAGATGCGAGTTGGTGAGACCGGGGCGAGGCATGCGGGAACAGCAAAACGAGGAATTTTAAACGCTTTGTTCGCAATCCAATTCGCAATCTTAGCGAATTTGTAAGCTGATATAGCGTTCGCAACATAGTAAATGAAGAATTTATTCAGCCCACTTCAGCACTGTTCCTTAGCGAAATTATCAGTTTTAAACTATCACAAAATTTCGCTAGCTTAGCGAAATTTACGCTAGTAAAAATTGCACCTTGAAATTTCCGATTTAAGCTACACTTGCCAAATTCGCTGGTTAGCGAAATTCTCTACATGGCGAATCGTGCCTCGTCATGCTGTAATTAATGTTGAGCGTAGCCAAACTTGGTTTGTGCAATTGTCATAACTTAGCCTGAATTTATTAGGGTTTTGAGTATTTTCATGCCTTGAGGAGGCTATAAATACCCTCATGTTTTGTAATAAGGAGGATAGAAGGTGAATACAAGTTTTGGTGATTTGTAAGTTATTTTCTTTTACTGCTTTGTAAATAAATTGTTTTATTTTTCTCTCTTCTCTCTATTTTCTCTCTTCTTTCTTTCACTTTCATTTGCCAAACACACCTCTTGAGGATGACAACTCGAGAGATGCTTGAACTAAGCCTCGCCAGCTGAAGAGAAGGGAGCTAGCTTGGTGTTAAGGGGTTAAGCATGTTGTCCTCTTATCTTAAAGTCACGGGTGAGTATTTATGGCCCTTATTTCAAAATTGATTTGCATAACATTGGGATAATTTATTGTCTTGGCGATACTCTCCATGCTTTAGATCCGGTCGCAGTAATGATGCGTGGCTCTTTAGATGGTCCTTACTTGCCTCACGAGGAGTAGCATTTACGTGTTAGGGTTAACCCCGAAATTAAGGGTTAAATAACATTGACTTTTATTGTTTGACGTCTACCACATACTTTAGGGTTCGAGTGCTCGGGTGAGAATGCATTTGTGATTCTTTAGATGGTCTTTACTAGCATAGAAAAATGATAAAGATATTGGGGTTTTAAACAAAGGGGCCATAAGCGCATCCTGTGTTACAGCTCACATAGGAGATAAAACACGAGGACATGTGTTTGCCCTAACATAAGTTGGTGACCTAAATCTTCAAAGTTTAATTTCTTCACTTTAAAATTCTGATTTTTTACCATTTCCGATTTTGCAATTTCCAGTTTAAACCATTTCTGACTTTTGACACAAATCAAAAGTCAAATAAAGCCTTACCTTCATGCCCTAATGCAAACCATTTCTAGGATGAAAACCCATCCCAGTGTTCGGCCTAGACCCTTTATCTTTGCGAGTAGCTTGACTACGTACGATGAAGTAGAGAACAGAGTGTATATAAATTTTGTTGATTTTAGCTCAGCCTACTGTGGCACGAATCACACCGACTAGGTAACACCCACCTCCTACTTACAATCTCATCTAGAAGCCATTGATGAATGGTCTTCGACGGAAGATATAACATTAAAAGCTTTTATAAGACAAAGAACGATTGAGTGATAACAAACACTTGTTCAGACGATTTGCTTGGACTCTTAGTCTGCATTTGCGATCAAAGCGCTGGCGTTAATAGAGTCTCTCGTTCATACGTTGTCAAGAAGATTCCAAACTAAGGTTTTATAAGAGTTTTCGCAAGTGTTTAGTATCGTACAATCCCATTGAAGCTAAGAGGGATTGAGGGTTGTTACCTTGAAGGAGGTGAGGTTTAGAACTCCATTATCACCCAGGAAATCGAATTCATGATTACTAGAACCTTGTCGTAAATGTGACTTGAGAAATAACACTTCAATTCTGAGGTTGGGATATCAAAACATAGAATCTCTTAAAGAATACAAGTTATAGAAACCAGGCGAAGATTACAAGTGATTAAAGCGAGAATCGGAGAAGAAAACTAAGTACTCTACTCTATGAACCTTAGAAAATTGAGCTTTGAAAGTTCAAGACTGGAAACTAGATTGGAGTCCCATAACTGCCTCAGTGGGCTTAAATACAATCCTCATTAGTGATCTCAAAGTGGTGGTCAAAAGACGAGCGTGCCCTTGCACCAAGATTGAAATTCTACTCATGGTCATTACAAGGTCTTTCAGGCTTGTAATGACCATGAGCTACACAAATAGGGTTTACAAAAACAAAATGGGTGTTGGTATGACATGGCTGAGGTCTACACCCAGTTGCGACACACCACATTAACCCAATGCTCTTACTCTTCGTCTTCCTCCTCTTCGGTAGGAGAATGCATCTTCATCTGATCATCCCGGTAGCCGAATCCCCTTCCAAATTAAGAGAAGGATCATCTATAACAGCGGGCTCTCCTCGTAGGATGTGACTCTCAACCCTAGAAAGCCTGTGATCCAGTTGCTTCTACTTACCCAGGATGCATTTGAACCATCCTTTGATTCTACGCTCCATCCTCTTTAAGGGGGATGTACTCATCGGACCAAGAGTTGACAACGATGAAGCCACAAGGAAATAATGGGAGGATGTCTTGGCGAGGCCTTGTGGGACGGCTCGGCACAGCTTACGTCTTGTTTGTGATGGGCTGACTAGGAAGAACTCTTTTTCTCTGCCCGGACCCCTTATCGGCGGCTTCCACCCGGGTTTGTAACAAGGGTCGGAAGGGGATGTGCACATTTTGATTGGGGACCTCGAGAAAGTCCCTCATAATACACCTTGTGCAAAGCATAGTCAATAAGTTTTCAGTCATTACGTCATCTGGCTTGGATTTCTTCGCACTTTAGGAAACTTCTCCTTTCACATCGGCTTCAAATCATATTGTGAATGACCTTATTCATCAATGCATACTCGAGCTTTAATTTCCTGGGATGAACTCCACTCGCACGAGCCCCCCCATGGTACAGGTTGGTGCCCATGGTATTTTCAAACAGTTTAATAAGACTCTATAATAGCTACAGGAGGGTAGATTCGGTCATGTGCGGTGGGGCGAACATAATTCAACGATCTAGCGATCGAGTCAGGGCTGACCATTAACTGCTTCCCCGAAATTGTAGTCTCCAACAAGGTGTCTACATTCTGATTCTCTCTCAAGTTGGAATTAGAATTCCACGACAAACGGTGTTAAATAAGCGCACTACCTCCACGGTAATTCTGATTGCAGTCTGAATAACTGACGAATGGGGTGAGTGAATAGAAATGTTTCAATTCTTATTCCCCGCTCATAGTGGAAACCCCGCCTTTCAATTGACTGGACCCACTTTTCTCGCTTTGATTATGATGATTTAGCAAACATAGCCTCATTATTTCATCTTCGCTCTCACTTTCTTCCTCACTCTCTGATAGGACCCTTTTAAACTCCTTTTCATTTTCTAATCTACGAAGTATCGACCTTTACGTTTTCTGACTTGTCCGCCGCAGAAGAGCTAGTGGCCTTTCCTTTCCTAGTGTTTTTCGATCTTGCCATAGATATGGCCAAAATAGAGAATATAGTGAGAATAGCCCATACATACACAAAAGTTTCCTATGACCATCTCAATGAGTATCGGACTTACCCTTTTCCGGATCGGGGTCGGGGAACCTTTCTCCCCCATACAGTTTTGGGGATGCCCCTAATCAGCGAGGAGCATGAACCACCAACCAAGCCACCCAACACAATCCATATTAACCACGGTGAAAATTCATTCGATTGCTCTCAGGAGATGGGAGCACTTACCACTCTACGAATTACAATCTTCCAGTCTGCGTCACGAAGAAGCTGTGGATGCCGGTCGGGCGATGGAGACACTAGGGTGAGCGTTTGACCTAGGGTTGCTTTGGTGAGAGGAGGATTAGGTTAGGGTTTCTCTTATATAGGAGTTGGGAAGGAGATGAAAGGGTTGAAAATTTTGGGAGAAAAACCCTTGAATGGCGGGTCACTAGCAGCCCAGTGGGGTACCCCGGTAAGTCGCGATCTTGGTACCAAAAGTGTCTTGTCGTTTTTGAGGTTGATGCAGGTACCCTTTGTTACTGCCACTTTTTTCAACTTTGGTACCAGTACCAATTTTTAGTGTACGGTACCACTTCCTAAAAATTTCGAATTCTCTACATTTTGGATTTCATTATATGCTCTTCTTTCAGCGCCGTACCCCTCCAAGCATAGGACTTATGTTTCTTGACGTAATATTAAACTCTCTTGGCACTTTCACGCTTACCTTGGAGTCATCCGTACTCCTCGTGATCAAGATTCCTAGGGTTCGAAAAGAATTGGCAATTCAGGCTCGAAAAAGGGATCATGAAAAGAGTTGGCTAAGGTATGATTTTAGAAGAGTTTATGAAAAATATGGCCTAAAATAATCTTTCAACTATGTATGGATGTTCCTCAAAGAATAAGATGCATGTAGTTGACAAGGAATGCTGAAACAATGCACAAGCTAAAGCAATAGCAAGCGAAAAATATGGAAGCTTGGCGAGAATTGATGACTTGTGTAGTTTACGGATATGAGTGATCTGAATCAAGATTATTTCTGGATAATAGAAAAGAATTTGGGTCAATATGGTCCCAAATATGAAAAAAAAATTTGTGCATGCATGTTATTGTGTATGTGCAGTGAAACTATATGGAGTGCATACATAAGGTCACATGGCTGCATACATCACAGGTCAAGTACCATACCCCAAAGAGCTGAAAATCGCAATTTTTGCATGCACTTAACCCCCAAAGAACACTGAATTGAACCAAATAGCATGCACTTAAATGGCTCCAACTAGTATATGCCCACCCCCACCATGGAAATAGGCAGTGCCCTCAATGCACACCAACGATACACCTCACAGAATATAAGAGAGAGCAAAAAATACGAGGTACAGAAGGGTTGCACTCTCCTTTATTAAAAAAAAATGACCGACTAAATAAATAATGAGTAAAGAAATGTAGGAAAAGGAAAAGAAAAACTATATACAAAAGGGTAGGAGAAAGATTATGCTAAAGGAACATCCTGGTAGAGCGGCTCTACCAGTTCCTCACTACTCTCCTGGTGGTCGAAGTTCTCAAGAAATGGCTTTAAGTGTTGGCCATTGACTTCAAGGTCCTCCCAGTACGGATTCTCGATCTCCACCGGCGCCATATGGGTAGCCACCTTCCCAGCGATGAAGGTCCAATCCACTTGAAACTGGGTTCACGGAAGATGTGAAAATGAGTTGTCTGACAATACCTTTTGGTGAGGTTCAAAAGTCTTCCCTTACGAGGTTCTTGTCATGGAATGGCCGAGCCTCTCTTTGTAGATCATGACTCTCATACGATTCAGCCTTAATTCATCGAAGGCTCGTTCATGCAGCGATCTCTGTTTACACCTTGCTTGAATCGAGTGGGTTTTAATGGCCCCGATATGCTGCGTGGCACCATTTCCCATAGGGAGATGACATGCGCGCCATAAGGCGACCTATAGGGAGACATACGAGAATAGTCTTAAAGAAATGCGGTAGGCCCAAAAGAGCATCGGTTAGTGAGCTGACCAATCGCTAGATTTAGGGTAACCGTTTTTTCCAAAATGTATTTGATCTCCCTATTGGCTAATTCGGCTTGACCATTGGTCTGTGGGTGGTAATCCGTGTAAACTTTGTGGGTGACTCCATATTTTTTTAACAGCTTTTCAAAGGGTCGATTACGAAAATGGAGCCCAGCATCACTAATGATTGCACGGGGCATTCTAAAGCGAGAAAAAATATGTTATTTCAAAATTTTCAAAACAACCTTGTAGTCATTAGTTCTTGTTTGAATGGCCTCCACCCACTTAGAAACATAATCAACTGCCAATAAAATGTAAAGGTAACAACATGAGTCCTCCCCCGATTGTGGCACGAGCCTGAGGTTTGCAAAAAATAAAACTGGAGTCTTTAAGCGAGAGTGGGCCAATATAAAGCTGGATTGCGAGTTTTGTCGTAGTTTTTCTTCTGGAGAAATGCCCTCCCACAAGCCCAGTGAGCGGAAGAAGGTGATACCTAATTTGATCGTCCTTGGATACACACCTTCTCATCAATTAGTCAGAACAGGATTTAAACAAGTATGGGTCATCAAAGTAGTATTTTTTTATATCCACCAAAACTTCACCTCTTTTTATTTGAGGTCCATTGGTGGAATACGTCTGTCACTAAATAGTTTGTAACCATACCATGGCAGGTTAATGAAGCGAATTTGCTTCATCGGGGGAAAAGATAATATAGCCTATGGGTAGGTAACCCCGGAAGGTTGTCTCGGAACTAACCCGAGATAGGTGATATCACCACATTCTCAACTCCTTCTTATAGATTAATGGTCAAGTTAAATTCTTGGCAGTAGGATCCACCTGGTGACGAGGTTTAGTATCTGCTTAGGCAAATTCACTGGTGATTGCGTGATCGTAAAATGGTTACATGAGACCCTACAATGTACGACCTAAACTTTTCTAGTGCAAAGGCCACAACCAAGAACTCTTTTTTCGTAGTTGTGTAATTAGATTGAGCGGAATCTAGAGTCTTGCGGCATAGTAGATCATAAAAGCTTTTTTATCTTCCCTTTGCCCCAATACAGCTCATATGGCATAATCACTAGTGTCACACATGATCTCAAAAGGGAGCTCCAAATTAGGAGATCGCATGATAGGAGGGGACACTAACATAGTCTTCAATTTATCAAAGGCTCCCTCACAAGCCTGTGACCATTCAAAGGTGACGTCCTTGGCAAGAAAATTACCTGAAGGGCGAGCTCGACCTTTGAAATCTCTTATGAATCTCCTATAAAATCCTGCATGACCAGAAACGACCGTATATCACTTGTACACTTATGGGTGATGTTTGAGATCAACTCAACTTTTGCCTATCCTACCTCTGCATTCCTTCTCTCGAGACTATGTGTCCTAACACAATCCTTTGTTTCACCATGAAGTGACACTTCTCCCAATTAAGCACCAACTTTTTCTCTTGACACCTCTCCAGTACCCTCCTTAAATTCTCCAGACATCCCTCATAAGAATCTCCAAAAACAGAGAAATCATCCATGAAAATCTCCAAAATGTGTTCTATCATATCACTAAAAATCCCCATCATGCACCTCTGGAAGGTTCCTGGTGCATTACATAATCCGAAGGGCATTTTCCTAAAGGGAAAATGTGCTAAAAGGGCAGATGAACGTGGTTTTCTCTTGATCTTCTAAGGCTATCTCAATTTGATTGTATCCTTAGTACCCATCTAGAAAAAAATAAAATTCATGCCCTGCAACTCTCTTCAACATTTGATCCATAAAAGGTAAAGAGTAATCTCTTCCAGATACTGCGTTGAGTTTCTATAATCCTTTGCACACCCTCAACTGTGGTGACCCATGTGGGAATTAGCTCATTATGTTCATTTACTACCACAGTGACCCCGATTTCTTGCAGGAACTACTTAGGTTGGTGACCCACTTTCTATGCAATGGGGTAAATACACTACATCCAGCTGATTTTAAGACCTCTTTCTTGACCACTTCTTTCATGACTGGGTTCAGTTGTCGCTGTGGTTGTCTAGAGGGTTTGACATCCTTTTCCAAGTGAATCCTATGTGTGCAAATCAAGGGGCTGATTCCCTTAATATCTGCAATTTTCCAACCTATGGCGATTTTATGGGTTCTCAATATTTCCAAAAGTTTATTCTCTTGATCTAACTCTAAAGAGGAGGATATGATCATCGGGAAAGTTTCTTCTACCCCTAGGAATGCATATTTGAGATGCGATGGTAAGGGTTTTAACTCAAGTTTAGGTGGTTTCTCTTCCGAAGGTAATACCTTGTCCTCAATTGGTGGCAATTTCTCAAATCTGGGCGCCCACCCATTTGCTTCCAATACCTGTTATGCTCTCGGTGGAATTACGAAACTCGGTCGGATGTGGTTACCTCCTCGACACAACTTGGGCTTACTAGACAAGACTTTAGAGGATCATCATATGAAACATAATCTACATAGTTTTGCACAACAGATACGATCATATTTACCTCACAGACGTCCTCATCATCCCCTATTTCCTTGATAACATTGAAGATATTCAAATTAACAGTCATGTTACCAAAAGATAACATCATTAGTCCCCCCCTACAGTGTATGATGGCATTGGCGGTGGCCAAGAATGGCCTACCAAGAATCACTGGGAACTAAGTCCCTTGATTCACCACAAGTTGAGTGTCGAGAACAACAAAGTCCACAGGAAAGTAGAACTTGTCTACTTGCACTAATACATCCTTCACTATCCCTCTAGGAATTTTCACACTATGGTCGCTAGTTAGGGTGATATTAGTCGGTTTAGCTCTCCTAACCTAAGTGACATACACCAGAGTATGGAAACAAGTTAACACTTGCTCCCAAAGTCCAGCAAAGCATGTCCAATTCCAATTCCCGCGGCTATGAAATAGTGGGGCTTCTGAATCTTTTGTATTTTAAAGGGGAGAGAGTGGTGTTTCTGGTCAAGGAGGTGGTATTTGTTAAGTCATGAATGCATCCTTGTTGACACCTAATTTTTCTTTTACGATTACCGCGAGTCTTTGGCTGGCATATGGCCGGGATTGCTTAATGGAATCCAATAAAGGAATGTTCACCTTAACCTGTTTGAACAACTCATAGATTTCTTAGTGATTGTTCACTTTCTTGGGGGCTCTCAACCTATGAGGGTATGGAGTAGGAGAGACATGGGAGGCCTTGTCTTTTTCTAGCTCAACATCAACAACATCTGCCCCAGGAACATGAAGCTTGTCAGACACCTCATCATCCCCTAGTGGTTCATTTTGTACATCTTGTATTGTTTCCTTGGGCTGAATGGTTTTGTCAATTATTTTTCCACTTCGAAGAGTGGTGATTCGTGCCACAGTAGGTGTACCCGGAATCAACAATATTTGTAACCTAAATTCCTATTGTCGTAGTGAAGCTACTGCAGTATAGTGGTTTTAGGGCCGAACTCAAGGATGGGTTTTCTTCGCGCAAAATGATTCACAGTTGATGTAAAATGGTGATTTCACTTTGGATTTGGGGTTTTTGTAAAAATAGTGTGATTATTGGTTTGAAAACTACAAAAAAATGAAATGGGAGATGTAAAAAGAGCTCAGCGAAGTCTCTCGGGCCCTTTGGGTTTGAGGTTTTTAGGGTGGCGGGGGTCCTCGGGCCCTTTTCCTCGCGTTGGGGAGGATGACCTATAGTCATTTCCCAAACCGGATCTTCATTTAGCCATAAAAACTGAACCCTAAAAGTTTTTCTCTTGAGATAGAGCATTTATTGGTCATTTATGTTTCAAAGCAGTAAAAACGATCCTTTGACCTAACCTGCAGAGGCAAATAAATGGCAACTAAGCAAGCCTCAGTGGATCTAGTGGTAAGCATCCATTGAGCCCTAAAAGCTTGCCAATCTTGTGTCGAAATTTTATCGAGAAGGATTTAAAGGCGGCGAGATACGAGAGACATAAATGATCATAACTGCATGCGTTGAAAATAGAGAGGACACCAGTTTACCTCGAGCTTTGTGATGGCTTTCCTCTTCAAGGATGAGGGGATTTAGCCAAGCATCCCTTGAGTTGTCATCCTCAAGGGGTGTTTGGCAGGTGAGAAAATGAAGGAAAAAGGGGGAGAAAATCATAGATAAGAAGAAAAAGCGGGAAAACTGAAAGCTTTGGTGCCAATTTTATTACATCTCCCTCCTCCTCTATATAGAGCTTGACTGGGGCTTATATACTACTCATAGTCAAGGGAAATTACAAAAATGTCTGAACTACCATCAATACATAGGGAATTGGATTTAGGAAAAGTCACAAAGGTCAGCGTAGGTCAAGCTGGAGCATCGCGAGTTAGAAAGTCCATGACCCTTGAGAATTTTTGTAGTGTTAATTTTCTTCGACTTGGCTCGATTTCCTTCGACTTACATTTGTGAGCTATAAGTTCGGCTTGGATTCTTCGTGCTTGGATTGGCTTGAACTTTGGCTTGATTATTTTGAAAAAACTACAAAAACAGCCACAAAATGCGATTAGTAGTATAGCCGGGACCTTGATGTGCCAATTGGGTTAATTACGTTGATTAGTACACAAAAAGTGCTTAAAACATGCGATAAACATGGCTCAAAATAGCACTTTTTGGGCACTAATCACACCCCCCAACCTACACATTGCTAGTCCCTTAGCAATGAAAGAAATAGAGAACAATCAAAACTAAATCAAAATTATGTTCACAAGACAAATGGTATTTCAAAAAGGTTGGGAATAAGTAATGCCTCATCTTCAATATGAATCACCAAGCTCCTGCACAATAACCATCTTGGGAGAATGAATGCCATACAGAATCAAGTTTCAGAAGAGTATCCAACCCAAGGGAATTGGCCTGAAGCTTCCACCAAATCTAAGTGTTTATGTGATCAGTTTTTAACAATAATATACTAAACTGCATTCCTCCACCCCAGCTGACCAAGCTATTGCCAAAACCTAGGACATTGACCAACCTAAATAAATTTTGCTCCACTCTTATTTCACACTTCTTTTTGTATCGTAGGGTGCAGTGCTGAGGACTCAACCTCACTAAAGTCCATGTAATGGGGGCCCACCGATGACTCCCAACCAATTAAGGCTTAGGGCATCAAGTCATAAGGATCTTTCGACCACTAACTCTTCAGGTTTTACCCCGGACTCCGAATGATTTCGAAACTCCAGCACCTACAACTCGCTAAACCTTACCCATCCACCCATGTAGCGAACACTAAGTCGGCGCTTTTCTAGTCTCTTTCTTTTTCGTTTTCTTTTTCTTTTTCTTTTAGAAGACTTCATTGGCCTTCTTCTCTAGAAAGGGGTCTCGACCTGGCCACAAGTGGTCAACGAAACTAGGGTAGGTTTTGCAAGGTAGGGGGGCTAAGCAGTTTCTTAGCTTATTGAAGAAAACTAATGTGTATTGTGTGTGTGGTTAGCTAAAAGTGGAAGAAGAAGGTCGAAAACCATGAGACTTCAACTGATCATCGACTTAATCATGCATGGAACTAGTCTAACATCAATAGCATTGAGTAGTGTTTCAATTTTTCAACTTGTAGGAAAGGCAAGACCACAAAAAAAAAAAAAAGGTGCAAAAATGGGCACAAATTTTTTTTTTTTTGGAGCTGAGAAAATAGGATGTATGGTATATATAAGAAAATATCACTATGTTTTCATCTTTACAAAAACAAACAAGTAGTTTCACAAAACGGAACAAAAGCCAAGCCACTAAACATACACAATGGGCTTTGCTCAAAAGTACAAGTGAAATCAAAAGTGTAAAAGTCACTTCCTTTGCTAACTCTCCCCCTAACCAAATATCACATTGTCCGCAATGGGTTTCGGATTGGAAAGTTAGTGGAGGAAGTGCTACCTCCTCAGCGTGTAGCAGGTGGAGAGTCGTCCTCATCTTGGACAGGATGAGGCTCTACTGGCGAAGTGGCTGCGACAGCTGCTGCTGCTAGCACATCAAGAGAGGCTGCGAGAGGCGGCTCCTCTGAGAAGGCGTATGTGATGGAGGATGGGCGAAGGGCACGGGCGGGCGATGTAGAAATCGAGGGTAGGCCCAGGTGACTCTGGATCTGCACAAGGATAACCTGATTTTATGCGAGTGCGACCTCGGTGCCACGTCGACCTCTGAAGCCCGGGTGTTGTATGGGCGGCCATGGGGATCTTGAAAGTGACCAGAGGCGCGGACTGTATCCATGATGGCCAGGATGTCCCGAGTAGATATAGTGATATGCTGTGGAGGTAGTGCTGAAGTGCTCGGGTAAGAAACATCTATAGGAGCTGTGGAACTGGGGGTCGAGGGCTCTAGAGGTGCAGAGGACGCAGGAGCGGTAAGTAATGGAGTAGGAACTGAGGATGCAGGAACTTGATGCTCCTCAGTATGCACTACTGGAGGTGGCCACTTCTCTACGGGGAAGGTCGGTAGGGTGGTCTCAATTTGGATACGGGCGGAAGGTGATAGGTCGGAGCAGGGCATGTCTGCCACCGGTTCAAGCGTAAGGATGGCCTCGCAGTCACGACGGTGCTCTAACCTTGGCTCAGCAGGGAAGCCGATGTGCTCTAACACTTGGCATAGGAGTCTCAGGAATAGGAGGGGTGTGGACTCAACTCTAGTCAGGTTCCTATGATGAACAGCAATATCAAAGTGTAACAGGAGCATAGCAGTAAGCTCGGTCGGGAATTTGAACGGGAAATCCTGAGATCTGGTTTAGAGCCTCGAGTAAGCTCCTCTCACTCTGAATTAACAGGGAAAAGATTAGGCAAGTAGTATGTGGTCCTATCGGGAACTATCTGTGACGACTTATCTGAATAAAGACGGTCCGTTGCTTCATTATCACAGGTTATGAGCAGACGACTCCTTGGTCGAGGATGGGGTGCTGCCTATAATCAGCCGAGTTAGCGGGACCGCCGGATGGGGCGAGTTACTATATCCGAGCTCGAGTATCCACTGGCCGGCCATCTATGGAGAATGGATAGATGTCGGGTTGGGCTCTTACACGGGAGGTCATCGTGTGGTAAAACTTCGGTGACCGCTCTCGAAGATAATAAGCGTGATGGGGTCATGAATGGATCCAAGGAGTACCTCTGCACTAGGCGCATCGAATCTCTGAGCTTTAGATCTTCGGCGAAGGCCGGGTGATCATAATAAATCTCTGCATCCACATCCCTCTCAACATAATCAATTATTCCTTGGAATAGGTACGCGAGTGAGTAGGCTCCCTTCTAATGATCGATCTGGGGGACGAATCGAGATGGATATCTCAATGAAACCATGAGTAGAGTGGTGATTGGGGCTCACGGGGGCCTAGAACCGAAGTTCTCACAGGTCGGATGTCCAGACCTCTGGGCCAATGAGGCCCCCTCCGGGATGGCCTAGGATGTGGCGGAGAGGGGGGAATGGGGCCAACTTAGGTATGTTACCTCCTCGGGCGGGCGGCGAAGCGGCCGTGGGTGGGGACTCTTTTGAGCGGCGCGTGGGCGACAAGAGCCGCGGTCGGGAGGGCGACGGGGGCCTCTTTGGGTGCGGCGGTGAGCAGGATGGCTAGGGTTGGGGCTGTGGTGGGAGGAGAGGCTTGTCTCTCATACTGGGCACGAAGTTGTGTCCTCCGCGCATCTTGACCATGGCTGGGTTGGAGAAGGAGGGGAAGAAAGGTTTTAGAAATGAATTGGAATGAAAATGAGAGAAAGGGGGGTTGGGGGTGTTAAATAGATAGTTTTGGGCCATTGAAGAGTTAAGCCCCATTATTATCCATAAATATGGTGGTTAGCAGTTGTGGCTCAAAAATTCTGGAAAAATTAATGGAGCGCGAAGCGAGTTGCGGGAAAGTGAAAGGCAGGAAGAAGAAGATGAAACAGTCTGGCGCAGTAAGAATTTAACTGAGTCATAAACACAAATTTCACAGCACAAAACTTTAACAAACTAACTTTGTAAGACAAAAAATTATGAAACTCTGGTATAAATGAGAAAAAATGCAAAAGAAAACAAAACTAAAGACACGAGGAAAAAGAATTAAAAGAAAAGGAATCACAACTAGAACTTAAAATAAAACACAAAAAATTCTAACAAAAAATTTTAGTGACCTCTGAGATACTGCAGAAGCCACTCCCGGCAGGTAGTCTTTTTGAATTCAAGAAATTCGGAATCCTCATGTCTGGCGAGTGTTATCTTTGCATTGGGTTTCAGTCTTTGCCCATTGACCTTGAACACCTATTGTCTTTAGGTTGTGGTCCATGATCCATTATGAATTCTCCTGGATGGTGAATGGCCCATTCCATCTTGACTTAAGCATTTGGAAAAGGTGGAGCTTGGGTGTTGACGATGCCAGTCTCCTTTTTGAATTTTCTGAGCTATCGATTGATCATGCCACTTCTTTGGCTTTATCTTTTGCAATTTTAGAAGGTTAGTAGGCATCATTCCTCAGATCTTCCATCTTGTTGATATCAGGCCTTTAGACCCGACTCGCACATATCAGGTTCGAGTTTTTCCTTGCCCACCATGCTGCGTACTTCGATTTCCACGGGCGGATGACATGCGTGAGCAAGTCATCCATTTTCGGTCCATTTTTACGATTGATTTCTATCTAAAAGGGTGGTTATATGTAGAAGCGAGGAATAACTCACCAAGCGCTGTACGGGAAATTCAAGAGAGGATGAGTAGAAGAGGAAGCTGAGAAAGTGGTGGCGGGAATGGCTTGTGGAAGTGAATGATGTCGCAACAGGAGAGGTGCACGAGGAAGAAAGGACTGATGCCGCGACGCCTTAACAATAATGAAGAATCACGTAAAGTGTAACCTGAAACTCCGATTAGCGACATAAGGGCAATTGAAGAGCGAAACCTGGCAGTCATACTTGAAACTCCAGTGAGACATATAGTGTAGAGACAAGACATGATGTGTGACACCATTTCGAGTCGCGACGGAGGTGAAGAGTAGAAGCGGTATGGGCATGGAGTCGTGATAGAATGAAGTGCGACATAAGATTTTCAAGGTGAACATCGAAGTCGCGACGTTAGAAGAAGGTCTGACATCGACTTTGAATCGGGGGTGTTCTAGAGTGGAGTGTCAGAGCCGACTTGCAAGGGAATTAAGGTCGCGGCATCATTTTAGGGTCGCGACCGGAAGATGAACCTTCTTTGGGAAGAATGGATGAGTGATTAGACAGGCGATGTAGCGACCAAATAAAAGCTTCTGACGTATCTTTGAGTCAGCGAGGTCACGACAAAAGAGTCAAATTCGCGACATAGGAAGAGCAAAGGATGCTAAAGGCAAGTCGACCAAATAAAAACTTTCTGCGACAAATGCTTAGACAAGCGATGCGACAAAGAAGATGAGTCATGACATTAACAACCAAATGGGCCAGTTAATCCACAAATCCACGAGCATTAAAGTTAGAATGACTTGAACCACAAATAAGTAGCTGCTCTTTGAAGGAAAGCAACTTTTGGCGACTCGAGCAGGGATCTGGGTAGCCTAGGCTCATGTATTTTAATTTTCTTTTCCTTGTTTTATTTTAAATTAGATTGTTATTTCTTTCCAAATTTTGGATACGGGCGTTAGCATTAAAGTAGAAGTTGAATGCGGAATTCTTTCTTTCAAATTACTACAGATAAATGCGAATTCGAGGACAAATTTTGGAATTTGGATTTCAGTGTCCAGATCTCTGATGGTTCTCTTGATGAAAGCTAAATTGTAGTGTGTAATAAAGTAATTTAGAAACCCGACTTCTGAATAGACTACATTGTTAGAATTTATCTTTCCTGTAGAAATTTATCGAGAAATTTCACGAACTTAGGTTTATAAATCTACTTGTTGGTTACAGATAATGCGTATATAGTCCCAATATCAGTGTCCTATACCAATAGGATTGTTTCATGCCGTTTCCGGGAGGCCCTCTAAGTGACATAGAGAGGCATTCCCGAGAAGTAGTGAACAATTTCTCAGGTATCACGGGGGCGATAATGGAAGTCCTAATGAGCTCTGTTAAGTATGAAGTCGATAAATCGTCTTCTCACTTGAAATCAGATTGAGTTGAATGACTTATCAATTTAAAAAAAGCGGAGAGTTCACCTCAGTTCCAGACGGTAAGTTCAATCCCATTGTTGCAAGGATCTAATCAAAGGAAAGGATATTTGTTGAATTTTGAGGAAGAGGAAACCGAGTAAAAGTGTAAACCCCATGCTATACCTATGTCTTAGGAGCTAAGGTTTCTGGAGTCCATATTCGAGGTATGAAGTATTGAAAAGAGAAAAATATCGAATAAGGCAACCCAGATTAAAGTAGTTATCTAATCCCTCTCTGTCTTGAAGAATCAGAGATATTAGATGATGAAGCAGTCTGTAAGGAGATCCATTACTACCCTATTCCTTGGACGGGTTTTAAATCACATGGTTCATGAAGCAAAGTTACGAGTAGTGCGAGGAATTGATGTTTCACAATAAGCGGTATTTTCAATGCTCCCTTTAAAGATAGTAGTCAGTCTGAATTTGTTATTTTAGATTTTCGGTTTAATTCGTTTATTTATTAAGTCACTTTTCTTAGTTTTATTATTTTAAGGTTTATAAGAATATTTCAATTGCCTATCAAAGTCAAATAGTATAGAGTTTTGGTAGTCAGGGTAGTTGATTGAGAATTCTTGAAAGTCTCTGTGGGATCGATATCTTGACTTAAATCGATTTACTACTTGTTATTTGTACACTTGCGACATCTGGATCAAAACCCGGAAAGAAAATGATTTACTCTTAAGGAACCCGCTTTTAATCAGTACAATAGATAAGGAACACAACAAACAAGTTTCATGGCATTATTGCTGGGGATTAGATAATAGTCCTTGAGTAATAACGCTATAAATTTGTATAGGTATTTTGGTCCATGATTAGTGTCCAAAAAGTACAATTTTGAACCCTATATTAGATAGGTTTTGAGTACTTTTTGATCATTAATCATGTCATATATCCCAATTGAAGTGTTCATGTCATCTTAGTAACACTTATGCCATTTGGAGCATGTTTTTGGTTGTTTTGTAGGTATTTATGCACACTTCCCAGGGCTTCAACCACAATGCAAATGATCGATCATGAGAGTTGGAATTTTAGTCTAAACCATCTGACAAACCCAAAAATCAATGGAAAACAAGGAAAAGTGGAAGAAATGAGATACGATTGAAGACGCAGTAGGAGGAATCTGAGCGACAAAGCGGGCAATTTAAGCAGCTTTGTTAGCCAATTCGCAATCTTAAGATTTGCGACAAGCTTCATAAGCAGTTCGCAATCTATTTTACATTGCGAAATTCGCTAACCAACTTACCTTTGTGCGATTCGCAGAAATTAAGCTTCTCACATAAATTCGCTAGCTTAGCAGGAATTTATTAGCTAACGAGAGTCGCAACCTTGCCAATTAGCTAGAACCTTGGTCGCTCTGACATTGCCCAGGTCGCTAATCATTTGCCAATTTACCGCTAGTCGCGAAATTCTTCACCTATCTTGAAATTTGCGAGGCCTAAATCATGCTCTATAGTAAATGCAACCGCCTTCCAAACTTGGTTTATTACCCAATTGTCCACCATAACTTAGCTTAAGTTGCTAGGGTTTTGGTATTTTCATACCTTGAGGAAACTGTACCAAGCCACTCTTGTTTTGTAACTGGGTGGGAGAATGGGAGGAACAATTGGGGAGAAGATATTTTGTAAGTTTTATTTTTGTAGTAGGGTTTTTAGGTTTTGCTTTTATTTCTTTTTCTCTCTTCTCTCTCTTCTTTCTCTCTTCTCTTTTCAGCTCGGGTGCAAACACACCTCTTGGGGATGACAACTCAGAGATGTAGTCAGCCTCCTTCCTTGAAGAGGGAGAGGAGGATGCCCACCTAGCTTAGTGGTGGGGTTAAACATGTTGTCCTCTTGTACTAAAAGTCACGGGTGGTGTATTTATGGCCCTTATTTTCAAAATTGATTTATAACATGGGATATTATTGTCTTGGCCAATACTCTCCATACTTTAGATCCAGTGCTTAGTGACAGAAACTGTGGCTCTTTAGATGGTCCTTACTTGCCTCTGAGGTAGCATTTACATGTTAGGGTTCTTCAAATTAGGGTTAAATAACATTGACTTTTATTGTTTTGTCCAATACTCTCCATACTTTAGGGTTCAGTGCTCGGGTGAGAGATGCGCTGTGATTCTTTAGATGGTCTTTACTGGCCTCCTAAAAATGATAATGGAGATATTAGGGTTTTAAACAAAAGGGGCCATAAATTGCATCTGTGTTGACTCATAGGAGGATAAAACGAGGACATGTGTTTGCCTAGCTTGTCAAGTTGGTGACCTAAATCTTCAAAGTTTAATTTCTTCGCTTTAAATTTCAGTTTTACCATTTCCGATTTTGCAATTCCGATTTAAACCATTTCACGACTTTTGACACAAATCCAAAAGTCCAAATAGAAAGCCTTACCTTCATACCCCTAATGCAAACCATTTAGGATGAAAACCCATCCGTGTTCGGCCTAGACCCAGCTATCTTTGCGGTAAGCTTGACTACGTTAGTAGGAACAGGTGTATATAAATTTTGTTGATTTTGGCTCGACCTCTTGTGGCTGATCAAATGGCGCCGTTGCCGAGGCGGTGTAAACTACTTATGGTAAGTTGAAGAGTACTTGTGATCCCATCACAAGTGAAGGTAACTTTTACCTCTTTTGCAACTCAGTTCACGAGAGGCTATGATTTGCTTAAACTGCGATGGCACCTTGTTTGATTCCAGTTTTTCATTCGGTCGATTTGTTATTAGTTAATTCTAATCTTTTTGCGGGTTGTTTGTTGCTCTTTGTTGTCTCTTTGGTGTGTAACAGCTGTGTATGCAACAGTGGGATGAGACACTTAATTAAATTTGAATAGGATTAGTACACAACTTGACCTAGCTGAGTAGAGTTAGTGTACACAGCATTCATGGATCCCATGCACGAGGAACAACAAAGTCAACCGGGAACCTGATGAATCAAATGCATATAGAACCATGAGGATCACATCCACCCTCCTAGAGTTAGTGCCCCATCCTGTATCATTCCTCCTGCTGAAGATGTAGCAGTGAGGCCTTATTTGGTACCCCTACTCCCCACATATCATGGTATGGAAAATGAAAATCCATACACTCACATAAGGGATTTTGAGGAGGTATGCACTACCTTCAAGGAAGGCATGATGGATATGGATTTGCTGAAACTAAAGGCATTTCCATTGACCCTCAAGGACAAGGCCAAGATATGGCTCAATTCATTGAGGCCACAGAACCATCGAGAAATTAGAAGAATTTGAGAAATTGCGGGCGAAATTCTGAAGAAGTTTTTCGATTACTCATAAAACCAATGGTGAAAGAACAAATTTACACCTTTACATTTCGGGATGGTAGAGATTTTATCGGTGTTAGGAAGGGGTTTTTTAGAGACCATCAGTGCATGTCACGCCCATGGCTTTGACACATGGATGTTAGTGAACCACTTCTATGGTTGGTGTCTCACGCCATGAGACAACTCTTAGAAACATGTGTGGGGAGACTTTTAAGCAAACATCCTGATGAAGCCATGGATTTCTTAAATTCACGTGGCTGAAACTTCTAAGGAGTTGGGATAGACCCAACCACAGAAACGGATGGATGAAAACCACAGTCAACCAAAGGGGGTGGGATGTATGCCTTTGCACGAAGATATAGAAATGAGAGCTAAGTTTCCACCTAGCCGGGAAGGTAGAGGAGCTTGGTCGCGGCTCCATGAAGTGCGGCGGTGGTATGACCTTTGCTGTGATCAAATTTCCGATCAGCCTGATAAGAGAGCAGTGTTCCATGACCCCTGCAGTGAAGGATTTGATGTCAGAATGTGCACACACTGTAGGACAATTCAAGCCCCAACAATCAAATGCTCCTTATGGGAATACTTACAATCGATTGGAGGAATCACCACAACCTTGCATGGGACCAAGCCCCCACATGTGCCACGGGACGAGCCTCGAGTTTAGTTCCCCTCACGGTCTGGCAACCACCATCCTCTTCCTCCAGTAGAGCAAGCCATATTGAATTTGAGTAAGGTGGTAGGCGCTTTGTTGAGGAACAAAAGGAGTGTGCTGAATTGGCACAAAGTTGATATTTGTAAGTACATTGAATAAGAGAATAGATGGGCTTGAGAGCAATCTCAACCAGAAATTTGATAACCTACAGTATTCAATTACAAACATTAACAAGTTGCTAGAGATACAAGAGAAAGGGAGGTTTCCATCACAAACAGTTCCAAATCCTAAGGGGATTCATGAGGTAGGATCGGGAATGGATGAGGTAAAGGCCATAATCACCCTGAGAAGTGGAAAAGAGTTTGTTCAACTTCCTATGCAAAACCTGTTGTTAAGAACCTAGGCAGGGAGAAGGAGAATTGCAACACAGGCCTATTCTCCTAGAGGAAGATTTATTGAAATAAGTATACTACCTCCATTTCCACAGAAGCACTTAGAGGTAAAGAAGAGAGGCATCTCAACAAGCGGGCATTCTTGAGGTTTAAGGCAAGTGAAGGTTAACGTACCTTTGCTAGACCCTAATCAAACAAGTTCTGCATACAAAATTTTTTGAAAGATCTTTGTATAATTAAGGTTAAGGCATTGAGAAGAAGGCATTTCTCAAAGACATGTGATTACCATAATTCAAAGCAAATACCACTGTTAAATACAAGATCCACAGTTCTCCCCATGATACAGTCAATATTGGTGGGAATTACTTAAATAAGGCATTGCTAGATTTAGGAGCGGTGTGAATCTTATGCCATTTCGGTATACATGCAGTTAAGAGTTTAGGTGAGCTTAAACCTACACTCAATTACACTCTCATTGGCCGATAGATCGTGAAAATCCCTAAGAGGGGATGGTTGAGGATGTCTAGTTAAGATAGGCAAAATTCTACTACCAGTGGGTTTTGTGGTACCGACCTTGAACCAATTTATAGTGAACCCAATCGTATTGCCAATCATCTTAGGAAGACCATTTCAGCCCACTTTATGATGCAATCATCAATTGCCGAAATGGAGTCATGCAATTAACTTTTGGTAACATGACCATGGAGTTGAATATCTTTCATTTGAACAACAAACATGAGTTGCTAGAAATGAAAATCATATAGCGTGAGGTTTATTTGATTGATCGGTGTCGCAGTACAAAGGTGCTAAGGAAAGCAGGAGTGATCAACGGGATGAAGGAGAATTGGTCTGCCAACAGCACCAATTGCAAGCCAATTGCTCGAATCCCTCTTAGTTCAGACGGGTCCAACTTATGGCCGATATCATGGAGCCGTGAGCCCCTTTGCATGGGTTGAGGAGATCATCCTCCTTGACCCCCTTGAGTATTCGAACTCTGGCTTTGGTTCGGTGTTTTCTAAAACCGGATTCAGGTTCACAAATTTTAATTTTGTCTTATATTAGTTAGTGCATTAGTCTTAATAATTTTTCAAAAATTTTTAACAGCAATTTTTCTTTTCATTATAATTTAGTTTGTATATAGAAAATAGTATATTTTTAAATAATCATAGTATTATAGTAAATTTGCTAACAATAATTTTTAGTTATATTGTTATTTAATATTAGTACTTAATTTTAAGAATTTTTGAATGCAGAGAAAGACCATGCAGGCGAAGTGTTGGGCTAAGCGAAAAATTGAGTGGGAGAGACTCTTAGAGGTACCATCTTTGCCTTATAAAAACAAGGAGGGTTGGCCTCAAAACACACTTCATATTCTCCCTCCCGGCGTGCCACACAGGCTCCCCTTTGCCGTGCCCCAAGCTCCCACTTCTTAGTCGAGCCATTTTCCTCTGCCGCGTAGTGCCCACCGCATCCCGGCATTGTCGCCTTGAGACCACAGGTTGCCCCCATTTGCCCGCCATCTCTACATCGACCCTTTGCATCATCGAGGCCAGCGGTGGCCAGAGCCTCCACGGTCGGCTTGCCTGAAGAAGCGTTAAGCCTTCACCACCTGCACGCGCACTAGGCACGAGCCGTCAACTACTTGAAGTAATACGGTTCGATGCGGTTGCCACGCCCGAGTCCTTGGTATTCTGAGCCACGATTTGTTTGGGAGGCCCATTTAGGTTCGATCAGGCCAGATTCGGTGAGGGTGTCGAGAGAAGTCCAGTGACCTTCGGAGAGATTCGAGGAGGTATTGAGCTTCGGTCAGTCGAGGACCCAGCTACATATTAGGGTGGTCTACGCATTTTATTGATTTATTTTATATCTCGGATATGGTCGTCTGGAATTGGGTCTGTGTTCGACCTCGGGTGATTTAGCACACAGGAGCAGAGGCCTTGACACGGTGCCGACACGGGTACAGCACCGGTGCCATTACCTGTCCCGAGGCCGTGCACGGCGAGCCTGCAGGATGAGGTCTGACGCGTATGGGAGACCCCGGGCCCCATCCCTGTGCCTCGGAGGAGGCTAGGAGGGCCCAGGCCTTCCAGCGGACCCGCCGGACGGGAGAGTCATCATCTTCTCGACCGCCACCATCACTTAGGTCGCGTCGGCGACCCCAGGGCAACACCTTCACCTCAGCTATCACCGGCCTCGCGGATCGGGCGGCCCATGTTAGAGGACACCATTAGGGAATGCGGATATCGTGGCCAGGCCATTTTCGGCGAAGTCGTTCTCTGACGTTCTGGGTTGATAATGAGCCAGGATACCGGGGTCGATCGCGATTGATCGAGAGGTGTCGGCTCCTCCATTTATGACTCGAGACGGTTTTGCACTACCGAGAGTGGTCCGGCGGTTCCTACCATCCATGACACTCTCGGGATGCGGATGGATCCACTTTGAGATCCCATGCCGGGATAGATGGCCGTAGGGTGTACTCGATCAATGATTTATTTAATGACCTTAGTTGTGCATACCGCAGCGCAATGCGAGGTTATAGGGTGGGCCCACCCTCCGCCCAGAGCGATGGTTCGAGCACTGGCCAGGGATGCTACAATTTAGATCCCAGGTCCTTTATCGGAGCGGCTTCCGCCTCGTATCTTTGATCATCGACCATCTCTTTGCTTTGCTTATTCCCTCTGCTGACATTATGTGTGCGGAGGAGGGACCTATCTGGGGCATTGTCTGGATTTCGGGCAATTTCTGGTTTAGACCATCGGTGGTAATGACCATTTCTTTGAGTTTGAGGAAGGTCCATAGGAGACCTCGCACGGCGGGAGGCATACCACTTCTTATCTGAGGCTTCTTTCTATGTTCTTGGCGGATGGGATTTCGGAGGAACTGGGATGAGATCTGAGACAGGATGCCTACATGTAGTAGCAGTGGACCGGGTTATGACTATGCCCGTCCATTTCCATATCGCCAGCTGAGACGGGAGGAGGTGCCGGATCGGGGGAGAGTGATGACCACCATGCGGATGATATACATCCCGGGCAGAGATCTGAGGCCTCCCACTCCTATTTCGGATCGTTTCCTCTCCATCTCACTCCCTTTTCCTTCAGAAATTTGCAGCCCCTACAGATTCTCCCGGGCCTTCCTTATTCCCAGCACACAGTCCACGGAGTATATACACATGTCGGCTCGAGGAGATGGGTACAGGTGATGGATGCGATCTACACACTACGCCGACCACTCGGGCAGCCCGGTATCTCGACACATGACGGAGTGCTTTCGAAGTACAGAGGCCACTTTGGGACGGTGCCATTCCATGCTTCGTAGATCATGACCCGTCTGGGTCTTCCTCATGATCTGCTTGAGAGGGAGGGCACGCCAGCGATGCGACCTCATTGGATATCCACGGTAGCGGCTGCGGTGGCTTCACCACCACCACCACCACAGCAGTGAGGTGGTTGGGTTCTTTTGATTTATGTATAGTTTCAGCTTTATCAACTGCCTACTAATTTTGATTATGATTTTTTGTATTAGCCATAGTAGAGCGTGATATGTTTGTGTGTAACTGTTACGTATTAAGCCATTTGGCTATATCAAAGCTACTCGGATTATATATATATATATATTCGACTTTTTGCATATTGTGTTTCTTTATTGTCCTATGTACAAGTATGTGTTTTCTTTCAAACTACACAATTGAATTGCTTCAAATTGAACAATTGAATTGCTTCAAATTGAACAATTGAATTGCTTTAAATTGGATAATTGAATCATCATATTTGTCACCTATATGCTAGAACAAATGCCATGCTTGAAACAATTTGTGTTCAGTCACTGTTCCAGCATGCTCAACTTGGAAATTTCCCCCTTTATGCTATTTCACTGCTTTGCCTCTAGATTGCTTCAATAGGTTTGTAAATTGTATACCTCCTTCCACTTTGCATTGACCTTAGAGCATGTTGACAACCTGGATAGGTTTGAGTTACCCACATTTGAAGACCAATGTTGTCTTCCAAAAGGAAAAGAAAAGAAAAAGAAAGAAGAAGCAAGAAGAAAAAGAAAAAGAAAAAAAGAAAAAAGAAAAATAAAGTCGTGAATTTTTGCTTTGAAACCCGAGCACGGTCCGAGGGGTGTATGGCGAAAGCCTTTGAAACCCGATGCCCTAAGCCTTAATTGGCTGGGAGTCATCGATTTAGTGTTCGTTACATGGGTGGATAGGTGAAGTTTAATGACTTGTGGATGCTTAATTTTCAAAGTCATTGAGTCGAAGGTGAAGCCTTTAGAGTTAGTGGTCATTGATCCTTTTTGGCTTGATGCAAGCCTTAATTGGTTGGGAGTCTCGGTGGACCCCGTTACACGGACTTTGGTGAAGAGTCAGTTTTAAGCATTTGCACCCCTACGATGTAGTTGAATTAAGAAGAAAAGTGTAACTAGCCCTATCTAGGTTGTTCCAGCAACTTAAGGCCATGTCGGTGCTAGGTTGGGGGAGTGGTAATTTTCACGAGTTTATTGGCTTTCAATCTGGATACAAAGGAAATGAACCATTAGACTTAAATTAAATCAAGTTGAAAATCATGGAATTAGTATTGTTCTAAAATTGTTCTCTTATAGATTTGAGTCTTTCATATAGGTTTCATATTTTAATTTCAATGTTTGAGTTTAAAATGCTCATATATATGCATATCAACCTTTTTGAAATATCAACCTTTTTGAAACACAACCTTTTTGAAAATCACCATATGCATCTCAATTCTTATTTTGCATTGCTAAGGGACTAGCAAGCGTTTAGGTTGGGGGTGTGATTAGTGTCCAAAGAACACAATTTGAACCTATATTAGATAGGTTTGAGTACTTTTGATCATTAATCATGTCATATATCGATTAGTGTTCATGTCATCTTAGTAACACTTATGCCATTTGGAGCATGTTTTGGTTGTTTTGTGTGGTATTTATGCACTTCTAGAAGCTGCTTAACCACAATGCAAATGATCGATCATGAGGTTGGAATTTTAGTCTCGACCATCGACAAGCCCAAAAATCAATGGAAAAACAAAGGAAAAGTGGAAGAAATGAGATCTGAGTTGAAGACAGTGAGAGGAATGCGAAACTGACAAAGCAGGCAATTCGCAACTTTGTTGGCAACCAATTCGCAATCTTAGCGAATTTATAATAACTTCATAAGCAGTTGCAATCTCGGCTACATTCACGAAATTCGCACACGCTGTGCGATTCACGAAATTCGCTTCTCACATAAAATTTCGCTAACAGCGAAATTTACTAATATGAAATTAGCAGCCTTGCCAGAATTTCGCTGGGAACCTTATGCCAAAATTCGCTGGCATTGCCAAGGTCGCTGAATGTGCCAGATTTCGCTAATTAGCGAAATTCTTCACATGCGAAATTTGCGGGCCGCCTCGTCATCTTTGTGTAATTAATGCAACCGCCTTTAAACTTGGTTTATTACCCAATTGTCTTATAACTTAGCTTAGTTTGCTAGGGTTTTTGGTATTTTCATACCTTGAGGAGGCCTATATAAGCCCCTCTTGTTTTGTAACCTGGGTGGAGAATGGGAGGAACAATTGGGGAGAAGATATTTTGTAAGTTTTTATTTTTGTAAATAAAGTTTTTTTTAGGTTTTGCTTTTATTTCTTTTCTCTCTTCTCACTATTCTTTTTCCCTCCTCCTTCTTTCTTTTCCACTTTCCCCCGGCTGCCAAACACCTCTTGAGGATGACAACTCAAGAGATGCTTGGCTAAACCTCCCTTCCTTTGAAGGAAGGCTGAAAGCAGTGGTGGGGTTAAGCATGTTGTCCTCTTGAACTAAAAGTCACGGGTAGGTATGTTTATGGCCCTTATTTTCAAAGTCGGTTTATAACATGGGATGTTATTGTCTTCGGCCAATACTCTCCATGCTTTAGATCCAGTCTTAGTGACGGTGCGTGGCTCTTTGAGATGGTCACTTACTTGCCTCTGAGGTAGCATTTACATGTTAGGGTTCTTCAAATTAGGGTTAAATAACAGTGGCTTTTTATTGTTTTGGCCCAATACTCTCCCATACTTTAGGGTTGGGTGCTCGGGTGAGGGTATATTGTGATTCTTCTAGATGGTCTTTAGCCTCCTAAAATGATAATGGAATGTTAGGGTTTAAACAAAAGGGGCCATAAGCTGCATCTGTGTTGACTCACATAGGAGGATAAACCGAGGACATGTGTTTGCCCTAGCTTGTCAAGTTAGTGACCCTAAATCTTCAAAGTTTAATTTCTTCACTTTAAATTTTAGTTTTACCATTTCCGGTTTGCAATTTCAGGTTTTAAACCATTTCTGACACGACACAAATCGAAAAGTCCAAATAGAAAGCCTTACCTTCATGCCCCTAATGCGACCATTTCTAGGATGAAACCCATCCCGTGTTGACCTGAACCACTATCTGCGGTAAGCTTGACTAAGCGATGGCCAAAGGAAACTGGAATTGTATATAAATTTTGTTGATTTTAGCACATTCTTGTGTACGAATCGATCCATCAGGAAAGAGGTGAACAAGTTTTGGCGCAGATTCTGGATCAGAAAATTTGGTGAATCAATATTACGACTGGCGAAATACTAGTTTGGACATAATTTATAAAAAGAAAATAGAAAATTTGCAAAAATATGATTCAACAGTAGTAGTTTAGCAAGCTATTGAAATTTTTGTAGAGCTTTTCATATTAAATACAATTTTGAGTATCACTGACTCCATTTGATCTCGATGTATAATTTAGAGTTAATTCATGCACGGGGAAAGCGGGAAATTTGAATTGTGCCACTAGACTTTAGGTGAAAGAACACTTAGAGGGCTAAGAAAGTTGAGTAAATAAGCGGAGATGGCGAGACGAAAGATTGGCCAAGACGTCCAACCGAGTGTGTGAAGTACCTCGAGAAGCGAGACACTGGAGGACCTGGGAGACCGAGTTATCAAGATGAATACTTTCATTGATGACAACCCGGTGATAGATGCTAGAATTTTGAGCTAAAGTCAGCCGATCACCATGGTTTTAACGAGACGATTCACAGGTCACCTCTGAAGATCGACGAACACTTGGACGGTTTTACGAGAATGGCTAATACGATTAAATTGGAATGAGCATGAGACCAGAAGTTATTAAGCTGCAGTTGTTTCCATTCTCTTTAAGAGATATCATTTTGCATCATGGTTTGACTCACCCACCATATGGTCTGGTAATACATGGGAAGGGCGATGGAAACTTACAGCCGAATTCTTTCCCTCCGTCCCTCCTTACGAACTGAAGAGGAAATTACTACTTTCAAACAAGGGGAAGATGAGAGTCACATTACCTTTGCTTGGGAGAGATACAGAGGCTGCGAAGAGATGTCCATACTTGCGGGATGGGCACGAAGACACAAATGGACATCTTCTACCACTCCATAGATTATACCTCAAGGTATAATCGTCTGACTTGTGGCGGAGCATTCGAGAAGAAGGCGGAAGAAGCAAGGCGGTGATCGGGGATCTTGCTGGTGGCTTGTGAGACCTCATACGAATCCTCGGGAAGCGGCAAACGAGAACTAAAGGAAATGGAATGATTAGTGAACAAGATATATGCCGTAGAGGCGAAGTGGATGCATTGATGCATCGGTTGGATAAAAGAATGCACTCTGCAAATGAGATAGGGCTTGATGGAAGAAGGAAGAGTAAATAATCTTTGAGAAACGCGAAAGAGAGGGTTCCTATCTGGTGGAGGAGGCTAACTATTTGAGCAGGCCTGAGCATATCATTTCAAATTTCTTGACACACTGACCCATTTATACCCAGCATTAAGGAACCATGAGAATTTCTCTTATGGTGGAGAGGCAAACGTCCCAAGACATGGTAAAAGCTTTTAAGCAAGGGTATATCGCCCAAGGTTCCAGCGGCGATAGCAGTGAGAGAGCGAAATGATATCGAATTAAAAGGACTCGGACCTTTGAAAGGCCAGGATCTTTGCAGTTCATGGGGGAAAATAAAAAATTTATTTAAACTTCCCATAGACAAGGTTTGCAATTGGAAGCTTCAAAAACCAATTCTCAAATTTTGAGACAACCACCAGTACCTCAAGAACACCGGAAAGCATAAAATGGTATTGGCCCCTAACCTGCGAATCAAATTAAAGATGCTTTTTCCAGTGACACGAGAAGAAAAATCCGAGAAAATTTGCATGCATTTGTCTGACTTAGAAGTGGAAAGAATTAGAAGGAAAAATATCGAGGAGAAAGATGCGCTAACCGGAAAGGGATCTTGGAAAATGCTGAGTCACGAGAGAAAGAGAGGAAGAAGAAGCGACAGCAAGGAAGAAGAAGCGAGAAAAAGCCCGGAGGAGACTCTATACTGCGGTTCCATTCCCCTTGATGCAAAAGTCAAGGATAGAGGAAGCGATTCTTAAAGTTTTGAAAACTTTCAAAGTTGGGAATAGTATTGATCACGAGTGGTAACTCAAATGCCACTTTATGCCAAATTCTTGAAAGAAATTTTAAGCAAGAAGAGAAGATTTGCAGAGGAAGGAGTAGTGAATCTGACTGCTACTTGCAGTGCAGTGATAAAGAAGAATTTACCAGAAGATGAAAGACCCAGGAAGTTTCACCATTCCTTGCACCATTGGAGGATTTGAAATTAAAAGGCTCTTTGACTCAGGTGCAGTGTTAACTTAATGCCATTATACATTTACAGGAAATTAAGTTTGGGGAGCTTACTCCCATGCATTTACTCTCGAATGGCGGATAGACAATGCGTGACCGAAGGAGTCATTGAAGAGATGTGCTTGTTAAGGTGGAAATTTGTTTTCCACATCGAGCTTTATCATCCTGGACATGAAGAGATTCCCACAAGTCCCTCTGCTGCTAGGAAGGCCATTTCTAGCAACTGGAGCTGCTTGTAGATATGAAAGGGTTCTCACTCTCGGGGTTGGAAAGAAGCGGTGACTTTAATCTGCTCTCCAAAGTGTGAAAGATTTAGACAGGATAGGGAAGATTACAAGTTAGTAGATGATGTCTATCTCAACAACTCTGATTGTTATTATGATTGTAATGCTCAACTTCACATCAATGAATAAGATTAATTTTCCTTCGTGTATCTTGAGGTGTTAATTAGATGTTCCTTTTGTCGGGTTTACTCAGAAAGGTGTTGAGTCTTAAACAAAAGCTTAATATGGACAAATGGAGAATGAAATAAATGAAGAGAGAAGGAATTTCATCAAGAGACCGGTCTTGAAGGGCTAGTTTAAAAGAGTTGCCAAGTCATGAATTAGCCTTGGAGCTACCAAAGAGTAAGCTAGTGATTATCTACTGCTTAGACTCGGTGATGTGAAACGAGGGTTCTTTGAGAAATTTGAAGAATTATCGAATTGATTGCTTAGTCCATAGAGATGAATTAAAGGGTATCGATCTGTCAATATGCATGCAAAAATCTTCTTTGGAGGAAAATGCAAAACCATCTGTTGAACATCAAAGAAATTTGAACCAGATCATGAAAGTAGTCAGAGGAAGTTCTCAAATGGTTGAATCTTTGGTTTTATATGCAATCTCGAGGCAGTCCTTGGGTTATTGATTACATATTTAGTTCCCAAGAAGGTGGGTTCCATTTGTGATCGAAATGAAAAAAATGAGTTAATTCCAACAAGACGGTGTGAGATGGAGGCATGTATCGATTACTGGGTATTTGAACAGCTGACCGAAGGATCATTTCCGTTGCCCTTCATTGATGGATGTTGGACGGGTTAAGCGGGACACTTCATTTTGTTTCCTAGATGGATATTCCGGCTATAACAGTTGCCATTGCACTGGGACCGGGAGAAAACCACATTCCGCATATGGAACCTTTGCCTTCGGAAAAGGATGCCATTTAGTTTGTCTGATACTCACTGCTACTTTCGGGGTGTATGATGTCCATGTTTTCAGATTTGGTGGAGGAGGCTATGGAGATTTTTATAGATGACTTCCCTGTATATGGATCCAGTTTTTTGAGCATTGTCTAAACAACTGGAAGCAGTGCTTCAAGATGCGAGGACAAGCGGCTAGCATTAAGTGGGGAAAAGTGCCATTTCACTTAGTAGAGAGGTATTGTTCTTGGTCATAAAATTTATGCTACGGGACTAGAAGTAGACCAATCAAAGGTTTCAATTATCAAGACTCTTGCACCGCCCACAACAGTAAAAGGGATAAGGAGTTTCTTGGGACATGTTGGATTCTATAGGAGATTCATCAAAGACTTCTCAAAAATAGCAAGACCATTATGCAGTGCGGAAAGACACAGAGTTTGTTTGATGACTCTAAGTGCAAGAATAACCCCAGAGAAATCAAGATCAGATTAGTTCAAGCACTATGTGTTGCACGAGGAATGGGATGAGTTCGAAATAATGTGTGATGCCCAGTGATTTGTGATAGGGTGTATTGGGGCAAGAAAGAAGATATTGAGCCATATACTATGCTGTGAGAACCTTCAATGAAGCCCAGAAAACTATTCAACTACGAAAGGAGATGCTAGCCATAGTTTTTGCTTGTAGAAATTCGAGTGCCATTTGGGATCCCATATTATACGTTCACATGACCATGCGGCAATCAAATATCGATGTCGAAAAGGCCAAACTGAGGCGATAAGGTGGGTGTTGTTACTACAGAGTTTGATCTAGAAATTAAAGATAAGAAAGGTTGTGACAATGTGATGGCGATCGCTTGTCAATTAGAAAAAACAAAGTAGAAGGAGGAGCGAGTGCGAGAACTTTCGGATGAGCAAGCTGTTTAGAATTGTCATTCAGCTCCATGGTATGATGATATCGTGAATTACTTGGCTTGTGGGTGTAGTGCCTCCAAATTCAGCTACCAATAGAAAGAAAGCTTCAAGCGACGGCGAATTATTACATACAGGATGACCCACTGCTATTTAAAAAAGGTGCTGACATGATTATCAGAAGATGTGTGTCAGTAGAAACGATACAAAATTTTGAATGAATGCATGCATCACCATATAGGGGACAATTTCAGGAGAAAAACGGCTCATAAGATACTCTAATCTGGATTTTATTGTATTATCTTTAGAGGCTGTCTTTGAATGGGTCCAGTGTATGATAGATGCCAAGATTGAAATATCGAAGCAGAGGAAATGCCCCTCTGAGGCATATTGGTGGAAACTTGTACATACTGCTGGCAGTGGCTTATGTGTCCAAGTGAGTGGAAGCAATAGCTTGTCCAAGGAATGACGCTAACACAGTAGTGAGTTTCTTGCAAAGGAACATTTGACGGTCGGAACACGGGACTATCATCAATGGCCAGAAGCCACTTTGCAAACAAAATATTTACCAGCTCATGGCAATTATGGGATCAAACATATAATGAGCCTAAGCTTATCACCCCGGACTAATGGACAAGCGAGGGAATTTCAATAGGGATTAAAAGGATCCTGGAAAGGCTGTAAGTTCGAGCGGGAAAGATTGGTCTTCCCAGGCCCAGTGATGCACTTTGGGCTTACGGACGACATTCAAAGCTCCCATTGGGATGTCCCCATATAGTGGTCTTTGGCAAACCATGTCACCTCCCTCTTGGCTTTGGAATACAAAGCCATGGGCCATCAAGAAAATTTGAACTTGATTTCAAATTGCAAGGAGAAATTTGCTCGATTGAATGAACTAGAAGACGAGAAGCGAAGCCTATGATAATCTTTAGAATATACAAGGACAAGACAAAATGGCATGATCAAAGGATTACGAGGAAAAGTTGAGCATGGGATCGAGGTGCTATTTAACTCAGTTAAGATTATTTCTAGGAAGTTGAAATCGAAATGGAGTGGACCTCCCCCGGTGGTGTCGAGTCTACCTTTGGAGACGGTAACACTTACAGGGCGATCTTGAGGAAGAATTCAAGGTTAATGGTCAAAGGCTGAAGCACTATCTCGACGGGAGAAAGCAAATGAAGAACTCAATTTGAGTGAATTGAGAGAAGGCTTAAAAGCGACTAGTCGACTAAGGACTCAAAGCGGAAGCGGCATTCATGGGAGGCAACCCATATAGATTTTTGCTTCTTTATATAGATTTTGATTTTTTAATTACTCGTTTTGATTTTTTTATTCTTGTAATGATTTGTTAGGACTTGCTAAGTGAGTATTTGATCAATTAAACCCTTTTTGAAATTGTTACAGTGTGCCTATGCAGAATCGCAGGGCTCAGGTGAGAAAGAACCAACTCTAGGACGGCTCCAGCACTTCACAGGATAGGGCGACTTGAAAAAGGGGAGTATTTTTCTCCCTAAACAAATTCTGTGGAAAATAAATAGAATGCATGTTTGAATTGTTGTTTAGGAGTACTTTATTGGATATTAGAATTTACCAAAATTAATAGGGAGTGCAAAGTTATGCGATCATCAAATTTAGGAGGGCAAGTATATGGACTAAGTCGACCAGTTGCAACAGTAAGTGCGAGGGGAGAACAAGAGCACGGTCGCGTGAGAGAAAGTTATGTTGCTCACAGGAACATTTGAGGTCGCGACGGAACCTTGACTAATTCGCGACAAGAACAGATTCCTTTAAGATAGTGAAGGTCGCGACAACTCAACTATGTCGTAAATTACTTATTGACCAAAAAGGGGGTGAAATGCCGGATGTCGCAACGATGATATATTTGTCCTCCACAACTTACTTATGCGACAAACAATATGGTCGCATAAGAGAAAAGTGTGCAGTAGCAGAACTATTTTAAATCTACCCTTTATTTAATGACGTGTACGAGTGCGACTGAAATTTAAGTCGCGACGAAACCTGACTAAATGAAGTAATAAAGAGTCCACAATAATGATTGAATAGCAAATGTTAGAAACTCCATCACCACTATTTCATTCCTTGAAGCAAATACAACTCTTCATGCGCCTACTCTACTGGTTTCAATTCTTGCAAACCCTAGATCAAAAATTCTTCAAAAACATTCTATTTCTCAAATGGCGAGAGCAGTCAACCCTAGTCCCAAATCTAAAGCGAGATCATGGAAAGAATATTTCGAAGGAAGTTCGTCGGGAACCAGCAAGGAGAACTTGCCATCGGAACCATGAAGTTCAACGTTTCCAAATGCTTGAGAGAAAAAGGGAAAAGAAAAGCAGTACGAAAGAAGAGGAAGACGAATTCATATCAGAAGAAGCTTTCTCCATCTGGAAGAAGTACTATGCCGGTAAGGGGTTTATCGGAGAAAGAGGCTTCAGCAAACTCATCTCCCTTTCAAGGAACTAATAGAACAAGAGGTTGGGAAAACTTACACGAAGCATCAAAGTCGGAAGCGCGAGTAGTTCGAGAATTCCTCCGACTGGTGGGGAGGAAGGATAACTCTGTTTATGTAAGAGGAGTTTGGGTCTTGCATTAATGGATGAGAACCATCAATGAAATGTACGGAATGGAAGGGAAGAAGCATGGATCCAAATTCAAGAAGATGATAGACAACTTGTAGTAGAGAAGATTGCAAGAAAGTTGACAGAGACGGTAAAGGAAGTAAATTCGAGGAAAGAGCAAAGACCATATGGGGAGATTTAACGAAGCGAAATTATAGTTTTACTTCGGCCTACAGTATGGTTCCAACCAAGCATGTACGCAGTGCGGGAGCAAGGAAATGATCATTCTTTATGCTATCTTTGAAGAATTCTGAATTAATCACTGGGGCTTGATCATTGAAAACTTCGAGAATGAGAGATACCATGAAGGGAATAAAGGGGTTTGATCCACTTACCCGACAACTATCACGAGGCTATGTTTGAAATTTGGTGTGAGAGGAACTTGGGAAGAAGAGATACCCCAGGTTTCACCACTAACTCGATAGGAGTAAGCAAAGGGCCTAGGAATCAAAGAAAGAGAGTTATAAAAGCTGATTGAAAATGAGAATGCAAGACAAAGGGGACACCCTTACGGTTGCGGATCAAGAAGAGAAGATCTAAACACATCCCGAGAGAGAACACCTTTATGTTTGCGAGGCCCAGAGAATAAGATGATGGAAGCCCTATAAATTTCCTCGACCCAGCTCAGCCGAGCTCTCCCTGCTCCAGGAGCAGAGATTTCAAGGGAGGCTGTTTAAATAGGGAGCTCGGAGGAATAATCCAAATAATGGATATGCTCGGTTCCATTCGGAGAAGAGAGATGGAAAGAAAGGAAAGGAATGGAACCTCTGACAAAGGTCGAGGAGAAAATTATATGAAGCGGGAAATTTGAAAGAAAGATCGCTGATAGGAAGAAGAAATGAGACGAAGGAACGGATGAAGGAGATCCTGGAGCATCAAGAGGAAAAATTCAAGAAAATGGGAGGAAAGAGATCCACGATCTTTTGAAAGGATTTGCAGTGAGCCATGAGTCATTTTACAACAATCAATTATGATCGTGATTCTCAACTCTAACAATCCCCCTTAAAGAAAGGAGACTCAGTCGGGAAGCGAAACTATGGAGCATATCAAAGTTCAAATTCCTCTACATGTCAATGTTCAAGGACTTAGGAGAAGAGGGACGAAGGAAAGAGATAAAGAGCTTGATGACAAAGATGCCTCTCTTAAGAAAAGTCCGGCTTGAAAATTCGATTCGACCAACAATAATCTTTCCAAATTTAGAAGTCATGACCGAATGGAGAACACGATGAACACATTTGGGAAAAACACAAGATGATCTCAACAAAAGGTTGATCTCACAACGACCTGATCCTCGAAGAACAAGATAGAGAGGGAAATGACAAGAAGAAGAAGAGAACTCAAATGTGAAGTTTCAAATTCTCCTAATTGCCACCCTCGATCTAGATCCTCCCAACATCTGGGCTTCCTCCCAAAAGAAAAAATAAATCTTCCCATTGATTTATCCTTCTTCCTCCTTCCTGACCGTTATTCTCAACTCGCAGATCATATCAGCGAATAAAATAAGAAAATTTGTTAAAAAGGAAATGTTTCGATGTCGCTTTCGCAGCTAATCAGACAGCATTCATTTGAATTGTTAGGAGAATAACATTAGATTAGTCTCAAGAATGAAAATGCTGACATATCATAACTGAACTAGTCAAGTAGTTTGACTAGATGATAAGTTGGAAACACAAATAATTTCTTAATAAGGGGCGTAATGACATATAATTTTAAATCTGAAACACAAATTGCATAATTGACTAATTTAAATGATGAGTCCAAGATAAAATAAAGTCATACAATTGGAAGGAGCAAAATATATTTTGAGTTTGAAGTATAAACAAAGAAGCCAAAGAACCCGGTGAACCTTTTAAATCATGTAACTCCTCATCAACTGGTGAGTCAAGGACATCCTTAGGGTTAGTCGCAGTTAATCAAATCGAATTCTAGAACTTGTTAGATTATTGATCAAGCGCGAAATCCTAGGTGATACAACTAACAAGAAATGATGCGTGCCATCCTCGCGCTTTGAGCCATTCTAGCCATCAGATTATATGCTTCGCATACACCTTAGTTCCCGACTTGAGCCAAAACAATCCATCTTCAAAACAAGCCACTGGAAATCCCAAGCCATCCTAGATAATTAATCCTCCAAGAAAGAACCTCCGATTACCCAAATTCAAAGAAGGAGGAAGAGAGACAAAGTTTTGGGGAGTATGTATTTTTTTCTTTTGGGAACTAAAGGAGAAAATAAGGTAGCAAGTGAAGAGAGATCTAAAGGTGAAGATACAACGTAAAAGAAAGCTTAAAGGAAGAAGTTTTATTCCTTGTGGTCCAACTCTCGAACAATTAAGTTCTTAGGGTGTTTGAACACCTAGCACCCTAATGCCAACTCCGGTACGGGTTACTAACCCAAAAACTGGCTAAGAGCGTTAGAAAGCCTAAAAAGACGTAACATTGCACTATTCTCGAATGGTGATAGAGAAAAAGTTCCAAATAGCAGAAGTACAAATGAGAAATGGGAACATCACTTAAAACAAGAAATCGAAGAAGATACCCCAAAGATGAAGTTTGGGGAACAATTAAAGAAATTGCACAAAGAATGGCAAAAGAAGTAAGTAAGAAAGGAGAAAGGGTTTGGGTAATCTTTAACCTTGTGTTCCATCCATCCCACCAAAGACCCAAGCTCCGACATTACAAACCTAGTGCACCGATTGATTCAGAAGGTTGGAATTACCTACATCAAATGGGAGATCAATATGAACAAGCATATGGAAATTGGAAAATTAAAGGATCAAAACTGAAGGACCTCAGAGAGGGGTTAACCCGACCTACCAAGAAAAAGATAAGAAGGACCAACCTACTTTTCGCCAGGATCAACTGACCATACCGTTTATAAAAACAAATTCAACAATTTAGTTTTGAAGCACCTGATTGAGTAGAGACTAACCTTCATCCGACTTGAAGCTAGATATACGTAAAAGAATGCAATTCTAGTCTTTCACCCAAAATTGGTTGCAACCACAAAACAAAAACAGAAAAAAATGTCCTTTTATTCGAGGACAAACAAATCTTTTCTTTTCTTTGCTCGTATAAGCAAAATTTAAGTTTGGGGGAGTTTGATGAGCTTAAAAGTCATCCATTTTCAGTCCATTTTTCTGATTGATTTCTATCTAAAAAAGGATTGATTTATATGCAGAAATGAGGAATAACTCACCAAACTACGGCAAGAGGGAAATTCAAGAGAAAGAGGATATCGCAGCAGGTTAGAGCGTAAAGTGGCCGAAAGAATGACACGATCGGCCGAATGATGTCAGAACATGAGAGGTGCACATGAAGAAAGGACTCCGATGTCACGACGCCGGCGCAATGAAGAATCAGCATCAAGGTCGCAGAACCACAAAACTCCGGGCCGCGGCTGATAAGGGCAATTAGCCGCAGAATGGCAGGTCGCAAATGCAAAACCCAAGTCGCAACCATAAATTAATGAAGAACAAGATTGATGATATCGCGACACCATTTCGAGGTCGCGACAGAATTGAAGGCCGAGCAGTAGACATGGAGGTCGTGACATAGAATAGAAGTCGCGACATAAGATTTTCAAGAGACTGAACATCGAAGTCGCGACATTTAGAAGAGGTCGCGACATCAACACTGAATCGAATTGTTCCGAGGGTATCGTGAGACAACTTGTAGGAATTAAGGTCGCGACGCCATTTAGAGGTCGCTAATTTAAGATGAACCTTCTTTAAAGAATGGATGAATGATTAGATTTTCAAACTCATGTCACGACTAAATAAAGTTTCTACGACGTGAGGCCGAGACAACTGAGGTCGTGACAAAGAATCAAGGTCGCGACACAGAAGAGCAAGGATGCTAAAGGCAAGTCGCACTCAAATAAAAAAAAAGCTTATGACAAATGCTTAGACAACTGATGTCACATTAAAGAATCGAGGTCTCGACATTAACAACCAACGGGCCGCGACCAAATCCACAAGGAGGCGATTAAAGTTAAAATATTCAACCGTGAACCCTATAACAAGCAAATGCTAACATGAAAGCAGCCTTGGCTACCAGAACGAGATCCGTAGCCTAAGGCTCATGTATTTTAATTTTCTTTTTCCTTGTTTTTATTTTTTAGATTAGATTGTTGTTTCTTTCAAATTTGATCCGGACGTTAGTCGTTAAAGTAGAAGTCGAATGCACTTATTTTTCAAATTATCGCTCTGATCGCTCCCGAATCTGAACAAATTTGGAATTCCTGATTTAGTGTCCGATTCCACAGTGGGTTCTCTTGATCAAAGCCATCAGAGTGTGTAATAAAGTAATTTCTTAGAAACCCAAGCCTATCGAATAGACTCGTTGTTAGAATTTATCTTTCTTGTAGAAATTTATCATAAGCTACTAAACTTCAGTTTATAAATCTACTTGCTGGTTCTGAATATTCTCAGATTCGATCCCAATATCGTTGTCCCATAATTCGCAATAGGATCAAGCCATGCCTCGATTCGTGAGGCCCTTCGAGTGACATGTAGAAGGCATTCCGAGAGTAGTGAACAATTTCTCAAACAAAGGCGAACCCGACAATGGAGATCTAATGAGCTCAGAATGTAGTCGATAAATCGTCTTCTCACTTGAAATCTAGATTGAGTTGAATGACTTATCAATTTAAAAGCAGAGTTCAATTCTCGATTCAACAGTAAGTTCAACTCGTGGTTAAGAAGGATCTAACTGCAAAGGATGAACTGCTCTAATTTTTGAGGGAAGAGAACTGCAAAGTGTAAAACCCATGCTATACCTATGTCTTAGAGCTAAGGTTTATACCCATGTTCGGGTAAGGAAGTATTAAAAAGAAAAATATCCGTAACAAGGCAACCCGTATTAAAAGTAAGTATCTAATCCTCTGGTCTTCGAAAAGAATCAGGAAGATTAGATGATGAATAAAGGCCGTGAAGGAGAGATCCAACCGCACTACCCTATTCTTTGGACGTGTTTTAAATATGTGGTTCATGTACAAAGCTACAGAGTAGTCTCATAGAATTGATGTTTCACAATAGCAGATTTTCATGCCCTTTAAAAGATAATTGATCATTCGAATTTGTTATTTTAGATTTTCATTTTTAATTCATTTCATATTAAGTCACTTCTTTTCTTAGTTTTTATTATTCTTTAAGGTTTGTTAAGAATATTTCAATTGCCTATCAAAGTCCAAATAGTATAGAGTTTGGAGTAATGCAAAGATAGAGTTTGATCTCTATGGATCGATATCTGACTTAAATCCACTTACTACTTGTTCGTTACTACTTGCCTGACTCGCACACTCGCAAAGATCCTCGGATCAAAACCAAAAGAAAATGATTTACTCTTAAGGAACCCGCTTTAATCGCATAATAGATAAGGAACACAACAAACAAGTTTCATGGCATTATTGCCGGGATTAGATAATAGTCCTCGGGTAATAACGCTATAAATTTGTATAGGTATTTTGGCTCCACGCTGCAGAGGTGAACACATGCCTTTCCATAAACTAAAGTATATGTGGTCTCTGCCAAGAATTGTTTTCAGAAGCCGTTCCAGATGCCCATAAAGAGTCCAGGAGCTTAAGAGACCAATCCTTAGAGTTCACCACTTTCATCAGTATCTACTTGATTTCTCTGTTGGCTAGCTCAACTTGACCACTGGTCTGAGGATGGTATGGGATGGCCACTTTATGCTTGACACTGCATTTAGCTAAGAGGCTCTCAAAAGGTTTGTTGTAGAAATGTGAACCTCCATCACTAATTATGGCTTTGGGGACCCCAAATCTGGAGAAGATGTTCTCCTGTAGGAATTTCAGTACCACCTTGTGGTCGCTGTTCTGCAAGGCACAACTTCAACCCATTTTGACACATAGTCAACTCCCATTAAAATGTAGATGTATCCAAAGGAGGAAGGGAATGATCCCATAAAATCGATGCCTCAAACATCGAATAGGTCAATTACCAAAATTGGGCTCAAGGGCATCATATGACGACGATATTACATACCAAAATTCCACTGAAAATACTAAGCATGCATCACTGGAATGTGGTAGGGCACATAATGTGCCAAAGTGCATCCTCCTATAGGCATGTACAAATGGGCATGAACGTGGTATTTTCTCGTCTTCGAGCAATTTAATTTGAAATATCCTCGAATAAACATCCAGAAGCAAGAGAAGGGGTTGCCATAAGTCCTTTCGAGAAGCTAATCCATGAAGTGTAGAGGGAAGTGATCCTTCCTTGTCACCTCATTTAGTCTTCTGGTGACCTAACATGACATACCCTCCAACTTCGAGTAAGGCGGGTGGAATTTCTCTCCCTTTCATTGCCGCGAGAGGTTACCCCCGATTTCGGGCACAACCTGGGTTAGACTCACCCAAGTGTTATCTGATATAGGGTAAATGATACCAGCTTGCAGTAACTTTAGGACTTCTACTCGAACCACTTCCTGCATATGAGGATTTAGTCTTCTCTACAGTTGCCTTACTAACTTTGCCTCCTCCTTCAAGTAGATGTGATTGTGCAAACTCGCTGCCGACAATTCCTTCAAATCGTTGATCTCCCACCCCATAAACGCTTATTCTCCCTAAGGATGTCCAACAGGCTATCATCCTGTGAAGTACTAAGTAGGGAGGAAATGACAACTAGGTATTTCTCCTTTACTAAGTAGGGATGCCCAAGATAGGCATATTTTAATTCCACAGGCAAAGGTTTAAGGTCTGGTTTTTGAGGTTCACTGGTTCCTTCCTCAATCATCAAAGGCAAAATTTCTTGCTTTTTTCGCTAGTGGCCCTGCACAACATTCCATGTCTTCGCTCGCTGCTCTTCATACCTACTGACCAGTTCCTTAGTCAGACATCCTCGACTTTTCGGTTGACAAAACTTATTTTCCAGATTGTATCAATTATTTTAAGACTTTTCTTGACATCTTCCACAGTTGCATGTGCTTTTACTTAAGTGGAAGATGTTATTCCTAACGTCATGCTTCCGAATGTGAGCTGCATAACCCCATTTCGGCAGTTGAAAATAACATTAGAAGTGGGCTACAGGTCTCCTAGAATGTACAGTGCACATAGTTATCCCCTGTTGCAGCTGGTTCTATATCAAGTACAACAAAATCTACTGGATAGTAGAATTTTTCCACTTTATTAGAACATCTTCCACTGTTCCCTTTGGTATCTTTATGGATCTATCTGCAATAGACAATGTGATAGAAGTGGGCTTTAATTCTCCCAACCCGAGCTGCTTGTACATCGAATACACTAGCACCCAGGTCTAGCAGTGCTTTTTCTACACAAGTGCCCCCAATATTAACCGAGATGGTAGGACAACCCGGATCTTTATACTTCACTGGAGTCTTGCACTGGATGATAGCACCGACTGAAGCTTAATGAAGGCCTTCTCACTGTTTCATTTAACCTCTCTTCAATGTGCACAGGTCCTTCAAAAATTCGAAGATATGTGGGGACTTTTTGATCATATCAAGCAAAGTGAATGTCGACTTTTACTCATTTCAGCACTTCTAATATTTTAGCTTGATTGATGGAGTTTTTCTATTTTTAGTGCTATGTAAAAGGTGGGGTGTGGTATTTTTCACTAAGTAAATTCCTAGGTCACCACCTCTTGCTATTCAACTCTTTAGTTTCCCCGCCTTCACGCTTTGGGTACCTGCTTGTTTGGAGCTTTACCACTTCTCACGATAATCATTTTTAACCTCATCCATCCTGGATTTATTTTATTTGAAGAGCTCACTTCATGCACTCCTTAGATTGGATTGTGTCCGGAGGGAAATTTTCTCTTGCACCTGTCGGGTGTTAGTTAACCTCGAGATTGAATACTACAAAGTTGTTATATTAGGGAAATCTCAAATTTCTGCCGCCTTATTCGGAAATTTCTGAATGCAGGTTGTTCATTTTCTTGTCGAGTGCTTTCCACTGTGTCAATTCTCTTATTAGCCTAGGCATTCACTGCCTTCGTTCCTCCAGAAAGTTTCCCACCACTCAAGCCAAGTCCATAATAGCCTCGTTCAATCGAGATTATGATGGTGGCGGCCGAGGCTTTATTGAAATCTCTGTTGTTAAAGTGCCCAGAGGCACATATGGGTGAGGTTTTGGCTTCCAAGAGAGGTTAGGATGGTTCCTCCAGTTAGGGTTATAGGTATTGCCATATGGGGTATTGGTTGGTGGCTTGTATTGATTTACAACATTGGCGTGCTCAACCATCATATCCCTCACTGTAGGAACCATAGGGTCGTATTCATTTTGGTGGTCAGTGGACTGGCAGTTGAAGCAAGGCTGGATGGGTATAGGTGCCTCTTCTACTGCTTGTACCTCATGTGACCTTCTCCCTTCCAATTCTTCCAACCTTCTAGTTAAGGTGGACAACTTTGCCTTCATTTCCATATCCTCTGTCAGTGAGTACACGCCTCCCTTGACGGTTTGTCGTAGGTTTCATCCGCCTCGCCTCCCTGGCCAGCTCATCCCATGCTTTGGAAGGTTCATCCATATAATTGAGAAAATCCATGGCTTAATCTAGATTCTTGCTTAGGAAGTCCCCTCCACACATGGTCTACATTAATTGCTTCATAGCGGGGGACATCCCATCATAAAAATGGTTTACCAAAGATCCAAGTATCTAAACCACGCGAGGATGCGGGTTGATGGCTTCCAAATATCTCTCCCAACACCGTAAAACTTCTCATTGTCATAGGCCGCAGAAGGTATAAATCATTTCTTTAGAGTGTTGGTTTTATATAAGAACTTCTTCGTACTCCATCCCGTATCTCCGTCCAATTTCTTATGGGCCCCGCTCTTAGAGAATTAAGCCACCCGCCTTGTCTTTGTGTGGTTAAGTGTGAAGGCTTTCAACTTCAGCAATTCCATATCAATTGCACCCTCCTTGAAAGTCGTGCAAAATTCCTCAAAATCCCGGATGTGTGTGTATGGATTTTCATTTTCCATACGATGGAAGGTTGGGAGCAAGGGCACTAGATAAGGCCTGACACTCACATCCTCAGTAGAAGGTATAATACATGAGGGTACACTCACCCTTGGTGGGTGTATATGGTCCCTCATTAACCTGTAGGCATTGGGGTTTCTTTGTACCCCCTATTGGCTTTGTTGCTTGTTGACTGGATCAGAGTGTGTACACAAGTGTATAACATCATCACCTAAGGACTATTATCTAATCCCCAACAATCACAAGACTCAAGACTACATCAATAAATTGTTACGATCAAAACACCTATTCAAATTTGAGACTTATTACCCGGCGACTATTGTCTAATCCTCAGTAAATAAACCATTAAAATTGAGTGTGAGTTTCTTTAAGTATCACTTGATTAAAAGATATTTTTATAAGAATAAACCATTTTCGTGTGGTTTTGATCCAAAGATATCGCAAGTGCACAAATGACAAGTAATAAATGGATTTAAGTCCGTATATCGATCCCAATGTAGATCTCAAGAATTTTCAATCAACTACCCCTACTACTTAAGCTCCATCACTATTTGGACGGCTAATACGATAGTGAGATTTTGCTTTGAAAGCTTCGAAATGAATGATGTAAAGAAAATGGATGAACAATAAATGAATTGAATATCAAATATCAAAATAACAAATTTGATTTAATAGCGAGCTCTAAAGAAAACATTGAATAATCGCCTATTGTGAAGAATCAATTCCTACAAATTGCATCGCACTTTTGGTTTGCAACTACGTATCTTTAAAACTAGTCCAAGGATTAATATAGTGTGACCGATCTCCATACCATTACGCTCATCTCACCTTAACCTGCTTCTCTCGAACACAAAGTAAATAACTACTTTTAAAACCAAATATTTGCCTTGCTCGGCATTTTTCTTTCTCAATACTTCATACCCACACAACATGGACCAGCAGACTGAGCTCCTTCAAGTGAGTCATTGCCGAGGTTGCACTATACCGGTTCCTCACCTCAAAATTAGAATAGCCTTACTCTTTCCCCGACAGATCCTTGCTAACACGGATCGACCATTCGAATCGAGGAACTCTGGTCTACTCTAAACTATAACTCACTAACTCATTCTCTACATGTTTAGAAGAGGATGTATTGATTTAAATATACAGAGCGCGCATTAGATCCAAGAATATCAGGTTCAAATACCTTCCGAAATTAGCTTACTCTCAGAATGCCTTCGTGTCACCCGGGAGGGCCTCCGAAATCAGAGCTGAAACAACCTCGTTATGGGTACAAGAGACTGAAATTGGAATCAATTCCAATAACACGCAAAACCAGCAAGTCGATTTAACATCTGAAGTTCAGCTATTATGAATGAAATACTGCAGGAAAGATTATTTCTGACAATAACGTCAATTCAATGGAAGCTGGGTTTCAAATCATCGATTATACCATACATCAAGCTACGGGACGAAAACCACTGTAAATCGGAACTGGTGTTCGAATCCCGTAATTTGTCCGAATTCGAACAAACTGCATGCAATTTTAAGAAATATACATCACATTCACCAATCTCATGTACCTAACGCTCAAATCCAAATTAGAACGAAACACACACACTAATCTAATCTAAAATAAAACGAAAGAAAACGAAACAAAAGAAAGAAAAGAAAAGAAAAGAAAAATAAAAAATACAGAGCCTTCAAGAACCCGCATCTCTCTTCGTCGCCAGAGCCGCCGCTGGTAGCAAATTTTCGTATTTATGCGGTTCGTCAGTCTTACCTGTAATGCGCCAGGATTTCCCCAATGGATCGCCCATGTTACTGTTCAGGTAGACCTCAAATCCCTTGTCGCGACATCAGTTAGTTTGGCACTTGTTGCATTTTCATCAAGAAGTCATGATATTCCTTTGGTTTTCTAAGCACCTTATGTCGCTGACAAGGAATCAATGCCTGACATCAACCTTATTCTCGCAACCTTGACGCGTTTCGATGTCAGACATCAATCTTTGTCGCCACATCAATTTCCATGGCCCACGTGTTTTAATCAGTTGTTCGATGTCGCGACATCGATTCTGTCGTGATCGCCCCATGTCTTCAGAATTCAATCGAGGAGCTCGGCGTCGCGACATCAATCTCTTGTCGCTAAATCACTTTATGGCTCGCAGCCTTGAATCGTCGCCTTAGCGTCGCGAATATCGATCTCACGCGACATCAGCTTGAGTCTCTCGCAATTAACTTGTGGTTTCCGGCGTCGAGACATCAATCCCTTGTCAGCGATGCCAGCTCTAATGCTTTTGAAGCTCGATCGATGGTTCCCCGATGTCGCGACATCAATCTCTATCGTGACATCGCCATGTCTTCGCCAGCCCTTCAATCGATGTTCGATGTCGCGACATCGATCCCTTGTCACATCACTTTATGCCTTTGCAGTTTCAATTGTCTTCTTCCGATGCCCGGACATCGATATCTTGCCTTGGCCATCGCCAAGTCTTCGCAGCCTTCAACTGATCGCTCATGATGTCGCGACCAATCTCGTCGCGACATCGCCTTATGTCTTGGAGTTTCCATCGGTTGCTTCGGCATCGACTTCAAATTCTCCGTCGACAATAAAATTTTCCGCTAACTCAACCCATCTTCCAAACCCGCTATAGCTTCAAGGTGATTCTCTGTCAGCGATCTCCATCCCGAAGTCATGATCAACCCTTGTCGCGACATCACGATGTCAGTTGCGATATCATTCCTTTAGCTTCGGGTTAATCCTCGCCTGCTTATCTCGGGTGATTCCCGTCATTAATCAATATTTATTTCCTTCACTTACTCCGATGTCGCGACTACACTGACTGCGGTGTCCCAAACTGCATCAATGAATCAACCATTTGTTTCCATTCCCGCCTGTACCACTCAGATTTTTTATTCCACCATTTGCCGATTTTTCCACTCCGCATTTTCTTTCTTTCTTTATACTCCCCGCAAATAACAAATTTGGTGAGTTTTAATATTTCGCATCTTAATATTCCTTTTACTAAAATCAAATGTAAAATGGACTAAAAATAGATGTGACTTTTAAGCTCATCAACTCCTTAAAACTTAAAGTTTTGTCATTCAAGCAAAGAAAAAAAAGAATTGTTTGTCCTCAAACAAAAAAAGGACATTTTTCTATTCTGCTTTTGGCAAGAGAAGTCAATTTAATTGAAATAAGGATTGCATTGTTTTCTCACACTCCAGCTTCAAGTCCAGCCAAGGTTGGTTTCTACTTTATAGTATACAAACTAAATCAGTTGAAATTGTTTTACAAACAAATATAATCATTGGATCCTGTTGAAAATAAATTGTTTTCCTTTCATCTTCATAATTATTCACTTAACTCTAGGTCCTTCATAGCTTTTACCGTTTTTATCGCTTTCCAAATTCCATGTTTGTTGTCTATATCGATCTCCACTAATGTAGGTAATTCCATCCTTCAAGATCAATCGTGTCTAGCTTGTAATGTTAGGCTCAGGGTAAGGGTAGGATAGAAAGGAACTTTCGTTTGATTACTCCCGAACTTTTTCTTCTTCTCACTACCGTCTCTTTTCCTCAGAGTTTCTTTTAATAAACTCCAAACTTCATTTTTGGGACATCTCCTTGATTTCTTCTATTCGTAACTGTATGCCCTACTTCTCATTTGTGGATCCAACTGGGGAATTTCCTTGTTTGTCACCATTCGTGATAGTGCAATGTTTTTACCTTTCTGTGCTTTCTAACACCCTTAGCGACTTTTGGGTTAAGAACTCCCATACCAAATGGCATTAGGGTACTAGGTGTTGAAACACCCCTAAGAACTTAATAGTTCAAGAGAATTAGGCCACAAGGTAAAACTTATCCCTTTTTTTTTTTTTTTTCTTTTTTATTGTATTTCTATTTTTGACCCTTTTCCTTTCATTCCCCTTTTTCTGTCTTTTCTCCTTGAGTTCTTCAAAAACAACCTCCCAAACTTGATTTCCTTCCTCGCTCTTGGGTATCACGTGTTCTTTACTAGAAGATTGGATTCTTTGGAAGGTTTGGGGGTTTAAATTGGCTGATTTTTTAGAAATAAGGCTTGATTGGCTCAATTTCTAGAACTAAGGTATATGCTTTAGCATAGATAGGGATGGCTTGAATGGCTCAAACTTTCCAAGAATGGCTCGCATCATTTCTGTAAGATGTATCACCTAGGATTTCGCCAATCAATAATCTAACAAGTTCTAGAATCAAGTAGTATATCAGTATTGACCATTAGGAGTTCCTGATTAATTTTTTGTTGATGAGTAGTTAACCTTTAGTATCCAACAGGTTCCGACTCATCAGTTCATACCACAACTTCAAAATATGTTTTGTTCCTTCACTTCATTACTTTCCTCTATTCTCGACTTAACAATAAATAATTAATCACTTTCAGACTTTGTGTTTCAATGAAATTGTATTCAGCTGGCCCTTGTTCTGCCTTTTTGTTGTTTTTCAGTTTACTCCTAAACTGATTGCTTCATTCATTTCAGCATTATGACATATCAGCAATTTTTATTCTTGAAATAAATCATACTTTAATTTCCCCAACTATGCATCACAAAGCAACACAACATTGAACAAACAGATTCAAAATAGCACACAACAATTCAATTCAAATTTCTCATTTTATTTCTGATTCAATTGCAAATGTTGGATACACAGTATGGGCTTTGGAGGGTAAAGGAAGGTCAGGACGTGGGAGGTTCATCTTTTCTTTCGGGAAGAGTGCAGCAACATATTAGGGATCCGCATCTATGGTATTCAGATGAGCTGGGAATGGAGGGAATTTCATTTCTCTTCTTTCCTTTTTCTTCTTAGTTTCCCTTTCAATTTGTTCTTCGATGAAGATCTCATTGGAGAGATTAACTTTCTTATTTAGCTCATCTTGTCTCTTCCCCAAGCCATTCATGGTGTTTTCCATTTGGGGCCATTACTCCAAAAATTGAGAGATTAAGGCATCAAATCCAAATTTTCTAGCCATTCTTTCGTCTCAGAGGATTCACTTTCTCGCTTGCCTCTATCATTCGCCTTATTTCAAATCTTTTGTAGAGACTTGTATAAAATTTGAATCCCTTTATTGTTTCCTCCCAATTTGGCTTCCGTTTCGCCTCTCTTTTCTTCATGATGGTTAGGAGTCGAGAATCACGCCAAAACTGATTGTTATAAAAAGATTCATGACTCAAATTTTGAGTTTCATAAGATCGCGATCTCTTCCCTTCATTCTTTCTTGAAGTCCTCTTTAAGGCCAAGAACCCTTCATCCGTTTCTTCTTTCAGCTTCTTCTTCCCATTGCTGATCTCTTTCTTTAACTTCTTTCATAAACTCCCTCCCCTCAATTCTTGTTGCACATTCCACTCTTTTTCCCTCGTCTTCCATCTTCTTCGATGGCATTGAGGGCCCCATTATTGAATCTGTTCTTCAGCCCCTTGAGCCTCTCCCCGCTCTCTCGAATGCCTGCTTGCATAAGGGGAGAACTAGCTAAGGGATGGAGAAATCTAAGGGGCTTCTTTCATCCCGCCCTTCATTGTCCGGCAAGAATGTGAAAGTATTATTTTTGAGGAGGAGTTTCGGTTCTCCTCTCTTCGTCTCAAGTAAAACAGCTTCTTCTCTTGTTCGACCAACACTTTTTTCTTTTGGTTTCGGTCCTCTTTTACTCACTCCTTGTCAAGAGGAGTGGTGATGTCATAGGACTTCTTCTTCTTTTCTTCCGTATTCCCTTCACCCCAAATTCTCTTTAAACATAAAATGCTTATTTACGGGTGAGGATCATCCTTCATTGCTTCTTCATGGTACCTCATTATAGAATTTTCAATTACTACTCCTACATTGAGCTTGTACCCCTTCAGAATAGCATACATCATAATCGCTTCCTTCTCTCTCACTGTGCACACATGCTTGGTTGGAACCAAAACAGAGGCCAAGAAATAAAACCATACCTTAGCCTCTCAGCGCCAGGCTTCGCTCAGTGGTTTTTATCCTCCTTCCCTTGTCTCGCAGCTCCTCGCGAGCTTTTTGGCAATCTTTTCAAAATTCGTTTTCCAAGAGCTAACTGACTCATGCTTGTGCCCCGCCATTCCATAGGCTTCGTTAATGGCCTGGCTCCATATGGTACCCATACTCCTCGACTGGCACAGTTGTCAGTTTTCCGTCACTGCATTGAATAAAATTCTTTCACCACTAATGCGTAACCCGATTTTCATGAGCGCAAAGCTTCCCAACCTCTTTTGTCTCAATCATCTCCTTGAAAGGGTAATGTGGTTTCGAATCTTCTTCGCTACGAACCCCTTGTCGCTGTTTCTCCACTTGGAAAGCTTCCGATACGTAATCTTCCACTTCTTCTTCTTACTCTTCTTTCCTCGTCATTCTTCTTCGCATAATCGCCTGCACCTCCGGGTGTCAGCATCTCTTCCAACTGCCTTCGTCAGGTTTCTTCTTCCTCGCTGCACATTACCCTCCATGATTTCTCCTGGTGTTAGGACAAGGTCTGGCTTCAAACATTTGAAAATGTATGGTTTTTCAAGATTTGAAAAGCTGTGGTTTTCGTGAAGTGAGACCGTATGAAGGGAGGACGAATCTAGCTTCGAAGTGGAGCTTTATGGAGGAAGTGTTCCACGCTTGCAATTCAATCAAGTTTTTGTGGGCTATTTATTGTTTTATTAAATTCGCATGTCGCGACTTCAATGCAAAGTTAAAATTATATGCTGTCATTAAAGTTAGGGCAAAATTTAAACTGCCCATCTGGCAAATTTCCAATTATGTCGCGACATAAAGTTGCTTGTCGCGACATATTCAACCTTTGGTGGGACAAGCCGTCCCTTGGCTACGATAACAATTATTTCCTCTATGTATTATGATTGTCGCGACAACTCCCTCTTGAAGGAATTACTCTTGTCGCGACTTCTGTCTTTTTCTTCCTTCAATACTGACTAAGTCACGACATCAATCTTTGTCGCGAACTAATCAGTATTTGCCTTAAATTAAATGAACAGAGGGTTTTTCATTCTTTATCAACTCTCAAATCCTCAGCATCAAATAAATCAATTTCACACAGCAGTTCATACATGTATTCAATTCAATTTTCACAAAATTTGTATAGGGAAAAGAATGCTTCCCTTTTTCCTGTAACTCCTTCCTGTGAATTGTCGGGAGTCAGTTCCTAATCATTCTTTTCTCATTTCTCGCATTTTTGCACAAGCACTCGCAACATTTACTAAAGGTTTTATTACACCAAAGTTATTTATAGATTTCAACTAGTCACGATATAAAACAAACTTAGAAAATTCAAAGTGAATTCTAAATAAAATTCAAATCGTAAATTGAAAGTCTTTAAGGGTCAGCTTCCATCAACCGCTTCGCTTGAGTCCTTAGCTGGACTTGCTGTTTTGGTTCTTCTTCTTTCTAGATAACCTGCTGGAGCTCTTCCATTCCTTCCTCCCCATAGATAGTGCTTCAGCCTTTGTCCATTGACTCACCCTTCTCCATCGCTCCCACGTCACTGCTCCAAATGTATTGTCACACCACCGTGTATGGCCCCACTCCATTCGGGATTTCAACTTTCTCCTAGAAACAATTTCAAAGATGCACTAAACAAAGTAGAACCTCGTTCCCGTCTCCTAACTCTTTCCCCAGATCCTTGATCATGCCATTTCTTTGTCTTATCCTTGTAGATTCTAAAGATTATCATAGGCTTCATTTCACCCTTCCAATCTGCATAGCTTGAACAATCTCTTCCCCAGCTTTAAATCAAGTTCAACTTGATGGCCCACATTGCCTTGTATTCCACCTGCAGAGGTAGGTGACATGGTTTGCCAAAACAATTCGCAGATGGGGACATTCCAATGGAGTTTCAGATGCAAATTGCAAGCCCAAAGTGCATCAAAGTTCGGAAGACCAACTCCGGCCGAGCCTCATTCAGCCTTTCAAGTATTCTTAATCTCCCCGTTGGAAATTTCGCTTGTCCATTGGTCCGAGGATGATAGGCTAGACTCATTACATTTGATCCCATACTGCCATGAGTTTTGCAAATATTTTGTTTGCGAATGGCTTCCCCATCACTACCGATAGTTCTCGTGTTCCAAATCTACTCAAAATATTTTTTTCGTTAGTTAGTCACAACCGTATTAGCATCATTCCTGGATAAGCCACTTTCCACCCATTTGGAAATGATAATCAACTCGCAGCGCATTTATAGGTTCCCCAAACGATGGTGAAATTGGTCCCACAAAATCTATTCCCATACATCAAAGATTTGCACCACCATTATACCTCTTAGGGGCATTTCATTTCACGATATTTCCAATCTTTGGCATCTATCACAATTTAACCCACTACACAATCTCCAAGATAGTGGGCCAATAAAATCCAGATTGGAGTATCTTATGAGTTGTTCTTTCTCCTGAAAAATGCCCCCATATGGTGATGATGGCATCTATCCGCACTCTTACCTGCTCATTTTCCGCACACATCTTCTTATTATCATGTCAAAGACTTTTAATAATAGATCATCCCAAATATAATAATTCGCTGTCGCTCTGAATTTCTTCGTTGGTTGCTGAATCTGGCTGAACTACTCCACAAGCTAAATAATTCACAACATCATGATATCATGGAGTTGAAGGAAACTTTAACAAGGTTCATCCGGGAAGTTCTCATATTATTTCTTTTTCTTTCTTCAAAGAATGCTTCTTTCTACTCTTGACAAATGATCGCCTATCACATTGTCACACTTCTTTTATCCTTGATCTCCAAATCAAATCCCCTGCAATAGCAAAGACTCCACCTTATCAATTCGCTTAGCTTCCTTCGCTGACATCGTGATTGATCGCTATGAACAAGATGAATAAGCAACATGAGATCCTGCATGTATCAGCTCTGAATTTTTCTACAAGCAAATACTATGCATAGCATCTCCTTTCAGTTGTTGAGTAATTTTCTTATGCTTCATCGGGCGTTCTACTAGCAAAGTATATGGTCCCGACATTTTCTCCTTTCATTCCCTAGACAAATTCATTGCAAAATCACCGGCATCACACATTATTTCCAAATTCTCGATCCCATTCCTGCAGCCATTATAGGTGCTTAACCAATTTAATCTTGATTTCTTCAAAAGCAAATTTTTGCAGAGTCATCAAAATAAACCTGCATCCTTCTCCGCAATCCAGATAGTGGTCTCGGGGCTATTTTTGAAGTCCTTGATGAATCTCCTATAAAATCCAAAGATGCCCCAAGAAGCTTCTTACCTTTACTCGTGGTCAGGATGCAAGAGTTTTGATATGAATATACCTTGGATCTGTCTACTTCCAACTAAAGGCGTAAATTTGGCGCCCCAAGAACACACTCTTCCATACCATGAAATGGCATTTTTCCCAATTCTGCTAGCCATTGTCTTGGCATCTTTGGAAGCAATCAAGCCTTGCATTCTTCAAACACCGATCAAAACCTGATCCATACACGCTGAAGTCATCCATAAAAATTTCCATAACCCCTTCTCAATCAAGTCCGAGAATACGACATCATACACCTTTGAATGTACAGAGATTACACGCCCCAAAATGGCATCCTTCAAGGCAAAGGCACCATAGGGCATGAATGTAGTCTTCGCCCTCAGTGCAATAGCAACTGATCAGATCCCGAATACCCATCCAAGAAACAAAATGAGGCGCCCCGCTAATCCGCTCCAACATCCGATCAATGAAGCAAAGGGAAATGATCTTTTCCGGTGGTCGTGGTTCGGCCTTCCCGTAATCAATACATACCCTCCATCCCGCCACTGCTCTGGAATCAATTCATTTTTCTCTACGCGATCACAAGAAACCCACCCTTCTTGGAACCATACGACTAGGCTCACCCAAGGACTATCTCGAAATTGCATAGATAAAACCAAAGATTCAAGAATTTGAGTACCTTTCCGACCACTTCCTTCATCAATGGATCTCGCCTCCTTGATGTTCCCACAGATGGCTTTGAATTTTCTTCAAAGAGTAATTTTGTGCATGCAAATTGATGGATCGATACCCTTCAACTCTTCAACGGGACCGCTATAGGACTTTATGCTTCTTCAAGATTTTCAATGTCCTCGCTCAAGATCACCGAAGGTCTCGCAGAGATAATAACTGCTTTCTTTCGTGATTCTGGCAAGCATATTTCAAAATGGGCAATCCTTTCAACACTAGCCCCTCTTCACTCGGTTTCGATGAATCTCCTTTTTCATTATTTTCCTTTGTCATTTCGTTTTTGCTTCGTGCTCAACACGCTTCTATAGAATGAAAACTATGGTATGGACAATCGTATAGTCATCTTCAATATACTCCGAATTCATCTCTTTTTCATTGATAAAATTCGACATTACGAATCGGCCAGAACATCATATCGAGGTATAGACATCACCAATACATTGCAATTTTCCTCGTCTACGCTTCATTACGATGCTTTTGATCGTTCAGCAGCCTTCCTCTCCAACCCTCAAGGTAAGAACTCCTTTGCATGTCGATCGAGCGTACCCCCGTAGCTAGAAACGGTCTCCCAATAAGTGGGGTACTTTGTGAATCTTTCTTCCATGTCCGCACGATGAAGTCTACCTAAACAAATTTCCCAACAAAGGACTAAAGACATCTTCCAAGACCTTCAGTTTTACCATCGACCAGTTCGCCATTCAAGAGTAATAGTGGTGGGAATTAACTCCCCAAACTTAATTGCTCGCAATAGAAAGAGGCATCAAGTTTATACTAGCCCTCGAGTCACGTATAGCTTTCTCGAATTCAACTCCTCCAAAGACAAAGAATTGTAAACTCCTGATCCTTCCATTTTTCTCGCACTCCTTTTATCACAAAGACGGCAAGTAGCAAAGTGAGATTCACAATCCCTTCTTCAACTAGTTTTCTGCTCAAGATATCCTTCAGAATTTCAGATAAGTGGTATCTGAGTCACCACTTCAGAATGGTATAATCGACTTCCAAATTTTCCGGGAAGGTTTTCAAAACCTGCAACCGCTTCTTCCAACTTTGATTTCTCGCAGCCTCGGAAATGGACCGCAGGCCCAGAGCCTGGATATCCTTCATGTCCACTCCTTCTTTCTTTTTCTCCAGCCTCCTTCTTCCTTTCGGGCTTTCTTCCCGTCATTGCCATTTTTCTTTCATCTTTTCTAACTCCTTCCCACTCCTGTTTGATGCCCATGCAACTCTTTTGATCTTCTTGTGTCACTTGGGAAGGCATCTTTCCTCCGGCTTGCAGTTAGTGGCCAACTCGCCTGACGAAACTATTGGACAGATTGTGAAACTGAAATTTATAATTATAGTAATATTCTATCTGATGAACTTTATTGTAGAGGCAACACTGATATCCTACTGAACTAAGATCGTCAAGATTGGATCTGTGATCTGAGACATTTCTTTGCTCGCTTCCGCCGTCGCAACCTGGGTTGGCTGCTGGAGCACCCCGCTGAGGGTTCCCGTCCATGCCTGGGCCTTGTGGCTCCTCCACCATATGAGAAATTCTCATGGTTCCTCGCAAGGTGATAATGCGCCGTGTGTTATATTGGGTTTAAATGGTAGTTTCTGGCTCACCCAGAGATACTTAACTCCTTCAAAGATCATAGAATTGTTCTTCAAGAATTTCAAGACTTCCCTTCGCAACTCTCTTTCAACTCCGCTCCTATCCACGGGCGTTGTATGTCTTCCTTTCGCTGTCTGTACTCAGGCATAATGGCATCCAACTCGCCTCCATGGCTGTCATTATCTTGTTTGTACTCCATTATCCCCTTCTCTCATATTTCTCTGAAAACTCGTATGAGTTTTCATATTGCATTTAAATTTATCTTCAATCACTTCTTTGCTTCAAGATCTTTTCGTTTGAATTCTTTACAACATGAAGCATCACGATCCCCTCTGATATATCATTCAAGGCATTTATAATAAATGTGTCCATCCGAAGTCTTCAGATCTATCCCATGCATCGACATCTTCTCAAGAACCGCTTGAATCTTTCCAAGCTACATACAAAGCTTCATCTTTCCCTAACAAACACAATGATTTCCTTCTCCGAGGTGAGGGCCGGGGAAAAGAATCATCAAGTAGGTTTCTACTAACTCCTCCCAAGTATCAATGAGCCATATGGTAAAGATTCATACCATGTAGCCGCCAGATTCTTAGAGAGAATGGGAATAGATGCGCTTACGACTTCGGTCTTACCCCATTTAACTCATCAGATAGCTATCTCGAGAAATCTTCCTGTGTGCTCGCTTCGTCCTCAAGGATGACTAGTAACCGATGTCATTGACCATTGTAATTAGTGTCGGTTTGTTCAAAATTATTTGCATCAACAAACAAGCGTTCGACAGGTGAGTACTCGTAATCTTGAATATTGTGGTCTCAGAAGTCCTCCATAGTACTCATGATTGAATACTCTAGCCGCTTCTATGTACTTCATTCCGATCCCGTTTTTCATCTTCCATGCTGAGTTTTTCGCCTTCTTTATCTTTCTGCTTCCGAGTGTTTAATTTCGTGTCTCACGGAATCGTGACGTTGTTCTGCTTCCTATGCATTAAAATTTTTTGTCCCCGGGAATCAAAGCACACTAACATTATCAGATTAGTCAGTCAACAAATATTTTCAATATGGTTTGCTAAAGGTTAGTGCAAAAATACCACGCTTGAAAAGCTATTCTTTTCTTTAAAAATGTCCAAATTAGCATTTCCTTCTTTTCGTTCGAATATTGATTTACTTCAAATTCTTTCTCGGAACCACTTTAATCCACGCCATAAAACTTGTCAGACTAGATCGCAGTGTGTACACAAGTGTATAACATCATCACCTAAGCGGACTATTATCTAATCCCCCTGAACAATTCCATAAGACTCAGACTACACATCAATAATTGTTATGATCAAAACACCTATTCAAATTTAGACTTATACTCAAGGACTATCAGATAATCCTCTAAGAATAAACCATTAAAATTTGAGTGTGAGCTTTATACTAATGATTTAAGATATTTTTATAAGAATAAACCATTTTCGTGGTTTTGATCCAGTGATAATCGCAAGTGCACAAACACAAGTAATAAAATGGATTAAGTCCGTATATCGATCCTAATGTAGATCTCAAGAATTTTTCAATCAACTACCCCAACTACTTAAGCTCCATACTATTTGGACGATAATACGATAGTGAGATTTTGCTTGAAAGCTTGAAAATGAATATAAAAGAAAAATGGATGAACAATAAATAATTGAATATTGAAATATCAAAATAACAAATTTAGATTTAATAGCTATCTCTAAAGAAAACATTGAATAATCAGCTATTGTGAAGAATTCAATTCCTACGCTCCTCAGATCGCATCTTTGGTTTTCTGAATCAAGCAGATCTTTAAAACGGTCCAAGGATTAATATAGTGTGACTGATCTCCATACCACACAGCTCATCATCTCACCTAACTGCTTCTCTCGAACACAAGGTGAAATAACTACTTTAAAACCAGTTGCTCTGCTCCGTATTTTCTTTCTCAATACTACACCACAACATGGACCTGCACTGAGCTCCTTCAAGTGAGTCATTGTCATGCTTGCACTATACGTTCCTCACCTCAAAATTAGAATAGCTTACTCTTTCCTTGATTAGATCCCATAACACTCTGGATCAAATTCCCCTATTCGACCGAGGCAATCCTCTCGGTCTACTTAAATTTATAACTCACTCAACTCATTCTCTGCTGATACGGGTACATGATTGACGAATATATTAGTAGAGTCGCATTGCATCCTCGAAGAATATCGTGTTCAAATACCTTCCCGAAATTGTTTCTTACTCTCAGGAATGCCTTCTCTGTGTCACCTAGAGGGCCTCCTGGAAATCAGAGCTTAAACAACCTTGTTATGGGTACAAGAGACTGAAATTGGAATCAATTCCAATAACACGCAAAACCAGCAAGTCGATTTAACATAAGGAAGCTCAAATGACATGAATGAAATACCGCAGAAAGATTATTTCGACAATAACGTCAATTCAATGGTCGGGTTTCTAAATTACTCGATTATACCATACATCAAGCCACGATCAAGAAAACCATTGTAAATCGGAAACTGCGTTCGAATCCTAATCTGTCTCGAATTCAACAAACTTAATAAAAGAATTTTAAGAAATATACATCTACCCACTCAACTTTTACAACAACGCTCAAATCCAAATTAGAACGAAATACACACTAATCTAATCTAAAATAAAATGGAAAAAGAAAAACGAAAACAAAAGAAAGAAAAGAAAAGAAAAGAAAAATTAAAATACAGGAGCCTTCAGCAACCCAGATATCTCTTTTAGTCGCCAAGAGCCGCTTCGTTGGTAGCAAATTCTTCAGATTTATAGGTTCTCGTCAGTTCTAATTCCAATGCGCTTCTTGTGGATTTCCTAATGGATCGCCCATGTTACTGCTCGTGTCGCACCCAAAGCCCTTTGTCGCTGACATCAGTTAGTTTGGCAATTTAAGGCAAAGATTTATCAAGAGTCATGATATTCCTTTGTTTTCTCGTTAGCACCTATGTCGCGGCAGCGAATCAATGTCGCGACATCAACCTTATTCTCTCGCAACTTTAAATGATGGTTTCATGTCGCAATATCACCTTGTCGCGATATCACTACGGTTCATTGTGTTTTAATCAGTTGTTCGATGTCGCTATTATCGATCTCTTGTCGTATATCACCATGTCTTCTGAAGCCCTTCAATCTGATGATTTCGGCGTCGCAACATCAATCTCTTGCTGCGAATCACTGGCGGGCTCTCGCAGCTTTGAATCTCGGTCGCTCCTAGTGTCGCCACATCGACCGTCGCTGACATCGCCTGAAGCCCGCAAATTAACTTCAGGTTTCGGCGTCGCGACATCAATCCCTTTGTCGCGACAAATAGCCTAATGTTTTTGAAGCTTCCATCGATGGTTCCCGATGTCATGACATCAATCTCTGTCGACATCAAATTACGTCTTCGCAGCCCTTCAACTCGATGTCTTCGATGTCGCATATCGATCCTCGTCGCGACATCACTTTATGCCTTGCAGGTTTCACTGTCTTCTCCCGATGTCGCGACATCGGCTATCTCGTCGCGACACGCCAAGTCTTCTCGCAATTTTCAACTATCGCTCATGATGTCGCGACCAATCTTCTTGTCGCGACATCAAAGATATGTCTTTGAGGCTTCATCGCTGTTTGCGGTCGCTGACTTCCGCCCTCGTCGCGGACAAATGTTCTTCCGCTAACTCACCATCCTTCCAAACCCGTCATAGCTTCGCGATTCTCTTGTCGCGATCTCCATCCCGAGTCGCGATGACAACCCTGTCGCGACATCACGATGCCGCCGCGACATCATTCCCTTGGCCGGGTTAATCCACCATTTATCTCGGTGATTCCCGTCGCGACTCGGGCCGTTTATTTCACTTATCCCGATGTCGCGACCTCATAACTTGACCGCAAGCCCAAAACTCGATCAATGAATCAACCATTTTGCTTCATTCCCGCCCAGCCACTTCTTGCATTTTTTTTATTCCACCATTTGGCTTCGCATTTCCACCGCATTTTCTTTCTTTTCTTTATACTCCCTCGCAAATAACAAATTTGGTATTTAATATTTCGCATCTTTAATTATTCCTTTTTACATTAAAATCAAACAGAAAAATGGACTAAAAATAGATGACTTTTAAGCTCATCATTGCTCCCCGGGTGGAGGTTCCATCTCGCTCTAATCAGAACTCACTCCTCACAAATTTCTTTGAAGGAGCACGAATTTTCTTCCACCGCCCTCACACGCTCTTGTCCCAATGGAAAAAGGCTACTAGGCAAGCAACATAGGCAGACAACCAAAAAGAAAGCAGGGCTTCCAAAAATGTTAAGGTTAGCTAAAATATTAATGCTCGACAAAGATAAAAATTAAACCACCCGCAGCTGAACCGCTAGGAAGATTAAAGTGGAAGACAAAAAGGGATTAGAATTCACCAACACTTTTGTGATGAGGATCACAGTTCAACAAAGCCACCTGCTCTAAGGTACCATCCCCTACACAACATTTGATTTATGCCACAGTAGGTGTACCCATAATCAACAATATTTGTAACCTAAATTCCTATTGTTGTAGCGAAGCTACCGGTGAGTATATACGGTTTTAGGTCGACTGTGGATGGGCTTTCTTCACGCAAAATGATTCAATTGATGTAAAAATGGTGATTTCACTGATTTGGCTTGTAAAACAAGCAGGATTGTGGTTTGAAACTACAAACAAAATGAACAGAATATAAAAATAACTCCTTGAAGTCTCTGGTTTGAGGTTTTAAGGTGACTGAGTCCTCAGCCCTTTCCTCGAGTCGAGGATGACCTATAGTCATTTCCTGAACCGGATCTTCATTTAGCCATAAAAATTGAACCCTAAAAGTTTTTCTCTTGAGATAGAGAATTTATTGGTCATTTATGTTTCAAAGAGTAAAAACGATCCTTTGACCTAACCTACAGAGGCAAATAAATGGTAACTAAGCGAGCCTCAGTGAATCTAGTGGTAAGCATCCACTAAGCCCTGTGGGTCTCGCAAGCACTTACAATCAAGGTACATCGAAGGATTTAAAGTCGAGGCAAGATACGTAGACATAAATGATCATGGCAAGTGCACGTTGAAAATGTAGAGACACCCGCTATTTTAAAACTGGGCCTAGTGGCCTTCCTCTTCAAGGATGAGGATTTAGCCAAGCATCCCTTGAGTTGTCATCCTCAAGGGTGCTCGGCAGCGAAAACAGGCGGAAATGTAGCTAATATCATAGATAAGAAGAAAAAGTGGGAAAACTAAAAGCTTTGGTGCCAATTTTGTTACATCCCCCTCCTCCTCTGTACAGAGCTTGACTAGGGCTTATATATTGCTCAGAGTCAAGGGAAATTACAAAAATGTCTGAACTAGCATCAATACATAGGGGGTAGTTTAAGAAAAAGTCATAAAGGTCAATCGTAGAAAATAAACTGAGAGACAAGAGGTCATAAATTCGTAATATGCAAAATTTCACAGGTTACTAAAATTCAGAACTCAGAAAATTTCGCAAGGTTATAATTTTCTTCACCAGGGTCTAATTCCTTCCGACTTCTGTCGTGAGCTACAAGTTCGGCTTGGATTCTTCGTGCTTCGATTGGCTCGAACTTTGGCCTGATTATCTTGCAAAAACTACAAAACAACCACAAAATGTGATTAGTAGTATAGTCGAGACCTTGATGTGCCAATTAGGTTAATTACGTTGATTAGTACACAAAAAGTACTCAAAACCTGCGATAAACATGACTCAAAATAGCACTTTCAGCACTAATCATGGTTTAATAACCTGCAATGTTCAAAGGTGACATCGCTAGGACTCGAGACTCCAACAATTATCTCCGACTCGGGGTTGATAGTTTGAGAAGGAGCTCTTCTTGTTGAAAATTTCCCATAAAAGAGGTCAGCTTAGTGATTTGGGATCTCACATCTGTGACACCCCATTTCCCGAGGGTCCCATTGACCACCGTCAACCTACGGAAAACCTGTGTGTCTCATATCATGAGACCCATACAAGAATAAAAATGGCCACATTGGCCTACACATCATACTTACCAAAATATAATCAACTATATTACAATAGTTTCAAGAGTTGTTACATCACTCTTAATACAAACATATATTTAAATTAAGAATTCTAATACATGTTTTACAAAAAAAAATATCAAATCTACAATCCGTCTTTCTTCTTAAAAGCGGCTTCTAGTGAGCATCGTCTTCCCGAACACTCCCTGTACCTGAAATAATTTTCCCTCAACAGGGTGAGCAATGCCCAGTAGTGATAATCTCCTACATGAGTTACTCCTCACCTAAGTGCACATGTAATAGCAACCAAACACATTTAGGCAAATGCATGATCCTACTTGAATATCTACATGCACAATCCCATGTCTTAAGTCCTCACCAACTCCCTCACACATGCCTAAGCCATGTATGAAAATCATTTTCCAAACAAAAATATTTGTTTTAATTGTGGGCAATCCTTTGATATAAATACGTTGGACAATCCTCCGAGGTGAATTTGTTGGGTAACTCTCCGAAACAATTCATGGGCCCCTCCGACGTGAATTGTTGGAAAATTTTCCCAACACAATTCTTCAGACAACTTCCCGATAAAGTTATTATTTTTAATAATTTTACAAAAGAATTCATCATTTGGACAACCCTCCGATTTATTTGTCATTCACTCACACCTACTATTATAAGGTGCCCCGATGCATATGAAATGCATTATGCCATTTCCATACAACATATGTTAATATATCAAACATGCATATATTAACAAAAATTTACACACAACACCATGTTATTCAATTCATAGCAATAACACCAAAATTAGCTCACATGGGCCACTAAACAATTTAAGCAATTCATTTTGAACCGCCCAAGCAACACAAACCACACACAAGATCACGTGAACAGTGAAACCCTAGGTCATAAAACTGTTCACAACCACACTAGGGATTTTCTCACTCGGTCCAAATCTGATGGAACCGAAAACACGACCATCCAGGCCTTAACAAGTCCCCATCCACAAATTGGCTCTACCAAGAATAACCAGCAGGAGAAGACCCCATCTTCCGAGTCAGTGGAAACTCCACAAAACTCCAAGTGTCCAATGCAGCCCTCAGCAGATCAACTTCTCCTGTCTGATGAGAACCGACGGTCCGAACGTTGGGAAATCTAGAGAGAAGTTGGACTTTCTCTCTCTAAATATGTTTTCTCCTCCTCACTACCAGATACCAGGCCAAATGAGAGAGAAATGTTCTTTTTTTTTTTTTCATTTAATTCCCTTTTTATCACTTAGTTTAACTTTTAAGGGCTCTTTGACATGTGGCTTAATATAAGCCATTTATCTCTTATCCTCCCACTATTCATGTGACATGTGTCACATGGATACATGTATTAGGTGACCCTTGTCACATCACATGCCTCTCACAAGGCCATACCCGCATCCATTAACGGCTCAAAACGTGAAATTCGACTATCTTGGGAATTCACTAAATTTGACGTGGTAGCTAGATTTTTCACACGATTCAATCTGAAGTCCGCTTGTGGTCATCCTAGAGATCTGCAGTGCCCAAATTTTGACCGAAATTACCATTTTACACTTTTTCTAAAATTAATTTTTCTTCTTGCTTACATTCTTCCTCTTAAAAGAATTTCATCCCGAAATTCTGTACAATCACGAAAAATCACATGCATATGCAACGTGCACTATGCCATGCATGTAAACTAGTCATTTAAGCATTAAATGACTAAACCACATACCTTCATCCCTAAACAAGAAGGGATAGGTGGTCCCAGATCATGTCCCCGCTCCCACGTCGACTCCTCCACCTACCTAAGGTCACGCTAGCACCCTCACTAGCCTCACGCCTAGCGGTCAGAAAAACCTAATCCCTAAGCATCCATAATCACATTAGTCCCTCCTCGAAGGTCCCATATGTGTCAACCTCAATCTCTCCCCACTCCACTACATGAGCTGGATCTAGAGTGTATCTTCGGAGCATGGAGACGTGAAATACCTCTTGGACACTTGACATGCTGGGCGGTAAAGCTAACCGGTATGCTAAAGTGCCTACCCTCTTAAGTATCTCGAAGGGTCCAATGAACTTCGGTGATAGCTTCCCGCGCTTGCCGAACCTGACCACTCCTCTCTTAGGCATCACCTTCAAGAAGACGTGATCTCCAACCTCAAACTCTAAGGGTCGACGTCGTACATTAGCATAGCTCTTCTACCGGCTCTGAGCCATGAGAAGACGCTGTCGTATCAAGCTCACCTTCTCGGAGGTGTCTCTAATCGATCGTGACCAATGACGGAGCTTCCTCTTACTCCTACCGAACATATCATGATCCGTACGGGCCTCCCATACAATGGCCTCATATGGTGCCATTTGTATACTACTTAATAATTGTCGTTGTAGGCTTAATTCCACTAAGGGCAAGTGCTCTTCCCAACTACCCTTACGATCTAGAAGCATGCCTGCAACACGTCCTAACACCCGTATGGTCCTCTCCGACTACTCATCCGCCCTGGTGGAAAGCTGTATTCATGGTCAACCGTATGCCCATAGCCTGTTGGAAGCTTTTTCAAAAGTGCACCGTAAACCTCGGGTCTCTATCCGACACAATGGATACTAGTACTCCATGTAGCCGGACGATCTCTCGAATATACAACCGGTAGAACTCCTCCAATGTGAAGGTCATCCACACGGCAATGTGCCGACTTCGCGGAGCCTCTGGCCATTATCACCCACACCATCAGCCACGACGCCGTGGCAAGTCGGGGTCACAAAATCCACCGACGGCTCACACTTCCACTCAACCCACCTCCAATCACACTAAGTACTCTACCGCTTCTAGTCCTCACCCTAAACTTACCGACATGTAGACATCCTCGAACAAAGTCCCCCTACGTGTCTCTTCATCCCGCTCCAAGACATCGCGACTAAGATCCTAAGACATCAGGCGCACCGACGCACAAAGAAATCAAGAGCAAAGGAAACTCCCTAAGGATTCTTCTCTCAACCTGGCCAACTAAGAACCACTACTGGCCTCAGACCAAGACGCCCATCTACGTGGACGGCCTAAATTTCATCGCCTCGTGACAACACTACTCGATCCCCGATGTGACACTATCTCTCAAGGCCCTCACAATTCACTCTGGTCAGAGACTTTATGACAACTCACACTACCCGCCGTTGTAATCGCAGCTCCAAACTCCGTCCCACAATCTCGAGCATCACCATTCCCTGAAGCTATACTAGCCAATGCTCCCCGTGATTTCCGACTGAGTGCATCAGCCACCACATTTTCCTTAAATAGGATAGCAATGCAAAATGAAGTCATAATCCTTAGAAAACTCCATCCATCCGTAAGGTTTCATTGAGGTCCATTATGAAAATATATTTCGGGATTTTTAGTGGTCTGGTACATTCAAATCGTCGCTATATAAATAGTGGCGCCAAATCTTCAAGGTGAAGACTACGCCGCTAATTACATATCCGTGTGTAATTCTGCCATGATTCTATAATCGGAGTGGGAGCCATAAGCTCACTCTAGATCGAACAAAACACATTCCGGGGCCCTACTCTTCTGAGGCATCATAATACACTGTAAAATTTCGTCTTCTGACTATCGTGATAGGAGCCCAGTAAGCCTCCTCTTCAACTCCCGAATGCCTCTCATCATCATCCCAATCAAACTCGACCTCCTTTCTGCACTCGCTATAGTCTTAATCGAAAAACTTCGATGAATCTCATATAGTACCCAGCCAATCCCAAGAAACTACGTATCTCGAAGACTGACTTCGGTCTCTCCCAACCCATCATGGCCTCGACCTTCTCTGGGTCTACTTACACGCCAGAAGCTGACACCATGTGTCCCAAAAACCTCACCTTAGTAAGGCAAAACTTGCACTTACTGAACTTAGCGTACAGTCGATGGTCTCTCAACAGCTGCAAAACAACCCTCAAATGATCCTCATGCTCCTCCTCATACTGGGAGTAGATCAAAATGTCATCCACAAAGACTACGAAAAATTGATCTGATAGGGTCAGGAACACTTAAGGCATGAGATCCATGAATATCGCCGGCGCATCACAATCCAAAGGCATCACCAGAAACTCAAAGTGCCCATAACGCCACACCAAACAATCGTCTTAGGGATATTCGCCTCCTAACCTCTTAACCGATGGTAACTGGGGCCGCAAGGTCTACCTTGAGTAGACTCGCCCTCATACCGATCGAATAAGCCATCAATCCGACAATGGCACACCCGATCGTAACCCCGTTTCAACTGCCGGTAAACAATGCACACCGAAGGGTCCCGCCTTCTTCTTCGCAATAGAACCGAATGCCCCATGGCGAAGTGTCTTGGCCTAATGAACCCTTGTCCAAGAACTCCTGTGAATGACTAGTTCCCGACTAACCGTGCCATCCTATACTGAGTCATAGATGGGCGGCAATCGAGGTGTAACTTGATACAGAAGTCTACAACCCAAGCAATGGAGTATACCCGGTAGCTCATCCGAAAATATCCTCATATTTCAAGCAGCACTACTTCGAGGTAGATCTAAGTCCGGTCTCACCTCGTCCTCTAGGGTAAGGCTTGCTAGCCAACTCGCCAACTATCCATGACACCTGGACTCGTACATCGTCTGGGGCAAAATTTCATGCTTGTCCCCTTGAAACATAACACGAGTATTGTCCTATGTGTAAGCGATAACCCTCCTACGCTCACAATCGATGACGACTTTGTATGTCGTTAGCCAATCCATCCTAAGGATGATGTTGAACTCTGACATGTCCATGACCCTTAGGTCCACTGTGAGCCAAATCCCAAAGATCTCTAGCTCGTAACCTCGACATATCATCCCTATCCCCTTCCTAATCCTAGAGGATAATCACACTCAGGGCTCCAAGGCCTCAACCTCTAAGCCCAACCATCAAACCGATGCAAAGAACAATGAATGCGGCTAATTTGAATCAAATAAAAAACTCTCTACCATAGCGGATGAAGAAAATCACCGTATGACCTGGATGCCTACTGTCAGCCATGAGATGTGATTCGGGCCTAGACACGCCCCTGAATCCTTGACGTCCCTGCCTATGGGCCCCCTCCTCTGCCTCGGCCCATAATCTAGCCCCTCCGCTCGGCCTGTAACGAGGCGCCGCAGCCCCTAGACTGACATCAAGCCTCGACCTTCATACCAAAAAGCGAGAATAACCGATCCGCCTCCCGCCCCACAACCACCTGGATCGCACTGGGCCCCAAACTCTCTGGATCCCCGTCTCTCGGGGCAATCCTCCCCATATGTCCCAAGCCTCGCACAGTAAGACACCATCCACTCCAGCCCCGACTGCAACCCCGATCCGTCCCTCGTCTCTGATTACGTGGGCTCTAACTCGTTATGAACTAGAAGCCCTCTACTTCTTTCCCGAACTGGAAGAAGATTGACTCCTTCCTTCTACACGGCACTGCATCCCGAGCGCCCGTGCATCCTCTATCTCCTCTCTACTCTGGCCATGGCCGGCCCTAACCATACAGAGTCCATGTCTTCGAGGCTGAGTCCTACAATCTCGCCCTAATGGACAATCTCAGCCCCATTCTCAAATCTCGACCTCGTCTGTGTCTCCGTGGCCACATAATCAAGCGGAAGAAAGGTTAACCGTGAACCCGCCACATACTAATCACAATATGCCCCCCGCTCACTCTAGGAACTCCCCGAGCCTTCTCGGGATGTCTCATAGCTGGCCTAAAATACTCCCATGAACACCTCCCGAACTCGCCCATGTCATCGCCCAGTCCCTGAGCCCGCCAGGTTCCACACTGGGCCTCGCCCCTAGTTGGAATGCAACTAGTCCGGGATCTTGGTCGTGACTGAGGTACTCCATCGCTCCAATATCTTCTCTCAACTCCGGGATAAACCAATGGTCCACCACCATCGGATCTCCTCCCCCTATGAACGTAGGAGGATGATGGGACCTGAGTCTCGAGCACTGACCTCCCCATCCCCAACTAAGCCACTCGCGCAAAGGCAATACCGGCACCCCTACTTCGCCTCAAAGAAAGGCCCGTCGGTCGTAATCCGGCCAGGTTCGACCAAGACCTCGTGGACTAATTCTACGCCCTTCCTCCATACTAGCCATCTACACATGTCAAATGGCAAGTTGAGTTTTAATGAAGTGTCTCTAAGGTGTAAATACAGCCCCAAGACACTATTCACATATCGAAAAAAAAAAATTCATACACAACGTCAATGCATTCATAAGTAATGCAAGAAAAACATTCCATATATCAAATCATACACAAAAAAAAAAAAAAAAATTGTATTTTTTTTTTTAACCTATGAACAATGTCCATGAATCCAGATTCAAACAAAGGACTTTAAATACAGACCGGAAGTCAAAACCGGTCGTGCACGCGTACACCTACCTTAGGCCGCAAGACAGCCGCGCTTCAGTCAACAAGATAACGCCGCGGTCGCCAGCTGAGCAATAACACCGCGTAGTCGCTGGGCCAACATGTCAGCAACACAGGTCGCTGCCCATCGGGCCGTATTGGCGACACAAAGCCCCCTCCCCGCGATACAAAAATCGTGATCATGACACACCACCGTGGCCAGCCGCCACTCCTACGCAGCCACAAAGTCGTGTCGCTGCATTGTCGCTATGTCAGGCGCTGTCGTATGCTGTGTCGCGCCACAAGGCGCCCCAAAGAGCCTGCCGGGCCAGACGGCGCCGGAGCGTGCATGCGCTCGCTCTCAACATGATGGTGCCAGGTGTATCGTGACTCAAAGACTAAAAAATGGGCAAGAGTCTATTCCAAATTCTCCGTGTCTTCAATTTTTTTTTTCCTCGCTTTACATACTCAGAAAACTCAAAAAGAATTTCCTCAAGATTTTTCAAAATCTTCCAAGAGCCTCTTCAAACCTCAAGCATTCCTAAGATGCAAAGAGGCTCACTCCAAACTACCAAAATAAATTAACTTGCTGTTTATATACATTTCACAATTTAAAGAGCTTAATTACAACTCTTTTTCTTGTGCAAAAACTGAATAATTTTCTAGAATTCCACAAAACACATCCTGTTTATATTCAAAAACTGGAACTATTGTCCATAATTTATTTTTTTTTGTTTATTTCTGGACCATTCTACCCAAAATTCCTCAAACTCACCTTTTCTCAAACTAAACCTTAGGGGTTATATTTCCTCAACCCTAGTATTCAACATTTTTCCTATATGCTATTCACCAAACATACAATTTCACACAACACATACAACACATAATCAAGCAACAATCATCAAAATGCACAATGAATACATGATCTAACCCGTGCCCATCGAGTCCTAGGTAATCGGATACCTAACTCCCTGATACTAAGCTACAACTCTAGTATCCGACATCGAGCTATACCAAGTTGTGATTGCTCTTACACCTTAATGACCATGGCCTAAGCCCAAGTCCCCAAGCCCAGGGTACTTAGCCATGTTCTCGACACACTGCGAAGCCGGGCATCAGACTAAACTTATGGATCATAAACCAAGCTCCCTAGGTAGTCATATACCCATGCCTGGTTACCGTCGTGATGCCCCATTTCCTGTGGGTCTCGCTGACCATTGTCAACTCATTTAAAACCCGTGGTCTCATATAATGAGACCCGCTACATGAGCAAAAAGGTCACATCGCCTACACATCATACTCACTCAAAATATAATCAACTATATTACAATAGTTTTAAGAGTTGTTACATTTTAATACAAACATATATTTAATTAAGGAATTAATACATGTTTACAAAAATATCAAAGCCACAATCCGCTTTAAAAGCTGCCAGTGAGCGCTCGCTTTCCCGAACACTCCCTGCATTCTAAAATAATTTTCCTGACAGGCGAGCAATGCCCACACATAATCTTCTACACGGGTTAATTCCCACCTAAGTGCATGCAATGGCAACCCAAACACATCTCAAGAAAAATGCATGATCCTACTTGAATATCTACATACCTAATCCCATGTCTCGAGTCCTCAATTAATCCCCTCACATGCCTGGCTTCGTATAATCATTTTCCAAACAAAATACTTTACTGAAAACTGATATATAAATTACGTTTGGACAATCCTTCGAGGGAATTTGTTGGGTAACTCTCCGAAACAATTCATGGGCCCCTTCGACGTGAATTGTTGGACAATTTTCCCAACACAATTCTTCGGATAACTTCCCGACAAAATTATTATTTTTAATAATTTTACAAAAGAATTCATCCTTTGGACAACCCTCCGATTTATTTTTCATGCACTCACACCTACTATTCTAGGGTGTCCCGGTGCATATGAAATGCATTATGTCATTTCCATACAACATATGTTAATATATCAATAATGCATATATTAACAAAAATTTACACACAACACCATGTTATTCAATTCATAGCAATAACATCAAAATTCGGGCCACTGGCTAATAAACAATTTAGCTAAATTCATTTCAACAGCCCAAACAACACAAACCATTATAAGATCAACACATGAAATAAAGGAAGACCTCAGTTCAAAACTCGTTTGACGACCACACTAGGGATTCTTTCACCTGGCCCAAATTCTGAGGAACCCAAACACCTACCTATCTACTTTAACAAATCCTCATCCATTAAAATCTGCCTGTAAATTTCAAAGAATAAATCAAGTAGGAGAAGACCCCTACCTCCCGGAGTTGTCGAAACTCCACAAAATCGATGTCCATGTGTAGCCCTTGCAGAGTATATCAACTTCTCCTCTTGCTCCGACGAGAACCGACGATCCGAACGCTGGGAAATCTAGAGAGAAGTTGGACTTTCTCTCTCTAAATCTGTTTTCTCCTCCTCACTACCGGATACCGGGCCAAATGAGAAGAGAAATGTTCTTTTTCTTTTCATTTAATTCCCTTTATCCCTTAGTTTGACTTTAAGGGCTCTTGACATGGGCTTAATATAAGCCATTTATCTCTTATCCTCCCACTATTCATGTGACATGTGTCACATGGATACATGTAGTAGGTGACTCTTGTCACATCACAAGCTGTCATACGACACCCGACACCCGATGTCTCGAAAAACGTGAAATTTTAACTGCCTCTAATTCAATGAATTCAATGCAGAGCTGATTGGCATCGATTCCAATCTGAAGTCCGTTTCATCATCCGAGATCTAAAAATTCCTGATTTTGACCAAAATTACCATTTTACCTTTTGTGAAAATTAGAATTTTCTGTGGCTTTCTTTTTACAACAACATCATTCAAGGCGCTCGAAATTCAATGTCAGACGAGCCTAGACAACCGTATCATGAATGTCCCAAACCTCTCTATGGTAAGGTCATGGTCTGACTCTCGAGAAGCTCGGGTAAACCTTGGTTGCAGTTCACAGAAATCCTGGGACCTTTGATTTGGAACCAGGGCTTGATTTGAAAAGCCTCGTTTTGATACTTGCTGCCGTTGAAAATGGTGTGGGCTCTCATTCCTCCACTAAATTCAGTGCCACCTCACCCCCGATTATAAGTTTCAAAGCATGAGAATCTTAAGGCCTTTGGTAAATAAGAACATTGGCTTGCTCTATCTGGATTTGCTCCCTGACTTGGAGGAAGATTAGGGCGCTTAATAGTTGGAGTGAGCGGGTCATCGCAAATGATGCATGGCCTCCACTCTAGATCCCAGAGGCATCAAGTTATCATAGGCAAATGTTACCTCATTCACCTTTTTCAATTCTATGGCCTCTAACTTCCTAGTTAAGTTGGCTATTTTCGCTTACAGGTCATCATTCTCTCTTAAGTGATGTATTCCTCCCCCTGTGGGTGTACTATGCACTTTTGCAATATCTAGGGAGGTGTTAGTCTCCCAAGTTCGAGTATTTTCTGCTATTGTATCAAAAAATCGCACTCCGCCTCCCTAGCACTTTTCACTCCCCCAAGACACATCATTTCCATGTACTGCTTGTTATTCAAGGACAGTCCTTGGTGAAAATATGCACAAATTTGTCCAACATCCAAACCATAATGAGGGAGAGCGTGGAGGAGGTCCTTATATCTTTCCCATACAACAGCAAAAGGTTCACCCGATTTTTCAGAAAAGTTTTGGATTGCTCGCATGAGTGCATTAGTACTTGCTAGAGGGAAGAATTTATTCAGGAATTCATTTCGCATGTCTTCCCAAGTAAAATTGAATTAAAGAGTGGAAATCATATTGGGCCTCTCCTCAGAGAGAATGGGAATAAAACCATACAAATTATACGTGATGTGGCGACTTCAGAGACAGAGTTAATCGGGCAAACATCCTCAAAATCCCTCATGAATGAGTATGGGTTCTCAGAATCGACCCCTTGATACACAGGGAGAAGACGAATCATCTCTAACTTCATAAGGAATTGGTTAGCCTTTTCAGGTAGGCAAATACATGAGTTTGTTGTGGTTTTCGAGGTTTGTATCATCTCAAGGGTTCTTTCCACATGTAAAGGGGCAGGGGAGTCGATATTGATCACAGAAAATTAACATTTTCCTCCCGTCGCCGGATTTCCTGGTGCATAACCATCTCCTTGTCGTGGAGGTTTTTAGGGTCTTTGTGGGTCACCAGGTAACCCTTGGGCATTTAGATTAAAGAGAGTTTCCTGATTCCCGGGGTGTTCCATCTGAGGTCTCGTTCTTCAAAACAACCGGCCTTACCGTGGACTTTTCAAAATGTCCCCGAGGTATAACTTCCATAAGTCATGGTTCGTCACTTGAGCCGAACCGACATGCACTAATCTTACCCCCAAATCCGTATAGGTATCCACTTATATTATCTACGAAAAATAATTAAAGAAAAGGTAGAGAACGCATCGGATTTTGCAATGCACCGTAAATTACCACTAGCTCGATCAACTAGAGTGCTCACCACGCTCTCGACAACGGGCGCGAAAATGCTATGTATTCGTGCTGAAATTATTCCCAAGCGTAGGAGCTAATGTCGTCAAGCATTATACTATTGTGGGAGTCCACAGGTCATTTCCACAGGGAGTGGTTTCCTTGGTGATCCTTAGGGATTGCTATCCAATGAATGTGCGATTAAAGTAAAATATGGGGGGTTGTGATTGATTGATTGGGTAACTGATTAACTTAACTATTTTAAAACAAGAAGGGCGAATGATAGGATCCTTAGGTTTCCGCTCACCACCGACTAGGTAACACCCACCTCTTACTTACAATCTCATCTAGGAGCCATTGATGAATGGTTTTTGACGGAAGATATAACATTAAAAGCTTTTATAAGACAAAGAACGATTGAGCGATAACAAACACTTGTTTAGACGATTTGCTTGGACTCTTAGTCTGCATTTGCGATCAAGCACAACATGAACTGAGAGTCTCTCATTCACACGTTGTCAGATGCCAAACTAAGGTTTTAAGAGTTTTCACAAGTGTTTAGTATCGTCTGTCCGGGTTCATATGAAAGAGGATTGAGGGTTGATACCTTAAGGGTGAGGTTCCCTTGGTCGGAACCCTATCATAAAGGTTTAGAACTCCATTAAAGGCGAGAGTCGATTCATGATTACTAGAACTAATCGTAAATGTGACTTGAGAAATAACCTTGATTGCGAGGTTGGGATATCAAAAACATAGAATCTCTTAAAAGAATACCAAGTTATAGAAACCCAGCGAAAGATTACAAGTGATTAAAAACTCATAATCGAGAAGAAAACTAAGTACTCTACTCTATCAGCCTAGAAAATTATGAAAACACCCCAAAAGTTCAAGACCAAACCACAGAAATCAGTCCTTAACTCTGCCCTCAAGTGGGCTTAAATACAATCCTCATTAGTGATCTCAAAGTGGTGGTCGAAAGACGAGCATGCCCTTACACGAAGATTGAAATTCTGTTCAAGTCCGCGAGAGATGTTCGCATGTTGAATGCAGGTACCGGTAAGTGTCTGGTACCAAAGATCTGCAGTACTCAGCCAGCAGGGTGCGGTACCACTATATTTGAATACTTTGTACCCGCGCCTCCTTGCTCCTCTTATTGCACAGGGCCTCTCGACAGCGGCAACGATGATTTACATTTGTTCTCTGGAACCAAACCGCTATGAAAATGTGTACAAGACTCGAAAAACTTGCACACGCATAAAAACGCTAGAACGGTCAAAAGCACTTATTCTACACAAAATAAGAGCAAAACATGAGCTGGGGGGGCTTAAAACCCCATATAAATGTTGCACTTTTATGTATCCAACAGTACTCCTTACCATTTCTGCTCATTATGATTATGAGATATGGAAAATGGACGTGAAGACGGCTTTCTGCAAAAGAAACCTAAGCAAGGATATGTACGTGACACAACAGGAGATCTTTATGGATTAAAGCAAGCATCTAGGAGTTGGAAAATCCGATTTGGTGAGACAATCAAAGAGTTTGTTTTCTCTCAAAATGAAGCTTGTGTGTAGAAGAAGATTAGTGGGAGTGTACTCGTATTCCTAGTATTATATGTGGATGACATATTAATTATTGGAGACCAAGTCTCAAAGTTACAATCTGTCAATATGGTTATCCAGGAATATTCTCCATCAAAGACCAAAGTGATGAGTCTAAAACTCATATATTTTTAAGCTCATTAATCATTCCTATTTAAGGCTTACAAGTTTAATTTAAAGTAAAATTATGGAGTCTTCACCCAAATTTATGTTTTGCAGGAAATTAAGGAAAAGAAGTAAAAATAAGCACTATGCAGCAAAAGAGCAATGTCGCGACATTGATTAAAGAATGTCGCGACATCAACTTGAAGAGTGTCATTATATTTACTTCAATGTCGTAACATCGCCACAACGATTTTGACATCACACATGACTACAGAACTCCAAGTCAATGTCGCGACATCAAAACACATCCTTAGGAGTAAAGCGACATCAACATTCAATGTCGCGACATCAAAATGGCTTAAACATTGGAGATCTCAACTTGAAATGTCGCGACATCACAACTTTAATGGCACGACATCAGATCAAAGTAGCCAAGGTTGAAATTTAACAGATCTTCAATGTTGCGACATTAGCAAGACATCCCCGCGACATCAAAGCATAGCCTCAACAGTAAAGCAACATCAACCTAATGTTGCGACATCGGATTTCCTATGTCGCGACATCGACTTAAGTGGGTAGAACAAAGAAATACCAATGTCGTGACATCGCCACAACATCGCCGCGACATCAAAACACAGACACAGTAGTCAAGCAATATCAGACAGCCAATGTCGTGGCATTAGAAAAGGACTCAACAATGAAGATCTCACATTGTAATGTCGTGACATCAGATATGGGCAGCCAAGTTGCAACATCAACGGACCAATGTCGTGACATCAAACATTCAATGTTGTGACAATGACATCGAGACTCAGAACATCAACTCAATGTTGCAACATTTGGTTAGCAATGTCGCGACATCAGACGGCAATGTCGCGACATCAGAGTTCAGTAATATTGAGGCAATGTCGCGACACCAGATTTGATCCATGACATAGTAGCTTCAATTTCGCGACATCACCACAACATTGCCACGACATTTACTGGTCACTCAAAATTCAGAATTGCTCAGCAAAATTTCAATGTGGCGACCATTTGTTAGCTCAAATGCCGCTTGTTTGTCGTCGAGACATAGCCATGTTTGTCGCGAACACTTATGTACGAGACACTAGAACATAATTTTCTTGGGCTTTTGAAGGCTGTGATATTAAGCCTAATATTTTGAAGACCCCGAATGCGAGCCTATAAATGGGAACACCTTGGGAGGACTGCGCAACTTTCAGCCGCTTTCACCCAGTTTTGTGCTTTTTGGAAGAGCTGAAGTCTCGTTGTATATAATTTTCTTTTATTTTTCTTTTTATTATCTTTACATTTTAGTTTTGTTTCTAGATTTATTTTTCTTTCTTTTAGGATTAGAGTAGTAGATCTAAGTTGAATTCCGAGTTGGATTGATTGTAAATCGAGCTTCATTTACGTCTGAACTTTAATGAAATCTGGAAAATTTTATGGAATTCATTTTATTTTAGTTTTGAATTAAAATTTCAATGAATTTGTGTGATCAACTAGTAATTGTCATTGATGATCCAGATATGGAAGGCTAATCCCTCTGGGAAGAGTTTATTGTTTTGATTATTGTTTGTAGTATTTTAATGTTGTTTTAGGAATGAAAACTAGAATGATTTAATTGGTATTGCTCCTAAAATGAGCTATTCAGAATATCAGTGTTCTATACCCAGAAAGAGCTGTATCTGTGCTATGATTTCCAGGATCCTCCTAAGTGACATAGGGATGGACGACTTGAGAGCAAAGAGCAGTCACTTAGTGGTATATTGTACTCATATTCATTGAACTAATGAATTCTAAAGATCACTTTGATACATCACTGGTGAAGTTCTAACCTCTGACTTCAAGGTTCCCTTCAAGGTGACAGCAGGAGTGTGTTCATGAGGCATAAGATTCACCTACTGATCTATCAGTTTAATCTTTAGATGTTTCACCTCAATCAGGTAGAATAATCTCAATCCCGTGTTAGCTTAGATTCTAATCAAGGAGATAGGGCATTGGTTGAGGTACCAATTATATTGGAAAAGGCTTGCATTATCTGTCTATGGGGGAAGTGTAATATAAATATACTACAGTCGTTTTTCGACATGTTTAGGAGTATTTTGTAAGCATAATTTAGATGTTTCGTGAGGTTAAGCCTTGAAACACGGAAACCAGAGACAGGAAGTACAAGATTTAAGGATAAAATTATTAAATTGTCCAAGAGGAACAAAAGTCATAATTTGACAAGATTTGAGGCCAAAGTGGAAATAACATAAGATAAGTTAAAAATAAGAAGTGGAGGACTAAAGAAAATAAAGCAATTAACCCAAAAATAAGGTTTTTGGAGAATAAACAAGACTAAGAGACATTTGGTTAAAGACAAAATTGGTCTCATGTTTTGAAGGGGAACAAACCGTATGGAGAGAAGAGAATGGGAGAGGAAGAGAAGAGGAAGAGGAAGAGAAGAAGAAGAGAAGCCAAGCAAGCCAAGGTATGGAACTTTAGATTTTTGTATGGAACTAACCTTGGGTATGGATTCTATTATGGATCATATGAATTTGGTATAGGATTCTAGAAAAGTTTATGAGTTCCAAATCTAGGGTTTGTTAGGATTTCATCCTAATCAAAGATTTATTGAAGGTAGGGTTGGAAAAAACTCTAAATGGCACAAGATAAGTATGAAATCATCCTCTTAAGGATTGATTCATGTTAAATTGCAAGTAATTGAGTTAGGGTTTAGAACAAACCCTAACAAATCTTTGTATTTGGTTTGTGTATGAGTTATAACCCATATTAGAATGGTATTGGGAGAAATTCATGGAAGATTTATGAAGAAAGATAAGTAATGAAAGAGGATTTGAGTAAGAAAAAGATTATAAGATGAATTTGAAGAGGTTTTGATGTGTATATGGAGTATAGAGTTGATTGGGGTAGCAAAATATGGAAAAATGGGAGAAAAGCCCACATTCTGGGCAAAATTCGAGCACATGTACCGGTACAGGTTAGAGGTGTACCGGTACACCCTGTTCTGTTTTCCCAGTTTCGACCAGTTTTCGTATTTTGGCCATAACTTGCTCATTTCTCATCCGATTTGAGTGATTCAAGTGGCCAATTAAAATAGACTTCAAGGAAAATCAAACCTAAAGAAATAGACATCGTCAAATTCTTATTATAAGGGGCCAAAAAATTCACTCAAAGTAGGGCCATGTTCAAGTCAAATTCTGCATCAGTTGAACATAGAGTAGTCCGGGTTGTTTAGGATAACCCGAGTTCCGTTAACCGAATCGGGTGATTCCAGTTGGAATAGAACCCTTAGAACCTTAGATTTAAAGGAGAACAAAGAACAAGTGTCAAATATGGAGTCAAGAAACTGGAAAATTGAGTAATACAAACTGTCCCTAGTGTAATAGGTAAATGGACTAGTTTGGCATAAAAATGCCATAACTTTATTTTGGATGACCCGATTGGATTGATTCCAATTCCTAAGTAAAGTAAATTCATAGAGGAATAAGAATATATGAATGAGGTATGATTTCATAGACATCATACTTTATAAGTATATGAAGTGCCATATATAATAGGCATGAAACAAGGAAAATATAGAAAATGCAATATGTATAGATGTGTTCATGAAATACGAATATGAATATGAAACATGAACATGAATATGAAAGGCAATATTCATGAACACATAATGTGGTTAGGAATGCCCCTATTATAAGATAGTAAGTTATTGAACTCATATAATTGTAAAACTGCCTAAGACCAGTTATGGAATGACATGGCACCTCTGTTACGTGGGCAGACACGTATAGTGCCCGGTACTCGATTAGTGCGACGACACTCTCGTAGTGCTTCGGCACGTGGTACTTCGGTACTCTCTGATTAGTGCGACGGCACTCTCGTGCTTCGGCACATTAGTACTTCGGTACTCTCTGATTAGTACTTCGGTACTCTCTGATTAGTGCGATGGCACTCTGTCAGTGCTTTGGCACTCCTGCTTTGTGCTGCGGCACCTCGATGCTTATCTTGTACCTTTGGGTACTTATTGTCTTTGTGTCTACTCATTCAATTATTCTTACAGTCCTGAAGCGATCCAACAATTATATGATAAGACTACGAATAATGAATAAGAATAAAGAAATGAATATATTAAAGATGCGAGATGTACCTGGGTACCTACGTATATGTGCAATAGAACCTCTGGTGCCTCTTGTATTTGCTCTGTAGTACTGCTTGGTGCTTTTGTACCACGTAATCTCTGTAGTACCTCACAGATACTCAGAGTATGAAAATAAGTATAAGAAGTTCGAATAAGAATAAGCTGCGCCAACTCCTACAGTCAGAGATGATAATAAGCTTTGTTTATAATTATAAGTTACGAGATAAGAATAAGCTTTGTAACTCTACGAGAGTCCAGGAATGAACATCGTGCATTTATAAGTATAAGTTACGCATAGAAGAAACTACGTAACTCCTACAGGGAGGTCAGAATAAGTATAATCGATTAGTACCTACGGGTACTCTGATATCAGTAAAACAAGAGTATAAGTCGATGGTACCTAAGGGTACTCGTATCGATAAAATAAGTATAAGCTCGGTAGTACCTACGGTGCTCTCGTATCAATAAAATAAGTACAAGTGCAGTAAAATGAAGTACGAGTCTAGTCGTAGCTTCACGGTTTACTTCCGTATAATGAATCGTGATCTGTGCATGAAAGACTAGTAATGGAGTGTCTGTAGGGAAGTCGATCGACCTTGTATGTGATATGATCTGATGCATTGGAGCTCATCGGCACCCTCTGGTACCTTCATACAAAGAATAAGATCCAAGTAAGACAAATTATATACTCACAGTAAGACATGTATAGGATTACGTAATACATGTATAAAATTTGAGAAAATACATGTATATGCTCGTAATATCAAGATAAGATCCGAAATGTCGGAATAAACTCTGTGATACAAGTAGAGATCAGTAAGACAAGGATAGGCTGTAGTACAAGATTATAAGATCCTGAAGCACTAATATAAGTTACCGCCAGGTACCTACGGGTACCTCTGTATCACGATTAGAATTATACCAGTACCTCGGGTACCTCTGTATAAGTATGGGTTCTGTAGTACCTACAGGTACCGCCGTATAAGCTCCGGATAAGGATGAACTCAGTAATACCTACGGGTACTTTCGTATAAGGATAAGTTCTGTAATACCCGTATGCGTTCCGTAATATCTCTGTAGTACCTACGGGTACCTCCAAATAAATGTAATCTCCGTAGTATAAGTACAAGTTCTATGGTATAAGTATGAGCTTTGTAGTACCTAAGGGTACCTCGGTATAAGCATAAGTTCACGTGAACTCCTCGGGAGATCCCGAGATAGATATAAGTACCAGTACGTGCATAAGTATCTCTGTATAAGCCTAAGCTATGTAACTCCTACGGGAGATCGGAACCAGTATAAGATAGATAGAAATATGAGTAAGTGATAAGTACCATTTATAAGGAATATGAATAAGTATAAATATGTATCCTACGGGAGACAAGTATAAGTATAGGTATAAGCTCAGTACCGTATACAAGGAATCTGAATAAGTATGTGTCCTACGGGAGATCCGTATAAGAATAAGTCTTCTATAAGTGAAAGATCCGAATGCTATAAGTATAAGATCAGAGACAAGATTACACTGTATGAGTATAAGACCCACCATAGAATAAGTTTTGCTATAGAATTAAGACCCAGAAACAGTATAAATTTGTTATAAGTATAAGTAAAAGTTTAGTCCTGCATATGAGAGATGTGAACAAGCATAAGTTTGTTATAGGAATAAGTGTGCATGCAAAATTGTTATATGAATTCCTGAAGATTACGATATTTGTTATTGTTTTATGTTATTTGTGATTCAGTATAAATCTGGTGTTTACCTTGTAAAGATAAGTTTCCCACTAGCGTAAAGCTTGCCGCGGGTTTTTTGATCCGTGTAGGTCACGGGAGAAGAGCGTCGACAAACATCGCGCTCTGGTGGGCGACACACTTGGGGTTCACCACATGTAAGGATTCTGTGCTCACGATTTGTAAATGTAAAGAAATGCGGAGTTTGTAATTGTAAATGGGACTACGTAAATGTATATGATATTTTGATTCTACGTTATAAGATGGGCCATACCCACGGGTACAAGTTTGGCTTTTAAAAAAACAAAATTTCGGGTAAAGAGTCCGGTATATGGTCTCGCACGAACTCGATTCGGATCATGTCGAGATTCGGACTGCGGAATCGGGCGTGACGAGAGCGGCAGTTTCTCATTCTAAGAGATGGTTATGAAGTACTGAGAAGGAAAAGCAGTCAGATCTTAAAGTGGATCAAATCCTATAAGTAGCTCTTTAGACCCGTTGACTTGGTTTAGGAATATGGTCAGTTAGAGAGTGAAATGTGTAGTGTCAGGAGGCATTCCAAGGCTACACTACCTTGCTCTTAGACAATTCCAAAGTTCATGTCCAAAATTATATTTTCTTGGGGAATTTTCAAATTGATAATCACAACACTGAATTCATTTCCAGTGTTATTTCACTCCAGTGAACTCTCTTAACATGCATTTTAGAATTTCTTTACTTATTTCATTCAATTTATTTTAGAAAATTTAATCTATTCTGAAAAATAGAGGTTCAAATAGTGAGGATCTTAAGTAGTAGGGGTAGTTGATCTTTAAATTTTCTAATCAATCCCTATGGGAATGATATCTGGACTTATAATCCACTTTATTAATTGTATGACCTGTGCACTTGCAATGATTTAGACCAAAACCAATTTTAATTGAAAATTATTACATACACAACATAAAACAACCATTATATACAAGTCAATCATGTTTTTGGCGTCGTTTTCAGGGACTGAACACAGTCTTTGGTAGTAGTGACAGAAATTTGGTATACTCATCAAATATTGTCTAAACAAATTTTTGGCATAGATGCTAGAGATTGGAAACATTTTCTGATATTTTAGTTAATCATTTTGTTAGTTTTTGGTCAGTTATAAATCAAGTAAATCAAGTTTTTGGCTCCATTTCTGGGGATTAAAATAAAATTTGAAGATCAATATTCTTGCCAAAAAGAGAGTTGTTAATTTGGACTTCTTTTTTCTTTTTTTCCATTTTTTTTATCAAAATTTCTTAAAAATTTTCAAAAATAACTTTAAGTGTTGTAGCTGATTCAGCTATGATATTTTCATTGAGCTAAACATAAAATATTTCTGTTATCTATTGATCTCAGTATATTTGCATTTCAGCTAGTTCTTACATGCATAGAAGACCAGTAGAAATTGTTTCCACTTGGACAACGGGTGGAGAGGACATTCGAGAAACCTAAAGAAAGTGAGATTTCACAAAGTGTCGGTTATAGTGAGGCAAGGAGAGGCCTGAAGAACACTCGATTGTAGCAAGTTGAGAAAGACAGGGCGAGAGAACTATGGAAGATTTTTGGAGACCGATCATCAGAGATGAATACTCTACAGTCAGGCAACCAACAATAGAAGTAAACAATTTTGAGTTGAAGCTTGCACTCATCACCATGGTTTAGCAGCACCAGTTTACTAGGCATCCCAATGAACACCCTAACGAGCACATGGGAAAAATTTTTAGAATGGCCAATACTATGAAGCTGAATGGGGTAAATCCTGATGTGATTAAGCTGCAACTGTTTCCCTTCTCCTTAAGGGATGTAGAAACAAGTTAGTTTGAGTCACTGCCCTATGGATTAGTAAACAACTAGGAGGAGCTGGTTGAAGCTTATTTGAGTAGATTTTTCCTTTATACTCTCGCTTCAGAGAGGAGAGGAGAAATTTTTGTCTTTAAGCAAGGAGAATACGAGAGTCTCTACAATGCCTAGGAGAGGTACAAGAAGCTGATAAAGAGGTGTCCAATGCATGGCATTGAACATATCACACATATGGATATCTTCTACCACGCCATGAATTACTCTTCCAAAGGTATCATTGATGCAGCTTATTGTGGTGCATTTAAGAAGAAGAGTGCTAAAGTAGCCAATTATCTTATAGAAGATTTGGCTAAGAGTAACTATAGAGCTCCATATGAAGCTTCAGGGAGCAGTAGTAGAACAAGAAGAGGTGATGTGATTGAGTTGAATAGGATGTCAACAATTGAAGCAAAGCTAGTTGAACTAATAAGCAAGATGGGTCATCAAGAAAGAAGAGTTCATTTAGCACATGAAGTGGGAACTATGGAAGGAGGTGAGTAGAAGTGCATAGCTGGTGAGAGACTTGCTCATGAGGGTCCCTATAAAGTAGAGTAAGCTTAGTTTATCAATGGTAACAAGAGCTATAACTTTAAGCCGAACACCAACCTTACAACCCTCTACACACCAGCATTGAGAAACCATAAGAACTTATCATGCAGGTAGAGTGTGGGGTCGAAGACTAGTCTGAAATTTCTAGCGACAATATGCTCCATAAGGTTTCGAGACTGGCAATGAGGTAGCGAACGGATGAAAACCAAGGCCCAGAAGGAGGTCTCGATCTTTTGAGTTAGATGTTGTTGAGCTTCATGGGTGAGAACAAGAGGCTGATGAACATACATGAGAGCGAAGTTTGTTAAGATAGCGCTCCAAGCAAACACAAATGTGTTTTTCAAGCAACCTGTGCATTTATGAAGAATCTAGAAGTTTCGGGTGAGCGTGGCCTTGATATGAAGAATCAATCTAGGGATCATTCCCTAGTGACACCAAGAAGAATCCTAAAGACTATATGAAAATAACACTCACGATTGGCAGAGAACTGAAGAAAATAGAAGAAAAAAAGGAAAGAAAACAGACTGAGAAAAAAGAAGAAGAAACTAACAACAACAAGCTGAATAGTTTAGAAATAACAGTTGAAAGTGAGAAATCGAGTATAGAAGACGACAAGCGAGAGGGAAAAGCGAAAGAAAGAGGAAGTAAAGGCTTCTTAGCTATTATTCCATTCCCTTAACAGAAGTCTAAGATGGATGAGCATGTTGCTAAATTCTTGAATATTTTCAAGAAAATAGAAGTCAACCTTCCTTTTGTTGAGGCATTGGCTCAAATGCCTCATTATGCCAAGTTCATGAAGGATATCCTGAGCAAGAAGAGGAAGCTTGATGAAGAAAGAGTGGTGAGCCTATCAGCCACTTGTAGTGCAATGATCCAAAAGAATTATCCATTGAAGATACAGGATCCAGGTAGCTTCACTATTCCCTACACCATAGAGGACTATGAATTAGGGAAATCATTGTGTGATTCCTAACCAAGCATCAACTTGATTCCATTATCTATAGTAAAGAGACTCAGTTTAGGGGAGCTTACTCCTACAGCCATGACTCTACAGATGGTAGACAGAACTATAGCTTGCTTAGCCAGAGGGGAATCCTTGAAGATGTACTGATCAAGGTGGGAAAATTTATTTTCCCTATGGACTTTGTTGTGATAGACATTGAAGAAGATAAACAACTTCCACTGCTACTAGGCAGACCCTTTCTTGCAACTGGAGCAAACTTGATTGGTGTGAAGAAAGGATTGCTCATTCTCAGAGTAAGAGATGAAAAAGTACACTTCAATTTGAATAAGTGCTTGAAACAACTTGATTTTGATAATGCTAAATGTAAGATTATATAACAAGTAGTTCCCATCAATTTTGAACTAAAATATGATTGTAAGATTTAGAGTTTAATGAATGAGAGTGAGATGAATTTCCAGTATATTAAGGATCTTGAAGTTGAATTTCTAAATTCCAGTTTTAAAAATTGAAAGAAACAGTACTCAGTCTGAATGAACAAAGTGCATAAAACTCAAGCAGTAATGAAGAGAAGGTACAAGAAGTAGAAATGAGTTCTTAAGGGTTAATTCTAAAAGAATTACCTAAACACGTGATGTGACGCCCCAATCTGGGTGTCTCGTTGACCACCCATCAACCTACAGAATATTTATGTCTCATATCATGAGACATGTACATAGTAAAAGCAGTAGCGGGCTGATACATGATACTCATCAAAAGATACATCAACTATATAACAATAGTTCAAGAGTTATTATTACTCTTAACCAAAACATATATCCAAAATTTGGGCACAATACATGTTACCTGAAATGAATACAAAGCCCGCAATCAGGCTTTCTTCTAAAAAAGCAGCGACCTCTAGTGGCGTCGTCCTCCTAATACGCTCCACAGTACACGAAATAATGATCCTCGGCGAGTGAGGCGATTCTAGTAGTGATAATCTTCTACATGGGTTACTCCCGCTAAGTGCACATGTCATAGCAACCAATCACTCGAGCAAGCCATGATCCTACTTGAATGTCTACATGCCCAATCCCGTGTCTGAGTCACCCAGACTCCTCACACATGCTTAAGCCAAATGCGAGAAAAACATCGTTTTCAAAACAAAAGGTTTTTGTTCTTGAAAACACACTACCGAGTTTCGGTAAATATATTGGACTACCCTCCGAGGCGAATTGTTGGATAATTTTTCCGAACAGTCATGGGTCCGCCTCCAAGATGAACTGTTGGACCACTCTCTAAGGCAATTCTTCGGAAAATCTTCCTTGAAATTCCTCTCATAACCAATTTCACTTTTTTTTTTCATTTTCGTGTCATGCACTCACACCTATCTTTCGAGGGTGCCCCGGTGCATATGGAATGCATTATGCCAATTCCAAACAATTCATGCTAATATATTTACATGCATATATTAACAAAATTAACTCACATAATTCATGTTATTAAATTCACAATCAATAACACCAAAATTAGCTCACATGGGCTAATAACAATCCAAGCAATTCATTTTGAATCACCCAACAACACAAATATCACACAACATATCACGTGAACAGTAAGAACCATGGAAGCGAAGCGCTGTTCACGGCCACTAATAAGGATTTTCTTCACTCGATTCAAGATTTTGAGGCCAAACACGGTCATCCAGAGACTCAACAAATCCCATCCATTAAAATGGCTCGTAGCCAAAAGAATAAACCAAGTAGGAAAGATCCCTACCTCTTGGAGTTGTGAAACTCCACAAAATCGATTGCCGCAATGTGGATTGCCACGTAGAACAACTTTGGTCCGGCCCGAGCAGAAGCGGTTCGAGCGTTGGAAATCTAGAAAGAAAGTCACTTTTCTCTCTCTAAAGCGGTTCTTTTCCCTCATACGTTTCGACCAAAAAATGGAGAAGAAGGAGTTGCTTTATGTTTTTATTCTTTTCCCTTAATTCCCATTTTGTCCATTTATTTAACTATTTGACTTAAAGGGCCTTTTTGACACTTGGCTTAATCTAAGCCATTCATCTCCATCATCTCACTAATCATGCAACATGTGTCACATTGGTACATGCAGTAGGTGACTTTTGTCACATCACATGTCTTTCACAAGCCGTCATACGGGACCCGACATCTGGTGCCTAGAAAAAAGTGAATTTTTGACTGTCTCGGAATTCGACGAAATTCGACGTGGTATCTAGATTTTGCGAGACGATTCCAACGGTGAAGTCTGTTTTATCATCTGAGATCTAGAAAAATTTTGGATTTTAACTAAAATTACCATTTTACCATTTTTCAGAAAATTAGAATTTTCTCGGGTTTTGCATGTGAAATATGCCTTCTTAGGTGTAGAAAGATCAAAACCAGTTATCATATCAGCTGACTTGACAGTAGAAAAGTAGCAAAAACTTATAGAGATTCTCATAAAGTATAAGAAGCAATTACATGGTTAGTGGAAGATTTGAAAGGAATATGTCCTTATATATGCATGAATAAAATCCTATTGGAGGAAAATGCAAAAACATCAATAGAACATCAGAGAAGACTGAATCTAGTTACGAAAGAAGTTGTCAGAAAAGAAGTACTGAAATGAATAAATGTAGGATTCATTTATGCAATAGCAGGCCCTTGGGTGAGCCCAGTTCATGTTGTTCCCAAGAAGGGTGGATTCACTATCATCAGAAATGAGAAGAATGAATTAATTCCAACAAGAACCGTAACAGGATGGAGGGTCTTCATAGATTACTAAAATTGAATACTATTGTTGCTTGATTTTTACACATAGACCAAAAACTGACTAACTGTTGAAGACCAAATTGACTAAATACGATGAGGTCAGTGTGTGCCAAACTTATGGTACTGCCACCAAAGACTATTAAGTCCCCGAAAACAGCACCAAAAACTTGTTGACTGATTTTTACACATATGCAATGACTAATTATTTAAAGACCGATTATTCATATGATGAGGTTAGTGTGTACGAGCTTTTGGTACTACCGCTGACTATCCGGTCCCGACAAGCGGCGCCCAAAAACTTGTTGGCTTGACCAAAAAAGATATAAAATATGTTGTTTGCCTTGGATGTAAAAGCTTCATTTGAAATTTTGTTTTACTTTAGATCACTGTAAGTGCACAAATCATTCAAGTAATAAAAGTGGATTTAAGTCCAGATATCGTTCCCACGAGGATTGATGAAAAATCTAAACATCAATTAGCCCATCTACTCAAGATCCTTGCTATTTGAACTCCAAAGTTAAAAGTTATTTGGTTTTAAACTAAAGGAAAAGTAAAAACTAAATAAAATTCTATAACTATATATAAAAAATTCAAAATAATAGGATTGAAAAGTTCACTAAGTTAACACTGGGAAATAGATCAATGTACAATTATAAATTTCCTCATAATTTTATAACATAGATCCACCATTAGTTTGAAATTTGAACTTGTCAAAGATGCAAGGTAGTATATTTTGGATTTCTCCATACACCATACATTTCACTAATTAGAGATCCAAGTTCATTTGGATACATGAGTCTAATCAGTTACTTGTAGAATATAAACCTCTTTCTATGATCTGGAAATTTTTTCTTTTTAGTACTTCACACCCAAATCTTAGAACTGAAGAATTCTTGCCCCTATAGATAGGAAATTACAAGCCTTCTCCAATCTAATTGGTAACTCATCCATCGAATCTGATAAAATTCTCTATCTCCTTGATTAGATCTATGCTAACACGAGATCAAGATCCTATCATCAAATACAGGAGAAACCTCTCATCAATTAAATTGATACATCATCCAACTATCCTCACACCACGAGTAAGTTAGTGATCTATCGAAGTAATCTTTTAGAGTTCGTTAGTTCCATAATATTAGTCTAACTTACCCCCAAGTAAGTGCTCCATACTCTTAGGAATCTCCATCTCTGTGTCACTCATAGGGCTTCCTGGAAATTAGGCGAATCTGATCCTTTTACAGGTACACACTACTAATATTACAGAACAGTAACTTCAGAACAATACCAATCAAATAAATACAAGATTTTGAACTATGACATTCTTTCAAGTTGAAGCGAAAACAATAATTAACATCAGTCAATCACAGGGGCTGAGTCTTTCAAAATAGGATTACAAATAATAGTGACTAACTGATTAGGAAAATTCACTGAAATTGCAAGCAAACTGAAATAAATGAACTCTAGAAAATTTCCAAATTTCATTCAAGTCAGACAGTAATGAAAACTAAAATCTTATAATGAACCCAACTCGAAACTTCACATTTAGATCACTTTATTTCGAAATCCCAAAAGAACTAACTAAAATGCTAAAAAAACTAAATTCTGAAAAATAAATTAAAGAAAAATAAAAATAAAAAAATAAAATAATATACAAAGGTCTCCATTATCAAAAGTTCTGGTTTGGCGAAAGTGTGCCATGATGGCTAGATGATTTTATTTATAGATTTTCAAATTATGGGCCGCACTTCAAGGCTAAAATTGTGGATCCCTAAAAATTCTGGCCTAATTGGTTTCTTTATCGCTACATAGAAAATTATGTCACAACATAGTTGTCATCTTTGTTCCCCAGCTCTTGTCGTGGCTAGGCGTTTCTGTCGCGACATGGTTTCGTGCTTTCTTCTTGGATTCTATTGAAACATAATTTGACAATGTCGCGACTTAGTTCTTCTGAAGTTGTTTAGTGATTGTAACGACATGAGTGTCTTGTGTTGCGACATAAAAACTTTGTTGCAACTAACTTGTCATTCGTTGCTGCTCCTGAAAAATGTCGTGACATAACTTTCTTTATCGCGATAAATATTTTTGCCTTCATCTCTTCCACTTTGTCGTGACATTATTTGCTATGTTGTGACATTCTTTCTAGGTTTCTTCTCTACCTTTGTCACGACATATTTCCTTCTTTGATCTTTATCGATGGATGGACTGTTTGTTGCAACATTGAAATCTTTGTCACGACAAACTTGTCTTGGCTTGTCTCATTTTTTCTTCAATTTTATGTCACGACAAATTTTTCTTTTATCAGGACAGAGATCTCTACCTTCAGTTCTTCATTATGTCGCGACATAATTTTATGCGTCGCAACATTCTTCTTGTAATTCTTCTCAACTTTTTTCGCGACAATAGATGTCTTTGTCGCAATAGAGTTCATCTTAACCTTATGTTGTGTTTGTCGTAACATAAAACTTTTTTTCGTGACAATGTCTTCTTGCCTTTCAATGTTGACTCTGAATTTTGTGTCACGACATAATTGTCTTTTGTTGCGACAAAGCTTTTTTGCCATCTTCAGTTCTTTATGTTGTGACAGAGTTGTGAAATGTTGCGACAAAGTTCCACTGCCATTTCCCTTGATCAATGTCGCAACAGAGTAAGGAATGTCACGACATTCTTTTTCAAGAACTTCTCCAGCAATGTAGTGACATACAAATCCTTTGTCGCGACAAAATTGTCTTTTGACTTCCTTTATGTCTCAACACTCACTTCTTTGTCGCAACATTTATCATTTAATCTCTCTTATATTATGTTGCGATAGAGTTGTGAGATGTTGCGACAATCTTTGTTTATGACTTTACTTCAACTTGATATTTGTTGCGACATAACGCTGTTTTTTGCGACATAGCTTCTGCTAGTTCTATTGAGATTTTGTCACAACATTCTGAAACTATGTTGTGACATTTCTGCCTTGGCCAATTTTTTTGCTTTTCTTTCTAAAATTGTATATTTTTCATTTAAAACTTGCTAAACACAAAGTTGGTGAATATTCCATAATTCAGCATTAAAATGAATCATTGATTCGTTATAAGGCCAAGTAGGTGTTCGGAATCAACAAAATTTATAACTAGGATTCTATCACGGCGTAGCAAAACTCTTGCCGGTATAGCAGCTCTAGGGTCGAACACAGGGATGGGTTTTCTTCGTGAGAGAAGAGTTACATTGCATTGAAAATGGTGTTTTCTCGTTGGATTTATAGGGTGTGTAGAAAATAGTGTGTGTGAATGGTTGCAAACTAAAATAGCTGATGTAAAGTTAAAAATCCTTGAAGTCTCGGGCCACTGGGCTTAGAGTTCTAGGTTAACCAAATCCTCGCATTGGGGAGCATGACATATAGTCATTTCCCAAACCCGGATATCATTAACTAAAAAACCTAAGCCACAGAGTTTTCCCTTTTGAAAGATGGCATTTCGTGGCATAAATGTCCCTAAGCCGGTGAAAACACATCTCAAAAAACACTACCCTACGATAACTAACTGCGCCTCAGTGGATCTAGTGAAAGTATCCACTGAACCCAAAAGCACGAATACACATTAGGGAGAGCATGCTTGAAGTTTTAACCTAAGGTGAAACGAGCCTGAAATACCACTTAAATACATACATGAAGAACATGAGAACATGCAGCTAAGCCTAAAAACAACACCCAGTGGCCTTCCTTCAAAAAGGATCGGGGTTTAGCGATCATCCCTTGATTTGTCATCATCAGTGGTTAGCAACGAAAGTGCAAGAAAGTGAAGGAAGAAGAAAATCACTGCGGCAAAGGGAGGAAGCCGTGCACGGTATTGATTGGTGATGACAAAAGTTGATTTGATTACAAGCATGGGTGGCTTAAATAGGCTCGAAATAAGGAAATTACAAAAAGTGTTTAAAGAACCAAAAAATTACATGAGACGAAGCGTGTATAAAACCACCCGACAAGTGGAGTGGCAGTCATGTAGTGGCGAGTAGTGTTCGCGGTGCGAAAATTGGCAACCTGCGAAATTTGCAGATTGCCAAATTTTGCAACCCCAAAATTCTTGATTTGCTCACTCCCTTCTTGATAGATTTGCTCGAAACTTATACGATTTGATCATCTTGAATTATTTCGGGTTCATCGTGTTTGAGTCAAATTGAAGAAATAGAAGGCATTCGACTTGCAAAACTATAAAAATAGCTACAAAATATGATCAGTAGCAAAGCCGGAACCCCAATGTTTCAATTGAGTTATTTAATTCGATTAGTACACAAAAAGCGCATAAAACACGCATAAACAAGCTCCGATATTGCCTTGTTGGGTACTAATCACCCCCCCTCCCAACCGAGGTCTGCTAGTCCGCCTTAGCGAAAGAGAAAGAAGATCATGCAGGATATGTTTTTGCAAAAATGGACTGCCTGTTCCAAAAGTATGTGCAAATAATGCCCAATCTTCAGTATGAAAAATTGGGACTTTCTATAAAGACCAGCTTGGGAGAACAAATGTCATACGGGGCAAGTTCCGGGTGACAATTATTCCAAAATCGTACAATTTCCACCAAAATCCTACGATGTTTTTGGGTGATCGGTTTATACCAATAAGCTGCTAAGCTACTCTCTCCCCCGACGAACTCTTTAGAGCCTTAGGCGTGATAACCTAAATAGATTCAATTCCACAATTATTTCATACTTCGATTGTATTGTAGGGTGCAATGCAGCTTCGACTTCACCAAAGTCCGTTAATAGCGAGGGGATCCACCGATGACTCCCAACCAACTGGGTTTAGGGCATCAAGTCAAAAGGATCTTCGACCACAAACTCTATAGGTTTCTGGGACTTGAATGATTTCAAGAATCCAGCACCTACAACTCGCTAAACTCCACCCATCCACCCATGTAGCGAGCACAAAGTCGGTGACTCCCAACCAGTTGGTTTAGGGCACCAGGCTTTAAAGGCTTATGCCATATACCCCTCAGACCGTGCTCGGGTTTCAAGGCAAAGCACCACTACTTTACTTATCTCTTTCTTTTTCTTTTGTCTTTTCTTTTTCTTTTGGAAGACACATTGGCCTTTATTTTTGGGGAACTCTAACCTATTATGGGCTGTCAACGAAGCTAAGGTTGGTTTTGCAAAGTAAGGGGAGTATGCACCTCCTCAGCCTAATGATGAAAACTGATGTGCATTGTGTGTGTAGCTAGATAATGGTGGAAGACAGGGGTTAATTACCAGGGTCATCAACTGACCAAAAACTCAATCAGGCATGGAACCATTCTAGCATTTGGTATCATACAGTGCTTCAACTTTTCAACTTACAGGAAAGGCAAAACCACAATAATAAAGAGGCAAAATGAGATGCAAAAGTGTAGAAAAATAGATTTGTATTATATATATCATGGTGAATTTACAAAATTTTGACTTTGCAAGCGTGGTAAGCAACAACCTCATATAAACAAAAATGGGCTTTCTTTGGTATATAGTATTACAAGTAAAACTACAATCAAAGCCTTAGATGCTTCCAACACTATTGTCCATTGCGGGATGAAAGATTAGTGGAGGAAGTGGTAGCTCCTGTCGGTGACGCGAAGGATCATCCTCGGCACAGGCGGCGAGGAGGCTGTAGTGAAATGAGCGTCTTTGTATTGCTAACACAAGAAAAACAAGTCACCCAAGCGACTACAACAAGATCATTAATAAAATGGAACCTTAAACAAGACTAAGCAATTAAATTAGTGGCACGAGACCGCTGCGGAGCCTCTAAATGCATATGCTTTGAGGGACTCAAGGAGAGATTCGAGGAGGGCTTCCTCCGTGCTTGTAGTGAGGTGTGTTGTTGTTGAGTTAAACCTGTACACTCTGGTTGTTAAGCATTATGCTCTTTGGTGAGTCTTGGTGGCATGACGGATCTTGAGGAAGAATTTGGCCCGTGCGATTGATACTTCATCAGCCTTCTTGGTTCTCAATTAATTCTTCTTGGTTATGAATCTGGCTTTTCGCCGCTTTGTGCCGCAGGCGAACTTCTTACGACCACTCCTTATTCTCAGTTGGCTTATTCTTGTTACTCAAGTGAAAAATGTTGAGCTCCAAAGTCATGCCCAGAAGGTGTTTGCATAACCACAGATTAAAAACGTTGATTATAGCATTAGGTGTGGCCAAAAATGGCCTCCCAAGTATGATGGGCACTTAGTGAGTGCTCTCTACCATTGGCTCTGTATCAAGAACCACAAAATCTACCGGATAATAGAAATTATCTACCTTTACCAAGCCAGCCTCAAATATCCCCTTTGGTATTTTCACTGGTCGATCTGCGCTAAGGATGGGGTGATGTTGGTAGGCTTGAGCTCTGAGCCTCGCGCTTGTACATTGGGTATGGCGTGGGTTGACCAGCTCCCGAATCCCGGTAGTGCCTTGTTTAGAGTCCCTCCAATGTTGTCTGAGATGGTGGGCGATCCGGAATCTTTGTATTTCAACAAGGTTTTGGATGATAGTGACTTGTCGGGAAGGCCTTCTTATTAATGCCCGACCCTCTTTTGGCCGGTGCCGCGAGTCCTTTGAAATTTAGCATAGGTTGGAACCTGTTTGATCATATCAAGCAGTGGAATGTTCACCTTGACCTGCCTCAGTACTTCCAGGATGCCTTCTTGCTTAGAAGCCTTCTTTTTGCCTCTCAGTGCTTGGGTAAATGGGGGGGGCATGCTTTCTTTCATTGAATCTTCTTTGATGATTATGTGTTCAAACTCCTCTTCCTCCTGTTCTCTGATTTTTCCCGTAGATTTGGGCATTGGCTGCTCAATTTCCTTACCACTCCTTAAGGTGATAATGGCCTGGACTTCATCCATTTTTGGTGCAGGCTCGTTGAGAAAGCTTAGTTCATGCACCCCCCTAGGATTGGGTAGTGTTTGGGAAGGGAATCTCCTTTTCACCTTGTTGGTTATTGTTGTTCTTGATGGATGACTGCATGGGTATCAATTTTTTGATTTAGGCTTTTATGAAGCCCATCAATCCTTTTGTCTATGGAGCTTTCTACCTTTTCTATTCTTTGGTTGATCTGGGCATTGATAGTTTTCTGCTCCTCTACAAAATTCCCCTTTTACCGAATTCATGATAGCTTGCTCTGGGTGATGAGGTTGGTGGGATTCTTTGTTGAAGGTGGGCTAAAGCTGGCTGCATTAACTCCCTAAGGAGCATATACAGGGGGTTTTGGCTTCCACGATAGGTTCGGATGATTCCTCCAATTGGGATTATAAGTGTTGCCATAAGGAGCATTTGTAGGTGGCTTATTTTGACCCAAGACATGGGCATGCTCTTGCATTAAGTCCCTTACTGAAGGAACTAATGGGCCGGTGCTCTCGGGATATAATTGCCTTGTGACAATTAAGCGAGTACGGGTAAGATGCAGGCAATTCATTCACCGCTTGCACTTCATGCTGATTTCTCATTTCTAGCTCCTCCAACCTTCGGGTCAAAGTGGTTAGTTGTTCTTTCATCTTTGTGTCTTCGGAAAGTGCATAAATGCCTCCCCTTTGGTGTGTCGAAGGCCTCATTCTTTCTGCCTCCCTTGGATTCAGTTCATCCCATGCCTTGGAGGTTTTGGCCACATAGTTCAAGAAGTCCGGCCCAGCCATCCGAGGTTTTTACTAAGGAAGTCCCCTCCACACATGGTCTCCGGGAGTTGTTTTCATGGAAGGGGACATTCCATCAAATAAGAAATGGTTCACAGCTGACCATGGTGAGGCGTGCGCTAATGGTCTCAGTCTGCTTCAGTGGTAAAATCTTTCAGCGTCATGGCTAAAGGTGTAGATCTTCCTCTGCCCCCGAGGTTGTTGGTCTTATGGCCTTGAAGAACTTCTTCAAAAATTCCGCTGCTGGCTCGGCCAGTTCACGATGGTCAGCCTTAGTGAATTAAGCAATTTTGGCTTTATCTTTGAGGTCAAAGGAAAGCCTTCGGCAGCGAGTCCATCAGAAATGCACCCTCCTTGAAAGTAGTGCAAACACCCATAAAAATCACGAATATCGTGTATGGATTTTCGTTTTCGCCTGCATGAAAAGTCGGGGCGAGGTACGAATAAGGTCTCTTGCCACATCCTGCGAGGTGTAATGCATAAGGAGTGCACTCACCTTGGTGGGTAGATGTGATCCCTCATTGATCGTATGCGTGGGTTCCCGATGAACCCCTTGTTGTCTCCTCACGCTCGCCGGTGGGGTCTCCATCGATTGGTGTCTGAGCTAACTTCTAACCCTCTTGATTGGAAGCACCTAACCTTTCCAATGCGCCTCGGTGTTTACGTCCCCTTTGCATAAATTTGCTATGATCACACCACAAGCAGGAAACCAACAAAGCTAGACTAACAAAAGGTTATTGGTTAGCTAAAATCGAACGAGTATGATGCGCACGTGAGTTCTCAAACTCCCTGTAGTGAAATTTTCAAATTCCCCTGCAGTGAACCGCAAGAAGGGGAAAAGTGGTAAAATAAAAAAGAAATGAGATTGCACCAAAACTTGTGATGTGAATCACAAGTTCACTGCCTTTCTTTCTCACTAGGGCACCATCCCCGGCAACGACGCCATTTGATTCGTTCTTGCCAAGTAGGTGTTCGGAATCAACAAAATTTATAGCCTAGGATTCCTACTGCGGCGTAGCTAAGCTCTTTGCGGAGTATAGTAGCTCTAAATTGAATTTTTCTTGAAGATAGGTTTTCTTCGTGAGAGAAGAGTTACAGTGCATTGAAAATGGTGTTTTCTAGTTGGATTTATAGGGTGTGTAGAAAACAGTGTGTCTGAATGGTTGCAAACTAAAATAGGCAATGTAAAAAGTTAAAAGAGAAATCCTTGAAGTCTCGGGCCACTGAGCTTAGGGTTCTAGGTTAACCAACATGTACTCGGGTCTTTATCCTCGCGTTTGGGAGCATGACATATAGTCATTTCCTGAACCAGATCTTCATTTAGCTTTAAAAGATAAACCCTAAGAGTTTTCTTTTTGAAAGATGGCATTTCATTAGGCATAAATGTCCCTAGCAGTGAAAACACATCTTAAAAACACTACCCTACGATAACTAATAGGAGACAACTAACTGGGCCTCAGTGGATCTAGTGAAAGTATTCACTTGAACCAAAAAGCGCAAATACACATTAGGGAGAGCATGCTTGAGAGATTTTAACCTAAGGTGAGAAGCAGGGGTACAAATACCCTTAAATACATACATGAAGAACATGAGAACATGTGGCTAAGCCTAAAAACAACACCCAGTGGCCTTCCCCTTCAAGGATCAGGGGGTTTTAGCTGAGCATCCCTTGATTTGTCATCATCAAGGGGTGTTTGGCAACCAAAAAAGTGCAAGAAAGTGAAGGGAGAAGAAGAGAAAATCACCAATAGCAGAGAGGAGGAAGCCGTGCACATTGATTGATTGATGGCAAAGGATTGATTTGATTACAAGCATAAACCCAGAATTATATAGGCTCGAAATAAGAAATTACAAGAGTGTTTTAAAAGACGAAAATTACATGAGGTAAACTTGAATAAAACCACGACAAGTGAATTGGCGATCAGTGTGATGAGTGGCTTGGTGTTCGCGGAGTTGCGAAAATTGGCAACACAATAATTTCGCGAGTTGCGAATTAACAACTGCGAATTTGCGGGGTGCTAAGTCACGCCCCAATTTCAACGGTTGCTCCTCATTCTTAAATGAATTTACTCTGAACTTCCTGCGATTTGATCATGCATCTTGGTGAAGCTCGGGTTCATCGTGTTTTAGAGTCAAATTGAAGAAATAGAAGGCATTACGGCACGAAACTATAAAAATAGCTAAAATATGATCGATAGCAAGCGGAACTGATGTTTCCAATTGAGTTGTCTGAAGTCAGTTAGTACACAAAAAGCGCATAAAACACATACATAAAAACCGAGGCTTGATGTTTGTATTTGGGTACTAATCAATCATAAACTTCTAGAAATATGCCAAAAAAATGGATGCAAAATAGATTAGTTTAGGACTCATCAAATTCTCCCAAACTTAAAGTTTTTCTTGTCCCTAAGGAAAGAAAATAAAATTTTGTTTGTCCTAAAAAAATATAGCTTTTATTTTTATTTTTTTGACATTTTTTTGTTAAATCCACAATTTGGCAAGAAACATAAGTTAGTTGTAAAATTATTTCTGAACATGTTTCCAATCTAGAATCAAGAAGATTTTCAATTAAGTTCACTAAACGACCAAATATTTTCTATGGTGTAAACAATTCAATTATTCAATCCTGATTTGTGAGATTTGCTTGATTGTTAACTCTCTCTTCTTGTAGTGATTTGTTAATCTTATGGGATAATACTCAGATAGCATACTTCTCCTTAATTCTTTAAAGTCCCATATGCTTGTTTGTCATATTAATCTATACTAATGTAAGCATATATCACCTTCAGAATCAATTAGGTCTTTTAAGCTTATAATGAGTGGCTTTGGTAATTGGGTAGATAATTGGACAATTTAGGCTCAATTTTACTCGGATTTCACTTACAACTTAGCATACTTGCCTTCATTATGTATCCTTGATTTTTCCATTGATATTGACTCTCTAGCAACTACATTTGGTTTTAGTTCATCTTTCTACATACTCTTTATTGTGGTATTTTTCTTGACCACACTCAGACTATAAACTCTTCTCCTCATCTTAGAAGTTTTTTCACTTTTCATCTTTTATCAAGGTTTATGGAATAGTGTAGTGTTTTCCTTTGGCTTTCTACCACCCTTAACGAACTTTAGGTCAACAACTCTCATACCAGTTGGCATGAGAGTAATAGGTGATGAAACACCCCTAAGAACTTAATTGTTTAAGGGAGGAAGGCTACAAGACCAAACTCATTCCACCTTGATACTATTCTTTTCATAGCTTCTTTTCTTCATTCTTTTCATCTTTCCTCATCTCAATTGATTTTCATTTCTCAACCATTCTTATCCTTCTTCGTAATTTGAAATAATATTCCCCCAAACTTTTCCTCTTCTATCATTGATGTATTTGTCATGTAATCTAGGCAAATAAGAGTTTTTTATTATAGGATTATGTTTAAGGGAGGATCTAGGCTTTTCATTTGTTGGTTGATGATAGGTGACTATTAAGCTCAAATAAAGGGCTAATGTGTATCTTATGTGTGCAAAGTCAGGCTTTGAAGAGCTCAATCTTCCCGAGAATGGCCTATATCATTTCTTGTTAAGTATTGCTTAGGATTTTGCCTTGACTAATAATCTAGCAAGTTCTGGGGACATTTGGAGATTGCCCATTATAGATCTGAAGATATTTTAATCTTAGCCTGATTGAAGGTTTTAAAGTTCAAAACAAAGTTTGCAACGGAAGATTTTGGTCGATAAATTTTAAAATTAATAAAAACTCTTTTACGATCTATGGTACATGCATACTAATCAGCAAACAATAAAAAGAATTACCTCCAATCAAATTAAGGAGAATTTTACGCAAATAGGGTTGGCACAAAGATCCTTTTTTTCTTTTTCCTTGTTTTCCACGATCTTCCAAGTCGTTCCTCTTCACTACAGGGTACATGTGGGCGTACAGATTAACAAAAGTTTTGTTTTTAGAACTCTTGATATTCTCAACACATGAGATAAGAGGATTAAATAGAGACAAAAAAAATGAAACTCTTTCTCTCTTTTTTTTCTCTAATTTTTTATCATCTCTTGACGCCTAGGGTTTTGCCTCTATTTATAATATGTCTTAATTAAATTGATCTCAACCATTGGATCAAGTGACATATTTAAATATTGAATTAAAATTAATTCAAATTAAGTGACCAAAAATAAATAGGATTAATTTCTCAAATTAGCAGTTCATCCATATAGTAATTAATATTAATTAATTAATTCAATAATTAATTAATGTTATTGAACTTCTCCAAATTAACTTACGTTTCATCCATATAGTAATTACTATTAATTAATTAATTCATAATTAATTAATTAACATTTAATTATCCAATAATTACTACATAATTGTTATGAAACAATTTCTTTTACAACTTGACCTCAAAGGGATTTCTTTGTTAATTTAATCATGTATATTGTTTCTGAGAGCGGCTGAGGACACATGGACACCTTAATTCCAAGCTCCAATAAATTTGATAGTCATTAAACTCTTTAAACAATTAATCTAATTTGTGGATTAGAGTATTCCTTCAAAAATCTAAAGCGAACTCTTATGGTATAGAATAATTTACGTAGTGATAGTCGAAGTAATCCCATTGATATGATCATTACATGCAATTCAATCCTCGAAAGTGGTCCATCAATAGAATTTGGGGTGAAATTACGTTTTACCTCTCTAGTGATATCTTATCCTTAAGATTCCATTAATTCACTAGTGAGCAGTTAATTTATAAACTGTTATAAATTGAGTGCTTAAAGCTATTGATTCGAATTAACATAGAAACGATTATCCGACTTCCCTAAAGAAGGGTTTGGATTTATATCTGTGGACATGTTCGGCCACCTATCTCAATGGGCCTCCAAGACATAAGTATTGGGCACATCTTAGAACAGAACCGTAACTATGAATCAAAGGCCACATTGAAATAGAAAAGAGTCCATGGCTACTCGGGATTAAGATCGATCTGCATACTTAGTCATCTAGTGACGGTTAAACTCTTATTTATGCGGTATATTATTTAAGAGTTTTAATCCATATGCGGTCATGTCCTAATAATCAGATTACATAAAGCAACTCCATTTTAATGTCACTACATCGGTAATCAGATCAAGATTACGCATTCTTGATATTAGGTCAAGGTGACCATAGTAGTATTATAGATCAAAGATCCTTACTTTGATTTACTACAGACCCAGTTTAGTTTATTATTTATAATCTTGATCATATCATATATACTTGACATATACTAAGATTATAGTTACATTAATAACTTGGGATTTTATGATATTTACTAAATTATACAACATATGTATAAAGAATCAAATATAGAAAATTGTTTTCATGAAGCATTACAAATTACATGCTTTTAGGGCACCATGTCCAACAATTTTTTTAAGAAATACTTTTGACCATGTGTAGTGTTTATCAAGATTCATCATAACTAAACTATTTACAAAAACAGAATCATAAGTCTTGTTTGTTCCATCAATTTGTTGCAATCTTCCTTATTCTTGATTGACACATTAGTTAATATCATTATGACTTTTCCTGTCGAATTCTTGTTTGGTTCCTGGATATGTTGCTATGCTATTTTACAAGTTAAAAGCTTATTTAAATCAAACCATTCAATTCAGATAAATTTAACATAGCAAAAATTCAATTCCATCATCTTTCAAATTCTACCAAACTATTTCGGCTATTCGTAAATCCCAACTGGGAAAAATTGTGGTTTCTGTTATTCATGAAGTACTATACATAAAAGTCATCAATTTCTAATTATTTAAAATCAAGGAAAGAAATAGACACAAGAGATATGAAAGATGAGAATGGACACAAATTCTTGCAAAGGACTTTTCATTTATGTTTTCTTGTATAAGAGATTTATTCACAAAGCATGAGGGATAAAGAGAAAAAAAAAATATAATCTTTTTGTAGATTTTGAGGCCTTTTCCTTGGATGCTTCCATTTTCAAATATTCTTCAACTTCCTCTACTAGGGTTAGTTCTTTCCTTTCTATTACACTAGAGGTTTTATTTTGAGATGGTGCTTTACAAGGTTCAAAAGGTGTTTCTTCACTTGGATTCGAGTTAGAAAAGGGTATTGGAGTGTCTGTGACATCCTGAGGCACTATTGTGTTAGGTATATAGTCTAAGATTCTAATTTGTGGGAGTGACACCTTCTTTTTGCCTTAGACTGTCTTCATAGCCCAATCCAAAATCTTTGCATTGCTCTCTGTAAGTTCTTGCTGCCTCTTAGCCAATCAGTCCTTGAGTGTCCTATTGTTGACTTGCTCATAAGTCATCAAATTAAGGCTTTCCTTACAATGTTGAAGACTATTCAACCAATCTCTTTCTCTTGTTCTAGAGCTGCCTTCATAGCTTTGTCTCCATCCTCCAACATTTTCACTAAATTTGCCTCTTGTATGCCTATCTCTATCCAAAAGGCTACTTCTCTATCTCTTATCACTGTTCTCCATTACGTATCTCTCTTTTTCAATTCTACCCTCCATTCTAAATCCCTTTTCTTTATTTCTTCCCCCTATTATTGATCTCTCTTTCTCAATTCCTTGTCCGATATTGATAAATCAGTTATAATACAAATTTGGTTAATCATCACTCTTGCATTTCTTCCTTAATCTGTTTTAGCTTCCTCAACTCCTCTTTTTCTCTTTCTGGTTTCTTTAGCTAGTTGCTCAATCTCTACTTATGTTTCTTGTCTTTCTTCATTATGTAATGCCCCTAACTGAGTTTCTTGAACTGTTTCTTCTGTGCTGCGTACTCTTCCATCATTTAAATTCGGGTTAGGGAACAAAGTCGACATTCGAGACATAGTCATAATAAGTTTTGGGAATCCCAGGGTTTTTGAAAAGGAAAGAGACTCCCGATGAGGAAAAGATGAGTCAGTTTGATGGTTTTTATGAGGAAGATGACCTTTTAGATTTCAAAATTTATCTATTTATGGGCCAAATGTTTTGTTGTGCCTTCAATAAATGTCGTGACAAAAACTAACCTAGGGTTTATTCCCTTTTTAATCTTATGTCGTGACATAGGGAAATAATGTCACGACATGTTTTCTCTGTCAATTAAAGAGCTGATCAGTCCTTTGTTTGTGTGAGCAAGAATGTCGTGTAAAAATATGATGTTCAGAGTGTATTTATAGTGTGACATAGAAAGAATAATGTAATACAAACATTTTCTTCTGGTCGGAGTTTGGAGCCAACGATTGTGACATGAAAGAAATAATGTCACGACCTAGTTCATTAATCTCAATTGACACAATATTGTGACATTAAGAAATATGTCGCGACATATTTTCCTGTGACTTCGAATAGGCTAATTCACTCTTTGTCGCAACAAAGAGAACCAATGTACAGCAGTCGGGAAGCAATGCGACGAAATTGTTGTCCACGACGATCTTGTAAACTCCTCGAAATTTTACATTTAACATTTTAAATCCAACACCTGAATAGCAATTATAGGAATATTTTCCTCCTCAAATTATACTTGTGAAAACACATCTAATCATCAAAGAACCTCCAATTCAAGTATGAACGATCACATTTATTATTCATAATATAATTCCAATATGATTATCATCGAGTAGTTAAGGAATAGACACAAACTAAAAGCTATTTAAAATTTCGCTTGTTCTAAACGAATTTACATTCCCTAAGCTTCAACTATGCATTCTCATTAAGGGCGGTTAGGGAAAAAAACTCCCGCTATAGCATTTGCCTAACAAAGTCACAGGAATGAGGTTTCAAATAAAATCCATGTTTGCATTATAACTCATTGTCATAAAAAATTAGCAAAATCATTGAATAAAATTTTTAAACAAAATTAAAACTAAATCTTCAAACACAAAATTTTTTTACAAAAGCAAGCTAAATGTGAAAATTAAAATTTTGCTTGGGTTGCCTCCCAAGAAGCTACTCAGTTTAATGTCTCTAGTTAGACATTTGCTGTAAAATGTTTTCCTTTCAACAAAATTATCTTCTCTCTTCATAATTTGGAACTAACTGCATTTATGTTTCCTCTAAGATAATGCTTCAATCTCTGACCATTCACTTTAAACTCACTTCCATAATCAGTTTTCAGTGTCATTGCTCCAAAGGGTGTACTACTACGTGTAGGCAACTCCCACGTCACCCGACTTCATTTTCTTGAAACAACTTGAGCTTGGAATTGTATAATAGGACTTGTTCTCCTACTTTGAATTCCTTCCTCAAAACCTTCTAATCATGCCACTTCTTTGTCCTATCTTTGTAGATTCTAGCATTATCATAAGCTTCATTCCTCAACTCTTCCAGTTCATTCATTTCGAGTAATCTTTCTTCTTTGGCAGCTTAAAAATCACAATTCAGTTTCTTGATGGCCACATGGCTATATTGAGTTCACAGGAAGATATTAAGGTTTTCAAATACAGTGCAGTATGGGACATTCCGGTGGAGTTTTGGAAGCAATTCTATAAGCCACAATGCATTATCTGGCTTTATGAACTTAGTATTTTTGTATTCTTGTTTCTCGAATTTTCTTTTTATCTCCATATTGGCAATTTCTACTTGTCTATTTGACTGAGGGTGATAAGCCAATCCCATTACATGTCTGATTCCATATATGTTCGTGAGTTTTGCAAAAACTTTATTTGCAAAACGGCTTCCCTCATCACTAATGATTGTTTTGGGTGCTCCCGAGCCTTTACGAAAATATTTTTTTTTTTTTTTGGCACTAAACCTGACCGCGTGTTGTACCATTTACGGGATAGCTATTACTTCCACCCATTTGGATACATAATCCACGGTTAGGAGAATATATAGATTTCCAAATGATGATGGAAAAGGTCCCATGAAGTCTGTCCCCCACACATAAAAAATCTGCACCACCAGGATTCCTTGTAGGGGCATCTCATTTCTTCTGCTTATGTTGCCCATTCTCGGACATTTATCACAATGTTTTACCCGTTCAAACGATCATTGAATAGAGTAGGCGATAAAAACATGATTGGAGAATTTTTATGGGTTATATCTCTGAAAAATACCCTCATATATAGTGATGCCTTAGCATTTATCAATAATTTCACCTTGTTCTGTTTCTGGTACACATCTCCTGATAATCATATCTACTCATCTTCTGAAAAGTAGTAGATAAACCCAAATATAGAATTTGCTATCAGTTCTCAACTTTCTTTTACGCTGGTTACTGAATTCATATGGCATAATTCCATATGCTAAGTAATTCACAATATCAGCATACCAGGGTGTTTGGATTGATAACAAAAAAGCTGCTCATCATGAAAGTTTCTTACTATTTCACTTCCTTTTTCCTTCTTCAGTAGTTTTTTTTCCAATCTAGGCAAGTGATCAGCTATCACATTGTCACTACCCTTCTTGTCTTGAATTTCTAGATCAAACTCTTACAACAATAATACCCATCTGATCAGTCTTAGTTTGGCGTCTTTCTGCCGTAGGATATCTAATTGCCGGTATGACGGTGTATTATAACATGGGACTGATATGTAAAGGCCTTAATTTTCCATGATCAAACACCATTGCCAACATCTTTTTTTCTGTGGTAGTGTAGTTCTCTTGTGCCTCATTAGAGTTTTCTTGGCATAATACAATGGCCTTGAACATCTTCTTAGTTCTTTTGTCCCTGTCTGACTCCCATTGCATAGTCACTAGCATCACACATAATTTTGAACTCCTTGTTCCAATCAGGTGTTACCATGATGGGAGCTGTAACCAATTTGGAATTAATTTCATAATATGCAGCTTTACATGATTCATCAAAATCAAACTTTGCATATTTTTCCAGTAGTTTGCATAATGGTTTAAAGACTTTTGAGAAGTTCATTATGAATCTCCTATAAAAACTAGCATGTCCTAGGAAACTTCTTATCCCTTTGACTGTTGTAGGTGGCCGGAGAGTTTTTATGATAGAAACCTTTGCTTAGTCTACTTCTAACCCAACTGTAGAAATCTTATGCCCTAAGACAATACCCTATGTTACCATGAAATGACATTTTTCCCAATTTAAGGATAAATTCTTGTCTTGAGACCTCTAAAGTACTGTTTCCAAAATTGCCAAACATAACTCAAAATTGGATCCATATACTGAGAAGTCATCCATGAATATTTTCATAGCCTCTTCCACCAATCTAAAAACATAGACATCATACATCTTTGGAAGGTGTTAAGAGCATTACATAATCCAAATGGCATCCTTCTAAAAAAAAAAGTGACATAAGGATATATAAATATAGTCTTCTCCTTATCCTCAGGGGCTATAACAATCTGGTTATAACCAGAATATCCATAATGAAAATAGTAATGGGGATGTCTTGCTAACCTGTCCAACATTTGGTCAATGAAAGGTAGAGGATAATGATCCTTTCTGGTGGCAATGTTTAGTTTTCTGTAGTCTATACACACCCTCCATCGTCCATGATTCTTGTAGGAATCAATTCATTCTTCTCATTTCTGATCACAGTGAATCCACCCTTCTTGGGAACCACATGAACTAGGCTCACCCAAGGGTTGTCTGAGATTGCATATATGAAGCCTATATTCAACCATTTAAGTACTTCTTTTATGACAACTTCTTTCATTACTGGATTCAATATTCTTTGATGTTTTATAGAGGTCTTTGCATTATCTTCGAAAAGGATCTTGTGCATGTAGATAGAAGGACTAATTCCTTTCAAATCTTCTATAGACCAAGAAATTGCTTCCTTGTATTTTCTCAGGATCTCCAACAGTTTATGTTCTTCATGCCCAGTTAATGTAGTTGATATAATAATAGGTTTTGCTTTTTCTAGCTCTAAGAAAGCATGCTTTAAATGACTAGCTAATTCCTTTAAGGTTAACCCTTTTGAACTCGTCTCTGTTTCTTTTGCTTCATCTTCATTGTTGCTTATCTTTTCTGTACTGTTCTCATTCAAACTAAAGATTGTTTCCTTTAATTCACAACTGGAATGCAGAAATTCACAATCAAGATCACCAAGATACTAGAAATTCATCTCATTTTCATTGATTGAGTTTTGAAAATTACAACCAAAAATCAGTTCAGGACTAATAGGAATTATTGTTTTTACAATCTTACAATCTAGATTTTCACACTCAGACTGTTTCAAGCTTGTGTTCAACTTGAAGTGACTGCTTTTTCTCCTACTTTGAGAGTGAGTTCTCCCTTCTTCACATCTATCAAGGCAACTCCAGTGGCTAGGAAAGGTCTTCCAAGCAATAGTGGAACTTTTGTGTCTTCTTCCTTATCCATGACTATAAAGTCCATAAAAAAAATGAATTTTCCCACCATGATGAGCACATCTTCAAGGACTCCTTCTTGTTATGCCATTGTCCTATGTGCCATTTGCAAAGTCATAGTTGTGGGAGTAAGCTCCCCCAAATTGAGTCTCTTAACCACTGACAAAGGCATCAAGTTGATGCTAGCTCTTGAGTCACATAAAGTTTTCTTGAATTAAAAATTCCCAATGGTGCAAGGAATGGTGAAGCTATCAGGATCCTACATCTTCTCTGGTAAGCTTCTCTAGATTACTGCACTTCATGTAGCTGTCAAATTCACCACTCATTTTTCAGCGAAATTTCTCTTCTTACTCAGAATGTCCTTAAAAAACTTAGCATAATTAGGCACCTGGATCAATGCCTCTACAAAGGGTATGTTGATCTCTATCTTCTTGAAGACATCCAAGAATCTAGAGAACTACTCTTCCATTTTAGTTTTCTGAAGCCTTTGAGGGAAGGGAACAACAGGCATGTATTCTTGTTTATCATCTTTCTTCTTCAATTTTTCTCTCTCCACTTCTTTTCGGTCACGCACCTCTTCTTTCGATCCTCTTGGCCCGAATCTAAACTGCTCACTTTGTTTTCTTTTACAGTTTCTTCTCCTTCAACTGTTTTAGTCTTTTTCTTATCCTCTTACAATTCTTAGAGTTACCACCATACAATCCTTCAGATTCTTCCTTATGTCACTTAGGAAGGCATCCTTGGACTGATTTTGCATTGATAGGGCGGTCTTATACTTGTGTCTCAGTTTTTCGGAGGAGAGACATTTGTATTGCTTCAAACACAATTGTGTTTACCTAAAATCTTGCTAAAGATCAGCAAATTTACGCTCATGGATGTTCGGCAACCTCTTATTTTCTCCCATGAAAGTGAGCATCTGTTCTTCAAGGAAGAAGATCTCCTTTGTCCCTGATTTTCTACTCTTTGATTTCCTTGTTGTTGTTGTTGTTGGAACCCAGGTGAAGCATAACGTTGTTGAAAATTTTACCCAGGTCTTTGATCTTGCTGTGCTCCTCCTCCATATGAGAAATTCTCATGGTTCTTGAGTGCTGGTGTGTAATGAGTTAGCAAATTGATGTTAGGCTTAAAGTTGTAACTTCTATTAGCATTGAGATATTATGCCTCCTCAACTTAATAGGGACCCTCATGGGTTAGTCCCTCTTCATCACTATTCCTCTTCTCGTTTTCATCAACTGTTCCCACTTCATTTGCTAAGTGCATTCTTATTCTAGGTTCCCCATCTTGTTCATCAATGCATCTAGTTTTGCTATAGCGATCGTCAGGTGTCTATCACTGCTTTCCTTTGATTTCTTTGCTTTGCTTCGAAGTTTGAATGGAATACATAATTGCATTTAGCAAGGTCTTCTATCAACTACTTTGCCTCTTCAGCACTTTTTCTCTTGAAAGCTCCACAGTAGGTTGCATCAATTATACCTTTTGAGGTATAATTCATAGAATGATAAAAAATATTCATTCGAGTGGTCAAATATATTCCATGCATTGGGCATCTTTTCTATAATCTTTTGAATCTTTCCCATGCATTATAGAGACTTTCATCCTCTCCTTGCTTGAACACTATGATTTCCCCTCTCCTTTCAGAAGTGAGGGCAAGAGGAAGAATGTCTTTCGTATGAGCTCCACCGGTCTTCAGGTGTTCACTCATCGATGAGCGTGGTCCAGGCAGTTGTTGCCCGCGTCTCGGTGAAAATGGAAGCGATTGCGAAACTGATCACTTCAGGTCTCACCCCATTCAACTTGACTATATTTGCCATCCTCATTAATCTTCCCATATGCTTGTTGGGGTCTTCACTAGGATGCCTAGTAAATTGGTGCTGCTGCACCATTGTGATCAAAGCTGGCTTAAGTTCAAAATTGTTGGCTTATAGCGGTATCTCTTTGTTGAGTATTCATCTTGAATACTACGGCCTCCAAAAATCCTCCATAATCATTTTGCCTGCGAGGTCTCTGCCTTGCTTCTTAAAAGCAGGTTTGCATTCTTTCTCTCGTCGCCATAGTTATTGATTCAAAACTTGCTCGGATTCATAGTGTTCTTTTCCAGTGTGTCAGCGACCAGTTTTGCTTCTTTTTGTGTTGTGAATGTAAAATCTTCCTGAAATAGAAACACATTGAGATCAAAATAATTCTATGGAAAACAACTATATCACTTTAAGCTCATAAAATATTTTCAGTAGCTTACTCAGCTACTTCAGTTAAAAACTATATTTTGTGATTTTCTAAAATTTATGATAAAATAGAGAAAAATGTCCAAATTAGCAATTCTCTCGTTGGTTAGAATATTCATATTTAAATTCATCTTTTTCAATCCCCGACAATGGCGCAAAATACTTGTTGAATGATTTTTACATAGAAAAACTAACTAATTGTTGAAGACAAAATTGATTAAAAATGACGAGGTTAGTGTGTGCCAAACTTCTGGTACTACCACTAAAACTATTCGGTCTCCGACAACGGTGCAAAAAACTTGTTGACTGATTTTTTCACTTAGACCAAAAACTGACTAATTGTTGAAGACCAAATTGACTAAATATGATGAGGTCAGTGTGTGCCAAACTTATGGTACTACCACCAAAGACTATTCAGTCCTCGGCAATGATGCCAAAAACTTGTTGACTGACCAAAGATATAAAATATGTAGTTTACCTTGGATGAGAAGGCTTCATTTGAAAATGTGTTAAGGTCTAGATCATTGCAAGTGCACAGGTCATTCAAGTAATAAAAGTGGATTTAAGTCCAGATATCATTCCCATGAGGATTGATGAAAAATATAAACATCAATTAGCCCATCTACTCAAGATCCTTGCTATTTGAACTCCAAAGTTAAAAAGTGATTTGGTTTTAAACTAAAGGAAAAGTAAAAACGAAATAAAATTCTATAACTATACATATAAAGAATTGAAATAATTGGATTGGAAAGTTCACTAGGTAAAAGTTAACGTTGGGAAATAGATCGGTGTACGATTATAAATTTCTCGTCATTTATAACTTAGATCAACCATTAGTTTGAAATGCGAACTTGTCAACGTCTGAGGTAGTATAGTTTGGATTTCTCCATACACCATACATTTCACCCCAATTAGAGATCAATGTTATTTTTCGATACGTAGTGCAAATGGGTTAATTGTAGAATATAAATCTCTTTCTAAGATTTAGGCATTTTTCTTTTTCATTACTTCACACCCAAATCTTAGGACTGAAGAATTCTTACCCCTATAGACATGAAATTACAAGCCTTCTCCAATCTAATTGGTAACTCATCCATCGAATCTAATAAAATTCTCTATCTCCTTGATTAGATCTATGCTAACACGAGATCAAGATCATTTTATCAGATATAGGAGAAACCTCTCATCAATTAAATTGATATCGTCGACTATCCTCACCATGGTAAGTTAGTGATCTATAGAGTAATCTTTCGAGGAGTTCATTAGTTCCATAATATTAGTCTAACATACCCCGAACTGCTCCGGGTACTCTGAGGAATCTCATACATTGTGTCACTCGGGGGCTTCCTGGAAATCAGAGCAAGATACAATCATTTTCTAGGTACCCGCTACTAATATTTTGAACAAGTAACTTTAAGAACAATACCAATTAAATAAATTCAAGATATCAAACTATGACATTCTTTCAAGTTGAGCAGAAACAATAATTAACATCAATCCAATCCCATAGGGAGATTAGTCTTTCAAAACTGGATTACAAATAATAGTGACTAAGCCCAGTTAGGAAAAGTGCCCGAAATTGCAAAAGCCGGGTGAAATAAATGAATATAAGATTTCCAAAATTCCATTAGTCGGGACGATGTGAAAGCTAAATTTTACAATGAACCCGACTTGAAACTTCACACGAATCAACATTCAATCTAAAAAGAACTAACTAAAATGCTAGGCTGAAACTAAATTTATGAAAAATAAAATTTTAAAAAAAAAATATATATATATATATATATATATATATATATATATATATATATATGTATATATCTGAAAGGAGTTTCCGGCTACGAGAAGTTCTGGTTTGGCGGAAGCTACGCATAGTGCCCTAGATGCTTCTATTTATAGATTTTCAAAAGATGAGGTGCACTTCAAGGCTGAAATTGTGGATCCCTAAAAATTATGGCCCAATTGGTTGCTTTATCGTGGCATAGAAAATTATGTCACGACATAGTTGTCATCTTTGTTCCCCAGCTCTTGTCGTGGCTTGCAATTTTCACCGCGACATGGTTTCGTGCTTTCTTCTTGGATTCTATCGCAACCTAATTTGACAATGTCGCAACCTAGTTCTGCTATTTAGTGATTGTCGCGACATGAGTGTCTTATGTTGTGACATAAAAAATTTGTTGCAACCAACTTGTCATTCTTTCTTGCTCCTGAAAAATGTCACGACATAAATTTCTTTATCGCAACAAATATTTTTGCCTTCAGCTCTTCCACTTTGTCCCAACATTCTTTGCTATGTTGCGACATTCTTTCTAGGGTTCTTCTCTACCTTTGTCTCGGCATATTTCCTTCTTTGATCTTTGTCGTTGGCTGGACTGGTTGTTATAACATTGAAATATTTGTCATGACAAACTTGCCTTGGCTTGTCTCATTTTCTCTTCAATTTTCTGTCGCGACATAATTTTCTTTTTTCACGATAGAGATCTATGCCTTCAGTTCTTCATTATATTGCGACATAATTTTATGCGTCGCAACATTCTTTTTGTAATTCTTCTTAACTTTTGTCGCGATGATAGATGTCCTTGTCGTGAAAGAATTCACCTCAACCTTATGTTGTGTTTGTCGCGACATAAAACTTCTCTGTCACGACAAAGTCTTCTTGCTTTTCAATGCTTACTCTGAATTTTGTGTCGCGAAAAAGCTTTTCTTCCATCTTCAGTTCTTTATGTCGCGACAGAGTTGTGAAATGTTGGGACAAAGTTCCACTGCCATTTCCCTTGATCAATGTCACGACATTCTTCTTCAAGAACTTCTCTAGAAATATCGCGACATACAAATCCTTTGTCGCAACAAAGTTTTGTCTTCTGACTTCCTTTATGTCTCAACACTTACTTCTTTATCACAACATTTATGAGTTAATCTCTCTCATATTATGTCGTGACAAAGTTGTGAGATGTCATGACAATCTTCGTTTCTAGCTTTAGTTCAGCTTGATCTTTGTTGTGACATAACGCTGCTTGTTGCGACATAGCTTCTGCTAGTTCTATTGAGATTATGTCGTGACATTCTGAAACTATGCCTCGACATTTCTACCTTGGCCAATTTTTCTGCTTTTCTTGCTAGAATTGTCTCTTTTCATTTAAAACCTACAAAACACAAAGTTGGTGAATACATAATTCAGCATTAAAATGAATCATAAACTTCCATAAATAAGCCAGAAAAATGGATTAAAAATAGATGAGTATAGGACTCATCAACTACCGCCAGAAAGAATCATTTTCCTTTACCTTTTATTAATCAAATGTTGGACAGGTTGGAAGAACACCCTCATTTTTGTTTTCTTGATGGATATTCTGGTTATAATCAAATTGCCATAGCCCTTGAGGATCAGGAGAAGACTACCTTCACTTGTCCTTATGGAACCTTTGCTTTTAAAAGGATGACATTTGGACTATGTAATGCTCTTGCCATCTTTCGAAGGTGTATGATGTCTATTTTCTCAGATTGGTGGTGGAGGCTATGGAAATCTTCATGGATGACTTCTCAATTTATGGATCCAATTTTGAGAAATGCTTGAAAAATTTAGAAACTATATTTCAAAGATGAAAGATAAGAATTTAGCTCTAGATTGGGAAAAACGTCATTCATGGTAATAGAAGGTATTGTCTTGGGGCATAAAATTTCTACTACTGAACTAGAAGTTGATTAAGCAAAGGTTTATGTGATAGAAACTCTGATGCCACCTACTACAATAAAAGGGACTATAAGTTTTTTGGGACATGTTGGATTTTACGAAAGATTTATAAGAGACTTCTCAAAAATTTCTAGACCATTATGCGGATTGTTGGAAAAGGATGACAAATTTGATTTTGATGAATCATGCAGGTCTGCATTTGAAGAAATAAAATTCAAATTGGTTATAGCTCCCATCATGGCATTACCAGATTGGAACAAAGATTTTGAAATCATGCGTGATGCTAGTGAATATGCAATGGGAGCATTGTTGGGACAACGAACAAAGAAAATTTTCAAAGCCATATACTATGCCAACAAAACCTTTAATGAAACACAAGAGAATTACTCAACTACAAAAAAGGAGATGTTGGCAATTGTGTTTTCTTATGAAAATTTTAGGCCATACATACTAGGATCCCATGTTATCACACACATTAATCATGCAGTAATCAAATATCTAATGGTAAAGAAAGATGTCAATCCAAGACTGATCAGGTGGGTATTGTTGTTGCAAAATTTGATTTAGAAATTAAGGACGAGAAGAGGAGTGACAATGTGATAGTAGATCACTTGTCAAGATACGAAAAGCCTATTGAAGAGGAAAGAGAGATTAAAACAAAAGAAAATTTCCCAGATGAGTAGCTTTTTTAGGTGTTAGTCCGAATACCTTGGGGTGCTGATATTGTTAATTACTTAGATTATGGAATCATGCCACCAGAATTCAACTACTAGCAGAAAAGAAAGTTGAGAACTGATCCTAGAGTTTATAAATGGGACGACCCACTGTTGTTTAGAAGAGGGGCAGATCAGATCATCAGAAAATGTGTACCAAAAGCTAAACAAGGTGAAATTTTGGATAAATGTCATGCATCATCATATGGAGGACACTTTACATAAAACATAATAGCCTAAAAAATTCTCCAATCAGGTTTTTACTGACCTACTTTATTAAGAGATTGTTCTAAATGGGTTAAACATTGTGATAAATGCTAGAGAATGGTCAACATAAACAGAAGAAATGAGATGCCTCTATAAGGAATCCTGGTGCTACAAATTTTTTATGTATGGGGAATAGACTTCATGGGATCTTTCCCACCATCATTTGGAAACCTGTACATTCTCCTTGCTGTGGATTATGTATCCAAATGGGTGGAAGCTATAGCTTGTCCCAAAAATGATGCCAAAAAATGGTGGGGTTTATTCAAAGAAATATCTTGAGTAGATTTGGAGCCCCAAGGACAATTAATAGTGATGAGGGAAGCGTTTTGCCAAAGCGAAATGTTTCTGAGAAGAACTTTTCGGCGAATGTGGAGTCGGACATGTTATGGGATTGGCTTATCACCCTCGAGCGAATGGAGCAAATAAAGAATTTCTAATGGGGATAAAGATATATTGAAGATTAAACAGCGGGAAAGATTGGTCAGTAAAACTAGATGATGCATTATGGGCTTACAAGACCGCTTATAAATCTCCTATTGGAATGTCCCCATACAGAATTGTATTTGGAAAGCCTTGTCATCTCCCTCTTGAGCTTGAATATAAGGCTATGTGAGCAATCAAGAAATTGAACTGTGATTTCCAAGCTGCGAAAGAAAAGAGATTACTCCAGATGATTGAACTGGAAAAGGTGATAAATGAAGCTTATGACAATGTTAGGATCTACAAAGATAAGACCAAAAAGTGGCATGATCAGAAGATTCTAAAGAAAGATTTCAGATTAGGGGAGCTTATTGTACAATTCAAGGCTAAAACTTTTTCCAGGAAAACTCAAGTCAAGATGGAGTGGTCCTTACATAGTAGTTGAAGTTACCCCTTTTGGAGCAGTAACATTGGAAACCAATTATGGAAATGAGTTCAAAGTGAATGGCTAGAGGCTGAAACATTACCTTGGAGGAAGACTAAATGAAGAATAGTTCCAGATTTGAAGATATCAAAAGAATTGTTGAAAAGAGAACACATTACAACAATGTCTAGCTAAAGACAGAAAATTGAGTAGCTACTTGAGAGGCAACCTAAGCAAATTTTATTACTTTATATTTTGATTTTGTTTCATTCAGTGCGTTTTGAATAGTTTAGTTGGTAGAGTAGTTTTGTTAGAGTTTATTTGTAACTTATGTAGTCAGATTTTGTTAAATTTCAAGACAATGAAGCTGCAAAGAGATATGAAGTTCAATGGAAAGGATTTCAACCCAAACTCCATGATGCAAAGGTTACTACATAGGGGAGTCTAATTCCCTAACTTGTTCTTTAAGGAAAATGCACATGCTTAGTTTGAGGGATTGTAATTCTTCTGATTTAGAAATTGCATAGGAGCTTCATTGTTCCTTTGTTGAATTTTGAGTTTGAGTAATTTTTGCAGTACAAAGAATATTTGTTGAATATCATTGAGTTGAGAACATGAGCCTTATTGTCCATGCTTGAATTGAGATACTTAGTTCTTTTTAAATTTATATTCACAAGCATGAATAGAGTATGCAGAAATGAAGAGGAGGAAAACAAGTACAATTCTAAAAGAAGAACACCTTCTCAATGTCGGGACATTGATAGCAATGTCGCTACATCAACTCCAAAAAGTTCCCCAATGTTGCAACATTCAATTCCAATGTCACGACATTCGGGGCAATGTCGCGACATCGACATGTTAATGTAACGACATCGCATTTATAGAAGAGCGATACCTAGAATGTCATTGAGGAAATGTGACATCAACACTTGATGTCGCAACATGGAAATTCCAATGTCGCGACATTAAGTTGAGTCAATTAGAAATCCTGAGCAATGTCGCAACATAGCAGTTTCAATATTGGGACATAGCAGTTTCAATGTTGCGACATTGTGGAAATTCCAATGTCGTGACATTAAGTTGAGTCAATTAGAAATCTTGAGCAATGTCGCAACATAGTAGTTTCAATGTCGCGACATTGAGGTGGGTCACTTAAAATTTTTTTGTCAATGTCGCAACATCACACTTAGGGCATCCCACCTATTTAAAGGAACACTTAATGAGAATTGAATATCCATACCAAATCTTGTAATCTTTCGAACCCTAAGCTTTTCCAAATCTCTCCAAAACAAAGCAATGTCAAACCCTAACTCTCCCACCCTAGATGAAGTAGTAGGAAACATCATCAAGGAAACTGAGATAGTGGTAGAGGCAAGAAAGGCCAGAGCCTTTTATTAAAAAAAAGGGGCAGATGCTTTCAAGAAGTATCTCGCCAAGAAGGGGTTTATGGAAGACAGAGGTTTTAAGAAGTTAGTGTTGCCATTCAAGGAGGAAGTTGAGAAAAAGGGGCTGGGAAACAGGGAGCCAACATATGGAGTCGGGTAGAAGAGCCCTTGTGAAAGAATTTTACGCCAACCTTGGCAAAAGGAAGACCCTGACATGCTATGTCAAGGGGAGATGGGTTCCTTTTGAGGAAAGGGCAATATCTTGACTCTTGGGACTGAGAGAAGTAAGAGACTACCACCGATGTCTGGCTTGACTTTAGAGGTCTTGATTTGAGAAGAAATCACCGGAAAATGGCGAAGGACTGGGAATGGTAGAGAATGAAAACCATCTCCAAAGCCTACCTGAACTGAGGAGACCTCACTGAGGTAAATAAGGTCTAGTTCTACATTATCAATTATGTCTTAAAACCCTCACAAAATGTCTGGCCCAGTAGAGCCAGTTATGCCTTCTCTTATAGCCATTGGTGAGGGTTTATAACCTGAATGTGGGGAGGATCATTGAATAGTCCACCCTAGACTATGTTAATGATAAATTTTCTAGAAACATCCCCCACCTTGCCTTGATCACTTTACTATGCAACGGGGGTGTCACATTCAGTGAGGCGGAGGAGGAAAGATGCCCAAAAGCCTCCTCTCTCACTCTTACTAGAGCCCTCAAGGTTCTAGTAGAGGTGAAAGTGAAGAAGAAAATGAGAAGAACAGAGAACAGCACAGGAGCCATTCCTTGTTAGTGGGAAGACGGTGATGCCCAAGAAATGGGGGGTTTGAAGCCACGTCGAGACGGTAGGTGCTCTCCCATAGCAGAAGAAGGAAGCGACAATTACATTTGCGGCTTTGATTAAGGAGAAGAGAGAGAGAAATGGGCAAATAAGAGAAGAGCTCAAGTGGAGGGAAACACATTTTGATGAGGAGTTTAAGGGAAGAGAAAACACCTTGACAGTAGCCCTCCAATAAAGAGATAATGAGTGGAGAGAGGAGGCGGCTAGAAATATTTTAAGAATTTGAATTCGAGAGAGAAGTATTCATCAATGAGCAATTAAAGAGGGACCAGGAGTTGTTGAAGATCCTAGAGGTTAGAGAAAAGGAAATGGAACAAAACATGCTTCAAAAAGCAGAGGCATACGAGTATTTGTACAAAGAGCATCAAAAGGAAATATGAACCATCATCCAAAAAAGAAATGAAGAACTTGAATCTACCCTGAACTACAACGAGAAGTTGTGGATAGAAAGCCTGTACTTGGTTAATGCTAATATGATTAAGATGTACAATGCCTAGGGTGGGTTTGAGAGTGCTTTGAATTCTATTGGGTTGAGCGGAGAGATAGTGATTAAGCGAAATGCTATAACCTGAAATTAGTATTTCTCAACCAAAGGGAGAAAGATAACAGTACAAAACCACAACCCATAATCCCTGAATTTACTCCATCTCATGTTGGTTATGAATATGAACCAGTAAATCTCAAACCCTCCAAATACCAAAGGAAAAAGAAATGAACTCACTGTTTCTCTCTCTCTCTCTCTGTAATTCAGACTCTTGTAATTGCAATTCAATTCATAAATGAGTATTAGTATAAAAAATTGTGCTCAATTGTCTCTTCCCTTCTTCCTCTCCTATTTGTTTCCCTTACATGTTAAACTATGCAAATAATTAAAAATAATCAATGTTGAGTTTGTGTGTTACTTTGATGAATAATTGAGAATTCAGTTGTACTGAATGCATAATTGCTGAAATGAAAAGATTAAAGGGTTAATATATTAGTGTTGAAGCTTTTAAAACAGAAAAAATATGTAAATAATATTGGGCTGAATGAGTGGAACGGATTTTAAGTTGTGTGATGTCAAGGACAAATAAACTGAATTTTTAGATTCTAAAAAAAAACTGAAATTGAAATCAATGTTAATAAGGCTTTAATTCTAGTTGATTGAACAATACAGTTCAAGAAATGACTAAATAGACACATTGGTCATAAGCACCTTGAAAACTGATTATGCTTGGGTAAGGAACACCTTATTCGACTGACCATCAATAAATCTCAAAAGGTCCTAGAACTTGTTGTATTATTATTGAAGGCGAAACCCTAGGCATTGCAACCAGCAAGAAATGATTTAGGACATCCTTTGATAGTTTGTGCCTTTCAAAGCCTACCTTTTGATATGCTTATATGCTTATACCTTAGTACATTATTTGAGCATAAATTCCATTTTTATCATCAAAGCCACAATGAAAAAACCTTAACCCTTCCTTAAAATCTAAACTTGTAGCAAAGAACTTGAGTTTGCCCAAAACTGCAAAGTAAGTGTAGAAAAAATTGAACAAAAGGACAAGTTTGAGGGAGTAAAATTTTGAAAAATAGAAAAGAATGAGGACTAAGGATGGGGAAGAAAAAAAAAAGTGGGAAAAGATGTACAAAAGAGATGCACAATAGAAACTGAGAAGCTGAAAAATATTTGCAGTTTCAAGGAGGAGTGAGTTTTGTCTTATAGCCTACTTTCCTTGAGAAATTAAGTCCTTGGGGGTATTCTACACCTACTACCCTAATGTCAATTGGTATGGGAGTTGCTAAACCAAAGCTTATTAAGGGGTAGTAGAAAGCTTAAGAAGGAAACACATTGCACTATTCCAAACCTTGAACAAATGACAAGAAAGTAACTTATGAAATGAGAAAGTGAAATTGAAACAAAAAGGGGAGAAAGAAAATGCCATGGCGGGAAACATGAAGAAAGATGCACCAAATCAAGTTGTGGGGTGCTTTTGACAAAAAGTTTTGACTAGACATGAAAGGATGAGCAGTTATAAGGCAAAATGCTAAAAAAATGTATGCAATATGGGTGAATTTGAACCTAAAATGTCCAGTTATCTACCCAAGTACCCTAGCCATACATTACAAGCTTAAAAAACCTATTTGATCCTGAGGGTTGTGTTATGCCTACATTAGTAAAGAATGATAAGACCAATAAGCCTATGAGACCTAAGTCACTCCAAAGAGAACATCATTCTGCATAGTGAGTCTCATAAGACTACTTAATCTACAAATTAGTCATAAAGGGAAGACCAAAACACACTCATTGGGTCGATAGCATGGCATTTCTTATTTATAGTTATATGCTATATTGAAAAATTTTGGGATCCTGAAAGAACGAGTATAATTGATATCCTGTGAAATACTACTAAGGCCAAATTGATGATTTGATCGAAAAAATGATTGAAATGAAAAATGTCCTTAAAAATTAATTTTTATTATTTGAGGAAAACTTTAAGTTTAAGGGAGTTTGATAAGTCTAAAACTCATCTATTTTTAAGCCCATTTTTCATGCATATTTAAGGCTTACAAGTTCAATTTAATGTAAAATTATGGAGTCTTCACGAATTTATGTTTGCGAGAAGTAAGAAAAGCGTCAGCCTTTGATGACAAAAAAGAGCAATGTCGCGACATTGTGTGGAGAGTGTCATTACATTTACTTCAATGTTGCGACATCACCACGAAATCGATTACGACATCACACATGACTGCAAAACTCCAAGTCAATGTCGTGACATCATAACTTAATGTTGTAACATCAGAACACAGTCTCAAGAGTAAAGAGACATCAACATTCAATGTTGCGACATCACAACACCAGTAATAAACTTCATAAAAATGAAAGCCCAAACAGAATCTCAACTTTGCAATGTGCGATCTGACTCGATCGCGACATTAGATCAAAGTAACCAAGGTTGAAATTTATCAGATCTTGATATTCTGACATTACGCGGCATCACGACATCGAACATAGCCTCGATGGTAAAGGGACATCGACCACAAAGTCGTGACATCAGAACCTACAAATGTCGCGACATGCACGCTAAAGTGGGTAGAACAAAGGAATACCAATGTTGCGACATCACCACGACATCATCGCGACATTAGAACACAAACTCAATAATCAAGCAATATCAAAGCATTAATGTCCGCGACATCCGCGGCTTCGATATGGCGACATCAAAAAACACTCAACCTTTGAAGATCTCACGTTCTGATATCCGCGACATCACAACTCAAATATGCGACATTAGATATGAGCAGCCAAGTTGAAACATTAACGGACCAAAGTCATGATATCAGACATTGATGCCGTGACATTAGCATGACTCAATGTGACGCCGGGTTAGCAATGTTCGCGACATCGGTGAAAGAAAAAAGATCAGTGATGTTGTGACGTGGCGATGTCATGACATCGAACGTGTTGGTACATCGGGCCCGGTATTGTCGCCCAACATTAGAGTTTAGTAATATTGAAGCGATGTCCGCGACCTGGATTTGATCCGACATAGTAGCTTGATGTCGCGACATCCGCCTCCGCGATTGCCATGACGTGATTGGTCCTCGAGTGGTACGGACTTTTCCGATGTCGTGACATCGCTGAGACATGGCCACGACATCAACACTAGGGTAAAATTTTTCTTGGGCTTTTTGAAAGCTGTGATATTCGCCTCATTTTTAAGGCTTAAGACATGAGCCTATAAATAGGAACACCTTGCGAGGAGTGAGCAGGTTTCAGCCTCTTTCATCCAATTTTTCACTTATTGGAAGAGCTGAATTCCGAGATGGATTGATTGTAAATCGAGCTTTATTTCAATCACCGAACTGTGAAATCCTAAATTTTTGGAATTCATTTATTTCGGTTAATTAAATTTGATAATTTGTTTGATCAACTAGTCATTGTCATTGATGATCCAAATATGGAAGGCTAAGCTCCCTCTGGGAAGAGTTTGTTGTTTTGATTATTTTTATAGTATTTTAATGTTGTTTTAGGAATGAAAACTGGAATGATTTAATTGGTATTGCTCCTAAAATAAGTTGTTCGAATTCTTCTATACAGAAGGACTTGTATCGTATCGATTTCAGGGATCCACGAGTGACACGGGGATAGGCGACTGAGCAAGTGGGGTATATCGTATTGATATTCATTTAACTAATGAATTCAAAATATCACTTGGATACATCACTGGTGAAGTCTAACCTCTAACTTCAAGGTTCCCTCTAGGGTGACAGCAGGAGTGTGTTCTCGAGGCATAAGATTTTTCTATTGATAGTTTAATCTTTAGAGGTTTCACCTCAATTAGGTAGAATAATCTCAATCCTGTTTAGCTTAGATTCTAATAAAGGAGAAAGGGAATTTTAGTTGAATTGATGGTTGAGGTACCAATTGTATTGGAGAGGGCTTGCATTATCTCTTGTCTATGGGGGGCAAGCAGTTTCCATTTCTAAGATATGGTTGTGAAGTATTGAGAAGGAAAAATAGTCAGATCTTAAAGAGGATCAAATCTTACAAGTAGCTCTTTAGATCCGTTGACCTTGTTTAGGAAAATGGTCAGCTAGAGAGTGAAATGTGTAGTGTTAGAAGGCATTCCAATCCTACACTACCCTGCTCTTGGACAATTCCAGAGTTCATGTCCAAAATTATATTTTCTTTGGGAATTTTCAAATTGATAATCACAACACTGATTTCATTCCCAGTGTTATTTCACTCCAGTGAACTCTTTAAACATGTATTTTAGAATTTCTTTACTTCTTTTATCCAATTTATTTTTGAAAATTAAATCGATTTTGAAAAATATAGGTTCAAATAGTGAGGATCTTGAGTAGTATGGGTAGTTGATCTTTAGATTTTCTAATCATCCCTATGGGAATGATATTTGGACTTATAATTCACTTATGACCTGTGCACACTTACCACTATTTAGACCAAAACCAATTTTAATTGAAAATTATTACATACATAGTAGAAAACATCCATTATATACAAGTCAATCAAGTTTTTGGCGTCATTTCCAGGGATTGAACACAGTCTTTGGTAGTAATGAGAGAAATTTGGTATACTCTTCAAATATGGTCTAAACAAGTTTTTGCATAGATGTTGGAGATTGGAAATAGTTTCTCGTATTTGAGTAAATCATTTTGTCAGTTTTTGGTCAGTTATAAGTCAAGTCAATCATTAGGAGAAGTAGCCTAATCATTGGGGATGTAGATCTATAGAGATAGATCGGCAAGGTTGCTTAGTCTTTCACAGTCTACATGCATAGCTTAGATTCTTAAGAGGTTTAGCTTGGGTCAATCTAAGAGAGGACAAGCATGAGTGACACCCTATATGCTTTGGCTATAAGATTAATCAAGTACGCTTTGTAATGTACTCGACTCGACATATCATATGCTTTGAGACTCACGTGCATATTGTTAACCAAATTTCTAACATGACTACCAAAGACTTTTTAGTCACCGGCAACAGTGCCAAAAACTTGTTGATGACCAATGATGTATATATGAAAATATGGCCAAGGAAGTGAATGTGGTAAATACTCAAAACTTGATTTGAAAAAGTAAATATACTTAAAAAAAACACTTAAATGAGAAATATTACCAACACTCAACCCCTTTTCGCAAGTGCACGGGTCATACCAGTAATAAAGTGGACTATAGGAGTCCGGATATCGTACCTACGAGGATTGGAGGTTCTCTCTAATTGGAATTTGAGCACCACGAGTACAAGGGCTATTCACTATCTAGGTGACCAAATAAGATGAGAATTAAAATCAAGGTAACTAAAGTAAAAGCGAGTTTAAACTAATCCTTCAATCCTAAAAAAAATACATAATGAACAACTACTAAAATCTAAAATATAGGAAGAGAGGCACTAGGGATGGGAATAATCATTTAACAATCAATTTTCATTTCCATGAAAGCATAACATTTGTGAGATGGATTCCACCTTTGTCCAAGGGTATGTTAGTATAGTCTTGAAATACCTTCAACCACTATACATTTCACTATTTAGGCCATCATGTTCCTAAACTAGGATAACATGTGTCTAAAAAACTACTTTTAGGATTTGAATCTCCTTCTAAGATTTGGTTGATTTTCCTAAACCATTTCTTAGGACTGAAGTCAACTTTATCAGACGAGGACATCCATGAAGCCTCCTTGATATAGTGGTACCTGCGCTCTGCCATTTGAAAGAATAATCATCCCCATCTATCAGAAGCTCAAACATTCTTTCAAACTGAGAAGAAACCTCTTAATATTAAACTGATAAACCATTAGGTGGTCCTTATGCCTCGGGAACACACTTTTGTTATCACTCGGAAGGGAACCTTGAAGTCAAAGGTTAGAACATCACCTATGATTTATCAAAGTGATACTTAGAGTTCATTATTTCTAAGAGGATCAATCTAGCATACCCCCAAGTTAATGCTCACTGCTCTCAAGAACTCACTTAAAGGGTCTTGAAAATCATAACAAAGATACAACTCTTTTTGGGTATAATCTATTGATATCTATAACAAAACATTTCCAGAATAATACCAATTATATAAATTCAGTCTTCAAACCTATAGGTACCATGGTCTTTAGACCCACTACTCAATGGGCCTAAGGCCCGCTTGGCATCTTGGCCTAAGGCCCGTTTAGCATCTTGACCCACATTGCAAAACGACCTAAGCCCACTTACCATATTAAAACCAAGGGGCGCCACCCAGATGAGTGAATCCTAAAGAGAGCTAGGATGTCTTCCCATGTAGTAGCTCCTCGACAGCCTGTCTAGAATTACAAGTCCCCTAGCCGGCCATTCTACCACATATGGGAAGTTCGTTATGGATGAATACATAAAAGCGAAAAACATGATAGAGAGATATTTATCCATTGATTTCCTGGTTTTTATTCCTTATTTCCCAAAAAGATTAACCTTGATAAGGAGGAAGAGGTTTTATCCCTAAGATTAAGAGATTTCTTTCCTAAAATCAAGGAGATATTCATGAGCCACTCTTTATAAATCGGAGAGATAATCCACAATGGAAAGGTAAGCAACTCCAATTGCGCATACTTTCTTCTTCTTTATCTCCATATTTTTTTGACTTGATCGACCCACCGTTGCCGGATCGCCCTTTTACAGGTTTACATTACTCCGCTGATGCCCAGGGGTTCAGACGATTAAGGTAACAATAATTGGCACCGTTTGTGGGAATTGAACAGAAAGTTTCGTTTACGAGCTACAAGGGCTTAGCTTCAATGATTGTCTACCAGCCCTTCATCGCCTGAAACTCTGTTGGTTCCTCCTTTATTATCTAATTCTCCCTAGGCAGTCACAATGTCAATCAATCCAATGATCTAATCGCTAGAAGATAAATTCCTCCATTGGCGTCAAGACATGGAAAGGAAACAGGAGGAGCAAGTAAAACAGATGTAAGAGTTATAAGCTCATGTTGAACGCTTATGGCATGAGAATGACAAATTGTGGGCCTAGATTGAAAAAAATCCACGATCTTGGAAAAGACATGCGAGATAGCGGTTGTTCTGCGTAGCCGATCTCCTGCGATAAAGGGAAGGAGCCCATTGTTCCTGACGATGTTGATACCCCAGCGAACGATGAGCTATCCTCAGGCTACTCCCCATCCTTGAGTCTCTTGTCAACAAAGACTGCTCGGGAGAGCACAAAGACCAGATCTTGCAAAAGGCCTTCGCTTCATCTTGTCTTCAGTGATGCTGTTAGTGGTACATCTCGTAGGACAAGGAGAGAGGTAGGTAGAAGACAGAGCCGGCCATATCAAGCCCCTAGGAACCCACTGGTGTTGCCCTCATGCACCATGCCACCAATGTCGTTTGTACATCCTACCTTTGGTATAAGGCCAACATTCTACATGCCGCCAATAGCCTTAATTCGTAGACCCGATGACATGCTCTCTTCACCCTTAGGGTAACACATCCTTAATTATAAGCCACCTCGCGAGTTTGTCATATTAGCTTTTGCCATGTTCGATGGTTTTACTGACCCTTTTGATCATATGCTCCATTATAATCAAGCGATGATCCTAAATGCTGACAATGACCGTTTGTTGTGTAAAGTGTTCCCGGCTAGCTTGCGGGGGCCTGCGTTGGCCTGGTTCCACAAGCTCCTACGTAACTCAATAAAATCGTTCAATAAACTATGGGGGGCATTCGTATCGCAATATCTTTGTTCGACGAGACAAAAAAGGAACATAAGCTCCTTATAGACAATTCTCAAGCAGGAAGAAGAGTCTATTCAAGACTTCATAATTAGATTCGGGCAAGCCGTCTAATAGATAGAGTCATATAGGATGGATGCAGTCCTCTAAAACTTTAGGAGAAGCTTCAGGCCATTTACTTCTTTCTTCCAGTAATTGTCTTTAGATTCGCCAGCAATAATGGAAGAATTATATAGGTGGGTCGATCGATACTCAATGCTGGAGGACAATATCCGTGCAGCAACCCAAATTGTCATGATTACAAATCAACCGGTCGAAGGAAATAAGTCATATGGGAAGATGCCTTCCAAATCAAAGGATGGTCAAAGCAGAGACCGAAAGCAATCCCGTGATCAGTCACAAAAGAAAAGAAAGCTCCTGCAATTCACTCCCCTAAACGTCTCTTATAAAAGGTCGTTGCCCATCATTCGTGATTTCGTAGAGTTTAAATGGCCAACACCGATCCAGATGGATCCCTCCAAAAGAAACAAATCCTTATGGTGCGATTATCTTAGAGATCATGGACATGAGATCGACAGGTGCTGAAGCATGAAGTTTATGGTGGAAAAGCATCAAAGCAGGACACCTCATGAGATATAGCAGAAATTGACCCACGGTGGTGGAACTGTGGCAGGCAATGAATGTAGTTACACCACGCGTAGCCCCGTCACATCTAGATCAAATATTAACTATATCATGAACTGGTCTCGATGACTAGTATCAATCAAGGCCAATGTACAGGCTCTTTAAGAGCCGCCACCATTAAGGCCCGGATAAATGTTGTCCATGCAAAGGGTAGACAAGAAAAAACTAAGCCAATAGACAGCCCCATATCCTTTCCTCATGTCAACCCGAATGAGGTTATTATGCCCCACTATGATGCACTAGTACTCACCCTCTGTATTAACGGTTTTGATGTGCACAGTGTAATGCTAGATCCTGGTAGTGAGACAGACTTGTTGCAACAACCCGCCTTCGAGCAGATGAAACTCTCTTTAAGTATGTTGAACTCAGCCGGACGGATCCTCTCTGGTTTCAACGGTGCAACTACCGTAACACTAGGGGATGTCGAGCTCCCTATGAAAGCCGGTCCAGTGACTCAACAGGTTATGTTCTCAATCATTGAAGACTTGGGGCCTTACAACGCCATAATGGGGTGAGCCTGGCTGCACTCAATGAAAGCTATCCCCTCAACCTACTACCAAATGATCAACTATTTGACTGACGTTGGGTAGGTTGGCCTTTTAAGTAGTCAGTTGACCGCATGACAATGTTATCAACTATCTATGCAGGAACAAGGAGGGGAGAAAAATGCTGAAAATCCTCCCCTCAAAGATCAAACTCCCACATAGCAATCACAGTTCACCACCCAAATCAAGGCAAAAGATAAGGATCCGCTAGTTGTGGATCCCCTAGAGAAAGTAACGTTAGACGGGCCAGAAAAGTTCACTTACATCGGCTCTCTCCCGTCCAATGAAGAAAGGGAGCAGTTATGATTCGTGCTATTGAATATTATAGATGTATTCGCTTGGAGCCACTCGGATATGGTTGGATTAATTCGATAGTGGCCTCTCATAAACTGAATATTATCCCTAAGGCCAGGCTAATAAGATAAAAAGTGAGGCGTTTCCACCTGAAACGCCATCAAATCATTCAGACGGAAGTAAATAACTTGTTGAGGGCAGGTTTCATCAAGGAAGTTAAGTACCCCGAATGGCTAGCCAACGTGGTGGTGATTCCAAAAGAAATGGGGTAAGTGGTGAGTATGTGTAGATTTCATTGACCTCAACAAAGCATGCCCAAAAGATAGCTTCCCCTTACCACATATAGACCAAATTGTTGATGCTGTAGCTGGGCATGGAATACTGTCGTTTCTAGACGCTTTCTTTATGTATCATCAAATTCCCATGCACCCACCTGACTTAGAGAAAACGACCTTCATTACACCTCACGGGTTATACTGCTATGATGTGATGCCTTTCGGCTTAAAGAATGTTGGGGCAACTTATCAAAGATTGGTGACTAAGAGATTCCGACCACTATTGGATAACATAATGGAGGCCTATATCGGTGACATGCTCATGAAATCCAAAGAACACTTCGACCACACCAAGCATCTACAACAAGTGTTTGAGCTGTTGTGAAGGTATGGCAAGAAACTCAACCCTCTGAAATGTGCATTCGGAGTCAGCTTAGGCAAGTTTTTAGGCTTTATAGTGACCAAGAGAGAGATGGAGGCCAATCTCATTCAACTCAAAGCTATAATGGACTCTCAGGATCCTACCTCCAAAAAAGGAATGCAGTAATTAACTGGCTGGCTGGCGGGTCTCAAGTGGTTCATATCCCGTTCCATAGACCGGTTAAAACCATATTTCATCACCCTAAGAGGAGCCAAAAGGGCTGGTTGGAATGAGGAATGCAACCAAGCCTTCATAGTAATCAAATAATATCTTATCGAACTGCCAATTCTGGCTAGCCCCGAGGCAGGTGATACACTCTACTTTTACTTGGCGATGTCAAAGGCCTCAGTAAGTGCAACTTTTTTCAAAGAAGACGAAAACCGAAAGCAAAGACCAATATTCTTCATCAAAAAATCTTTATTTGAAGCAGAAACACAGTATACCCGTCTTGAACAGGCATCACTAGCCCTCCATGTGGTAGCCAAGAAGCTTCACACATACTTCCAAGCACACCCCATCGTCATGCTAACCAATCTTCTCTTGCAAAGCACCATTCACAAGTCTGACATGTTAAGAAGGATGACCCGGTAGGCAATTGAACTAAGTGAATTCGGTATTCAGTATAAACCTCGCTTGGCATTGAAGGGGCATGTATTGGCAAATGTTTTAGCAAAACTACCCCAACCAGATGCGAACCAGGGTGACGCTGGCTGGTGGATCCTCAATGTGGATGACGCTTCTTTCCAAATGGGAGTTGGAGTCGGCTTGCAACTTAAATCCCTAATTGGGGAAAGGAGAGAACAAACCATACAGTCGGGCTTCTCCGCTTTTAATAATGAGATTGAATATGAACCAATCCTGGTCGTGGTTAACCTCACAAAGTCTGTATCCTCATAAAAACTCATCATACGCAATGAATCTCAACTAATAGTAGGACAGGTGAATGAAGAGTATGAAACACGAGACTAGCGCATGGTCAAGTAATGGCTAGGAAGTTTTACGGCTTGGAAGCTCAAACACATCTCGAGGGACTCAAATGAAAAGGCAGACACTTTGGCAACAGTGGTTGCATCCATCCCTATAAGAGAAACATTGTTCCTTCTTATTTACTACTAGCCTGCGTCGTCCATTACGACCAACCAAGTGAGTCAGATAGACGAAGAATCCTCTTCTTGGCTAACCCCTATAATGCGTTATCTAAGCTCGAGAGCTCCAGATAAATGTGATCAAGTCTACAAGATTCAGTCCGTGCAGCCTAGGTTTCCTTGTGAACAGCAATTATATAAGCGATCTATGGACGGGCCATATCTTAAATATCTTACCACTCAACAGGGGCTATAACGCCCCGAAATATACCCTAGTCGTTTTCGACATGTTTAGGGTATTTTGTAAGCAAAATTTGAATGTTTCGTGATTTAAATGCGAAACATGGAAATCGAGGAACCCGGAAATTGTACAAGATATAAGGACAAAAGTGTAATTTGTCAAAAGGGGGCATAAAAGTCATAACTTGATAAGAATAGAGGCCAAAGTAGAAATAATAGGAATTGGAAGTGCACCTTGTAGTCGAGGAGGATTAAAAGGTAAATACAAGAAAGTTAAATTATAAAAAGGGGAGGAGACAAAAATAACTCATTTTTGTCTCCAAACATGAGAGCTCCTACAGGTTGGAAGGAAAAGAGAAGAAGAGGAAGAGGAAGAAGAAGAGGAGGAAGAAGGAGAAGCCAAGAAGAAAGGTATGGATTCAAGTATGGATTTCTATGATTTTTTGGTATGGGTTTTACATGGAAAACAAGAAACTTATGGTTTTGTATGGATTTCTAGGGATTTTTATGAGTTCCAAACCTAGGGTTTAGTTAGGAATTGATCCTAACTTTAGGTTTGAATGAAATTGAGTTGAAAAACTCTAGCTTGGTTAATATAAGTATGGAATTCCCCTTAATTATATGTTTTTGTATAAGAATGGTGGAATTTGGTATGGGTTCTTGGATTTTTACCTAGGGTTTGGGTATGTGAATTTTTAAACCACCACTACAAGATGAATATGGAGTGGTTTTGATGTGTATATTGAGTATTGGGTGGATTTGGGTGGAACTATATGGAAAAAGGGAAGAAAAACACACATTCTAGGAAATACCGGTACCATAAGTGTTATGTTTTTCTGTTTTGACCAGCGTTTGTATTTTGGCCATAACTTGGTCATTTCTTATCCGATTTTAATGATTCAAGTTGCTGGTTAAACTAGACTACAAGGAGAATAAACCACTCCGAAATAGCTATCTTCGAATTCTGACTCTATGTGGTCCAAAAATTCAATCAAAGAGGGGCTATATTCAAGCAAATTTCTGCTTCAGTTTTGATCATACCATAGTCCGGGTTGTTTAGGACATAACTTAAGTTTCGGTGCTCCGATTTGGGTGATTCCAGTTGGAGAAGAACCCTTAGCACCTTAACTTAAAATTAATATAAAGAATCAGTGTCAGGTATGAGTTAAGACCCCGGAAAGATGAGTATTACAAACTGTCCCTAGTATAAAATCGGTAAATTGACTAGTTTGGCATGAAAATGCCATAACTTTAGTTTGGATGATCCAATTGGAATGATTCCAATTTCTAAATAAAATAGATTCATAGAGGGACAATAATATTTGAATGATGTGTGAATACATAGGCATCATACAGTACAAGTATCTGAAATGCTATGTGGAATAGGCATGAAACATGAACATGAACATGTAAGGCAATATGTCATGAACACAGAATGTGATAAAGATAGGTTATGAGTTCTGAAAGACATATGATAGTATGACTATCTAGGACCGAAGAGTGAATTTGTGGACTTTTATATGAAATTCCTCCTTGAGCTATGGTTTGAGGTGTTAGGGAGTGTGATTACTTGTTAGGAGTATGGAATCTTCCCCTTTGAGGATGGATTGTAGAATTTGTATGGATATGGAAGTTTGGTTTCTTCCTACTTTTGGGGTGATTTGGAATTGATTGTAGAATGGTTTTGGTGCCATTTTTGTGGCATGTTTTGTGGCCTCAAATGGGAGGATATTGTTGCCGGTGGACAAGAGTTGTTCCGGGATGGTGTCGGGTCGAAAACTGGCGTGTACCGGAGCTGCCAAGGAACTCTCTGGCACGCCGGGGCGTGGAAGCCACGCTGTGGCTTGGCTGGGTGCATCCACCGCACGCCAAGATGAATCCACGCTGTAGCGTATTGCGCATCCGGTACGCTATGGCGTGGATTCCACGCTATAGCGTAGCCCCTGCATAATGTCAACCCTCCAACTTCGGATGCGCATAACTTCTTCGTCCGAACTCTGTTTTGGGTGTTCTTGGACTCTATGGAAAGCCCTTTGAGTCTAGAATCCATCCATATATAGATTGATACAATATCAGCCAATAGTAAGTCCGAAATGACAAATACAGTGGCTGCTGCTGCTACCGTAGTTGCTGCAAGTTACCGATTTTCTTCACTTCCAACTTGCAACAATGTGCATAACTCCTTCGTTAGGACTCCATTTTGGGTGTTCTTGACTCTATGAGTCACTGAGTTCCAGAATCTAAACTTATTATGCTTATTTAATGGGGTGACATTCAGTATCCACATCTGAACATTTGATTGTTGTACCAAGTGTACTAATAGCTTGGTTAAAGTCAATTGGAATACATGATAAGAAAAGAGATAGATATAACCAAGAAATAGCAATATACGTAGATTTGATATGGAAAGGAGAAGAAAAGAATAAAATGATAAGCTCAGAGAACACGTATAATTGTATGACTGCCTAAGACCGGATATTGAATGACAAGACATATATGATCAGTGCTTCGACACTCCTATTAGTGCTACGACACTCCTGTTACGTGGATAGACATGTTCTGTTTAGTACTTCTGAGATTCCCGATTAGTGCTACGCACTTCGCCGCATTTCTAGACCCGATTAGTGCTACGACACTCTATTTAGTGCTCGCACTTTGGTTATAAGCACGGCACCTCAAGATCAGATTGCATCTTCGGGTACTTATTGTGCTGCATCCTACTCACTTCTTATGATTGGTCTGGTAGTCAAACAGTTATATGATAAGACTCTGAATAAAGAATAAGAGTAAAGATCTGAATGTACCCCTGTACCTGTTCTGTAGTACCTACGAGTACTTTTATACAAGTAAAATCTTTGTAGTACTTATGGGTACTTCTGTATTGGTAAAATAAGTATAAGTTCTGTAATATAAGTATAAGTCCCGTAGTACCTACGGGTACTCCCGTACCGGTAAGACAAGTATAAGATCCGTAATACAAGTATAAGATCCGAAATACGAGAATAAGATCTGAAATACAAGAATAAGCTCTGTAATACAAGTATAATATCCGTAAGACAAGGATATGCTCCGTAGTACAAGTATAAGATACGAAGTACAAGTATATGTTCTGTAGTACCTACGGGCACCTTTACTGTAACTCCTAAGCGAGATCTGGATAAGTATTAGTCTGATAAAAGTTCAAATAGATGTCCTTTGGGAAATCTGAATACGTATACGTCTGATATAAGTACAAGTATGTGTCTTTGAGAGAGTTGAACAAGTAGTACTTACGGGTACTTCCGTATAAGAATAAGTTCAAGAATACCAAGATACGTCTGTGAATATCTCCCCAGAACCCTATGGGAGATCCGAGATGATATAAGTACCCGCACGTGTATACCTCCGTATAAGCATAAGTTCCAGAATTCCTACTTCGAGATCGAAACAAGTATAAGCTTGAGATAACATGAGTATGTGGATAAGTCCTCCGCTCTAAGTATATGTATAAGTTCAAGATTAGAGACGAGGAATATGAATAAGAATGTGTCCTTCTGAGATAAGGAACTAAGATGAACCTATTTGCTCTTTCGCATAAGTTATATGTTCCGATTTGTATAATAAAGCCATGGAACATAAACCATGCAAATTTGAATAAAAAGGAATTAAGCTCCGCTCTGACTATATATATACGGGTATCTCTGTATAGACTCTATACTCCCATGAGAGATGTAAGAATTTTGTTAAAAGTCACAAGGTACAAGTAGATAGAATTATGTCAATGACATGAATAGGAAAAATGACCTGAAAACCCGAGAAAGTCATGATACATGTAAAAGAGATTTAACTGGATGCCTCGCCATCAGATATGTCTAAGTTTGCTCTGAATATGATCTGACTTGTTATACATTTGGATTATATGAATTCATGAAGATTTTGATATTTGTTTCTATTATATGTTTATCATGATTCAGTCTAAATGCATGTGTATCAGTATAAGTTATAAGATATGTTTCCCACTGCTGCAAAGCTTAGCACTGCTTTTAACCGTAGGTACAGGAGAAGACGTCTGAAAACATCCGCATACAACTGGGCCAACACACTAGTAAGGGTTCACTACATGTAGGTTCCGTGCTCTGATTTGTAAATGTAAAAGTACAGTTTTGTATATAAAAATGGGACTCAGTATATGTGTATAGATTTTGATGGACACCACTCCGATGGTAGTTCTTTTGTATATGTATCTGATATTTTGATTATGTTATAAGATGGGCCATACCTACTGTGCACAAGTTCGCTTTGAAAAAAATGTAAAGAGTCCCAAAAGATATGGTCTCGCACCTGATTCAGGTCTGATCCGCCAATCGGGTCGGATCAGGAATCGAGGCGTGACAGGGGCAGTATTTATTAGCCGAACTCTATGAGGGGATATGCGGAAACCATCTAAGCAGTAGAACTTTAGCTCATAGGGCCTATACACGAGGTTATTATTGGCCAACCATGAGAGCAGATGCAGCCACCTACGTCAGAAAGTGTGACTGCTGCCAACGACAATCCTCCATCTCAAGGGTGCCGGCTCAAGATCTAACCACCATCATGAGCCCCTGGCCCTTTGCTCAGTGGGGAATTGATATAGTTGGACCACTGCCTACCGCCCTAGCATAGAAAAAGCAACCGTTGGTTACCACCGACTACTTTAGCAAATGGATAGAGGCTGAGGCCTTCGCCTCCATCAAAGATAAGGACGTCATCCAATTCGTGTGGAAGAATATTGTTTGCCGATTCCGAATACCTCAATCAATTGTAACTGACAACGGGCCACAATTTGATAGCAAAGTATATAGAAATTTCTGCCATGGATTGAAAATCATAAACTAGTACTCGACACCATAGTACCCACAAAGCAATGGCCAAGCGGAAGCGTCTAATAAAACTCTCTTAACGGCTTTGAGAAAGCTCCTACATTCAGCTAAGGGAAAGTGGGTAGAAGAGCTACCAGGAGTTATTTGGACCTATAGAACAACCAGCAGGAAGCCGACTAGGGTGTCATTGTTCACCCTCACCTATGGGATGGAGGCCATAATCCTTACAGAAATTGGAATGCCCACACTTAGAATGGAAATCTCTAAAGAGGCTAATACTGAAGCCCTTGCCAAAGACCTAGATATGATAGACAAGCTCCGTGAAGCAGCAGCTGTGCATATAGAATCATACCAGCAAAGAACATCAAACTTATACATCTTGCGATAAGATGTTGTGTATTACCAAGCCTGGGACCTATCTTGCTAGCGGTCTTTGAAAAGTGCAACACAATAGTTTGACAAGTTCTAACCAAATTGGGAAGGGCCATACACAATAGTTAGAGTGGGGCAATCCGGATCGTACACATTGGATAAACTAGACGGGACTAACCGATTTCTTATAAACCTAATTCGTTTATTTTTGTTTTATCTTTCAAATACCCAACAGTAGTGTTGTCTAGGAATTTTGTCATTGTTTTGGGATTGAAATTTTTGCTGCTGGTTTTTCTATTTTTAAAACATATAAAAATGAAAATTGGTCTAAAGTAAATCGCTACAAGTGCAAATGTCATACAAGTAATAAAGTGGACCTTTGAGTCTGGATATTAGGGATCGATAACATAATCTATAGATCAACTACCCCTACTACTCAAGGTCATCACTATTTGAACTTCTAAGTTTCTATGATAGAAAACTGAAATAACAAAATCTAAAATAACATAAGAAAAATCAGTAAAAATGTACTGAAATAAAATAATTGTTGAGATGTAATCAAAGCACTGGGAATGGGATCAATGTTCTAGTCATCAATTTGCAGCAAGTTCTTTTTAAAATAGATATTTGTTATGGGTTGAATCCTGAACTTGTTCAAGAGCAAGGTAGTATAGCCTTGGATTCCTTCTAACACTATATATTCTCACCCATCTTGCCACATTCATCTCTTATATAATTATCCAGAGCTTACTTGTAAGACATGACCCTCTTTAAGATCTGGTTGTTTTTCTTTTCCAATACTTCATAACCATTTCTTAAGAATTGAAGTCTGCTTGCCCCCATAGATAGGATAACACAAGCCTCCTCCAATCTAACCAATACCATAATCTGAAAGTTGAGCAGAATTCTCCCTTTCCTTGATTAGAATCTTAGTTTATTAATGGTAGATCAAGATTGTTCTCAGCTTGGTCCAGGATCGATACTCTAAATGATTAAACCAACAACCCGGTGATAGTCCTATGCATCCGTAACACACTTTGGTCAAGCCACCTAGAATGGAAACTTGAATGTAGAGGTTAAAACAATCACCTAATGATTTATCGAAGTGACATTTAGAGTTTATTAGTTCGAAATATATCAGTCCAGCATACCCCAAGTTACTGCTCATCTGTTCTCAGGAAACTCCATCTCTGTGTCACTTAGAGGGCCTTCTAAAAATCAAAGCACATATACAACTCTATTCTAGGCATAATGCCCTAATATCAAGAACCGTTCACTACATGAACAATACCGATTAAATCAATCCAGTTCTCAAAACCCAAAACAATCATTTAAATGCTACAAATCATAACCAAAACACCAAAACCCTTCCCAGCAAGAGCTTAGTCTTCCATTACTGGTTCACGAACATCAACAACTAGTTGGCTAAACAAATTCATTGAAGTTGTAAACAAACTAAAGAAAAAGGGATTCCAGAAATAAATTCAAGAAATTAATTCTAGAAATAATCCTAAAAAAAACTTTGAAGATCAGACAAAAAATGGAACTAAATATTCATTTATCTCAGCTCAAAATTACAACTCAGATCCCTTATTCCAATACTAAGAAAAGGAAAATAAAAGAAGCACAAGAAGAAAAGAAAATAAAATAAAATACAAAAACATAAAAATCTAACTGCTACTTTATCCTCCTAATGGCAGCTCTTTAGTCGTTTTCTTTGTATCCCTCTATCTCTCTTTGTATGGCCGTAGAGGGCTTATTATTTATAGCCCTAATAAATTTTGCTGGGCCAAAAATCAAGGCTGATAATGTGGGTTTCCGTGCAAGCCTAATGATTGTTTTTGTCGCTACATTATGATTCTATGTCGCGACATAGAAGTCTTCTTATTTTGTCGTAGGCTCTGTCGTGGTAGTGTCGCGATATAGAATTTTGGCATTCCATAAGAGTCTTTGTTGCGACATAAATTTCTTATGTCGTGACATAGCTTTAGTAGATTCCTCATGCCATTTTCTTCATAATTTTCGTGACATTATTGGTTTATGTCACGATAAAGCAGCTTCTATGTGTGTAACACCCCGAAATATACCCTAGTCGTTTTCGACATGTTTAGGGTATTTTGTAGGCATAATTTGAATGTTTCATTTAAATGCGAAACATGAAAATTGAGAAACCCGGAAATTTTACAAGACATAAGGACAAATTTGTAATTTGGAAAAAGGATAAGGAAAGTCAAGTAAGATAAGAAGAGTGTGGGCTAAATTAGAATATAGCATAAGTTGATTTGCAAAAATAAAGAAATTGGAGGACTAATGTGCAAATCAAAGGGAAATTAAGTATAAAAAGAGGTGAAGACCAAGTTTGGTCTCATTTTTGGGCTAGGGCAAACCGTGAAAGCAAAGAGAAGAAGAGAAGAGAAGAGGAAGAAGAGGGAGAAGCCAAGAAAGGTAAGGATTTCTATGATTTTTTACTTTGAATATGGAATCATGTGTATTTTGACTCGTAGGGATTTTATAGTTCCAAACCTAGGTTTAGTTAGGAATCGATCCTAACCCTAGATTTGAATGAAATTGAGTTGAAAAAATTCTAGCTTGGTTAACATAAGCATGGAATCCCTCTTAATTCTATGTTTTGTGGTAAAGATGCTGGGACTTTGGTATGCTCTGGACTTTACCTAGGGGTTTGGGTACGTGAGTTCTAAACCACCATTAAAGGCACGAATATACGTTTTGATGTGTGTATTGAGTATTGAGTTGGTTTGGGTAGAAATATATGGAAAAATGGGAGAAAAACCACCATTTCTGGGCATTTTTGAGGGTTGGTACCGGTACCAAACAGAGTGGTACCGGTACCATAAGTGTTTTGTCAACTGGTACCGGTACCGAAAAGTCGGTACCGGTACCCAATGTTCTATTTTGGACCAGCATTAGTATTTTGGCCATAACTTGGTCATTTCTTATTCGATTTGAGTGATTCAAGTGGCTGGTTAAACTAGACTTCCAGGAGAACAAATGTCCCTGAAATAAATACCTTCAAATTGTGACTCTATTTGGCCCAGAAATTCACTCAAAGTGGGGCTATGTTCAAGCCAATTTCTGGTTCGGTTTTGAACATAAAGTAGTCTCGGTTGTTTAGGACATATCTTGAGTTTTGGTGCTCCGATTTGGGTGATTCTAGTTGGAGAAGAACCATTAGCACCTTAGCTTCAAAAGAGTACAAAGAACCAAAGGTCAGGTATGGAGCAGACCCTCAAAATGAGTATTTCAAACTCCGTCCCTAGTGTAATATGGGCAATGACTAGTTTGGCATGAAAATGCCATAACTTGAGTTTGATGATTCAATTGGAACGACCAAATTTTAAGTAAAGTAGATTCATAGAGGAACAAGAATACATGAATGATGTGTGAATACATAGGTGCTCATAATACCGCATAAGTATATGAAATGCCATATGTAATAGCATGAAACAGAAAAATATAGGAAATGCACATGTATAGATGTGTCATGAAACATGAACAGATATGGAAATATGAAATGAATCAAAACATGAACAGAACATGAAAGGGCCATGTTATGAACACATAATGTGGCTAAGAATAATCTAATATTCCCAGACGACAAAATAAGATTATATATGATTATTATCTGATATAATTGTAGAACCCGCTCAAGACCCGTATATTATGAAGGACACGCACCTCTCAGCATTTGGGCACGTATAGTACTTCAAGATTCTCCCGACCGTGTTTTAATAAATAGTACTTTGCAGACTCTCCTCTCATTAGCACTGGTACTAATGTACTCAGACTTTATTATGACGACACTCTCTCACAATGCTTCGACAAATCCCGTCAGGCTACGACACCTCAAGATCGTGCATCGCACCTTCTAGTACTTATCAGGCCGTGGTTCCATCCATTCCGTATTGATCGGGTCTAGGCAATCCAACAGTTATATGATAAGACTCTGAATAAAGAATAAGAGCAAAGAAATGAATATGGTAAAGATCTGAATGTACCTACGGGTACCTCTGTATCTGTTATGTAGTACCTACGGGTACTTTCGTATCCGTGATACAAGTATAAGATCCGTAAGACAAGTATATGCTCCATAATATAAGTATAAGATCCGAAATACAAGTATATGCTCTGTAATACAAGTATAAGATCCGTAAGACCAGTATATGCTTCGTAATACAAGTATAAGATCCGAAATACAAGTATATGCTCAGACAAGTATAGATCCGCAAGACCAAGAGTATGTCTGTGAATACAAGTATAAGATCCTCCTAAATACAAGAATAAGCTTCTCGTAATACGCCCATAAGATCCGTAAGACAAGTATATGTCTGGTGGAATACAAGTATAAGATCCGTAAGACAAGTATATGCTCCATAATACAAGTATAAGATCCGAAATACAAGAATAAGCTTCGTAATATAAGTATAAGATCCGTAAGACAAGTATACGCTCCGTAATACAAGTATAAGATCCGTAAGACAAGTATATGCTCCATAATACAAGTATAAGATCCGAAATACAAGAATAAGCTTCGTAATACAAGTATAAGATCCGTAAGACAAGTATATGCTCTGTAATACAAGTATAAGATCCAAAGTACAAGAATAAGCTCCGTAATACAAGTATAAGATTCGTAAGACAAGGATATGCTCCGTAGTACAAGTATAAGATATGAAGTACAAGTATGTTCCAGGCACCTAAGGAGTACCCTGCAAAATGTCTAAGCTCAGAATCCTAATGAGATTTGATAAGTATCGGGCCCCGACAGGTTCAAGTAGATGTCCTTTGGGAGATCTGAATAATTATAAGTCCTAGACAAGGATAAGTATAAGTTCGATATATATGTCCTTTGGGAGATCTGAATAATTATAAGTCCGAGACAAGTATAAGAAATAAGTCTGATATATATGTCCTTTGGGAGATCTGAATACGTATACGTCTGAAACAAGTACAAGTACATGTCCTGTGAGAAACTTGAACAAGTATACGTTTGCTATAAGTACGAATATGTGTATAAGCTACTGTACGAATTGATTAAAAATTCTAATATATATTACTTCATATCTATTACTATTATATGCTCCTTATAAATGAGTAATAGTGCATGTGTTTATGTATAAGTCATATGTTTTCCCACTAAGCGTAAAGCTTAGCATGGGTTTTTAATCCGTGTAGGTACAGGAGAAGACGTCCGAAAACTTCCGCATACTACTGGGCCAGCACACTAGTAGGGGTTCACTACATGTAGGTTCCGCGCTCTGATTTGTAAATGTAAAAGTACAGTTTTTGTATATGTAAATGGGACTCAGGACTGTATGTATATGACACTGTAAACACCACTACGGTGGTAGTTTTATTTTGGTATCTTTGGATATATGAGATTTTGATTCATTTATAAGACTTGGGCCCACCAATGTTTGAAAAAAAAAAAAAAACAGGTAAGGATTCCCAGTATATAGTCTCGCACCCCGAACCTGGTTCGGATCCGCCATTCGGGTCGGACCAGGGAATCGGGGTGTGATAATGTGTGCCTTCAGGCTTTGTTTTGAGTTTGTCGCAACATTTCTTCATCATTGTCTTTTGTCAAGTTTGTCGTGACAAATAAAATAAATGTCACGACCAAGTTGAGTTAACTCCAGTTCATATTTGTTACGACATAGGTTCTGCCTTTTGCCTTGCATTATGTCGCGACATTTAATTTCTATGTCGCAACATAGTGTACATTCAATTTTGAAATGCTTGTCGAAACATAAAAATCCTTGTTGTGGCAAACTCAACATAACTTGCCTACTAGCTCTGTCGCTACCAAGTTTGCTTATGTCGTGACACAATTTATTCCTTTTGCAGTTCTTTATGTCGCGATAATCAATTTCTATGTCGCGACATAGTTTCTCAACCTTCAGCTTTGTTTTATTTCACGACATGGGTTTCAAGTGTCGCGACATAATTTTCTGCCTTTGTCACAATTTATGTCGTGATAAGGCTATGGAATGTCGCGACATATCTTTCAATTGTTCTCTTGGGCATGCTTCATATTCTTTGTCGCGACATAGATTTCAGTGTCACGCCATACCTCTTTTTTCGTTTGCCTTTCTTATGTTGCGACATGGTTTTTGCTATTGTTATAAACTTCTACTGGTTGGCCTGAGTTTATGTCAAGACATGCTGAGACTATGTCGTGACATTTTTGTATTTTCTCTTCACGAGGCTCTTCTTAATTTATATTGCGACATTTCACAATTGTGTCACGACATTCTTTCTACCTTAGCCACCAGAACATGGCAGTGAGACAATCAGCACTGCCTACCTTGGCCAAATATGCTATTGCTCTCATTTTTAGCCCCAATTCCTGCTTTTTCTTGCTTTTCAACTTATTTTCTCTAAATTCGTACATAACACAAATTCGGATGAGTACTCCATAATTTGGAATTTAAATTGGACATTAAGCCTTAAAATATTCATGAAAAATGGGCTTAAAATTAGATGAGATTTAGACTCATCAAACTTCCCCAAACTTAAAGCTTTGCTTGTCCCCAAGCAAAGAAAATAATAATTTTTTGTCCTCAAACAATTGAGAAATAATTTTAAGGACATTTTTATTTTTCTATCATCTTTTCAAACAAAAAAGCAATCTGGATTGATTAAATGTCAGTTGCCATGTCATTTCCATGTAAGCTATATTTCAGAAATCTTAAAATTTTCAATTCAGTTCACATAATCAAGCAGACAATTCATAGAATGATAAGTAGTTATAGTTCTTGATTTCTATTGTGGTAGTATTTGTTGGTCTTCCCTTTATAACTAATTTGCAGATCAAGTAGCCTTATGAGATATACATTAAAGAATGGAAGTCTCTTCAAAGTGACTAAGGTCCCATAGGCTTGTTAGTCATATTACTCTTCACTAATTTAGGCATATCACCACATTCAGGATCAAATAGGTCTTTTAGGCTTGTAATGTATGGCTTGAGCATTAGGTAGTTGATTAGACATTTAAGGATCAAGTTTATCCATATTGCATACATTTTCAGCATTTTGCCTTCACTGTTCATCCTATATTTTCTGCTGAAATCAGCATTTCAAAAGCATCTCCTAACTTGGTTGGGTGCATTTTTCTGCATTTTCTCCTTTGTGGCCTTTTTCTTTTTCCACTACTATTTTCAATTTTGCCTCTGAAGCCTCTTTTTCATTTTTTTTCAAGGTTTTGAATTAAAAATGTTTTGCCTTTCTAAGCTTTCTACCACCCCTTAACAAGCTTGGTTGGGGCATCTCCCATACCAATCGGGCATTGGGTATTAAGTGTAGAACACCCTAAGGACTGAATGGTCAAGTGAGAAGGCCGCGCAAACCTCATTCCACATTAAAACTTCTATCTTTTCAAATTCCCCACTTCCGTTGTTCACCTCCTTTAGTACATCTGGACTTAACATCTTTTCACATCCCTAATTCTTCTTCAAAAAATACTCCCAAACTTTTCTTGACTAATTTTTTCAACAGCTCACTGGGTGATTAATGGTTATATTTGAAGGATCGGTTTTCGTGGATGTTTAAGGTTTTTTCTATGTGGTCTATGATGAATGGCATTGCTTTCAACAGTACTAAGGCAGGTACATATATACATGGCGCCATCCAAGGGTAGGTTTTGAAGTGTCATTAACTGGTCTATGAAGGGCCTAAATTTCTTGTTGGTTGTGATGCCTAGGATTTCAGATGGTAATAATATAACAAGTTCTGTGGACCTTTTTGAGACGAATATATGATAGATCCTACAAGATGTCTCTTAACCACCAACTAATTTTTCAAGGTACTAATTGACTAAATGCATGATTTCTTCAACTCATCAAGAATCAATCGCTACAACCGAATAGCCACTTAATCAATAATTTCAATCTTCAAGATTCTGGAACATTAGCCTATTTGTCATTGACATCACAACTTCCTAATCCCTTAAAGCTCATTTTACCCACTTCACCAACCAAGATTTTCTTAATAAAGATAAAAGAATAAAACTCAAAATCAAAATAAAACTGCTAAACTAATTTGAAAACAGAAAAAAATAACTCCTCCAAACTTAAAGCATGCATCATCCCTGGGGGGCCATGAATTAAGAATAGAAAACCCTTGTGATGATCACTCGCCACGATTGGGTTGAGTTTAGTCTTGATGAACCCTTCAAAAAAATTCAGCTTCAATACCCTTAAAAATGGAAACATAAATATAAGAAATAAAAATCTAGTGCCACAATAACTGACTGAAAATAATCTAAACTGAATTTGATAGAATTCTTATTTTATTTCAAAAGCCTCCCAAGAGTTATGCTTCTATTTTGTAGAGTCCAAATTAGACTCATCGAAAAAGTACTAGATCTTTGCTTTAGCCTTTCATCTTTTGTGGACAATGTTCCTTCTCCATCCTCATCCTTCATAAGAATGAGCTCCTCCATCTCAGGAATAGTCAATAAGGGCTCCAAATCCAACTCTTTGATGGGGAAAGAGTTGGTATTTACTTTAAATCCTTCAAGAGTGTCCTCTCAAAGGATTCTGAGTGCTTTCTTCTCAAAATGCAGCAATGAACTCTCTATCCACCTGAGCTTCATCTTCTCTTCATCCTCAGAAGTTACGATGGCTTCTGGGTGAGACTTGAACTCACTTCTTCCCATAAACAGGCAAGGTCTACCCATGCCTCTACATCAACCCAAGTTTGACTATGGCAATTAATGCGGCCCCAAGAACACACTTGTTGCTCCTCCTCTCCTTGCCCACAGCTCCACATAGCCTGGTGTAAACGAACTGTCAACCCAACCAAATATTCACCTCGATAAGTAAAATGGTGCTCTTCAACTCTGCCTCTTTCCGCTGATACTCTCTTTCCATTAGTATTATTTCATTCTTTTCCTCAAATCCAATGGAGATTGTTGGATTTCTTATTTCAAATTCTAAAACACCAAGTTATATTCTCTTATGTCCTCTTCCAGCAACCAATAAATCCCTTCATTATCAAAATTGCTAGACTTTGCTCCTTTATAATTGTAACTGAAAGGCCTCTTTACCTCCACTATGGTGTATTAAGATTAAGTGCTTCTGAGCTCGTTTAATAATGAGGCTATATATAATTTCACCTTCGCGCGATAGGCGCTCATCTATCGGGATAGACTCGCTTCATTGTTGTACACACCTCTCTTCACAAATAAAAAAAAATTTCATAAAAGACAAACATAAAAAAAAATGAACAAAATTTGAATAAAACCAAAATTAAAATGCAATGTTCAAATTAGCAGTTTCCTCTTTGGATGGAATATTGATCTATAAACCTCTTGCTTCGATACTTGAAAATCACACTAAGAACTGACTAATCGATTTTGTATGCAGACCTTAATCTTATTTTTGTGTTATTCCAAATAATTTCACAATAGAGGCTCGCAGAAATGTCGCTTTAGGACTAAAATTTATGCTGCTGGTTTTCCTATTTTTAAAAAAGATAAAAATGCGAATTGGTCTAAATAAAATTGTTGCAAGTGCATAGGTCGTACAAGTAATAAAGTGGACCTTTAAGTTCGGATATCATACCCACAGGGATCAATAAGAGAATCTATAGATCAACTACTTCTACTATTCAAGGTCATCACTATTTGAACTTCTAAGTTTCTTTGATTTAAAACCTAAATAAAATGAAAATTCTGAAAACAAAATAGATGAAAATCTGTGAAAATAGACCAAAGAAATGAATACTTCAGATAATCAAACAATCAGAATGGGGATTAATGTCTGAATCATCACTTGCAACAAGTTTTTTTTTAAAATAGATATTTTTATGGGTTTGAATCCTGAACCCATCAAGAGTAAGGTATAGCCTTGGATTCCTCCCCATAATTTAAGGTTACTTCACTTCCACTTGCCACCTTCCTATCTCTATATAATGGGTCTGAAGAGGTACTTGTAAGACATGACCCTCTTTAAGATCTGGTTGTTTTCTTTTCCAATACTTCACAACCATTTCTTAAGAACTGAAGTCTGCTTGCCCCCATAGATAGGATACATAGGCCTCCTCTAATCTAATCAATACCACAATCTGAAAGTTGAGCAGAATTCTCTCTTTCCTTGATTATAATCTTTGCTAACACGAGATCAAGATTGTTCTGACGAACTGACACGATGATGAGTCAAAAACTCATTGGATTTTTAATCCATTTTTCTAATTTATATTACAATATAAATGCTGATTAATATGCTGAAATATGGATATTTTACTCAAATATAATTTTACAGAGAATTACAGCAGAATCAAAAGCCCGAGCAAGAATCAGAAGAAACCAGTCTAATAGCAGGGGTGAAGTCGCAACTGAGAATTGAAGTCGCAACAAGGAACTCTTCAGTTTAGTTAATTCCAAGTCACGACACCACCAAGACTAGTCTTGAGGGAGAAAGCGGAAGGTCGTACTGCCAAGTCGCGATAAGAAAGTGAGGTAATCACTTAAATACCAAAGCACCCAAAGAATAGACGTGCTATGTACTGCTGGAAGAGTTCCCGAGACAAGAAGGAACATTCATGAAGAATCGAGGCTTCCAGACACTAACTGAGGTTGCACGCCCAAATGAAGATTAACACAGTCACAAATACAAATTTGAGGTCGCGACATAAAACAAAGACAAAGGGTCTCTACATGGAGGGATTTCAGGTTGCGACTAAATGTAAGTTGAAGAAACAAAGGGAGGTAATGACCAATCATTCAGGTCGCAACTACATTTAAGCAATCGACAAAACCTACCGTAAAAGAGTTAGTTCATAAGGTCGCGACACCATTTCAGGGTCGCGACGAAATAGAGGTCAAGCAAGGAACATGATTGCAACTAAAAATAGGGGCTATGACTAAGGAAGGTAAGAATATCAATTAAGGTCGCGACCAAGCCCTGGGCCTGACTAAAATCTTGGTGATCGATGAGGATAAAAGGTCGCCACAAAGATGATCGGTGTCGCGACTAAGTATATGTAACTGAGACAAAGACAAAGGGTCAGCAAGGTAACAAAGTGGTCGCGACGTGCTTCTAAGGTTGCGACCAGGAACATCGACAGAACTAAGAAGGACCTGTTATGATAAAACGTTGAGGTTGAGACTAAATGTAAAGAATTCAAGGTTGCGACGTGCTTTTGAGGTCTTGACCGGAAAAGCTGTGATAAGAGAAATTACTTAGTCGCAACCTCAAGTATCGACGCCGTGATTCCAGCAAATAATGTATGCGACAGAGCTCAAACAAAGAAGTCGCAGCCAGAAAAGAAGTCATGACCTAGAACTAAAGACATGGCCATAGAAATGTGGTCGCTAATTCGAATAGAGGACGCGACAGAGAATGCAATGTATAAAGAGCTGTGTCACGACCACTAATCAAGGCAGCTGCAAGGAATCTAATCACAATTGAAGATGTCAGGTCGCAACTGAACAAGTGCAAATGAGAGAATTCAGGTCGCGACTCCATCTTGAGGTCGTGACTTGAAACAGCAAACTGAGCCTTTCTTTTAGGAAATCCACCTAGAGCTTCGAATTAGGCCTAATTTTAGACAGCTTATAAACAAATTTCTTATAAGTTTTAGTAAAAGCAAATTCATTCTTCAATACCTTAACCGGGAAGAGGAGAAGGACTCACCGTATATTTTTAGAATAGATTTTATTTTCTGGTTTTTATTTTCTTTTCCTCCATCGTTTGAAATTAATGGAGTCTCGACAAATTTCTCGAATTCGCTCTTTCACTTTTATTACAATTACAAGGTGTACTTGATCAATGATCCATCGCGATCAGAATGCAAAGATTTAGAACGCTAGCTTTCACTAGATTGAATTACCGTTAGTTACGCTCTTTTCGGCATCATTTAGAGAGACATATTTAGATCGAATTTATTTGATTGATGTCATATCGGACCGACCAGCTCCCAATGGTAGCATATGATATCATTTCAAGGATTGTTTCGCCTCTAATTTCCGTGAGGCCCTGCATGACACAGTAGATGGAGATTCCTCGAGTTGGGAACATTCCACTCAGGGGCATGATGCATCACCATGCTCGAAGTTCACCTCGATAAATTCCCTTTTCACTACAATTGATGTCGAGGGGAATATTTATCAATTTAAATAATCATAGATCTCACCTTAATCTAAGAGGAAGTTCCTAACCCTGTGTTAGGATAAATCTAATCAAGGGAAGAGAAGAACCATTAGATTTAAAGGACGAGCCATCAATCAAGTTGTAGAAGCTCAGTTAACCCCCGAGAAGGTGGAAGCAAGAGATCCGCAATCCTCAAGAAATTCCGGGTCCTAAGTATCGAAAGAAAAACACCTGTGATCTTGCAAGAAGGTCAAAACACAAGTAGCTGGTTAGGATCCTTGTCTTTGATAAAAGCAAGGGCCTTTAACCAAAGGAATATGGAGAAATCCAATTGCATTGTAAGGCATCTGACAACCACATCCAAAGAATGTGACAGTAATGCATAACGCAGAATTGGTCAGTTTCTAATGTGCGACTCCTTGATAGTGTTCATTTCATGGAAAAACTGATTCAAATTCCGTATTTGTACTTTTTTTTTTTTTTTTTGTAACATTTAATTTCCTTTTATATTCATGTGTATCGTCTAGGACTATTATCTTCTAGATTAAACCATCACTATTCACTTGAAGTTCAAATAGTGTGAACCTTAAGTAGTTGGAGTAGTTGATTCCCAATTCTTATCAATCCCTGTGGGAATGATATCTTGACTTACATCCATTTTACTACTTGTATGATCTGTGCACTTGCAGTGTCTTCGATTAAAACCATTTTCAAATTAAGCAATATAAAGTAATTTTATCAATTATATCCAAGTAATTCCAAGTAGACAAAGATGCAAGAGAATTGTAAGGCTCTTGTAACTATGTTTATTTGAAGATTTTAGTCTATATAATCACAGGCAAACACACGACACCTCTAAACATTAAATTGATAACTAAGTAGGTGGTCCATATGCCTCCGGAACACACTTCTACTATCACTTAGAAGGGAACCTTGAATGCAGAGGTTAGAATAATCACCCAATGATTTATCATAGTGACATTTAGAGTTTATTAGTTTTAAATAGATCAATTGAGCATACCCTAAGTTACTACTCATGTGCTCTCAAGAATCTCCATATTTGCGTCACTTAGAGGGCCTCTTGGAAATCGGAGCACATATACAACTCTATTTTGAGTATAATGCCTCGATATCAAGAACCGTTCACTACATGAATAATACTGATTAAATCAATCCAGTTCTTAAAACCCAAAACAATCATTTAAATTGTAGCGACCCCCGAGCCCGACCCGACCCGACCCGGTTGGCGGATCCGAACCGAAAGCCCGAGGACGCCCGGCCGAAGCCATTAATCAAATCCCTTTAGCAATTACATTTCATGATCCGGGGACGCCCGTTTAATTCTTTTAGTTATCGTTTTATTAAATTTTTATTTTCAAAAGTGTCGCGACCCGAATCCCCGACTTATCTGGTTACGGATCCAAACTGTCTTGCTTGTTCGACATTTTCAATTATCTTCTCAAAACATTTTTTTTGCGGTTATTCCATTTTAGAATTTTAATTACACTACATTTACTAAGTGTTTCCATAAACATTTACACTCTCAAAGACCCATAACACTTTACATTTAACAAATGCATTTACAAAATAGAAGTTCGTAGTTCAAATTGTTTTACAAAATATCAATGTTCGAAAGAAATGATGTGAATGCATATGACGGAGCATACTCCACAATTCTTTCTCTATGACTCTGAGCTCCTCGATCTTGGGTCTTGCTTCTCTATCTTTCACTCGGTACCTACGCATTGATAAAACAATACACTAAGCATTTTCATGTTTAGTGGTTCTATACGCCTCATTCCATTTCCTCAGTCTTCAATATATATATATATATCATGCATTTATCAAAATAATGCCTTTATAATGTCCGTAATGTAAAGATACTTATACAAATACACTTTAAATCATTTTTCGCTTCGTTTGTGATTTCACATATAGCTATAGAAGCTTCCATATCTTCATTTACTGCATTCGGGCCTGTGGATCCCTGCCTTGTTTGTCATTCAAGAGCAATGTGGTTTCACATTCAATTTTACCATCTCACATACAGGTTATAGAAATCGACATTCAATGCATACATTCATCTGGTGAATCCCATTCCGTTTGTCATTCAAGAGCAATGTGGTTTCACATTCAATATCACCATCTCACATATGACTATAGAAATCACATTCACCCACATTCGCCTGGTAACCCGCCCGTTTGTTATTCAAGAGTACGTGGCTCACATTCAATATCACCATCTCACATAAGGCTATAGAAATTTGACATTCATGATGTGATTCGGGGCCAGGACCCCGCCCCGTTTGTCATTCAAGAGCAAGTGTGATTCCACATCCAACACCACACGGTTACCTTCGTGACGACCCGCCTGGTGAATCCCGCCATGTTGGTCATTCAATATTACACTTCAAATCAATTTACTTTTATGCAATAAATTCACTTATAGTTCAAATTCTCGCATACATGCAGATATTTGACAAGCATTTCAAATATTAATAATTCAAATCCATACATATATTTATATTTCACAAATAGAGAACAAACTGAGAACAAATAGGGAACAAAGAACAAACATTTCAAATCTTGAAACGAGAACGAGAAGAGGTAGAACAAAACCACCATCTGCCTCTTTCTTTTTCGATATCAATCCTAGGTCAGGTTGTCGTCTTCACCCGCACCTAGTCAAATACAAATTCTTCACTCTTAGTGGCTAAGCAAATAATCATACTAACGCTCACGAGGCAAGCAGGTACTAAGACAAGCCACTTGGCTTCATCCTTATTCAATCCCCCATTAATCGCTTCTTAGGGTCACTAAACAATCGCAGATCGAATACGGACTTTACGGTGCAAAAATAAGTAAAAAACAGGTCGGGCCGACCAAGTGGTACCGTACCGCTGACCGGTACCGCACGGCATCCACTAATTGTCGGTAGATCGGTAGTCGGGCTTGAGCTGCACTGCATCGATTGCCCATCGCACTCGGCATCGTACCGCCTCAACCTGTATCGTACACCCTACGGGTTTTTGCCCAGAAATGTTCAATTTTGGCATTTTCACACATTTTTCATCCACCAATCTTCTCCAATTCATCCCATATCAAAAATCCATCATGGAATCTACCCAAAACAACTCCAAATGTGGTTTAGAATCAATAAAAATCCATTTCCTCAAGTTAGGGCTTTTCACCCAAATCCAAATAAAAAAGAATGAGGTTAGGGTTTTGATTTATTGCCTTGAACCTCTTCAAATATCTTCTTGTATGTTGCTTGGAATTTTAGGAGCAAGAAATGGGAAGTCAAGCCAACCAAAACTTGATCTCTTACCAAACCCTAGCTTTTCCCCCTTTTTCTCCTCTCTTCTTCCTAAAAACGATCGTTTCATATACGAGCCCTACATCATATTTGGTTTTATATTCTTAAGTGTGGTGCCTGCTTTGGCCTACACACTTAATATTCTTTCTAATTTTTCCACCTTTTTGGGCTTAAGTCACTTAATCTATATAAGGCCTTGTTTGGCCACCCAATTAATCCCATTTCCTAATTTTTGACATTCTAACTCTTTATTTCACTTTCCTTATCATTTATCATTTATTTCCCATTAGTATTTAAGCTATCATTTGACCCCTAGGTCCTTATTTTACAAATTTCCACATTTGCCCTTTTTCACTGGGGTTATTTTCGGGTTCAATCACTTTCTCATTTTAGCATATAGTAATCAATCATATGCTCACACTTTAAATTTACATTTCACAATTTATCAATTTATCAAATTACCCGGAAAAGCCCAAGTTTAACTCAATTCATACCTGCATCATAATAAAAATTATTATAAAAATTTGGGTATTTTTCTTGGGCGTTACATAAATGCTAAATCATAACCAGAACACCAAAACCCTTCCCATCAAGAGCTTAGCCTTCCATCACTGGTTCACAAACATCAACAACTAGTTGGCCAAACAAATTCATTGAAGTTGTAAACAAACTGAAGAAAAAGGGATTCCAAAAATAAATTCCAGAAAATAATCCTAGAAAAACCTTGAAGATCAGACATAAAATGGAATTAAATATTAATTGATCTCAGCTCAAAATTACAACTTAGATCCCTTATTCCAGTACTAAGAAAAGGAAAATAAAAGAAATACAAGAAGAAAAGAAAAGAAAATAATATACGAAAAAATAAAAATCTAACTACTACTATATCCTCCTAATGGTAACTCCTCAGTCGTTTTCTTCGTATCCCTCTATCTCTCTTTGTATGGCCGCTTAGGGCTTGTTATTTATAGCCTGAATAAATGATGTTGGGTCGAACATCAAGGCTGATAATGTGGGTTTCCGTGTAGGACTAATGATTGTTTTTGTCACGACATTGTTATTCTATGTCGCGACATAGCAGTCTTCTTCTTTTGTTGTAGGCTTTATCGTCGCAGTGTCGCAATTTAGCATTTTGGCATTCCATAAGAGTCTTTGTCATGACATAAATTTCTTATGTCGCGACATAGCTTCAGTAGATTCCTCATGCCCTTTTCTTCATAATTGTCACAACATTATTAGTCTATGTCGCGCTAAAGCAGCTTCTATGTGTGCCTTCAAGCTTTGTTTTGAGTTTGTCGCAACATTTCTTCATCATTGCCTTTTGTCAAGTTTGTCACGACAAATAGAATAGATGTCGCCAAAAAGTTGAGTTAACTCCAGTTCATATTCATTGCGACATAGGTTCTTCCTTTTTCCTTGCATTTTGTCGTGACATTCAATTTCTATGTCGTGAAATAGTGTACATGTCTGCATTGTTAACCTTTGAAATGTTTGTCGCAACATAAAAATCCTTGTTATGACCAACATAACAGAACTTGCCTGCTAACACTATCGCGACGAAGTTTTCTTGTGTCATGACACAATTTGTTCCTTCTATAGTTATTTATGTCGCGACATAGTTTCTCAGCCTTTTGCTCTGTTTTATGTCGCGACATGGGTTTCAAGTATCGCGACATAATTTTCTGTTTTTGTCACAATTTATGTTGCGACACGGCTGTGGAATGTCGTGACATATCTTTCAAATATTCTCTTAGGCGTGCTTCATATTCTTTGTCGTGACATAAATTTCAGTGTCACCACATACCTCTTCTGTTTTTTGCCTTTCTTATGTTGCTACATGGTTTTTGTTGTTGCAACAAACTTCTATTGGCTGGTTTGAGTTTATGTCACGACATACTAAGACTATGTCGCAACTTTTCTGTATTTTCTCTTCCAAAGGCTCTTCTTAGTTTATGTCGCAACATTTCACAGCTTTGTCATGACATTCTTTCTGCCTTAGCTAATAGACCATGGCAGTGAGACAATCGACACTACCTGCCTTGGCCAAATCTGTTGATGCTCTCATTTTTAGCCCTATTTGCTACTTTTTCTTACTTTTCAAATTCTTTTCTATAAATTCATTCAAAAAACAAATTTGGGCGAATACTCCATAATTTGGCATTTAAATTGGACATTAAGCCTTAAAATATTCATGAAAAATGGGCTTAAAATTAGATTAGATTTAGACTCATTAGACGCTAGTGCCCAAGATGTTGAATGCTTTGCATCTTAAGAGGTATTATCAATAAAAATTCTTTTCCTTTAAATGTACTATCAATAAAGTTTCCTTTATAGTGTTTTCTTTTAGTTCTTGAAATATTATCAATAAAATTTCCTTTAAATGTGTTATCAGTTCAATTTCCTTTAAAGTATTTTCTTTTAATAGTCCCCATATCAAAGACCAGATGTGGCTCATAGCCTGCTTGCACTTTCAAAACACCAGATGTGGCTCATAGTCTGCTTGCACTTTCAAAAGACCAGATGTGGCTCATAGCCAGCTGGCACTTTAAAGAGACCCAATGTGGCTCATAACCTACTGACACTTTCAAAAGATCAGATGTGGCTCATATCCTGTTGGCACTTTTAAAAGACCAGATGTGGCTCATAGCCCGTTGGCACTTTCAAGAGACCAGATGTGGCTCATAGCTTGCTGGCACTTTTAAAAGACCAGATGTGCCTCATAGCCTACTGGAACTTTCTAAAGGCCAAATGTGGCTCCTAACTTGCTGGCACCTACCTAGGCACCACAATGGCTCTTAGCTTGAAGGCTAGAGCTAAAGCCCATAAATGGTGCCTTGCCTGCTGGCCCATGTGCAAGTATCCTAACATTTGACACCCTTGAAGCAACTGTCCTAGTCAGGATTCTTAGAAAGGAGTTTTAAAATTAAAGAAATCAATAAATAAACCATATTTCATAAATATGGCAGTAGCATCGATAGTTACATAAATTTTCTTACGGCCTAATTATGAAAAGGGGGGAGAGAGGAAAAAGAAAGGAAAAATCCAGCTCTGGTTCCCAACGGAAGCACTCTTCTTAGACTTCTTTGTTGCTTCGCTCTGATCTACCTCTACCGCCGTGACCTCAGTGGCTACTAGGGCCGAGGAGCACCTGGGGTTCGCAATGAACTCTAGAGGAAGTGGGTTGAATGAGTCGGGCATACCGTCCGGAACCTCTAGTTGGTCTCCACAAATGTCGTGTTTGAACACACAACATCTGTAGCCATAGGCAAAAATCCGCTCCAAGGCCTTCTGGTAGTCTTCCTCAATAGCTTCTTATCCCTGCCCGCTTGAGAGTAGAGGGAGTACACCTCATCCTTAGTCGCCCCGAGCTCTAGAAAGAGTGACATTCGCTCAACATCCAGGTGGGTAGTCTTAGCCTCTGCCTTGTGCTTGGCCTCCTCTACAACCACTAGAGCTTCTTAGACCTTAGCCAAGTCATCCTCAACCCTTGCCTTGGCGTCACCCACTACAATGGCAGCCAGTTGGGCAACTTGGGCTTCCTTTTTAGCCTCATCCCTCTCATTCTCCACCCTTGCAATCTTCTCTGCACCAGCCTTTGCCTTCCACTCCCAATGCTTAGACCTAGATTTGGCCTTAGTCAGGGAGGCGTCCAAGGACTAGTTTTTGGAAACGGCTGACTGGGCATAAAGTCGTAGCTTCTCAGCATCGCCCAACCGGTCATGGAACTCCCTATGCTGGCGAGCCATGTTCTAAATAGTTGTAACAGCCTATAAAAGAAGAGATGTTAGAAGAAATTGCAACAAAAAACTCACGTTTATGTACTTAAAGGTCAAAATATACAAGCCTAGCCGACTCGTTAAAGTCGTGGTTATGGATGAGCATCTCGCCTTTGGCCACGCACTGGAAGGACTTCCTATCCAAATAGCCAAGGAAGGGGATGGATTACTCCTTAGCACGAGTCACCACTAGTACTCGAAGAAGAGTGGGATAGAGATGGCACATGTATGTGACCAAAGACTCCCTATTATTAAAGGGGCTCTAACGATTAATGATATCTCGGGCAGGCTTAGGACCAGGAGCCACCATGTCCACTGAAGAATGGTCCCACTCCTGTGGCAGAACGTACGTGCCTAGCATCAACCGGCTAGGTAGTCTTGGCCTGTGAGGGCCGGCATTAGCAAGCCTGGCTAAGAACGACGGCCTAACAACTATTTCTGATGGAGCCTCCCCTACGACTCCATCAGAATTGGAAGGCCCCTTAGTTGAGACCCCATCCTTCAACGATGCACAAGCCTCTCTAGAAGCATCCTGAGAGGTACCCTCCAAAGCCTAAGAGACAAAGATCGGGTGGCCTGCTCTAGTGGAGTCCACAACACTACTCGCTGTGCCTTCTGGGTTTTCCTTTTCATTTATCAAACCCGCTTTTAGCACTTTCCACCGTATACTTCGCAGCTAGTAGCTTCACCCTACACTCACGTCGCTACACATCTATGCGGTAAATTCAATAGCAAGGCTAGACATATCGTCCTCCCTTTTATCAGACAGGTCACTAGCGTTTAGATCAACCTAATCCACAAAGCCCTCTAACCCCGCACCAGCAGCTATGATCTTGCCCTTCTTATTCTTTTTTGCCACCTGAGGGGTAGGCCGAGAATCTTGTTTGTCTAAAGGTGATTGGCCGGGCCGGCAAAAGGTAGCCGAGGTTTCTTGAGCAGTCTTAACTTGAGGCTCTTAAGCGGACCCCTCTTATCCAGAGCTGCTCGGGATCGACTTCAGGAGGTTAGCAAGGAAAAAATGTTCACCCCTAACGAGCTCTTTTGGCAGCGAGCGGGGGATGACGGGGACTATCTAACGAAAAGGGCTAGCACCTAACTCCCACAAGTTCTTCATCGATAAGAGGAGCTCGTGATTGTGCTCCGCCATAGTAATCTCGAGCAGCCGTCTGATACACTTTAGATTGGCCACGCTTGTGCTTACCTACAAAGTCCAAAGAAAAGGGGCATGTCAAAGTGTGGGCGATCTGGAAAAGAACAAGCCTCATCAAGCTAAGACAAACCTAGGAACTTGAGGGACTGGTTAAGGTTAAATGGGAGCCCAAGAGAGCTTGACGTCTAATACCATGGCCCTTTCACTAAAACCACCTCTTTCGCCTCAGTCTTAGGGGAGTTGGGGAGCCTAGTTACAAATTGTAGCCGGGGGCTATGGATTAACATAGATAGTCGACCCCCAATCCTAAGCTTCAAAGTGAAAATAAACAAACCTTTACTAGTGAAATATCCAATTGGTAGAGAAAGTTTAGCACACTACAACCCATTAAGATTCGAAAGACGTTTGAATGTATGAGCTTAGGAGGTGCCCAGGTGAAGTGCAAGAGCTGCTTCACCAACGACGAGATGGGGAAGCGAAGTCCAGCAAACTGCTCCTGAGTGAAGTAGACGACATTATATAACCCTCCTACAGTTGAGACAACCGCTCCGTCTCACAACTCCAAACTAATGTCAACAGGGACTTGACAAAAGGATCTAAACTCCTCTACATACATAGCAACAACCAGGCTTCTTGTAGTGGGTGATTCTCGAGGGATCCCCCTCTTACGCCAAACTTGACTAGTAGAAGTCTCTTATTAACCTCTCACCATAGTACTAACAAAAAAAAAATTTTTGAGGATCAACTTGAGGACCTTAAAGTAGTGAAGGCGTCAAAACCCTGGAGATATAAAAGAAATCCCCCTTTGGAGGTTTGACAACCCACTAATAACCAAACCTAAGAACCCCAAACCAAGAAGCTTTATGGGATCTAATGGGATGAACCCAAACTTAGGAATATCCTAGAAATCGCATATAGCTTCGTCACCAGAACCCCACCAGTGAACGATTGACTCACCCTCAAAAGAGGCAAAAACTTTCTAAATACAAAAATAATCCAGAAACAGAGACATGAAAAACATAACAGAGGCAATGCAAACGAAGTTTGTAAAAACTCACAAAAAAACTGAAAGATGTCAAGGGGGCTTCGATGATTGCTTTGTAGCAACAGTTCACAAAAGCATAGGAGAAAAGAAATTGTAACATGTGAAAGACTTTGTGAAATAGTAAAAGAGGTAGCATTCAGAGCCTAACCCCTATATATAAGGGTGAAACATCAATAGGCGCATTAAATGTGCAGTCAAAATGTCATGCGCCGTAGACATATTGGGAAATGTGCGCTACCCACATGCTTTCCATTTCAGTGCGTTCGATGTACGCATTAATTTTCCAAATTTTCACCCTTCCACAACCGAATGTTCAGCCCAAGCCCACTTACCATATCGAACTAGCGCCCACTCCACACCCGGAGAATCCTAAAAGAGAGTCGGATGTTCCTCCTACTGAAGTAGCTCCTCCAAGTGCCTTGTCTAGAATTTCAAGTCCCCGTCGCCCATCCTACTACACATATGGGAAGTTCATATGGATACGTAAAAGCTTGTGCCATCGCAGAGAGATATTTATCCGTTGATTTCTTTGTTTTTATCCCTTATTTCCCGAGAAAATTAACCCTTGATAAGGAATAAGAGATTTTATCCCTAAGATTAAGAGATTTCCTTTCCTAAAATCAAGGAGATATTCATGAGCCACTCTCTATAAATTGGAGAGATACCCCACGAGGGAAAGGTAAGCAACTCCAACTATGCATTCTTTTTTCTTCTTCCTCTCCATATTTTTGCTAACTTAATCATCGGAGAGGCGGCCGACCCACAATAGCTAGATTGCTCTTTTATAGGTTTACATTGCGCTATTGATGCTCAAGGGCTCAAATGATGAAGGTAACACAAAACCCACAAAATAAACTATAAATCTGCAAATCTAAATGTTCAACAATTAATTCCCACCCCTATATGGTGTTTAATGTTCCATTACTAGATTCCAATCATCACCAATCAAGCAACAAGTAAGAAAATGAAGAAAGAAATCAGGAGATAAGAAGTGAGACCAAATCATGATTTGAGCTTCAATCTTTGTCTCAACTATAATGAAATATGAATATCTGAGCATAGAACTGAAATCTCTTCAATAAAAATAAAAATCTACTCCAAAACTACTATAAGATCTACAAAAAATCAAAACCCTAAGCTAATTTTAAAAATGGGAAGGTTTTAGAGAGAGAAACCCTCATGAGAGGTGTTCTCCCACCTCCTTCATGCCTTAAAAGTCTAAAAATTGAGTATATATAGTCTTAGGGTGAAATGGGCTTTAAACCAGGTCAGAAAAAGCATTTTCGGGGGGTTTTTTGGTCAGGCCCGATGCCTTTTGTCACAACATTTTCTGGGTTTGTCACGACATTTATTTCTTCTGATTTCAACTTGTGAGGTGTCATTGGAAAGCTCTTTGAATGTTGAATGCAACCATGGGTGGAGTTGAACCATTTGATGTTCTAGATGATAAAGAAAAATTCATCTTCCTAATGATGCATTGTGAAACACCAGGTTGATTGTCATTTTTTTAAAAATGTTGCTCATTTCTTTCCAAATCACTTTCTTTCCATCACGAATCCTACAAAACCAAGTTTAGAGGAAATGTTATGAGTTTTACATGAATATGAATATAAAATACTTAAAAATAGCATGTGAAATGAACTCAAAACATAGATGAGTTTCACACTCATCAAACACCCCCAAACTTCTTAAAGTTTTGCTTATCCTCAAGAAAAGAAAAGAAAGAAGTTGCTTGTTCCCAAGCAATGGAAGAGGAGAGTTTTTTTCACCATTTTTATTTAACTAAAACTGAGTAATCAAGCTTGCGAAGGGGTATGTGATATGTGCGTCAAGAATTACCCTTACCAAAAACATAGAGAATATGATCAAGATAATTTATTTATTTAAATAATGAATTAATCTCATAATATACAAATTTAGACCATGGTTCTCACTAGTGTGTGTGTGTGGTCTTCCCATATCCAAACAATTGCAAGCTAGACGAGTTTATGAGAATTGAGATAAGTATGTGGATCTCCTAAGATAGTATATTTAGGTTCCATAGGCTTGTTGTTCTTATCACTCTCCACTAATGTGGGCACACACAACTCTCAAGATCAAGTAGGTCTTTATAGGCTTGTAATGTAAGGCTTGGGTAAGGGATAGTAGAGTAGTCATTTTAGGCTAAAAGTTACCCAAACATACATAGTTTCCTCCATTCACAGCTCATAGTCCATCCTTATTCTCACTATCAGCACATTAACACTCTCAAGCACCCCAAAACTTGTTTGGGTGCATCCTTTTCAAGACAAGGTTATTAGAGTGGTGCAATGTCTAAACCCCCTTTAGCTTTCTATCAACCCTTAGCGAGGTTTAGATTAGTAGCACCCAGACCAGTTGGCCTTAGGGTACTAGGTGTTGAGACATCCCTTAGGATTTACTTACTCTATGGAAGGAAGGCTACGAGGCCAGACTCACTCCTCCTTGACTTTTTATTCTATTTTTGCTTCTTTTTTCACGTGATATTTTCTGTGTTTTTTTTTCTCTTCCTTTTTACCAACCTTTTTTTATTAACTCCCCCAAACTTGCTCCTCACTACATTTCCCAATTATGTTCAAGTCCTCATGTTATGGGTAAGTTTGGTTCTTTATTGAGGGATAGTGATGTATAGGAAGGTTGTTGGCTTCAAACTTGGTTCTTATGAAAAGAATTTTGGCTCTTTAAGGCTAAACATTTTGGTACTAGAGGAATATGCATATGCATATTAATATGGTTAGCTTGAAAGGCACAAACTTTCCAATGATGGCCTATATCATTTCTCAATTGTATTGTTACCTAGGATTTCGCCTCAAGTAATAATAGAACGAGTTATAGAACCTACTGAGATCAAAGATAGATGGATTCTCATAAACCTTCTCTAACCTAAGAAAAAATTACTTTTCAAGGGTACTTAGTGACCAAGTGCATGGATTTTGAGAAACCAATGACTAAATAGCCTATTAGAGAGATAACCCTTTAAGCTATAAGTCCTATTATCTCTAATATTGTCCATATCTCAAGGGTTCAATTATGGTCATCCTTGACATCACAACTACTCCAATCAAAACTCAATTAACTCATACTTTTTCTTCTTTTTTTACAATTTTTTTTAAAATTATTATTTATTTTATTTTTAGGTTTTCAAAACTTTTTAAATTTTTATGGTTTTTTCACAATATAGGCTACTTATTTACACTCTTCAATCAAAATTAGGTGCATGGGTAGGATAAAGGGATCATACAACATTGGTGCTCAATAAATCTATCAACTTGTTTACTCAACAAGTAATGATCTCAATATGTCCCAAGCATGTCAAAATTATATGTGCAATTTATTTTGAGTGTATGTGTAAACAAAAACTCTAACTAACAAAATAAACTAAAACTAAGATGTAAGTTGGAAAGCATCAAACATAGTTATCATCCCTAAAACCACAAGAAAATTTCATACTCAAATTTATCATGTGCAACATGTGGGGTGTGACATGATAAACCAACCAAAATAAATACCCCCAAACTTTGAGATGAACATTGTCCTAAATGTATAGCAATGAGCAAAAGTAAAAGGGCAATAGAGAGAGTTGGGAAAAGTGAACTCCCCTTTCTAGTCTCGGCCACTTTGGATAGGAACCTTGAGGATTTTTAGACCTTGACATTGATGTACTACCCCTTGATGCACTCTTTTGCTTCTTTAGAGCCATGAAAGTGGCTTTGGCATTTTATCAAACACTTGGTGTGCACCAACTTCCTTCACCTCAAATGAGTGAGTTTTGATTCTTCAAAACCTCCTTCAACACATGCAAATCAGTCCACAATCAACAATGATCCACAAAGAACCAAAAAACAAACAACAAAGCACACAAAACATTCTTTCATTATTACTCCTCTTTGATGCTTGGAATGATGGATTGAAAGTTGGGGTTCAAGAATGGTGAGTTTGTGGGTTTGTAATGGGTTTTGAAGCTTGGAGATGGATTGGGGAGGGATGTGATTAAGGATTTGGGTGGATGCGAGATGAATTTGAAAGTGGTTAGAAGTTGCAAAGTTTGGAGGGAATGAGTATAGCCGAATGGAATGTAAACTAGGAAGAAGAAAAAAGGGTTTTAAGGATTTTTGGAGCCTCAGTTTTCGTGACAGTGGTGCTAGTCAAGTCAAGCAATTCTGCTCAGCACCCCTATTCTTCCTCAAACTTGTTACACTCATATCTCCTTCATTTTAGCTTGGAATTGGACATGTAAGGACTCGTTGGAAAGCTCTTTTAATTTAGAATGTTCTCATGGGCTGAGGTGAACCATTTGGACCCTCAACCAGTACATAAATATCAGAATTTCCAATGATGTCCAATGTGATGATTTCTTGACTCCTTAGGTTCTCCTTGCTTTGTCTCTTGCATGTATTACTTTCTATCCTTCATAAATCCTTCATGCTTATATATTCTCTCAAAATTCCTCCAATATTAACCCTTAATTCTTTCATTCATTCTTAAACTCACCTCTTAAACTAATATGTGTCAACCATGCTCCAAGGCAAGTCCTCTTGCCTTCAATTCTCCACAAGCATGATCATGAACCTTCCAACTTTATATTTCAATTCAATTTGGTTCATTTTATCTCCAAAACCTCAAATTTGATCAACATCTCAACTCCATTTTCACACTTCAAGCACTATAAGTACATAAACCACTTTCCAACTCCTTGTCTTTGCTCTTGCAAACTAGTCATGACAACATGTTGAACTACAAACCTACTTTATTATGAAAACGCTAACAAACAAAGTTAAAAAATCATTGGGATTTTCAACCAGGAAGGAAAAAAACATAAGAAAATAAAATAACTAAAAATAGACAAAGGAAAAAAGAGTGGATAGAATCCTTATTACTTAGCTTGGGTTACCTCCCAAGAAGCCGCGATCCGCTTGTGAAATCCAACTAAACTTAGCTGCAAAAAGGCCAGTGCTTCCATTTGACCAATCATCCATCTTGGACAACACTTCCTCTTCATAACCATTCAGCTAAAGGGTGATTTCTTCCATAGTTTGAATGGGGAAAAGAAACTCATAATCCCCTTTAATAATGGCTAGTGGGTAAGCCATAATTTCTTCAAAACAGTCCCCTTTATGTGATGCAAATGAAAGCACATCTATGAATAAGGGGGACTCTTCAAACATGTGCCCTTTTATGGAAGCAAGCCACAAATCTTTATGCACATGGTTCTTTCTTGCTCTGTCAAACGTAATGGTTGGTAGAGATTGAACTTTGCTTTCTCCTCACCCACAAGCAAGGTGAGCTCCCCGTTGTTGATGTCAATCCATGCTTGGCTTGGGGAAGGAAGTTTTCTTAATATTTGAGAATTTTTTAGATCCCCTTCAATGCCCTAAGTCACAAAATCCATGGGGAAGGTAAATGTGTCAATCTTCTCTAAGACATTTTCAATAGCCATCACTTGACTTTCTTCTTCAACTTTCTTTTCATCCACTATGGGATCTTCAATAGCATTCATTGGGATTTTTCGAAGTATTACTAGGAGAGGTCCTAGAAAAATTGTTCCTTGAATGCTTGGACTAAGTGTCCCACTTGAGCTTCTATGTTTTTCAATGTAGCATTAGTGTTGACCTAGAAGGCATCCAAATCTACAAATTTCTGCTCATGAAGACTAATCATTTTCTTGTTTTCAGCCATGTAGGTCAAAATCTGCTCCAAAACAAGAGACAACTCTTCTTTCTCCTGAAATGTGGGGTTTGAACTCTCTTGATACGGCATATGTTGAGGGGTAATTGGCATACGACTCAGGTTTTCATAGACAAGATCGTCTTGATACCAAAAACCACAATTAGTGAATACTCCTTGTTCCATGAGTGAGTCATTGTGAATTCTTTGGTCCAAATGATGAATAAGTAAAGCTTGGCTTCTATGGAGGAAACTATATATGCTATTAAATATTCTTCCATAAGTACCTACAAATAAGAAGAAAAACAAAAGAGAATAAAGTATAGAATAATAATAGTAAAAAAATAATAATAAATAAAGTTAGCTAAGAAACAAATCACAACCAAATATAAAAATAAAAATGTCCTAAATTAGCAAATCAACCCATTCTTCAAAATGTCAACTTCTAATGAGAGAAAGTGAACCGCGCCAATCCCTGGCAATGGCGCCAAAAACTTGTTAACGAAATTTCTAACACGGCTACCAAAGACTTATCAGTCCCCAGCAATGGTGCCAAAAACTTGTTGATGACCAATGATGTATATATGAAAATATGGCTAAGAAAGTGAATGTGTTAAATACTCAAAAACTGATTTGAAAAAGTAAATATACTTAAAAAAAACTTAAATGAAAAGTTTTACCAACACCCAACCCCTTTTCGCAAGTGCATGGGTCATACAAGTAATAAAGTGGACTTTAGGAGTCCGGATATCGTATCCACGAGGATTAGAGGTTCTGTCTAGTTGGAATTTGAGCACCCCGAGTACAAGGGCTATTCACTATATAGGTGAATAAATATGATGAGAATTAAAATCAAGGTAACTACAGTAAAAACTGATTTAAAAAAAATAACATTTAAATCAATTTTCATTTCCATGAAAGCATAACATTTGTGAGATGGATTCTGCCTTTGTCCAAGGGTATGTTAGTATAGTCTTGAAATACCTTCAACCACTATACATTTCACCATTTAGGCCACCATGTTCCTAAACTAGGACAACATGTGTCTGAACAGCTACTTTTAGGATTTGAATCTTCTTTTAAGATTTTGTTGATTTTCCTAAACCAGTACTTTTGACCCATTTCTTAGGACTGGAGTCAACTTGCCCCCATAGACAGGACAACACAAACCTCATTCAATATAATTGGTACCTCACTCTACAGTTTGAAAAGAATAATCACTCACATCTATAAGAAGCACAAACATTCTTTCAAACTGAGATTAAACCTTTGAATATTAAACTGATAAACCATAAGGTGGCCCTTTTGCCTCGAGAACACACTTCTACTGTCACTCAGAAGGGAACCTTGAAGTCAGAGGTTAGAACATCACCTATGATTTATCAAAGTGATACTTAGAGTTCATTAGTTCTAAGAGGATCAATCTAGCATACCCCTAAGTTACTGCTCTCTACTCTCAAGAACTCACTTCTCTATGTCACTTAGAGGAGTCTTGAGAATCAAAACAAAGATATAGCCCTTTTTGGGTATAATCTATTGATATCTAGAACATAACATTTCCAGAATAATACCAATTATATAAATTCAGTCTTCAAACCCACAAAATAAACTATAGATCAACAAATCTGAATGTTCAACAATTAATCCCCACCCCTAGAGTGTGTTTAATGTTCCATTACTAGATTCCAATCATCACCAATCAAGCAACAAGTAAGAAAATGAAGAAAGAAATCAAGAGATAAGGAGTGAGAGAACAAATTGTGATTTGAGCTTCAATCTTTGTCTCAACAATAATGAAATCTGAATCTCTGAGCATAACACCAAAATCTCTTCAATACAAATAAAAATTTTCTCCAAAACTACTCTAAGATATACTAAAAATCAAAACCCTAAGCTAAACTGAAAAATGTGAAGGTTTTAGAGAGAGAAACCCTTATGAGAGGTGTTCTCCCACCTCATTCATGCCTTAAAAGTCTAAAAGTTGAGTATATATAGTCCTAGGGTGAAATGGGCTTGAAAACAAGCCAAAAAAAGGCATTTTCAGGGGGTTTTTTGGTCAGGCCCGACGCCTTTTGTCGTGACATTTTCTAGGTTTGTTGCTACATTTATTTCTGCTCATCTACTTGTTTTCTTCTCCAACTTGTTGGGGCCATAACTTCTTCATTTTAACTTGGATTTGGGCTTATGAGGTGTTATTTGAAAGATCTTTGAATGTAGAATGCAATCATGGGTGGAGTTGAACCATTTGATGTTCTAGATGGTAGTTTAAAAATTCATCTTCCCAATGACGTGCTTTGAAACTCCAGGTTGACTCTCCTTTTAGAAAAATGTTGCTCCTTTCTTTCCAAATCACTTGCTTTCCATCAAGAATCCTACAAAACCAAATTTAGAGGAAATGTTATGAGTTTTACATGAATATGGATATAAAATACTTAAAAAAAAGCATGTGAACTGAACTTAAAACATAGATGAGTTTCACACTCATCACATATACCAATTGGACCCAGGTGAGGGTCATTGGGTGGCTGTCAAGAATATCCTCAAGTACTTGAGAAGATCAAAGGATTTATTCTTGATTGATGGAGATAGGGATCTTTGTTAGACTGATTTTATACATAGACCAGATTCATACAAAATTTCTAACACTTCTACCAGAGGTTGCCTAGAATCCCCAACAACAATGCAAAAAACTTGCTTAACCGTAAAACTATTTCTCTGCTTTTTGCTTTGGCTAATATACTAAAAATTCAATTTGGTCTAAATCAATGCAAGTGCACAGGTCATACAAGTAATAAAATGGACTATAAGTCTAGATATCGTTCCCACGAGGATTGATTAGAAAATCTAAAGATCAACTACTCCTACTACTCAAGATCATCACTATTTGAACCTCCAACTGCAAGTTTGAACTATCTAAAATAAATTGAATGAAAGAATTTATATCAAATATTCTCTTAAAGAGATAAAATTCTAATCTAATAAACTCAAAGATCTCTCTGAATAGAAATAACATTGGGAATAGTATCAGTGTTATGATAATCATTTTGAAGAAGGTTCAAAAACAGATATTGTTAAGGACATAAATTCTGGATTTGTCCAAGAGCACTGTAGTATAGCCTAGGAATACTTCCTGACACTACACATTTCACTAATTAGCTAACATATTCTTGAACCAGATCAATAGGTCTAAATAACTAATTTTAGGATTTGATCCTTTTTTAGATTTGGCTATTTTTCCTAAACTAGTACTTCATAGCCATCTTTTAGAACTGAATACTGCTTGTCCCCATAGATAGGGTAAAACAAGCCTTCTCCAATACAATTAGTACCTCAATCATCAATTCATTAGAATCCTCTTTCTCCTTGACTAGAATCTTAGCTAACACGGGAACAAGATTATTCTACCAAAGTGAGATGAAACCTCTAAGGATTAAACCGATTTATCACCAAATAGTTCTTGTTCCTCTCGAACACACTTCTGCTATCGCCAAGAAGGGAACCTTGAAGTCAAAGGTTAGAACTTCACCTATGATGCACCAGAATGACACTCAAAGTTCATTAGTTCAATGACCCAAGTCACTACTCCTTGCTCTCAGGTAGCCCATCTCTACGTCACTCATAGGGATCCTGGAAATTGAAGAAAAGATACAACTCTTTCTGGGTATAAAACACTCATATACAGAACAACTCATTACAAGAACAATACCAATTTAATCAATCCAGTTTTCATACCCAAAACATGATTAAATACCACAAACAATCACCAAAACACCAAAATTCCTTCCTAGAGGGAGCTTAACCTTTCATAATTGGATCACAAATGACAATGACTAATTGATCAAACAAATTCATTGAAATTGTCATCAAACTGAATAACTGAACTCCAAAAAAATTTCCAACTGCCAATTAAATTCAGAAAAAAAATGGAACTCAATATAGAATGATTTCAGCTCCACATTTCATCTCAAATCGATTGCTCTAATCCTAAAAGAAAATAAAATAAAAATAAAAATAAAAATAAAATATATACAAAAAAGACTTCAGCTCCTCCCCAAAAGCTCAAAGCTGGATGGAAGTTTCCAAAATACTACATATAATACCCTAGGCGCTTCTTACTTCTAGGTTTTGAAATGTTGGGTCGGAATTCTAGGTTGAAATTATGGATTTCAATGCGGGCCCAATTGATGTATTTGTCGCGACAAAGTTGATCTATGTCACGACATTGCAGCTTACTTATGTGTCTTCAGGATTTGTTGTGAGTTAGTCGCAACATAGTTGACTGGCATTCTTCTTGAGTGATTATCGTGAAAAAATTTTCAAATGTCGCGATAGAGTTTCAATATATGCCTAAGGTCTCTTCTCCATAATTGTCGTGACAAAAAAAGGAATATCATGACAATGTTCTTCTGTCCTCTCCTCAAATTGTCTTGCGACATACTTTGGAAATGTCACGACAAAGTCCAGCTGACTCCTTCTCATAATTGTCATGACATACATTTTAATGTCACGACAATGTTCTACTGCCTTGCATTGAACTCTTGCCAACTTTTGTCGCGACATACTTTTAGTGCTTTGCCTTTTATTTTTTTGCGACAATCATTTTTTATGTCACAACATTCTTTTTAGCACTTCCTTTCATCTCTTTCGTGATATAATTTTGAATGTCGCGACAATGTTCTGCTAGACTTTGCCTTGTTCTTTATTGCGATAAAGTTTCGAAATGTCGCGACATCCTTTCAGCCTTCTAACCTGTATTTTGTCTTGACATAGCTTTAGAACGTCACGACATACTCTTTATGCCTTTTTCACAATTTATATTGCGACATAGCTGTAAAATTTCGTGACATTCTTCAAATGCTCTTTTGGACAATTTTCATGATCTTTGTTGCAATATAGATTTGATTATTGCAACAAACTTCTACTGGTTGTCTTGAACTTTTTTCGCAACATTACTAAAAAATATTGCGACATTCTGCATTTTCTGCCTTAGCCATTTTTGCTGCTTTTCTTGTTGGTTTTTTGCTTATTTTCTTTAATTTCCTACAAAACATAAATCTGGGTGAAGAGTCCATAATTTCACATTAAATTGAACTTTTAAGCCTTAAATATACATGAAAAATAGACTTAAAAATATATGAGTTTTACACTCATCAAACTCCCCTTAACTTAAATTTATGCTCTTCCTCAAACAAAGAAAAGAAATTTTGCTTATCCTCAAGCAATTCAGCTTTTTAAGGCCATTTTTGTTCAGCTTTATCCAACAAATCAGTTCAAAGACAGGATAGTTGTAATATTACTTTTGAACAAGTTTCAAATCTAGAATGAAGAAGATTTCAATTAAGTTCACTAAATAAGCAAATAATTCATATAATGTAAACAATTCAATTATTTATCGTGGATTAGTGAGTGTGTGATGGTCTTCCCCCTTTATCAATTTGGCAAATTAGTTAATCTTCTGAGATACTATTCAGATAGTAAGCTTCTCCATGATTTTTCTAAGGTCCCATAGGCTTGTTGGTCATATTAATCTTCACTAATGTAGGCAGATACAACCTTTAAGATCAAATAGGTCTTTTAGGCTTATAATGTTTGGCTTGGACATTAGGTAGCTAATCGCGTCATTTTAGCTCATAAGTTTACCTAAGCCGATGTACTTTCAACATTTTTCCTTCATACTACTCTCATTTTTTTTTCCTATTCAACACTTTTTCAAAAAGCAATCCCTAACTCAATCAAGTGCCTCTTTGTTTTTTCAAAGGAATATCCAATGGTGTTTCTTTTGACCACTTTCAAAATTCAAATTTAGTTCCTCATACTAGAAGCTTTTTACTTTTCATTATCTGTCAAGGTTTATGGAATGGTGCAATGTTTTGCATTTTTAAGCTTTCTACCACCCTTAGAGAGCTTTGGGTTGGCATCTCCCATACCAGTTGGCATTAGGGTACTAGGTGTTGAAACACCCCTAAGAATTTAATTGCTCAAGGAAGGAAGGCTACAAGACAAAACTCATTCCACCTTGATACTTTTGTTTTTCAACTTCTTAAACTTCTGTTGTACACCTTCTTTAGTACATCTCCACTCAATTGACCCACTTTTCACATCCTTAATTATCATCCTTCTTTTCTATCTTAAAAAAAAAAACACTTCCCCAAACTTATCCTCTTTAATCATTTCTCTGCACTCATTCTGCAATTTGGGCAGACTTAGGATTATTTATTGAAGGATTAGCTTTAAGGAAGGGTTAAGATTATGTTATATGGCTTTGATGATGAAATTGGAAATTAGGCTCAAACAAGGTACTAAAGTGTATTCATATGCATATCAAAGGGTAGGTTTGAAAGGCTCAAACCTTTCAAGGATGACCTAAATCATTTCTTGTTGGTTAAGATGCCTAGGATTTCCCCTTGAATAATAATCTAACTAGTTCTAGGAGTTATAGGGAGATTAAAACTGTGATGGATCTTAGAAGATGCCCCTAATCTCATCATAATTAGTTGCAGATGTACTTTTGACCATGTGCATGTTTTCAGGGTTCATAAGAACTAAACTGTTTACAAAACAGAATTAGAAGTCTTGTTTATTCCATCATTTTTTTAAATCTTCGTGAGTCTTGAAATTCAACTTATTCCTTAATAATATCACAACTTCCAATTTTCATTTAAGCTCATCCTACCCTAATTTCATCTAACAATTTTTTGTTTGGTTTCGAAACATGTTATGCTATATCAGCATCTAGAAGTTCATTTTGATTCATCAATTCATTTCAACCTAATCATCATAGCACGAACAACTTAACAATCACCATTCAATTTCAAAACATTTAAACTCAAAATATTCATTATTTGGAATATGAACCAAAAATGTAAAAATTTAGCACAAGGCACAATTTCCCAAATCATCAAAAGATTTCTTTCATTCATCGAAGCAATTAAAAAGAGAGTTTAGACCAAAATTTTCATACAAGAGATTTTTTTTTTTTCCTTTGGCCCTACATTGGACTTTGCCTTCTGTCCTTGTTCCCTTTTATATTTTTCAACTTCCTTAGGGGTTCTTCGTGATATTCTGATTGTACCACAAGTTTCATCTTGAGGTAGTACTCTTATAGGGGCAAAAGGTATCTCTCCAAGTTCCTCAGGGTTGGTAAAAAGTATGAAAGGGTCTATCACATCCTTAGGCACTATGGTATAGGGTACATAATCAAAAATTTGGATGTTTGGAAGTGCCACTTTCTTCTTTCCTGACACTGTCTTCATGGCCTAATCTAAGATTTTAGCATTCCCTTTTACGAGCTCACGCCGCTTCGCTCTATCGATTCCAATACTGCCGTCTCGCTGCTGATCACTCCCTCGAGTTGTGAGCCTCAAGCTGTCTTTTGCAAGTGTTGAAGACTGCTTCAATTATTTCGTCCCGAGACTCAAAGCCTCTTTGATTGCCTTATCTCTTGTCTCTAACATTTTGCATAGAGCATATTCTTACTTCCCTGTTTTCTCTTGGAAAGCTATATCTCTAACCCTTAATTCTTCTCTCCACTTTTCATCTCTTTCCTCTAACTTTTATTTCCACTATAGATCCCTTTGTCTAATCACCTCTTCCATATATTGGTCTCTCTTTCTTAACTCAGTATTAAGATACTCATCTCTTGACTGTTGTTGGAGTTTCAGTTGGTTGTCCCTTTCTCTCATACCTTGCTTCATTCTCTTTAGTATTTCTAAAACCTCCATACTGTTGCTTGGCTGCCCTGAGCTTTTAGCTGGTCCCTGATGGTATTCTCTGACATTTAAAGATAGATTCCAGATTGGGCTCAAGCTCCTCTGCTTATTTTCTCTTTCTTTCACTAAGCTCACCACAATGGCTTGCTTATTCTCCCTTCCATCTCTGTCTTCTTCTTCAATTTCTTGCATCTTTTTCTTGTCCTTATCGACTAAAGGTCTAGTTATTCTAATAAGGGCCAGAGGGGAAGTCTCGGGACACCTTTCTTCTTCTTCCCAAGTTCCTTTCACCCCTCCTAGTATACATAGCCTGGTAATTGTTGTAGGGTGTGGTATCAATCCTCTGTAATTGCTGCTGTAGTAGTTTAGAATGGATGTCTCTATAATCTTCCCCACATTCATTTTATAACCCTTTAGTATAGCATACAGAAGTAGTGCCTCTTCCTTTCGCACTATGCTTAGATGCTTTGAAGGTAGGAGGACTGAACCGAGGAAGTGAAACCATACTTTTGCTTCCTCAGTTAGTGATCCTCTTACAATGGATTCATAGGGGTTCTTCTTTGTTGAATTCTACTCACCTTTTCCATCCGTGAGAAACTCAACTATTTTCTGGTGGTTTGGATCCTTCAACAAATTCTCAAACTTGGGTCCATTCTTATTCTCTTTCAGATTGAATGTTTTGTTTATCTCCTTCCTGTCGAAGGAGATCCACTTTCCTCTGACATAGCACATTTTTTACTTCTTCCCCACCATGTTAGCATAGAATTCTCTAACAACTGCAGCAAACCTAGCTGGTTTATTCTCACACAATAAGTTCCACCCCCTCTTCTCTATCACTTCTCTAAATGGCGATACGAGCTTATTAAAACCTCTTTCGCCTATGAAATCCTTCTACATCATTGTTTGTTCCATGACGACGAGTGATCTATCCGACACTAAGGCATCAAATTTATCTTCTTCCCATTGCTCTGGTTCTATCTCTTCTGCATTCCTCTTCCTCTTTCTCTTGTGTTCAAGTGGTTGTTTTGCCTCTGTTCTTTCTTTAGGCCTTTCCTCTTGAGTAGCGACAATCTGAAGCTCTAGAGTGGCTCCTCACCTCAAGCACATTCTTCCATAATTTCGTACATATTATGAATCAAACTCTGTTGTTTAGACATGGTTGCTAGCTAGTTTAGATCTAGGGTTTAAGAAATATAGAAATGGCTCTAGGGCTTGAGAGATGAAAATAGATGTTTCAAATTTGTCTAAGAGTCCTAAAACGATTGATGTTATCTTTTATAGGTTCGGGAATATGTTGCGACAATTAATTTATCGCAACAACAAAATTCCATGTCGCGACATTCAAATTATCGGTCGTAAGACAGAAATGTTGCGACAAATATTTCTATGTTGTGACACAAAATTGACTATTAAAGCCAAAATAACGTCATCACAAAGATCTTTTCAGGCAAACTAATGTCGCGACAATAAAACACATTGTCTTAACAAATTGGCCTTAAGCTGATGAGGGCCAGACTGGTATTTATCGAGACAAAATATACACTTTCATCCCAATTTTTATTTTACTATAGATTTGAGCAATTTTAACTATATCGGTGTACAAGACAACAAGCACCTTTCAATCACATGAATCATGCTTGTAAAAAACAATTTTAACACTAACAAGGCATCTGAACTCAAGCATGAATAGTTAAATTCCAATTTTTTCACCAAGCAAGGTATGAAATTATATAGAAAATATGAGAATTGAATTAGGAATCTAATTGGCAACTTCTCACAAATGTAGAGCATGATCTTTCTCTTCAAATTGTATAAGTTCATTCATGGCACTCATTGATCTTTTGTCAATAACTTCAATTCCATAATCAAATCCTTTATCTCGAAATTAAGCAAAAAATTTAACTAACATAAATTTCAAATAAAACTAATCTATTAGTTAAACTAATCAAAACACCCTAATTTAAACCAAATCAATTTGATAAAAATTGAAAATAAAATAAAATTTTGCTTGGGTTGCCTCCGAATTAGCTGTTCAATTCTATGTATTTAGCTAGACATTTGCTGATACATGCTCTCTTTTCATCAATTATTTCAATCTTTTTTAATATGGGACTGTTCTTCACTCATACTACCTCCCAAATAATGCTTCAAACTTTGGCCATTAACCTTAAACTCATTGACTAGATTTCTTTTCAGTGTAACTGCCCCAAAAGTTGTCTGCAGTCACTGTGTAAGGACCACTCCACCTTTATTTGAGCTTTCCAGGAAATAATCTAAGCCTTGAGTTGTATAAAAGGATCGATTCTCCTATTTTGAATTCTCTTCTCAGTATCCTCTGGTCATGCCATTTCTTTGTTTTATCTTTTTAAATTCTTGCATTGTCATGGCTTCATTTCTCAACTCTTCTAATTCACTCAATTTGAGGAATCTCTTTTCCCAATGAAATTGGAAATCAAAGTTCACTTCGACGCTTCACCGATTCGCTACGCAGTGTCTTAATCAACAAATTTATAACCCAAATTTCCTATCGCGTAGCAAAGTTGCCATCAGAGCAATCCGCTCTAGGGTCGAACTCAGGGATGGGTTTTCTTCGCACAAATGATTTACAGTGAAGGCCAAAATGGTGAATTTGGTTTGGATTTTTGGGTTTGGTAAAAACAGTGGAGGTTAATGGTGTGCAGATTGAAAATAAATTGAAGAAAAATATGAAAAAGAACTCCTTAAAGCATTGGGCTACTAGTTTGAGGTCCTAAGGCGACTAAGAGGTTCTCGGGTTCATTTCCTTGCGTTGGGGAGGATGACCTATAGTCATTTCCCGAACCGGATCTTCATTTAGCTTTAAAAACTAAACCCTATGATTTTCCCTTTTGAAAATAGCATTTACTGAGCATAAATGCTCCCCGGCAGTGAACACATATCTCATAAATCTACCCTACAGTGACAAATAGAGGGCAACTAATGAATCTCAGTGATCTAGTTAAATACATCCATTGAACCCTAAAAGATTGCCAAATACTGGTCCATCAAGGTACGTTTAAGAGATTTAAACCTAGATTGAGAGAAATAGAACATAAATACCCATAAATGCATGCGTTAAAAACAGAGAACCGTGAGTTACCTCCAAACCTCTAGCTAAAGGTCACCCCCTCCTCTTCAAGGAGAAAAGTGGTCTAGCCAACCATCCCTTGAGTTGTCATCCTCAAGGGGTGTTTGGTAGCCGAGAAAGTCAAAAAGAAAAGGAAAGGAAATTGGAGAAAAGGAAAGCAGCGGAAAAACTCCCGCCCAGCGTTTTTATTAATGGAGAAGATATTTTTTTAACAGTGCTTGTCTAGGGCTTTTATAGCCAAACCCCTTTATAAATTACCAAAAAACCAAAACTAAAAGCTATTACAAAGGACAAATTTGGAAGAAAACCAAAAAGGGAACAACATGAGTCAAAATGTCAAAAAGCATGATAAAGGAATTGTGCAAGACATGAATGCTTGCTGCAGGATGGAAATTTCAGATGAACAAGGCAACTGCTTAAAATCTCAGAGGTTGCAAAATTCTCGCAGCCGCGAAAATTTTCCCCAGCCTCCAATTTCATTCTTCTGCCTCTTCTTTCCTTTCCGGTCTTAATCGCAATGTCGAAGCTTGACCCAAATTCTTTGTGCTTATGTATTGACTCAACAATTTGGTATAAATAGCTTGTAAAACTGCAAAATTTTCCATAAATGCGACAAGAGCATACCGGACCTTAATGTGCCAATTGGGTTAATTATGTTGATTAGTACACAAAAAGTACTCAAAACCTGCTATAAACAGGGTTCAAAATAGCACTTTTTGAGCACTAATCACACCCCCCAACCTACACATTGCTAGTCCCTTAGCAATGGAAGAAAGAAAGAAAGAAAGAAAGAGAGAGAGAGAGCATACAAAACAAAATCAAAATTATATTTCAAAAAGATTGTGAATGAGTAATGCCTAACCCTCAATGAGAATCACTGAAACCCTTGCCCAATAACTATCTCGAAAGAATGAATACCATACAAAATTGAGTATCAAAAGAGCCTCCCTCTTAGTGAATCAACCAGAGACTTCCACTAAAACCTAAGTGTTTGTTTGATCAGTTCTCTACACTAAACTGCCAAACTGCACTCTCCCCCCAACCAAGCTACTGCCTACACTTAGGACACTAACTAACCTAAATAGATCAGGACCCACTCTTATTCCACAACTCTTTTTGTGTTGTAGGGATGTAATGCTGAGGAATCGACCTCACCAAAGTCCATGTAAAGGGGATCTACCGATGACTCCCAACCAATTAAGGCTTAGGGCATCAAGTCATAAGGATCTTTCGACCACTAACTCTTCAAGTTTCACCCCGGACTTCGAATGATTTCGAAACTTTAGCAACTACAACTCGCTAAACCTCACCCATCGACCCATGTAGCGAGCACTAGGTCGATGACTCCCAACCAGTTGGCTTAGGGCACCGGGCTTTAAAGGCTTCATTTACATACCTCGATCAAGTGTTTCCTGCTTTAAGGCAAAGTTGTTTCGTAATTTTTCTTCATTTTCTTTTTCTTTTCTTTTTCTTTTCTTTTTCTTTTCTCTTATTTTGGAAGACACATTGGCCTTCTATTCATGGGGGTCCTTAACCTATTAAAGGTGGTCAACGAAACTAGGATAGGTTTCACAAATTTTAGGAGGTTAGGCAGTTTTTCAGCCTATTGTTGAAACCTGATGTGCACATTGTGTGGTTAGGTAGAGGTGGAAGAAAAAGGTCAAGAGCAGCAAGGATTCAACTAATCATCCACTCAATTAGGCATGGAACCAATCTAACATAAATAAAATTGGACAGTGGTTCAATTTTTCAAACCGTAGGCTAGGCAAAACACAAAAAAAAAAAAATGGGTGCAATTTTTGAAAAGTAAGTCAGATAAGATAACAGCCTTCATAAAAAGGAAAAACCAAATAAGTCACCGAATATCACAAAATGGGCTTGCTCAAATAGTAAATGTAATAATGCCATACTTCCCTTTCGCTAACTCTCCCCCCAACCAAATGTCACATTGTCCGCAATGGGGCTCGGATTGGAAAGTTAGAGAAGGAAGTGCTACCTCCTTGATGAAATGTACTCGTTGTTGGATAGGAGACTTCGTAATATTTCCATCGACACCTTTATTCAATTCGCTTGGGTTTCAAATAAACAAGTTAGAGAAGAAAAGAGAGGAAAAAGTGACCGCTTGAGAATTTTAAAATTACACCTTCATAATAATTACAAAAGTGTTATTTTCTACTATATTTGATTCTACACTCTAATATTTCCAACTAGCATTTCAAAAACGCTCTAAAACGGAGTTCAAATGAGAAAGCAGGAGCCAAACAAAATTGGGTTGCGAAAAGTGGAGGCAAGCTGTGAAAATTTCTTAGCCTGCGAAAATGCCGTGCGATTTATTTATTTTTAAATATTTTCAAAGACCAATTTTTTTAAAAAATTTTGAAAAAATATATATATATATATATATATATATATATATATAATAAAATAAAAAAAAATAAAACATATGAATAGTGCGCTACAGTGACCTTTACTAAAATTTCAAGTAGATGCTAAAGGTTCTTGCAAGCTTCCGAATTTTTCCGCGCCTCCAATTCCCTCGCTTATCGCCTTCTTCCTTCCTCGGTCTCCGACCGCACGCCGAGTTTGACTCAAATTCCTTCGTGCTTGTATTGACTCAACACCTTGGCATAAATAGCTTGTAAAATCGCAAAATTTGCCATAAAATGCACCGTAGCATAGCCGGGACCTTAATGTGCCAATTGGGTTAATTATGCTAATTAGTACACAAAAAGTACTCAAAACCTGCTATAAACGGGGTTCAAAATAGCACTTTTTGAGCACTAATCACCCACATTGCTTTATATTCAAGCTCTAGAGGCAGATGACAGTGCTTTCAAAATACAATCCTGTATGGGAACATTCCAATAGGAGACTTATAAGCAGTCCTATAAGCTCACAATGCATCTTCTAGCTTTACTGACCAATCTTTTCTACTTGCATTAACTGTTTTCTCCAATATATTTATTATCTCCCTATTGGATATTTTTTCTTAACCATTTTACTTAGATTGATAAGCCAGTCCCATAACATGTCTGACTCCATATATGTTCAAGAGTTTTGCAAACAATTTGTTTGCAAAATGGCTTCCCTTATCACTAATGATTGTCCTTGGGGCTCCATATCTACTCAAGATGTTTCTTTAAATGAACCCCACAACCGTGTTGGCATCATTTATGGGACAAGCTATTACTTCCACCCATTTAGATACATAATCCACAACTAGGAGAATATATAAATTTCCAAATGAAGGTGGGAAAGGTCTCATGAAGTCTATTCCCCATACATCAAAAATCTGCACCACCAGGATCCCTTATAGAGACATTTCATTTCTTCTATTTATATTACCCATTCTCTGACATCTGTCACAATGCTTCACCCACTCAGAACAGTCTCTGAATAGTTGGCCAATAGAAACCTAACTGGAGAATTTTTTGGGTTGTTTTGTCTCCTGCAAAGTTTCCTCCATATTGTGCTGCATGACATTTGTCCAAAATTTCCGCCTGTTCAACTTCAGGTATACATCTCCTTATAATTTGATCTGCTCCTCTTTTAAATAACAATGGGTCATCCCATATACAGAATCTGGCACCAGTCCTTAACTTTCTTTTCTATTTGTAGATGAATTCTGGTGGCATAATCCGACAAGCTAAATAATTCACAATGTCAGCATACCATGGTACTTGACCTGATACCTGAAAAAGTTGTTCATCAGGGAAATTTTCTTTTATTTCAGTCCCTCTTTCATCTTCAATAGCCTTTTCTAATCTTGATAAGTGATCTGCTATCACATTATCACTGGCCTTCTTGTCCTTGATCTCCAAATCAAATTCCTATAGCAATAAGACCCATCTTATTAATCTTGATTTTGCATCTTTCTTTGCCATCGTATATTTGATTGCTGCATGATCAGTGTGCACTATGACATGAGACCCCAATATATATGGCTTGAACTTCTCATAAGAAAATACTATAGCTAGCATTTCTTATTCAGTATTTGAGTAATTCTATTGTGCTTCATTAAAAGTATTGCTAGCATAATAAATAGCTATGGAAGTCTTGTCAGTTCTTTGTCCCAAAACTGCTTCATTGCATAATCACTAGCATCACACATAATTTCAAAATCCTTGCTCCAGTCTAGTGTTGCTTTGATAAGAGCCTTGATCAACCTAGCCTAGGAGCCCTGATCAACCTAGCCTTGATATCTTTAAATGTACATTTACACTTCTCATCAAATTCAAATTTTTCTTTCTTTTCAAGCTGTCTACATAATGGCCTTGATATTTTGGAGAAGTCCTTTATAAATATTCTATAAAATCAAGCATGTCCCAAAAAACTTCTAATCTCTTTGACTATAGTAGGTGGCATCAAAGTTTCAATAACAAAAACATTTGCTTAGTCAACCTCAAGTCTAGCTGTAGAAATTTTATGCCCCAAGACAATACTTTAAGCCATAAAATGACATTTTTCCCAATTCAGAGCTAAGTTTTTTTCTTGGCACTTCTAAAATATAGTTTCTAAATTTTCTAGACAATTCTCAAAACTGGATCCATAAATTGAGAAGTCATCCATGAAAATTTCCATAACCTCCTCCACCAAATCTGAGAAAATGGACATCATAGACCTTTGAAAGGTGGCAAGAGCATTGCACAATCCAAATGGCATCCTTCTAAAAGCAAAGGAGCCATAAGGACATGTAAAGGTAGTTTTCTTCTTGTCCTCAAGGGATATGACAACATGATTATATTCAGAATATCCATCAAGAAAACATAAATAAGGGTGCCTTGCTAACCTATCTAGCATTTGATCAATAAAAGGCCAAGGATAGTGTCATTTCTGGTTGCAGTGTTCAATTTCCTATAATCAATTCATACCCTCCATCCTATCACAGTTCCTATTGGAATTAGCTCATTCTTCTAATTTCTGATGAATGTGAATCCACCCTTCTTGGGAACTAAATGAATTGGGCTCACCCAATGGCTATATGAGATTGCATAAATAAATCCTGCATTCAACCATTTAAGTACTCCTTTTCTGAAAATTTCTTTCATAACTGGATTCAGCCTTCTATGATGTTCAATTCATGTTTTTGCATTTTTCTCTAAGAGGATTTTATGCATGAAAATTGATGGACTTATCCCTTTTAAGTCTTCCACTGACCATGCTATGGATCCTTTGTACTTTTTGAGAATTTTCAATCAGTTTATGCTCTTTATCTTCTGTCAAGTCAACTGCTATAATTACAGGTTTTCATCTTTCAGCTTCTAAGAAGACATATTTCAGGTGGTTGGGTAATTCCTTCAAAATTAACCCCTCACAACTTTTTTCTACTTCTTGTGCCTTCTCTTCACTACTACTTGATTTTTCTGCATTGTCTTCATTTTGAAGTAATATTGTTTCTTTTAATTCAAAACTGGCGTTCAGATATTCAGTTCGAAGATCTTCAATATACTGGAAATTCATCATAGTTTCATTCTTTGAATCTTGATTCTTACAATCATCAATCAGTTTAGAACTAATAGGAACTACTTTTTCAACATTCTTACATTCAACTTTTTCAAAATCAGGCTGCTTCAAGCTCTGATTAAGATTGAAGTGTACTTATTCATCTCCCACCCTGAGAGTGAGCTCTCCTTTCTTCACATCAATCAAGGTTGCTCAAGTGGTAAGAAATGTCCTGCCTAACAACAGTGGAACTTGCTTATCTTCTTCAATGTCTATCATAACAAAATCCACTAGGAAAATAAACTTTCCCACCTTGATCAGTACATCTTCAAGTATTCCTTCTGGTTGAGCCACAAACCTGTCTGCCATGTAAAGTCATTGTTGTAGGAGTTAACTCCCCCAAACTTAGTCTTTTTACCACAGACAATGGCATCAAATTGATGCTTGCACTAGAATCACATAAAGATCTACCAAACTCATAGTTCCCGATGGTGCAGGGAATGGTTAAGCTGCCTGGATCTTACATTTTTAATGGCAGGTTCTTTTGGATTATTGCACTACAATTTGCTAACAATCTTACCACTCCATCTTCATCCAACTTCCTTTTTTGTTGAGAATGTCCTTCATAAATTTGGCATAGTGAGGCATTTGAGCCAATGCCTCAGCAAAGGGAATGTTGATCTCTAATTTCTTGAAAATTTTCAAGAATTTAGCAAACTGTTCATCCAATTTTGAATTTTGCGGTCTCTGAGGGAATGGAATAGGAGGTTGATAAGCTCTCACTTCCTCATTATTTTTCAGTTCTCCCTCTTCAGTTTGCTGCTCTTACTGCACCTTCGATTTCTTTCTTTCATATGTTAATTTTGTTTTGTTCAGCTTGTTTTCTTTGCCAATTTCTGCTTGCTCTTCCTTCACAATCAGATTTATCTCATCTTTTTTTTTTCTTTTTTTCTTTGCAATTCTCTACCACTCCTAAGTGTTATAGCCATATAGTCCTTGGGATTCCTCTTTGTGTCACTGGGGAATGCTTCTCTGGAATGGTTCTATAGATTTTAGGCTAGCTTCCCTACTTAAGTTTCAAGGTTCTTCAAAGAGGCATTTGTGTTTGTCTAGAAAACAATGGCATTTTCCTGAAATATAGCAATTTCAGCAAATTTATGTTCATGGATGTTTAGGCTCCTCTTGTTTTCTGCCATATACCCCAACATTTGTTCTTCAAAATTATGTGTCCTCTTTTGAAATCCTTGATTGATCCTTGGAACCTTGAGGGAGCATAATTTTGTTGAAAATTTTGCACTGGTCTTGGACCACCCTACTGCATTCCACCTCCATATGATAGGTTTTCATGATTTCTTAAGGCTGGTGTGTAGTGGGTTGGAAAGTTGTTGTTTAGCTTGAAGTTGTAGCTCCTGTTGCCATTCAAATACTGCACTTCCTCCACTTGATAGGGACCTTCATGAGCAATTCCCTCTTCAACGCATTTCTTCTCAACATCTTCCATAATCCCCACTTCATGAGCTAAATGATTTCTCCTTTGCTGGTTGTTGAGTCTGTTCATGATTACATCCAGTTTTGCTTCTATTACAATCATCTTATTGAGCTCAATCACACCTCCTTTTAGTTTTCCACTACTCCCTGAAGCTTTAGATGAAGCTCTACGGTTGCTTTTAGCTAACTCCTCAATAAGTTGTGTGGTTTCCTTTGCACTCTTCCTTCTAAAGGCCCCTCATAAGGCTGCATTAACTGTCCCTTTCGAGGTGTAGTTCATGGCATGGTAGAATCAAGGAACAAAATTTCAATTTTTTCGGCTGGAATATCAGTTATCGGCAGGCCCCGAAACAAAATTGCCAACTATAATCGATTGGACAAAAAATCGAAAAAAAATCGAAAAAATTGTCAAAATATCGGCGAAATATCGGAGAAATTTCGAGACTTTATCTCACGCGCGCATGTGCTAGAATTTTTGAAAATATATCAGTAAAATATCGGTAAATATTGGTAAAATATCGGTAAATATCGGTAAAATATCGGTAATGACTATTTTGAATCCAAAAAATTCTATAAATACCCCTAAAATCATACAATCTCTTTACAAACTCATCCATACACATCCAAGCTCCATTTAACTCTCAAATTATTTTTTCTTTGTGATTTATCTCAATATTTTGAAGATCTTATTATGAATATTATCTTCATCAAGATGGGATCCCTTCATCAAATAATGTAAAGGAGCCACATCGGTCTTCATTTTATTTTAAATACTTTATTGTAATGTAATTTCGATAAATTATAATGAATATTGTTTTCAATAAGTGTATATTTTCTTATTTATGTCTTTTTTATAGTTCAACAAAGTATTTTTGTTAATTTTCTCTTTACTGGTATTTTTGTCAAAATATCCACTGATATTTACCGATATTTCCGATATATTCATAAAATCCAAGTACCGATATATCCGTAATTACCGATATTTTGTTCCTTGAGTAGAATATATCCATTTGAGTCATTTACTCTATGCCATGCATGGGGCATCTTCTTAGTAGCTACTTTTACCTTTCCTAAACCTTGTAAAGACTCTCATCCTTTTTCTATTTGAAGTTAGTTATTTCTCCTCTCCTTTTTGAAGTGAGAGCATGAGGGAAAAATCTACTAAGGTAGGCTTCTACTAGCTCTTCCCACATTTTCATTAAGCCATATGGCAAGGACTTGAACCAATTGGCTGCAACATCCCTTAATGGGAAGGGAAACAAATATAACTTAATAGCATTTGGTCTGACCATCCAGTTTTACAGTGTTTTCCATCCTCAAGAACCTCCCCAAGTGCTTATTTGGATCCTTACTTGGGTGTCCAATAAACTAGTGCTATTGAACCTTGGCGATGAGTGCAGGCTTCAGCTCAAAGTTGTTTACTTCTTTGGTAGGTTGCCCGATTATAGAGTATTCATCCCTAATGATAGGTCTCCAGAAGTCCTCCATTGTTCTCTGCCTCTGAGGTCTTTCTGCTACTGCAACTGGATCATTTTGATTTGTCTCTTCTTGCTCTGCCATAATTGCTACTTTTGCTACTCTCACCTTCTTCAAATTTTTCAGTGTTCTCTATAGCTCAGTGTTTAATGGTAGTAGTTCAGCTTCCAGCCTTCTGTGCATGTACGAAGTGCCTGAAATGATGATATAATGAAATCAAATGTAGATCAGTAGATAATTTGAATACATCATGATTAGCTCAATAGAAAGATCAGTAGTTGAAACAGCTACTGCCAATTAAAACTATTTTTTAAAATTTTTTGTAATAATTTTTTTATAAAAGAAAAAAAAATGTCTAGACTAGAAATTCTCCTTTTGTTTGGAATATTAATCCTTAAACTCTACTTCAATCCTTGGAAATGGTGCCAAAAACTTGTTGGACAGATTTTATACATAGACTAAATTCATACAAAATTTCTATCACTTCTACCAGAGGTTGCTTAGAATCCCCAACAGCAATGCCAAAAACTTGCTTAACTGTAAAACTGTTTTTATGCTTTTTGCTTTAGATAACATACAAAAAAAAAAATCAATTTGGTCTAAAGCACTGCAAGTGCATAGGTCATACAAGTAATAAAATAGATTATAAGTCCAAATAGCGTTCCCATAAGGATTGATTAGAAAATCTAAAGATCAGCTACTCCTATTACTCACGATCATCACTATTTGAACCTCCAATTGCAAGTTTGAACTATCGAAAATAAATTGAATGAAAGAATTTATATCAAATATTCTTTTAAAGAGATAAAAATCTAATCTAATAGAATCAGAGATCTCTCTGAATAGAAATAACATTGGGAATAGAATTAGTGTTATGATAATCATTTTGAAGAAGGTTAAAAAACAGATACTATTAAGGACATGAATTCTGGATTTGTCCAAGAACACTATAGTATAGCCTTCGAATACCTCCTGACACTACAAATTTCAATAATTAGCTAACCATATTCCTAAACTAGGTCAATGGGTCTAAATAGCTACTTTTAGGATTTTATCCTCTTTAAGATTTGTGTATTTTTCCTAAACCAGTACTTCATAGCCATCTCTTAGGACTAAAGACTGCTTGTCCCCATAGACAGGGTAACACAAGTCTTCTCCAATACAATTGGTACCTCAATCATCAATTCATTAGAATCCTCTCTCTCCTTGATTAAAATCTGAGCTAACACGAGATCAAGATTATTTTTCCAAAGTGAGATGAGACCTCTAAGGATTAAACCGATTTATCAGCAAATGGTTCTTATTCCTCAGGAACACACTTTCGCTGTCACCCAGAAGGGAACCTTAAAGTCAGAGGTTAGAACTTCACTTGTGATGCACCAGAATGACACTCAGAGTTCATTAGTTCAATGATATCATTACAATTTACCCCCAAGTCACTACTCCTTGCTCTCAAGTAGTCCACTCTGTGTCACTCAAAGGGATCCTAGAAATTAGAGCAAAGATACGACTCTTTCTAAGAATAAAACGTTGATATACAGAATAACTCATTGCAAGAATAATACCAATTTAATCAATCCAATTTTCATACCCAAAACATCATTAAATACCACAAACAATCACCAAAACACCAAAATTCCTTCCCAAAGGGAGCTCAACCTTCCATAACTAGATCACAAATGACAATGATTAGTTGATCAAACAAATTAATTGAAATTGTCATCAAACTGAATAACTTAACTCCAAAAATATTTCAAAATGTCGATTAAATTCAGACATAAATGAAACTTGATATACAATGATTTCAACTCCACATTTCATCTCAAATTGATTACTCTAATCCTAAAAGAAAATAAAATAAAAAGAAAAGAAAATATATACAAAAGAGACTTCAACTCCTCCTCAAAAACTCAGAGCTGGATGAAAGTTTCTAAAAAGACTACGCACAATACCCTAGATGCTTCTTACTTATAGGTTCTGAAATGCTGGGCCGGAATTCTAGGATGAAATCATGGATTTCAATGTAGGCCAAGTTGATGTCTTTGTCGCGACAAAGTTGGTCTGTGTCGCGACATTGTAGCTTACTTATGTGTCTTCAGGCTCTGTTGTGAGTTTGTCACAACATAGCTGATTGGTGATAGGCGGAAAACGCGGTGTGTAAAATGAATGCCTATGTGCGCAAGTGCACGCGTAGCCCCAAGTAATATAGTGTACTTAACGTACGGATATCGATCCACAGGGAAAGGTGAATTGACTACAGAGGTTCCGCTTCATAATATCCGAATAAATGATTCTAGGTAAAATTTAAGTAAGAAACCACAACTAAGCTTATCGATTCTAAGTGAATTAATGTAGCCAAGGCCAGGTTAAATCTCCCTATCACGTTCAATGGATTATTTTTCTAAAGATATTGTTATTCAATATATTTGTAATATGTCAATGGCGAGGTGATCTTGTTCTTACGAGATATCTCGAGTATATCCGCCATTCAAAAGGAATAGAATCGAGTATATCTCTATCTCGAATCAGATTCAAATGTTTAAAGGTTCTAACCCCAAATGCCACCTTCAAAGTCTCTAATATCTCTATTAACTGAATCGGCTAAAGGCTATACATTTTCCTGTGATCCCCGAATACTCCTCATCTCGAATCTCGATCTCCAGCATGATTATAAGCAACATTGGCCAGACATTATCATATATAATTGAAATGCGTGTATAGAGTAGATGTGACAAATTAATAACAACTGAATAACATGAAAGATCAAACTTTAATCCATTGTATGTGACAGGGTTTGATGTAACCCTAGAAAGAGATCTAGAACATCATCAGAGAAAAGATCAAATTGTCTCGTATTAAAAACATCATCACATTATCCAAAAATAATATCTAATCATGAGAAACGGTCCAACCCGAAAGCACTTCCTCCAAGTTCGGCCGATCCGCTCCGAATTCGCGGCCTTTCCTCGCACGCTCGACAATCTAATTCTCGAGCCATTCAGACTCTTTAAATGATGAGGTGCAGATTTTCGGTCGACGTCGCTGACGCGGTGACATCAGCGACGCAGTGATCGCCGCTGACGCGATTAGCCTCACTTTGCCTCGTCTCATTGTTCCAAACTCGCCTAAAAAGCCGCTTCTTACGCTCCAATGAACTCCAGAACTACAATTCCGCATACAAATCGGATCTAGCCACAAAAAAACTATAAAATTATTATAAAATAAATGTGAAAATGATTTAACTGACACAGTGTAAGATGAGTGTTTTAGGCACTCATCACTTTAAATCTTAGTTTTCTGTCATTCCTCAAGCAAGAACCGACTTCTGCATAGACACACACACCCGACATAATGTAATCCACACTAAGACAAAGGATGCACATGCTGAAAAAATAGGGATCAATTTGACCGACTCACATACCCACTGCTTTCGCTTCGATGTTCGAAGGCATACGTATATTTGACTTTCGGTAAATTCGACGAGATAGGTGAAACTGACTAGTGCATCAAATCCCATGGTGTTCAATAGCCTTTCCCAAAAACCCCTATGTGCTTATAGTGAATGACCTCCAGAATATGCCTAGGTTCCGACACCCCCAAACTTAAGCTCAACTCGCCTATTAGAAGAAGCTGTTCAGGAAAGTGATAGGAACGCACCCATTTATTCATGTCCTCATACTCTAGAAATTTCCTACGTACCTAAACAAAATGGAAGAAGACCTAGTGCCAAGAAGTTTTAATTTGAGTTGCCTCTATAGCTGGATCCATTGGTGACTCCCTCACCATTGGTTAAGGCACCAGCATTCAATTCCCTTCAAACTTCAATTCTAACACTCAACCAAACTCAAAGGCCCTAGGTTGCGTGAATGATCCATCTTCCGTCCCATGTAGCGGGCGCAAGCCACGACTCCTACGCTTGGCTCGGGCATTAGGCTTTGATAAAGCCCTCAGATCGTCTGGATTCGATTGATGATCCCGCTTTATTCCTATGCATATACCTATTTGTGTCATATTTCTTTTTCTTTTTCTCTTTTTCTATTGTTTTTGTATTTTCTTTTTGGTCAGCTCAAGGGCATCCTCTGATTAGGCATCCCATCACTCAAATGGTTCGAATCTCCTAGTTGACTTAACTTTGTAGTCGGTTCGGCACCTATGCATACTCAAGAAAAGTCACTAAGGTGAGTGGGATGTGGTTTTTTGAGAACTCCGGTTTCTTGACTAACCGGATTGATTCACTAGCCCTTTTCAACTATTCAACCTACTCATCGAAAGCATCAAGCAAATGTATGCATTTGAACAAGTTTATAGTGAACTCAATCCAAAATCGATCCTCAATATCCAAACGGCACACATGTATGCCATCACTACATGCAAAATGTCCTAAACACACGCAAACAACTAACACATGACTCATTAACATGAAAGCGTGATGTAAAACAAACTAAAACTAAAACCTAAACACCACCAATAGCGCATGCAATACTACAAGCGAAACACAGCTAATATGCGGAACGAACTAAAAATCTTTGCATCTTGCAATCAACAATGATAGCGAAGCAAAACATAGTACATCAACATCCCAAACAAAATAACCAGTGTCCCCACTGGCAAGATAAAAACATAGAGGGTAAGGGAACTCCCCTGAATATCACTGCGGTGGAGGTGGTGGTGGCTGGTGCAAAGCGGGGTGAGCGGCCCGGGCTGCATGAAGCTATTCTTCTTTGTAGAATGATGCTTTGATTGGCGGGACGTAAGCATGTCGGCCGCGCCAACGCCTCCATATCCTGGGTAACGAGGACTCAGTGCTCTTGGGTCTCATCCCGAATCGTCAAGCGCTCGGTGAGTGAAACTCTTAGGTCTTCAAGATCCGAGGAAGGGTAGGAGGAGGCGACCGCTGTTTCAGCTGGGGTGGTGGTGGATGAGACGGGGATGGCCTATGTCATCCACGGGTATCGCCCGGGAATCCATGGCGATAATCGGAAGCTAGTCCTCGTCTGAGGGCTCGTGGCCCGAGTCGTAGACTCCCTCAGGTTGCGGGACACCAAGTGTGTCACGCTTGACCGATATGGCCTTGATCGGATGAAATATTCGTTGGCGTCAGGGATTCGCATGTTGATAAAATCGCAAGATCTCGGGTCATCTCTGCAATCAGTTATGGAGTCGCCTCGCGTGATCAGATGGTATGTCTGGATGATGGCGAGTTGACGAGCCATTTGGTGTCTGTGTGATGGATCAGACGGTGATATGACAGCGGGAATGTAGGCCGTCTTAACCTTGAAGAGTGACCGCATGGCGTAGCGTTGATCCTCCACTCACCCCGGCCTTTGGTCAATACGCGGATGACCTCAGGGTAGTCGGGATGCTCGCGGAGCTGATCAAAGGGTCCCGGCGGGACATGCTCTAGGCCATAGAAGCTATTGATCGACTCCGCACTGAAGTCGACCAATACACCTCGCACCCGGACCCTTTTGAGGACATGGGAGGCAAGGTTGGCGTAAAATTCGCGAACCACGCTCATCGCCCATTTGGGCCCGAGGTGGTTGGCATAGGCCGCATGCCCGCGCCTCGATGCGTCTTTACGAAGAAATCGTCGGGGTGATGAAACCTTCTCTTTGATGAAGGATCGGTTTTGCAAATTGTGTGCTAAACCCGATCGGCGGCACTCCACGTTTATAAAGCGTGAGGCATCGGAGGCGTGTGGGAGTTGGGTCGCGCGGCCGACTCCGGCAGCTGACGACTTCTGCGCGGACATCTTGACTGAATCACAGTGGCCACAGAAATTGGGCTGCCAGCGGCTTGGACAAAAATACAAGCACCTAATGTGCTAAATAAGAACTAACTATATTTCGAGACTCAGACCTAAACTAGACCAGAGGAAATACCTAAATGAACACGCTGGTAGACCACGAAACCACCCATAGAGTACCTAGGTACCCTAGAATGCGACGAACACTGGGAACGAGCACGGTGAGCAATTGCCACAATGGCTCCGGTACCGAGGGGCGAGAGGTTGGCTCAAAGATGAACTCAGGTGAATTGGTGAGCAATGGATGGCGCCGACCCGGTGTGATAGGGCTTCGGCCCAGGGTCCGGTGGGGCGATGGTGCGAGCGAGTCTTAGGAGTTAGATGAGTGAGAAGTGTGAGATGAAGGGCCAAAATGAACCGTTCTTGAGCTAAAAAAAGCGGGGCCACGCGTCGCGGCGATGCGAGTCACATCGCTGGCGTGGCGAGGAGCTACTAGGCAGCGTCAGCGACGTTGGAGGTAGCGTCAGCGGCGTGACCCGAGTGGAGTTAAATCCGTCGCGGCGTTGGAATCGAGCCCAGCGGCGTGACCAGTGACCAAATGGCGTCGCGGCGTTGAGGACCCGCGTCGCGGCGGTTGAACCACGTCGCGACGTGGCGAGCGACACAATACAATCCGTCGCGGCGTGTAAAAGTGACATCGCTGACGTGCGGACTTCCGTCGCGGCGGTAATTCCGCGTCAGCGGCGTGGCGAGCCTCTCGGTGTGTCGCGGCGTGGGAGGTCGCGTGGCGTGGCGGAAGAACCATTTCTTCGCTAATACAATGGTGCACAACTTCCCACTTTTGATTTTATGGACTTGTAACACATGATTGGAACGACTCCTCCTCACTACTTGTATCCGCGCATCCTGAAGTAGACAAACAACAAAAACATCGATCACGGATAAAACTAGAAACCAATCGCGATAACAATAAGAAACTTGAACTAAGAAAAAAATAAAATAAAATAGTTTAAGAACACTTGGGTTTGCCTCCCGAGAAGCGCTATGTTTAATGTCGTTAGCTCGGCGACCCGAATCTCCTTTGTGCAAGACGCGGATAAGCGAGAAATGCTTATCGCATCCTTATAGTGCTACTTTGATACTTTCGAGTGGATGAAATACTCATACATGCATGCCCTTGCCCTTCTCGGTGTCTTTACGTGCAATAAAGCGGTTTATCCTGAAATTTTCTCATCGCCTTGCCAAAATCTCGTATGCGAAGTTCCGAGATATCTTCATTTGGATCGTTGTGTGGATGCTTCATGGGTTGAAATACATGGAAAGTAATTTCGTCTCCTTGGACTCTCAATTTGAGCTCACCCTCTTGCACATTGATTTGAGCCTTTCCCGTAGCAGGGAAGAGATGCCAAGAGTATAATGGGAACTGGAGTCGTCTTCTTCCATGGCGAATGAGCAAAGTCATTTGGGGACAAATTACCAACTTTTACTAGGACATTTTCGTTATGCCCCGAGGATGTTGGTAGGACGCAATGCAAGTTGCAAGTGATTAGAATCGATTTTAGTTCTCGACTTTAACCTTTTAAACATCGGCGGCATCAAGTTGATGAAACCCAGTCCACCACAGGGTTTCAGTTTGATCCACATAGAAAACGGTATAGCAAGGCTACCCGGAGATCTTGAAGATTTGGGAAGCTTAACACTACGAGGATAGCCTTGCATTCCTCAGTTAAAGCGGTAATTCCCATATTCCTCCAACTTCTTCTTACTCGCGAAGATCTTTTTCATGAATTTTTACGTAACTTGGCATGTTCTCAGTGCCTCCAAAGGAATTTATATTAATATGTAGTTTCTTGAAGATGTCAGAAAGGAAACTTTGCAAATCGCCTACAACGCCTTTCTTCAACCTACGAGAGATCTGGTGTATAGCAGTTCATCTGTTTCTGTTTCGAATTTGTTCCTTCACGACTTCATTTATCTTCGCACTCGTATCTCGGGGTTGCTCATGCATGGTCGCTGGGATGCTGGTCACTCCTTAATTTTTCAATTCTCTTCTTGCTAGTGGCGGCGGGATTTCAACTCTTTTCCACTCCATAGAGTAGTAACTTTGCGATACTCTTTCCCTTCTCCTCTAGGGTTTTACTTAAGATTGCTTGGTAAGCGAACCACACATTTGCCTTCTGTCAGCAAGTTTGCCGTTTGGCCCCATTGTGCCTCGAGCTTCTGGTTGTCTTCCTTGATTGTTTAAGCGAGTTGCTTGTTGTTGCATGTTAAGCCTTAGTCTCATTCATGAAAGCGGAATGAAAGTCAACATCTGACACGAGCTTGTCCTAAATCAATTTTTTGGAGGTAGTTCATTCGCTCGGTTTGAGGGGCATATTGTTGTTCTGGTTATTTATCCATCCATACCCTTGATTGTTTTGATTATACTGGATTCTGATTGTTCGCGCCACCCTTGTCTGATTCGATTACGGTAGTTGTTTCCCAGTACGGTCCTTCTTTGCTATGGTTGGTCGGCGAACTTGGACACATACGGGCTTGCTCCCTTTGTGGGTTTCTGGTGACATTCCACGCTACTATCTTGTACTCCACGAAATTCACCTGACTCCCAATGGGTAGTACGTATGGCATGTCTTTGTTCCTGTTGTCTGTTCATTTGTTCCAGTCCAGCCCGAACCATGGTTACGGTGTTGAGGGGCTTGCATTATGCATTGCCACCCACCGTGTTCTTGGTGTAGCCTTCTCTCTGAGCCCTTCGATTTAGTGTTGGTTCTGGCGCATCTTCCGATATCTCATACGCTACAGTACGTGGTTTTCTTCATCGATGATCCTCCGGCGGGGCATCTATCATTGTTCGGGTTGCATTTCTCGGACCATTGTAGAAGGTGTGGACTTGCATCCATCACGGTTAGTCGGTGGTGAGGACACTTCGCGATAATTCATGAAGCACGTCGTACCTCGCCGGAGTTCTCCCCCTCACAGTTGACGAAGCGTATTGATCCTCTTCTTATGAAGTTATTGCAATTTTAGTGGAAAGAACTTGGTCGAAACTTTTTGTACCGTCGTTCCATGTAGTAATGGAATACGGTGGCTGGTAGTTGCCAATGTTTGGCTCTATCCCCGAGTGAAAGTGGGAACAACCGTAATCTTAGAGCTTCTTCAGTAACTCCGTTGTACTTGATGGTATCGCAAACTTCGAGGAAGTTAGTCAAATGCATGTTCGGATTCTCATGGGGTAGTCCATGGAACAAGATATTCTGAAGCATCTGTCTTGTGGCCCGGCTCAATTCGAAGTGTTGCTTGAATCAGTGGCCTTCTAATGATCCCGAACAAGCGTTGGTGAGTAAAGCGAACTCATCCCAATAGCATGTAAGGATCGTGCAATTTGTATAAATGGCTGAGGCGCTTGATTCCTTCCGTGATTCCCATTTTGGCTTCTCTGTGGTTCAGTTTGTTCAACGCCAAAATCTTGTTCTTCAGTGTTTTCCATTGATTAGTGTCCAAAAAGTACAATTTTGAACCCTATATTAGATAGGTTTTGAGTACTTTTTGATCATTAATCATGTCATATATCCCAATTGAAGTGTTCAAGTCATCTTAGCCAACACTTATGTCTTGAGGTGTTTAGTTGTTTGTAGACTTTTAGTACACATTTGAACTTCAACCTCAATGCAAATGATCAATCATGAGGTCGGAAATTTAGTCTCGACCATCAACAAGCCCAAAATCAATGGAAAAACAAAGGAAAAGTGGAGGAAATGAGATGCGGAGTTGAAGAAGACGGGGCGAGAGGCATGCAAGAACGACCAAAGCGGGAATTTTAGCAGCTTTGTTCGCAACAATTCGCAATCCTAGCGAATTTATAAGCTGATATAAACGATTCGCAATCTCAGAAAAAATTAGAAAAAATTCGCTAGCCAACTTACTGCTTCATTCCTTAGCGAAATTATAGAATTAAGCTTCTCGCTTGGAAATTTATTAGCTAGCGAAATTCTCCTATGTGAAAATTACATGCCTCGTCATGCTTTGTAGTGTCTTGAGACCGCCTTCAAACTTATGTCCTCTTGTCATGGCAAGCCAGAGGTTGTTAGGCTTTTAATTTCATACATGAGAGGCCTATATAAGCCCCTCTTGTTTTGTAACCTGTATTGAAAATTGATTGAACAATTGGGGAGAAGATATTTTGTAAGTTTTATTTTTTGTAAATAAAGTTTTTTTAGGTTGCTTTTATTTCTTTTCTCTCTTCTCTCTCTTTCTTTCTCTGTTCTTTCTTTCACTTTCCGGCTTAAACACACCTCTTGAGGATGACAACTCAAGAGATGTAGCCTAACCTCCCTTTCTTTGAAGGAAGGAAGCTAGCAGTGGTAGGGTTAAGCATGTTGTCCTCTTGTACTAAAAGTCCACGGGGTAGTGTATTTATGGCCCTTATTTTCAAATTGATTTGCATAACATAGGATGTTATTGTCTTGGCCCAATACTCTCCATGCTTTAGATCGGTCTTAGTGGCAGTCTTGTGGCTCTTTAGATGGTCATACTTTGAGGTAGCATTTACATGTTAGGGTTCTTCAAATTAGGGTTAAATAACATTGACACCATTGTTTTGGCGATACTCCATGCTTTAGGATTCAGTGCTCGGGTGAGAGATGCACTGTGGTCCTTTAGATGGTCTTTACTAGCCTCTAAAAATGATAATGGAATGTTAGGGTTTAAACAAAAGGGCCATCGCATCTGTGTTGACTCGCGCTAGGAGGGATAAAACACGAGGACATGTGTTTGCCTAGCTTGTCAAGTTAGTGACCTAAATCTTCAAAAGTTTAATTTCTTTACTTTAAATTTAGTTTTCTTTCCGGTTTTTGCAATTTCAGTTTAAAACCATTTACGACTTTTGACACAAATCAAGTCCAAATAGAAGCCTTGCCGTACTTACAATCTGAACCATTTCTAGGATGAAAACCCCATCCCAGTGTTCGACCATGAACCACTATCTTATGATAGCTTGACTCACAGCGATAGTAGGAGGGCTAGGTGTATATAAATTTTGTTGATTTTAGCTCAGCCTACTGCAGCGCAGAATCCAAATAGGCGCCGTTGCCGGGATGGTGCCAAACTAACATGGTAAGTTGAAGAGTACACTGGTGGATCCACATCACAAGTGAAGGTAACCTTTACCTCTTTCGCAACTCCGCCGCAGAACCGCGCTTGTTTCACTTTTGCAAAGAATCGCACCGCTTTTAGCTTTCAGTTTTTCATTCAGCCATGACATTGTTAGTTAATTTAATCTTTTTTGGCAGTTGCTCGCTGCTCTTTGCTTGCCTCTTTAATTGTGTAACAACCGTATGGCAACAAAGGATAGAGACACGTAGATCAGACAAGATAAGTACACAACTCGACCTACTAGTGAAGTCGGTACAACCGATACCACGGATCCCATACCAGGAACAAAGTCAACCAGAACCCCTATGAATCCAAATGCATATAGAACCATGAGGGATCACATCCAATTCTCCTAGAGTTAGTGCCCCATCCTCGTATCATTCCTCCCCGTCAAGATGTAGCAGTTGAGGCCTTATTTCGTACCCCCTACTCCCCACTATCATGGTATGGAAAAATGAAAATCCAAGGCACTATATAAGGATTTTGAGGAGGTTTGCACTACCTTCAAGGAAGGTATGATGGACATGGATTTGTCAAGCTAAAGGCATTTTATCACCTAAAGGACAAGGCAAGATATGGCTCAACCTATCGAGGCCTGTGAACTACAAGAAATTTCACGAGCCGCAAAGTCACCTCAAGAAGTTTTCAAGACTATAAGACTAATAATTTGAAAGGTAAATTTATACCTTACGCCAAAGATGGTGAGAGATTTAACAAGATCGGAGATTTATGGAAACCATCAGTGCATGTCCACACCACGGGTTTGACACATGGATGTCGTTAACCACTTCTATGGTATGTCACCATCATGAAACAACGTCAGAAACAATGTGTGGGGTAACTTTTTGAGTAAACATCCCCGATGAAGCTTTTGATTTTTGAACTATGTAGCCGAAACTCCAAAGCTTCGGGATGAACCTAGTCCTAGGGAAGTTGAAAGATCGGGGGCCACTGAATCCACCAAAGGGGCGACAAGTTCACATTTCCTGAAGACACTGAGATGAAAGCAAATCGATTAGTTTAACTCAAAGATCGATGATTCGAAATGAAATACCAACAAAAGAAATGAGCTATCTTCATCCCAATTTTCTTGCTTCAATTTTCGCCTTCAAATAATTACCCCGAGGAGCACCGCCAGAGAATGCCCATGCCATAAGTCAAAATCAACCACCCATGATGCTCCATATGGTAACACTAATAACCCAATCGAGATATCGGTCTAAACTTCAGGCCGAAACTAACCTCCCGTGATAGTAAAATTCTGTGAGCACGCCACAAAGATTCTACCAATTACGACAGTTTTCAAATAGCACTCCACCTTCCTGCTGGAGTGCTTCATCAGGAATTCGAAGGTGGTGGGAAATTCTCAGGGAGGAGCAAAAGGCATCAATGCTCGCTGAACAAAAATTGAAATGTAGAAAGCTCCTCAAGAGAATAGATGGGCTAAGCAGCCTTTAACCGAAGAATTGACAGCCTCGCAGCATCCATAACAAGAATGGAAAATCACAAGAAGAGGCGTGAGGACCCTTTCAGCCATCAAGCTAAATCCAAGGAGTCCACGAATCGAGCTTATTCCAAAGGAACCTCCCAAAAATGGATGAAGTCAAAGCCGTCATTACCTTAAGAAGTGGAAAAGAGGTTGATCACCCAATACCCAAGCCTCACATGAAACCGTAAAAGGGAAGAATTGGAGCCAACACATTTTCAAGGAGGACTCAATGAAATACCGCATACCACCTCCATTTCCACAAGCACTAGAGGTAAGAAGAAGGCATCTCAAGAAGCGTGCATTTTGTAAGCCTTAAGGCAAGTGAAGGTTAACATCTTTATCGACATAATCGGGGCTCAAGTGCCTCGCTATGCAAAATTTTGAAAAAGATCTTGCACAATCAAGAAGCGGATTAGGCATCGAAGAAAGCGATTTCACCGAACATGTCTGCCATAATTCAAAGCAAATAACTCACAAATACATAAAGATCCCGGGTTCTCCCAATAATTTCAAATTAATATCGTGGAATTGCATAGAAAAGTCCTGTTTGATTTAGAGCCGTTGTGAACCTAATGCCGATTCTAGATAAGCATCTAGGTTTGTGAACTTAAACCTACCAACATCACACTATCATCGCCGATAGATCGCTGAAGATCCCAAAGGGATAGTTGAGGATGTCTTGGTGAAAATAGACAAATTCCTACTACCCAAAGATTTTGTAGTGTTTAAGACTGAGCCAATTGCAATGAACCCAATCATGTAATTAATCATCTTAGGAAGACACGCCACAGCCACGCACAATAAATTGCCGAAATGGAGTCATGCAACTTACATTTGGTAACATGACCTCGAGTTAAAGATCTTCATATGAACAACAAGCAAAATTTGGCTAGAAACCGAAATCAAATTTCGATGAAAGTGTTTCAATTGGTCGTTGTGCAAGAAAACAAAGTGCCTGTGGAACTGTGGAGTGATCTGTGGAGATGAAGAAATTTTCTTGCCCGCCAACACCAACTGCAAGCCAATTGATCAATTCCAAAGCCATCAGCAAGGACCACATCAACAATTGGTCACCTAAAACCATGGAGCGCCCCAAAGAATGCATACGAGGAGATCATTCTCCTTGACCCCCTTGAGTAATACTCAGAAATTGAACTCGTTCCTGTTTTCAAAAACCGAATCATAGCCCACACATTTGTTTTCGCTTAAGTTAATTAATTTAGTTTTGTTAGTTTTAAAATTTTTAACTTAGCGCTATTTTATGGTAGGTGCTAGATATTTTGTGTTTAGCTTGATATTCATGTACTAGCCACTTGGCTATAATGTTGCCCACTATATATATATACAGATTTCGTATGTCGTTTGTGTTTTTCCATATGTAATCGTTTTTTCTTGATTGGACAATTGAATTGCTACAATTGAACAATTGAATTGCTTTAAATTGGATAATTGAATCATCATATTTGTCACCTATATGCTAGAGCAAATGCCATGCTTGAAACAATTTGTGTTCAGTCACTGTTCCAGCATGCTCAACTTGGAAATTTCCCCCTTTATGCTATTTCACACACTGCACTCCAGATTGCTTCAATAGGTTGTAAATTTGTACCTCTTCCTTTGCAAAAGCCGGCCCCTTAGGCATGTTGACAACTAGAATAGGTTTGAGTTACCAACAATTGAAGACCAATGTTGTCTTCAAAAGAAAAAAGAAAAAGAAAAAAGAAAAGAAAGAAAGAAGAATAATCGTGAAGTTTGCTTTGAAACCCGAGCACAGTCCGAGGGGTGTATGGCGAAAGCCTTTGAAACCCGATGCCCTAAGCCTTCATTGGTTGGGAGTCATCGATTTTGTGTTCGTTACATGGGTGGATAGGTAGAATTTAGCGAATTGTAGGTGCTTGATTTTTGAAGTCAATTGAAGTCAGGTGAAGCCTTTAGATTGAAAGTGGTCTTTGATCCTTTTGGCTTGATGCCTGAAGCCTTAATTGGTTGGGAGCCATCGGTGGACCCCGTTACGGACTTTGGTGAACTTCGAATTTTTGCATTGCATCCTACAATATGATTGAAAAACAAAGAAAGTAACTAACCCTATCTAATTTGTTCAATAGTTTAAGGCCATGTCAATGCTAGGTTGAGAAATAATTTCATTTTATTGATAAATCTAGATACAAAATAGACAAATGAACTTGGTAAATCAAGTTGAAAATCATGGAAGCTTGATGTTGTTCTAAAATTGTTCTCTTATGGATTTATTCTTGTATATAGGTTTTCAAATGTTGTAGTTTAATTGTTCTTTAAGTAATGTTAATAATATACTAATCAGGCCTTTTGAATCACAACCTTTTGAAATCTGCATAAATCTCAATTCTTATTTTGCATTGCTAAAGGATATAGCGTTCGGTTGGGGGGTGGTTATTCAAAGTACAATTTTAGACCCTACTCGTGATAGGTTTTGAGTACTTTTGATCATTAAATCATGTCATATATCCCCGATTAGTATTTGGTCATCTTAGTATACACTTATGTCAATTTGAGGTGTTTTGGTTTGTTTTGTAGACTTTGCATTTTGAACTGCTCAATGCAAATGATCAATCATGAAGTGAAATTTAGTCTCGATACATCAACAGCCAAAATCAATGGAAAAACTCAGAAAAGTAAATGAGATACGATTGAAACGGGACGAGCATGCGAGGAACGACAAAACAGGAATTTTCCGCAACCTGTTACTTGTAATTCGCAATCTAAGCGATTTATGTGTTCATAAACGATTTGCCAATCTCAGTGAAAAATTGAAAAATTAAGCTAGCCAACACCTTGTTCCTTAGCGAAATTATAGGAATTCGATTCTCCATGTTTAGCTAACATAATGAAATTTACGCTATCATGAAATTTCAATTATAAGTTATTCAAACACTTGCAAATTAAGCTGGGCCTTTTGCCAATTCGCTAAACCTTGCCAAATTCGCTAATTAGCGAAATTCTCCTGTCGCGAAATTACATGCCTCGTGTACTTTGTAGTATCTTTGAACCGCCTTCAAACTTGGCATATTACTCTCTTGTGCTATACTTGTAAGTTGTTGCGACTTTAGTATTTTCATACCTTGAGGCTGTGTGCCTCTGTTTTGTAACTGTGTGAAAATTGGTGGAACAATTGGGGAGAGATATTTTATGGGATTTTATTTTTGTAAATAAAGTTTTTTAAGGTTTGCTTTTATTTCTTTTCTCTCTTCTTTCTTTCACTTTCGGCTGCTTGACACTGAGGATGACAGCTCAAGAGATGCTTGAAAGCTAAGCCTCCTTTCTTTGAAGAGGAAGGAAGCTAGCAGTGATGAGGTTAAGCATGTTGTCCTCTTGTACTAAAGTCACGGGTAGTGTATTTATGGCCCTTATTTTCAAATTCAGTTGCATAACATGGGATGGCTATTGTCTTGGCCAATACTCTCCATCAGATCCGGTGCTTAGTGACGAATGCGTGGCTCTTTAGATGGTCCTTACTTGCCTACGAGGTAGCATTTACATGTTAGGAGTTCTTCAAATTAGGGTTAAATAACATTGACTTTTATTGTTTTATTAATACTCTCCATGCTTTAGGATTCGATTATAGGGTGGGAATCGGCATGATTATCAGATGGTCTTTAACTCTAAAAATGATAATGGAATGTTAGGGTTTTTTAAGCAAAAGGCCATAAGCGCATCCTGTGTTGACTCACATAGGAGGATAAAACCGAGGACATGTGTTTGCCCTAGCTTGTCAAGTTGGTGACCTAAATCTTCAAGTTTAATTTCTTCACTTTAAATTTCAGTTTTACCATTTCAGTTTTACGATTTGGGTTTAAACCGTTTCTGACTTTGACACAAATCGAAAAAAGTCGAATAGAAAGCCTTACCTTCATGCCCTATGCAAACCATTTCTAGGATGAAAACCCATCCGTGTTCGACCCTAGACCACTATCTGCCGGTAGCTTGACTGACAGTAGTAGGAACTTAGGTGTATAAATTTGTTGATTTTAGCACCATTTCTTTTGTGTACGAATCATGCATGACTATTGGAATTCTAATATGTTACGTTCTCTGTTCTCGGCGCAATGCGTAATGCAGGAAGTCTTTACGCTCGAGGATCACACGGAGTGTTGATTAATTCGATTTTCTTGTCGCATGTACTCACAGAGCACATGCTATGATAACACACGAACTAACAAAGCAAATTACAGCACTTGTAAAAATAACAAAAGTAACGAAAAATTGATCTATCATGTATACTTCTCTATATCCAATTTAAACTGCCCCGACATGGCATCAAAAACTTGATAGGCGGAAAACGCGGTGTGTAAAATGAATGCCTATGTGCGCAAGTGCACGCGTAGCCCCAAGTAATATAATTGACACTTAACGTACGGACCATCGATCCACGGGGAAAGGTGAATTGACTCTGAGAGGTTACGCTTTTCGAGATAATATTTGAATAAATGATTCTAGGGTAAAATTTAAGTAAAGGCTACAACTAAGCTGTGAGTTCTAGTGAATTAATGGTGTTGGCGCCTAGGGTTAAATCTCCCCCTATCACGTTCAATGGATTATTTTTCTAAAGATATTGTTATTCAATATATTTGTAATATGTCAATGGCGAGGTGATCTTGCCTACGAGATATCCTCTCTCGAGGTATATCCGCCTATCTCGTGAATAGAATCGAGTATATTTCTATCTCGACTCGGTATTCCAAAATGCTTAAAGGTTCTAACCCCAAATGCCACCTTCAGGTTCGGAATATCTCTATTAACCGGGTGGCTAAAGGCACACTACCCGAGATCCACTGAATACCCTCATCTCTCGAATCTCGGATCTCCCGGTCACGATTATGCTAACATTGGCGAGACATTATCATATAATTGAAATCAGGTATAGAGTAGAGTCTTGACAAATTAATAACAAGCAGATAACATAAGAAGATTAAACTTTAATCCATTGTATGACGAGGGTTTGATCTTAACCCCAGAAAGAGATCTAGAACATCATCGAGGAAAGATCCAAATTGTCTCGTATTAAAAACATCATCATATTATCCAAAAATAATATCTAACTAGAAAGCAGTCCAAATCCAGAGCACTTCTCCAAGTCTCTGTCGATGCGCTCTGGAATTAGGTGCCTTTCGTACATCTCCCGATACCTAATTTACGAGCCATTCGTACTTTAAATGATGAGGTCTGAAATTTTCGAGCTGGCCGTGGCATTGGTGACATCAGCGGCGTGGTGGCGTCGCGTCGTGACGTCGCGGCGTGGCGATCACTTCGCCTGCTCCTCATTGTTCCAAAGCGCTTCCCGAAAGCTGCTCTTTACGCTCCAATGAACACATAACCACACCTGACACAAAATCAGGGATCTAGCCACAAAAACTATAAAATTATTATAAAATAAATGTGAAAATGACGAACCGACACGAGTGTAAGATGAGTGTTTTAGGCACTCATCAATTGGCATTCTTCTTAAGTGATTGTCGCGACAAGCTTTTCAAATGTCGTGATAGAGTTTCAATATATGCCTAAGGTCTCTTCTTTATAATTTTCACAACAAAGAAAGGAATATCACGACAATGTTCTTCTGACCTCTCCTCAAATTGTGTCGCGACATACTTTGGAAATATTGAGACAAAGTCCAGTTGACTCCCTCTCATCATTTCCACGACATAAATTTCAATGTCGTTACAATGTTTTGCTGCCTTGTACTGAACCCTTGCCAACTTTTGTCACGACCAAAGGTTTAACTGTCGTGACATACTTTCAATTCTTTGCCTTTTATTTTGTCGCAACAATCATTTTTGATGTCTCGACATTCTTTTCAGCAATTCCTTTCATTCTCGGTAGTGATATAATTTTGAATGTAAGTTATATCACAGTATGTTCTAACATTTTCTTTTCTTCATCTATGTTTAAAGTTTAAAATGTATAGCGCAGCTCTCTAAATATAACTTGTGATATGTGTGACACAGCACCAGACAACGAAACATCCTCTTTATGCCTTTACTACTGCAATTTATATCATGGCATGAACATGAAATCATCTTGACATTCTTTCATATCTTTTGATTAATTTTCATGATCTTTGTTGTGAGATTTGATTATGTAATAAACTTACATTGGATGTCTTGAACTCTTATTGACGATACGCATTTCTACACTTAACCATTTTCTTTGCTTTTTCTATTGGTTTTGGCTATTTTTAACAATTTCCTTCAAAACATAATGCAGGTGAAGAGTCCATAATTTCACATTAAATTGAACTTTTAAGCCTCAAATATACATGAAAAATGGACTTAAAAATAGTTGAGTTTTACACTCATCAATCTTTTGGTAAGATGCTAGCTCCTAATCTGATAGAAATGATTCGAAATCTCAATCAAGCTAAATGTTTACATAGAATGGTGAAGCGATATTTGGAAGAGTTCAAAAGAAGATGACTATAGTTACACAACCCAATCAATGTGCATTGTTGCTTCGATGGGCGTAGTTTGGACAAAGCGTTCGTTAACTAGAGTGAATTTTGGTGTTGTTGATACTATAGTATTGGGATGATATTTAGACATTGAAATAAAGGAACTGATCTGTCAAGTCCACTTTATTCTTTCAAGGTGATCTGGATTTGATTTGAAAATGACGATCATGATGTAAAGATGAGATATGCCTTTAGTCGAATATGCTTGATCTCTTAGGTAAGCCGCCGACCGGAAAATTATGATTCCACATCTACTTACCCCTGGGTATGAGATACAAAGGCGATTGACTTTAGTGCAAGTGGGAGTTTGTTAGTGAAGTGCTCTAAAGGAAATCGCCCTTAGCACTTATTATACATATTGAATATTATTTAATATGAAAGGCTTCTTCATTAATTTGATATTCATACATTGAAGATATAGATCTTTAATCGAATTAATGAAGTCCAGGATACGTAACATAGCATGAAGGAAATCACGATGAGATCATGATAATAAGATTCCTAGCATGTGCAGTTATGCTAGTATCTAAATTATCCATAGTCATGGATCAACGAGATTGGACATTGTTGATTTGGATAGACTAGCACATGTCATACTCCTTGATTGGATCAAGTAGTAGATCTTATAAATTGTGATCATGAGTTGATTAGAGTTGACATGTGGATGCTTGCTAAGAGTATCTAATTATATCAAAAACCTGCTATGAGACAATCGTATGAATTATCTATTATATGTAGATGATTTTCTCATCATAGCAATGGTGTAAGTGTCCTTAGACTTGAGGCACTCAGGGGTATCTTGGATACTAATTTTGTACTTAGACTTCATTCCTTGTTACCTTTCAAAGGTCACTCATGATGTGATGATCGGGTGCAGCTTGAGGTGTTCGAAGGTAATTGAGTAGCTGATGAGTCTAAAAGTCATCTAATTTTAAGCCCATTCTCATGAATATTTTAAGGCTTAATGCCAAATTATGGAGCATTCACCAAAATTTGTGTTTTGCAGGATTTTAGAGAAAATAATCAGAAAAGCAAGAAAAAACAGTAAATTTGGCTAAGGGAAGAAGCGACTATTGTCGTGACAAAATGAAAAGTTGCCGTGACAAAGAAATGAGCAAATGGCTAGAGGATTATCGCAACAACATATTCTCTATCGCAACAAAGAATTAATAGAATTCCTTTGTAAATAAAAGAACTTTGTCACGACATTTTATTGTTTGTCGCAACATAGTATTAGGCAAAGACAGCTAAATTTATGTGGTGGCATCATAATTTTATGTCGCGACAATACTAAAGAGAAATGCATGGGAATTCTATTGAACTTTGTCGCGACAATCATAGAAGATCGTTAGATGAACATAACTGAAAGTTTGTCACGACAATAGAAAGGCAGCAGAATATGTCGCAATAATTGAACAGGCCAGAAGAACAGTGAAGAATGTCGCAACATTTCACATCTATGTCGTGACATATTTTGAGGAGAGCCCCTTGAAGAGAACTGCAGTATGTAACAACATTTTCAAAATCTGTCGCAACAAAAAACCAAGATGAAGGCTAAGAACTATGTCGCAACATAGAAATTGTTTGTCGTGACATAAAAAATGTGTAGAATGAAGAAATTGTGTGACGACACAAGCCACGACACAAAGCCACAACAAAGCCTGCGACAAAAACGATGATGCTATGTCGTGACATAGACTAGCAATGTCTCGATAAAGACTGTTGTGTTGCGACATAGGATAGTAATGTCACAACAAAAAGGGTAAATGGGCCTGCACTGAAACCCACATCATCTGCCTTGATTTTTGGCCTAGCATCATTTATTAAGGCTATAAATAACAAGCCTTAGAGCGGAGAGAAGGGAGACGAAAAATGGCTGAGGAGCGGCCATTAGGAGTAGCTACAGTAGTAGTTAGGTTTTCATTTTCGCATTTTTTTCATTTCTTCTTGTATTTATTTTATTTCTCCCTATTCTTAGAACTGGAATAAGGGATTTGAGTTGTAATTTTGAGCAAAGATCAATGAATATTTAGTTCCATTTATGTCTGAACTTTAGAGTTTTCTAGAAAATTTCTGGAATTCTCCTTCTCTTTAGCTTGATTGCAGTTTCAGTGAATTTGCTTGATCAACTAGTCATTGATAGTTGTAGTCCCAAAACAAGTGTAAGAATTTCTGGGTAGCACTATTGTTGGGTATTTCAGAGATAAATAAAAATAAACAGATTTGGTCTATACGAAAATATTGGTCAACAAGTTTTTTGCGTTGTTGCAGGGGACTTTAGTTTGTCTTTGGCAACCGTTGTCGGGGATCGAAGCAAGAGGTTTATAGATCAATATTCCAACCAAAGAGGAAACTGCTAATTTGAATATAGTATTTTAATTTTTGTTTTATTCGAATTTTGTTTACTTGTCTTTTTATGATTTTTTAAAATTTGTATTTGTGAAGAATGTGTATTGCAACAATGAACAGTTTATCAATAGATGAGCACCTATCCGCACTTGAGAAGAAGATTGAGGCTCTTACCAGCCTCATTAATCAGCAAACTCAAAGAGCACCCAAATATATCAGCATAGTAGAGTCGAGAAACTCGATTATAATTATAAGGAGCAAAGTCCAACAACTTTACGACAGAAGGGATTCCTTCTTGAAAAAGGACATAAGAGAATGTAATTTGGTGTTTTAGAATTTAAAAGAAGAAATCCAAGAACCTACATTGATTGAGGAGAAAAAGAATGAATATGAAAATGAGGTAGAGCTAACAATGGAATGAAAAGTGAAGAGCAACATCAGCAGATCAAATTTCAAAATGTTTTGGTTGAGATTGACAAGTTCAATTTCCCCACAAAACTTGTAAATTTAGGTAGGGAAGAGGACAATCAAGCCTCAGCTAAATAAAGACCTTCCAATGCCCTTAGTCAAGCATGGATTGATACAAAATATGGGGAAATGACCTTACAAGTAGGTAAGAAAAAAGTGAAGTTCAATCTCACAAAACATCTATTGGCGATGAGGAAAGAATTGTTGCATGCGGATAGAGAGCTCACTTCAACATTTTAAGGGGCAAGCACCAGACTTCCTTTAAGAGGAAACTCTTGAAGGATTTAAATTAAATACTAACTCTTTCCCCATCCAAGAGTTGGGTTTGGAGCCTTTATTGTCTATTCCTGAGGTGGAGGAGCTCATCCTTATGAAGGATGAGGATAGAGAAGGAGCATTGACCATAAAAGACGCAGGGCGAAAGCAAAGATCGAGTCCTTTTCCAATGAGTTTAGCTAGACTGTAAAAACAGACCAGCTGCTTGGGAGGCAACCCAAGAATGATGAGAATAAGGATTTTGATTCAGTTTTTATTGTTTTTAGTTTATTTTTAGTGTGAAATTTTATTTTAGGTGTATGTTAGTTTCTGTTCTGTTTTTCAGGGTGTTGAAGCTAAATCTATTGGAGTATTCATCAAGACTAAATTCAAACCCAAACTTAAGGATGCAGAATTGATCATCCAGGGGAGTTTTCTGTTCTTAATTTACTTATTTAAGGATGATGTATGCTTTAAGTTTGGGGGAGTTATTTTTCTGTATCGGTTCATAAATTTCAGTCACCCGGTTTTTACAATTTGTAGTGTTTTTAGAGTTTTTAGCGTTTCTCCTTTAATAAAGAAAATCTTGGTGGATGAAGTGGGAAAAATGAGCTTTAAGGGATTAGGAAGTTGTGATGTCAATTACAAATAGGTGGTTATTCAGTTCTTGAAGGCGAAAATACTAGTGGGCGGTGTCCAATTTTCTTAAGCGATGCAGTTCAAGATGACTAAAAATTATGCACATTGGTCATAAGTACCTTGAAAAACTATTTATGCTTGGGTTAGGAACACCTTATTGGATTCATGATTTAGTCTCAAAAAGGTCCTAGAACTTGTTATATTATTATTCAAGGCGAAATCCTAGGCATCACAACCAACAGGAAATGATTTATTCCATCCTTAGACAATTTGAGCCTTTCAAAGCCTACCTTTGGATATGCATATGTATATATATGTATATACCTTAGTACCTTGTTTGAGCCCAATGCCAATTTTTTCATGAGCAAAATGAAAAATTAAAAAACCCTAAAATCTGATCCATCAGTACATAACCCTATGTTTTCCTAAACTGCAAGAAAAACGCAAAAAAAATAAATAAATAAAATAAAATAAAATTGATAGAGAGGACAAGTTTGGGGGAGTATTTTTTTAGAAGGAGAAAAATTAGGGATATGAAAAGATGAATAACTAAGTCAAGATGTACTAAAGGAAGTGCACAACATAAATTGAGAAGCTAAAAAAGAATGAAAGTTTCAAGGTGGAATGAGTTTTGCCTTGTAGCCTTCGTCCCTTGAGCAATTAAGTCCTTAGGGGTGTTCTACACTTAGTATTCTAATGTCAACTAGTATGGGAGTTACTGACCCAAAGCTTGTTAATGTTGATAGAAAGCTTAAGGAGGCAAAACATTGCATCATTCTAAAAATCTTGAACAAATATGAAAGAAAAAAAAAAGAGCTTCTGGAGTAGAATTGAAAATAGTAGTGGAAAAGGAAAAAGCCACAACGGAGAAAATGCAGAAAAATGCACCCAACCAAGTCAAGGGATGCTTTTGAAATGCTGATTTCAATAGAAAATATAGGATGAACAGTGAAGGCAAAATGTTGAAAATGTATGCAGTCTGGGTAAACTTGAGCCTTAAATGTCCAATCATCTACCGAATGCTCAAGCCATATATTACAAGCCTAGAAGACCTATTTGATCCCCGAAGGTGGTGATGTGCCTAAATTAGTGGAGAGTAATATGACTAACAAGCCCATGGGACCTTAGTCACTTTGAAGAGACTTCCATTCTTTAATGTATATCTCACAAGGCTACCTAATCTACAAATTAGTTATAAAGGGAAGACCAACACACACTACACAACAGAAATGAAGAACTGTACTATTTATCATTCTTTGAATCATTTGTTTGATTTGATAATCTAAATTTAACTCTTTAGGATTTCTGAAATAAAGCCTAGTTGGAAATGACATGGCAACTAACATTTAATCAATCCAATTGACTGCTTTACTTGAAAAGATGATAGAAAAAGGAAAATGCCATTAAAATTATTTATGATCTGTTGAGGACAAACAATGATTCTTTTCTTTGCTTGGGGACAAGCAAAACTTTAAATTTGAGGGAATTCGATGAGTCTAAAAGTCATTTAATTTTAAGCCCATTTTTCATGAATTTTTTAAGGCTTAATGTCCAATTTTAATGCCAAATTATGGGGTATTCACCCAAATTTGTGTTCTGTAAGATTTTAGAGAAAAGAAGCAGAAAAGCAAGAAAAAGCAGCAAATTTGGCTAAGGCAGGAAGCGGCTATTGTCGTGATAAAACGAAAAGTTGTCGCGACAAAGAAATGAGCAAATGCCCAGAGGATTATCGCAACAACAGATTCTCTATAGAATCAGTAGAATTCCTTTGTAAATAAAAGAACTTTGTCATGAAATTTTATTGTTTGTCGCGACATAGTATTAGGCAAAGACAACTAAATTTATGTCGTGACATCATAATTTTATGTCATGACAATACTAAAGAGAAATGCCTGGGAATTCTATTGAACTTTGTCGTGACAATCATAGAAGGCCATTAGCTTAACACAACTGAAAGTTTGTCACAACAATAGAAGTTTTGTCGTGACAATAGAAAGGCGGCTGAATAGACCAGAAGAACAGTGAAGAATGTCACGACATTTCACACCTATGTCGCAACATAAAACCAAGCTGAAGGCTTCGAAGTATGTCATGACAATCCAAACTTATGTTGCGACAAAAAACCAAGCTGAAAGCTGAGCACTATGTCGCAACATAGAAATTGTTTGTCGCGACATAAAAAAAATTTGCAGAAAGAAGATATTATGTGATGACACAAGCCATGACACAAAGCCACAACAGAGCCTACGTAAAAAACGACGTTGCTATGTCTCAACATATACTAGAAATGTCGTGACAAAGACTACTCTGTCGCGACATTGGAAAGTAAGGTCTCGACAAAAACGGTAATTGGGCCTGCACTGAAACCTACGTCATTTGCCTTTATTTTTGGCCCAACATCATTTATTGGGGGTATAAATAATAGGCCCTAGAGCAAAGAGATGGGAGATGAAAAATGACTGAGGAGCCGCCATTAGTAGTAGCTACAGTAGAGTTAGGTTTTTGTTTTCGCATTTTTTACGTTTAGTCTTGTATTTCTTTTATTTTTCCCTATTCTTAAAACTGGAATAAGGGATTTTAGTTGTAATTTTGAGCTGAGATCTATGAATATTTAGTTCCATTTCTTTATGAACTTTTAGGTTTCTAGAAATTTTCTGGAATTCTCCTTCTCTTCAGTTTGATTTCAGTTTCAGTGGATTTTCCTGATCAACTAGTCATTGATAGTTGTAGTCCAATTATAGAAGGCTAAGCTCTTACTAGGAAGGGGATAGGTGTTTTGGTTATGAGTTGTAGCATTTAAATGATTGGTTTGGGTTTTTAGAACTGGATTGATTTAATCGGTATTGTTCGTGTAGTGAAGTGTTCTTAATATTAGTAACTTGTACCTAGAAAAAGGTTGTATCTTGCTCTGATTTCTAGGAGGCCCTTTGAGTGACAAATAGATGGAGATTCCTAAGAGTATGGAGTAGTTACTTAGGGGTATGTTAGACTCATATTATGGAACTAATGAACTCTGAATGATTACTCTGATAGATCCCTAATTTACTCATGGTGTGATGATTAGTTGGATGATGTATCAGTTTAACGTTTAGAGGTGTCGTCTCAATTAGACTGAACAATCTCGATCCTGTGTTAGCTAAAATTATAATAAAGGAGAGGGAGAATTCTACTCAACTTGCAAATTGTGGTATTGATTACTTTGAAGGAGGCTTGTGTTATCCTGTTTATGGGAGCAAGAAGACTTCAGTTCTAAGAAATGATTGTGAAATATTGGAAAAGAAAAACGATCATATCTTAAAGAGGGTCAAATTATTACAAGTAATTGATTAGACCCTTCTTATCCTGAAAAGGAATACGATTCTCTAATTAGCGAAATTTATAGTGTATTGAGGAATCCAAACTATACTACCTTGCTCTTGAACGAGTTTAGGATTCAAACCCATGACAAATATATGTTTTAAAGAACCTGCTGTAGAATTATGATCATAACACTTATCCCATTCCCAGTGTTTGGATTACATTTCAAAAATTCCGTTATTTCAGAAGATTTTTACTGTTTTCATTTTGTTATTTCAATCTCTACATTTTAGTTTTAGTTTAATCTCCATTTTTAGAAATTGTAGTTCAAATAGTGAGGACCTTGAGTAGTAGGGGTAGTTGATCTTTAGATTATCTTATCGATCTTTATGGGAACGATAACTCGGACTTAATTGTCCTCTTTATTACTTATACGACATGTGCAATTGCAGTGATTTATCTTTTGAGGCCAATATGTGTTTTTTATTCATATTTTAAATATAGAAAAACCTACATCAAAAATTTCAGTCCCAAAACAAGTGACAGAATTTCTGGGCAGCACTGTTGTTAGGTTTTCAGAGATAAAACAAAAATAAAAAAATTTGGTCTATACGAAAATATTGGTGTAGACCCTCAATTTTGTCCCTCAACACTTGCATTTATCCTATGGGTGTCACCTGTACCCAGTTGTTTATATGTTATGGCTCTGGCCCCTTTTGGGTTTAATCAATTTTAGATCTTTGTGTACGTACGTTAATAGTTCACGATTGTGCGAGTGTGTGGTTCATTTTGGAGTGCCATCATTTCCCTTTCCCTAGTTGTCAACATCGTGCTATAGGAAGGAAGTGAAGCCTCCCCAAAATTTCAGTTCAGCTAGAGTTCATAGGAGCAAGTTTGAATTTGGAGCACTTAGGCTTGTTCTGGTCATATCTCCATCATCCGAACTCGAAATCATGCACCGTTTTTTTTGGTTGGATTCCTTACTCATTGAGGAATTCTATTACAAAATTTGAGAATTTTTACTAACCGGATAGACCAGTTGGGAACCAGATCAGCCGGTTCAACGGATTTCAGTTGAAGTTCATTATTCGAGCAGGTTCGAATTCGGAGCACCCGAGCTTGTTTTGGTCATAAATCCCTCATCCAAACTCAGAATCATGCAGTGTTTTTTTTTTTTTTGGACTCCTTATTCTTCAGGGAATACTTTCAAAATTCATAATTTTTCTCAACCGAATCGACCGGTTCAGCCGGATCATTGTGCCAGCTTGTATGGAGCACTGATTTTTGTGATTTTGGAGCCCAAATCCTACTTGGTTCGAACCCGTATACCCCCGTATCAGTTCTCTACATGGGTTGGGTCGATTTTAGTCCATGTTATGGGTTGCCACCTTCGCGCGAATCCCACTTGGATACTTGGTGGTTAAGCAAATGAGTTAATGTGGCCAGTTTTTGACCTCGTGAATAGAGGAGTGTTTATAGAGTTAGGGAAGTCCGAGATTGATTAGAGCAGTTCTTGGGACTGAAGGCGTGCAAAATGGAGTGAGCTCAAATTTTTATGAAGGATAAATACAAGCAAAAAACCGTGGAGAGTGAATGAAAAGAGGGAGAGAAAAAAAAAAGAAGGAAAAGAAATGAAGAAAGAAAAGAATGAGATTCTCTGGGTCGAGGGGCGAGTTGTCTCATTTTGAAGGGGATTTCCTAAAGATTTGAAAGAGTGGATACCTGGTTTTGGAGGAAGAAAATAAAGAAGAAAAAATGGGGGAATAGCCATGAATCCTACAAGTATGAGCGTTGTATGCTTATCCCGTTTCTTTTGTGCTTGTCTTTGCCTTTGATGTTTGAAGCCTCATTTTAAGGCACTAGGCATTGTTTGGGTCAGTTATCACTCATTCGGATTTTGAATCATACACCGTTTGTTTTTTTGGATTCCTTATTCTATGAGGAATGTTCTGAAAAAAATTTAGAACTGTTCTCAACCAGCTCAACCAATTGGGGAATCGGATCATCCGATTTATTAGGTTCTATTTTCGGGAACAGCAGTTAGGGTACTTTGCATTGTTTTGGTAAGTTCTCACTCATTCGGAGTCGGAATTGTACACTGTTTGTTTTTTTTTTTTAATCCTTACTCTATGAGGAATGTTTTGACAAATTTTGAGAACCTTACTTAACCAGCTCAACCGGTTAAGGAATCGGATTAACCGGTTCAATAGGTTTTGCTAGGCTGCCTCGGTTTTAGGAACACGTTGATTCTTTTAAGTTGGTTCTCACTCGTTCGGGCTCGGAATTGAGAGCCTTTTTTTTATTCCTTACTCTTTGAGGAATTTTTTGACAAGGTTTCAAAATTTTTCTCAACCGGTTCAACCAGTTCTACACTACACCTCACCGACTCTACCATCTATGAGGAACACCTTGGCTTGTTTCAATTAGTTATCATTCATTCAGGCTTGTAATTGAGAACCGTTGCTTTTGTTTGATTCCTTCTTCATTGAGGAATTTTCTGAAAAAATTTGAGAATTTTACTCAACCGGTTGGACCGGTTGGGAACGGGTTCAACCTGTTCTGCAAAAGGACTATGGGCAGCCCTCAATTTTGGATTTTTTTTTTCGAGCCTCAATCCATTGAGGCTCAAACCCATTTGCTATGGGGCACTTGGGGGCCATCTTAAAGGTTTGAGTTTACGTTTGGCTTGAGTTAGTGTGGGCCCATTTTGGAGTTATAGGCGTTGTGGTCTAGGTAAGTCTAGTTTGATTTGTATGACGTTTGGGGAGTCACCTCGTTTCAACCAGCTTTCCTCCTGTTTGGTGCAAACTTTAATGCTTGATTCTGAATACATGTTGTATGGTTGACTCACCCTTTTATGCAATGCATGGATAGAGACCACGGGTACGCACTTTGATTTAGGATTATGGAATTCATATGCTTGCATGGTGCTTAATCTTGAATGCTTGTTATGTGTTTATGTGTGCTGGACTAATTTCTTCTACAGCGCATGGCTTGGGACCTCAGGTACATACCATTTTCTTTGACTGGTTGAGTTTATATGCATGCTAGATACCGAGTTAGTTTGTGTGATTCATATCATCTACATAGCCTAAGGTCAATCGATCTTTGACCCATATGCTTCCATGTACCCAATTCATTAGTAGAGACCGAGTTTCAGGTTTAGAGGGGTGCTACCTCACATGAGGTACCTTTCCAATAAGTAACCTGATCCCCAGACCCAAAAATATAGTTTTCATGGATCGCTTTTTCCTGACTAGAGTCAATAAGGGGTTTTTTTGTTCTTACTTCATTTTCCCCATTTTAAAAAATAAAAATAAAAAGTAAGTGGCGACTCCAAACATAGTTGTTCCTCACTGGGGACGGATTTTCCAAAGCTTGAAAATCAACTCTCTTTTTTCTATTAATAACGACTCGCGCTGGCATGTGGATCGGGTAGGGTCCACAAATTGGCGACTCCACTGGGGAATGAACCCAGAATCTCTGGTTTCTTAAGAGGGTCAAGCTTAGACTTGAGTTGGGTATATTGGAGCACATGGTTCATTGACCAGTTGACTCTTAGGCTACAGAAATGACTAATGATCACTTACCTGGTTGGTATATGGTATACACTTGTGGTTTGTTTGTGCTTATGTGTTCACCTATTGGATTCTAGCATGCTTGCTCATGGTTGATTAGTACCTAGCTATATGTTTCTGATTGGCATAGATGGTTAGTTTGTGGTGCCTGCGGGTAGGCCTGCCTTTGCGCATGACCGCTTTGTCGTGCATGGCTACCCCTCTGCACATGACTGCTTGATTTGTTTATGTTTATGGGGCGTGCTTATATCCCCTTATTTCCGAATCACTAGTCTTATCGATTATTCCTCATTGATTTCTTGAGTTGCTTAGGAGTCATTCCCAATTCTTTACCTTTGACCAAGCTAGGAGTTTGGAGAAGGGTCTAGTGTAGGGGCTATATCGATGTTTGGGAGAACTATGGAGATGACGGATATCCAAGCAATGAAGACTCAGATAGCCCTCGGGAAATGGATTTCATGGATACATTCGTGGCCGCAGTTACTCGATTATTGGTTAGATCTAGTTAAGTATCCCGTTTGGGTACAATCATCTAGCTTTTAGGACTTGCCTTTTCCCATTGTCAGCTTTCGAGCCACATTACTCCTGAAGTATCACCATGTCAGAATCCCTCTCTTGTTTGTGAAACCATGTATCACTTTAGTTGTTGACATCACATGTCAGTTCATTCTCTCGGAGGATTTTAGTCATACATTACTGGTTTGATTTCAGGATTGAAAAATATGGGGATCGATACCCTTTCCTTTTGAAGGATTGTTGATTGAGACCAACCTAGGTTCCCGAGCTTGGATCCGGACCGAAGGTAAACTTGTTAAAGGATCAGATTCACACAAACAAGCTAGGGAGTGCGTATGTCAAATCATGTAGATATTGACCTCAAGACGCTTATTGTCGACTGGCTGGTCGAGATTTGATACTACGGCATATCTTGGAGATGCCATATTCGGACTAGGACAGATGATTGATGGGCATCAGGGCCAACCATTGCTGATTTTGGGGAGCACCCCCCATGACTCTACTGCACCTCCACCACCACCACCTGTTCAGTTAGCCCTAAGGGCTAGAGCATTTGTATTACATGATATGACTAATACCACAACACATTCTGTAGTGGCCCCTACACAGATTATCGATGACGCCTAGGCCAGTATTGATAGGATTGAGCAGAGGATATGATGACCTTCTAGTGGCAGCCTTTCCAGTTGAGTTCCGCATGCCGGATAGTAATAGATACGCGAGTATATGGTGCCCCTGTATTCACTTGCAGTTATATAGCGCTGTTATGCGTAGGCATAGACTGGATGAGGCACAAATGATTATGTTATTCCCTCTATCACTGAGTGGTGTCGCTCAACTTTGGTTTGCCTCATTGGAACCTTTGAGATGTAGGACATGGGCTGATTTGGGACAAGAGTTTATCAAATAGTATTCTTATTATTATAGTATTTATCCCTGAGGAGTTTGAGGCCCCCAGCAAAGGGCCTGGATGAGTCGGCCTGCTTCATTTATCTCTTACTGGAGGGAGAAGATAGCACAGATTATAGATAGACCCTCAGAGAGCGATCAGATTATCATGATTATGCCAGTCTTCAGCCTCGATTTGCTAGGCATCTCATGAGCTTTCCACAGACAAACTTTGGATCATTGGTTCAAGCCCTCTATGGCATTGAGGAAGGCATACCTAAAGGAATATGGGTAGACTCTTCCCCTCCAAATTCAAAAGGAAAGAAACCGGGGTCAGGCCCAAAATCATTAGATATTGGTGTTATTGGTACATCATGACACAGGTTTTCATTTTGGCCACAAACTCATAGATAGTCTCCAGAATATTCCTACTCTGATGGTACAACAGATCGCACATTACCAGCTTTTGTTCCCTAGGTCGGTGTGGCCTACTTATCTACATCCACCACCACAAATCAGATATGCTACACGGTGTACCCTCAGAGGCCACTCATACAAGATCATCAGCAATATAGAGCACCTCCTCCGCCGAGAGGCCGGCTTAGGCAAAGCTTTACACAAATTGATGCCACTACATTTCGTAGGATTTGGTCAAGGGGGTTCATCATTCCACTACCACCCAAACCACCACCACATCCTGCACTCCCACCGTGATCTCGTGATGTATCTCACAGCCTTACCATCGAGAGCAGCCATGATACGTGGTATTAACCAAAGCATGCGAGACGTGCAAGCATTCATGACTTTATTGATCGTGGTTTGCTGATTTGGGACGCCTTCTGATCATACTCAAGCCCCCTCATGACACTAGAGTTGTACCTCTACCTATGAGTGGTGTACATTCGATTGAGTTTTCAGGAGATGAGATATTCTTTATGAAATGGGATGGAGAGGCTCCACAACCAATCAGTTTATACACAAACTCTGATTTTAGTGGATAGACCTTTGGCCAGCAGATCCCTAGGCCATTCAGACTTATCCCATATGAGGTTCCTAGACAAACTTCAATTTCACCCATATACTTGCAACATGTTCCGCCCATGACACCCTTCATTCTGTTCCTGAACTAGTATGGGCCTATTCACATGGATGTTCAGATTGTTACATGAAGTGGGAGGGTAGCTCAGCCTCCACCCGTTGATAGGCCATTTGCTACATAACAATAGAGAGGATGCAAACGTGAGAAAGGGATGATGAGGATTCCCAATTCGCACTACGCTGACACACAGCTTGTATATCCATCCGAGCCTATCGTCTCATCCATTACCTATAGGAGAGATGCATCGATCGAGCCACTTAGTCGATCAAAGTTGACACTACCACTACCCCTTATGGGCTTATTCACTTTCTCGACACCCGACAAGCAGTAACATGCACAGATTCGATGATGATTTACCACCCGAGGGGTCGATCATGTTCCGACCGTTATTCATCGATGTTACTTGTTCAGCTCGCCGAGTGCCACCCCGTCTGTTAGTTAACGCCACAAACCTGATCTCCGCACTTCACTCCTCAGCGCCGGGTCTTCCACATCATCAGCCATGATGGGACTCACCTACAAAAGACAAGAAGAAATTCCTGTAATACATACATGTCATGATTAGCTACCAGATACTCCATACTATTTCCAGTTTTGAGAATACAGTCATCATTTAACCTCATTCTTGGCTGCCCTTGGATTCATGAGGCGGGTGCTATACCATCTTCCCTTCATCAGAAGTTAAAGTTCATACACGAGGGGCGCATTATCACGATACAATCTGATAGAGATGTTGTTACTTTGTCTAAGCCCGTGTTACATATCAACCATAGTGAGGATGACCTACATTTAACCGAGTTTACTTTCGATGAGGTTCAAGTTATCAGTTTAGAGGATGACAATAGAGACCCGGTGCTTATATCTTTCGATCATCACAACATCACTTTGGTACTTAGTATGATGAGAGGCATGTCCTATATGCCTGGCTTGGGGTTAGGTCGCCACTAGCAAGGGTCGCGCGAGTTTACTTTTACAGTTGATCATGACATACCTTATAGGTTCCTAACAAGGATGATACACATCACATGGTGCGGCTGCGTCGAGACAGTGTGAGGGCTCGCCTGTCTGGGGTTCCATTCAATTATCCCCTTCACCCGTATACCTTTCAGTTGGCTGACTACTTCATTAGAGGATCAGAGCATCCACCCTACACAGGGGGAATTGATCATGCCCTAGAGACAGATGGGATCCAAGGCATCCAGCAAGCCTTGGGACATATGTGTTTTAGTTCTGAGACTATTGAGGCACCTGGTGCGATGATAGTTTCACCCCCATCACCAGGTCGAGCTAGTGTGTTCTCTATGTGTTTCCTTGAGGAGGTCCTTGACTATGACCTATCTATGGATTTGGGAGATGATACTGATGGAATAACTCTTCCTAATACTTACAAGACAAGATGGACATGATCGGCATAGGTCGTATCCTCGATGTAGCCCCACACGAACCCCATTTTTCTTTTGACATGTTTGGAGTTTCTACTATTGATTTTGAGGATGTGACACTTTATGATACCTGCACTAATGCGATGGGCATGATCGGCGAGGATGCAGCCCTACCTAAGCTCCGCTATGTTTTTGATACGTTTGGGATTTCTATGCTAGAGATAAATGATGATGATGGACTTGTTGCTACTGATATTATTCATAATATCAAGCTCGTTTGAGGCAACGTCCGACTGCGGACCCACCTCTTCTTTGACATCATGTCCGGTTTGTCACCCGCTTTGATGATATTTATGAAATTAATGATATGAGTATTTTCAAGTATTTTTCTCGTGTCATTGCATTTTTATTACACTATCAAAGACTCACAAAGACATATATACGACGATGATGTGGGAGACACAGATGACCCACTAGGTGGCAAGTCAAAGTGTGATTCTAATACAGAGGACAGGAAAGTTACACCCATTATTGGTAGCACAGAGTTGATTGATTTTGGGACATAAAATCAGCCCATGGAGATTAGGATTGGCTCTTCCCTATCTCCCCGATGAGAGGAAGTGTTTGACCGACCTACCAGCCATATCGGGATGTATTTGCATGGTTATATGAGGACATGCCAGGCCTTAACTCTTCTATAGTGCAGCATCACCTTCCCATTCTGCCACATGCTAGGCCATATAAGCATAAATTGAGGAGACTACACCCTCGATGGAGTTTCAGAGGTTGAGAAGAAATCCAAAGGCCACCTTAAGGTTGGCTTCTTGTCAGTGGTTGAGTATCCTAAGTGGTTGGATAATGTCATCCCTGTTCCTAAAAAGGATGGCAAGGTTAGATTTTGTGTAGACTTTCATGATCTTAAAGGGAAGCGTTGTTGTAAATCATATGGCTTCTTTTCCTGTTTCTGATGACAGACCTATTAACGTTGATTTCCCTGATGAGTAGTTTGTTTCCATGACCAGTATCGCAGGATGGCGGTTGTACTTTGATGGTGCTAGCAATCAGTCGGGGTTTGGCATTGGTATCCTATTGATATCACCATAAGGTGATCAAATTCCCAGATAAGTCTGGTTGACATTCTCCTCGATCATCATCACCGATCAATAATATAATAGTATGAGGTCAGACATGTGCTTGTAGATCGCACTTGATCTTGGAGTTGGGATAGCCGGAGATCCACGGGATTCCAACTGGTTATTCAAGAGACTTTGGTATTCGAGGTATCAAGATGAGAAGCCCTACCATGCTTACTTGGATTTGTTGGTTAATAGGTTTGACGAGTTGAGATATATACATCTGCCTAGAGTAGAGAATCAATTTGTTGATGCGTTAGCCACCTTGACTTCTGTAATTGAGATTCCTACGGGAGTGATTATACGACCATTGTTGATCGAGACTAGGTCTGTACCAGCTTACTGTTGCTTAATTGGAGAGATTGAGGATCAAGATGAGCCACCTGGGACCAAATGCATAGATTTATCAGTCATGAAGGCAGCTTACCTGTAGTCGCCTCGGCTAAGAATAAGAGAGCATTGAGACATTTGGCAGCCAGATTTGTTGTTTGTGGGGATGCACTGTATAAGAGATTGCTCGATGTCATGTTATCATTATGTCTAGACCATGCCTCTAAAGATTGAGTGATGAGAGAGGTTCATGCAGGAGTCTGTGGCTCACACATGGGAGGTCATATGCTAATGTAAGTATCATGAGGATCAAGTATTTCGTTAACCATGGAGATAGATTGTTACGCCAGGCAGATGTCTGAGGTCGATGCATAGATCGATACATCGTACACCTTTTGAGTTGTATGCACTACATCCCCAAATGCATTTTTGGGTGACGTGGGGTATTTGATTCGGCATGCACAATGTGTCTTAGGAATCAACAAAATTTATACCTAACCACTGCACGCCATAGCATGACTACCGCAAGAAAGTGGCTCTAGGATCGAACACCGACATTACCTTACAAATGATTTGTATAATGGTTCAAATGGTGAGGCTTTTTTCGATTTCAGATTTGTACAAAAGTGGTTGTTGTCACTTATGTTAACTGAAGGTAATTCGAAATAAATGTAAAGAAGACCTTGAAGTTTCGCCACTAGTTTGTGTGATAGGGTTGCAAAGGTGTCCCTAAGTTATTTCTCGTGATTAAAGTAAAATGACATATAGTCATTTCCAAAATTGATCTTTTGTTTAACTTTAAAACTAACCCTTAGTAACATTCCTCTTTGAAACATAGCATTTATCGAAAGCATTTAATGTCCTGAGCGAAATCCACATTTAACTCCCTACCCCGATGGCTCAGAATGACATCTAATGATGTCGGTTGTATCTACTATTAAGAATATGTCACCCAACTCCATAAAGCATGCCAAGTATTGACCAAAGAAAAGACATTAATAGCTTTTAAACCTAGTTTTGGAAAGTTTGGAACATAAATAAGGCCGTAATTCGCCTTGGAAAAACAGAGGAACACCAGCAAACCACATCAACCTACCTAGCAACCCTCCTCTTCAAGGTTTAGAGGCTTTAGCCAAACATCCTTTGAGTTGTCATCCTCAAAGGGTGTGTTTGGCAGCCTAGAAAGTGAGAGAAAGAGGAGAGAGAAGAGAGCAAATGAGGCTTCCAGAACAAAATGTGAATGAAAATACCTTTAGATGAAAGTTAGGTTACAAAAAGTTCATAAGATGGCTTATATAGCCCTACAAAAAGGTGAAAATACCAATCTATCCTAAATAGTATCATTATAGTGAGGGTAGAGATGGAAAAAACCAAAAACGGGGTCGTTTGTACACAAAAACACGAAGCAGCACATTTCGCTATAGGTGGGAATTTCGCTATGTAGCGAAATTTCGCTAGCATAGCTTAGTCTGTTATTATATTAAAATTTCGCTATGTAGCGTATTCAGATCATATATTTAAAATTCTCTATTCTAGCACAATTTCCTAATTTCTGCCTTCCCACTTGCATCCCCGTATATTCAGACTGCATCCAAATTTGTCATCTTCACACTTCTTCATTCCCCATTGATGTAAATCAATAGTAAACTAAGATAGAACTCAAGATAAATCAGCCCCAACTCGAGAGGCGAAGGCCTTGAGGTGTGACAGGGTTTATGAAACCCACAAAAACTACCACAATAGCCTCAAATACAATCATTAGCACCAAAGGGACCTACACTGTCTAATTTGAGTTTGACGACAGGATTAGCACACAAAAAGCACAGAAAACTGTTCTAAATAGGAAGTTCAAAATAGCAATTTTGGGTATTTGAATCACTCTAACCGACACATTGCTAGTCCCAGAAGAATGCCAAAAAATAATCAACAAGTGAATAAAAATACGTGAGGTCAAAAGGTTTGTAAAGTAATGCATAGCTCTCGCATGAGAATCACGAGAACCAGTTTTCAAGAAGACCATCTCAAAGAATAAAACGAGAATGTATTAATCACATCAACAAGTTCTCCGAGGCAAGAACTGTGCTCTTCTATAAAGCTACGTTTGTTTTGATCAAACCATCGCAGTTCATTACAACCAGATGCTTCTCCCCAACCGAGCTAATGCCAAAACCTTAAAAGTAATCTCACCTGAATAGATCAGACCGCTCTTATTACACAATTCTTTTTGCGCTGTGGTGCAACGCCGAGGGTCTCGACTTCACCTGAAGTCCCAACAGGACGCCATCCATGATCTCAACCGTTGAAGGTTGGCACTGTTTGATGAGGATCTTTCGACCACTAAACTCAAGAAGCCTTCACCCCACTAATGATTTGCTCCAAAGACTTACAACTCGCTAAACTCCACCCATCCACCCAGAAGTAAACACAAAGTCAAGCATCTCAACCATGAAAGCTCTAGGCACCGCTTTAAAGGCTGCACCATATACCCCTCGGACCGTGTCGGGTTTCAAGGTGCCAATATGATTTATTCTTTTTTCTTTTCTTTCGTAATTTTTCTTTTTTCTCTTCTTTATTTTTGAAAGACACATTGCCTAACAGAAATCATAACCTATTCAAGGAGTAAACGACATTACAGGTGTCGTACCAAAGAGGGGTTTAGTCATTTTCAACTGATTTTACTGAGACCCACAAGCCGCATAAAGGCCAGCGTATAGACAAAGCAACAACAAGATGGTGACTAGTCATCCACTTAACTCCCAAGATAGGACCCTTCTGTGTCATAATTAGAAAGGCTTAGGTGCATCACATACAACAAGCAACATTATATATACAAAAAAGTATCAAATAAATAAAATAAAATAAAATAAATGTAAATTAAAATAGAAAATGCAAATATCATGTAAAGCTTAATGTAACTAAAAGGGCTAAGTAAAGCTATCAAGAATGAACACTATACATATTTAACGTATCAAAATGAACTGCACTAGCACACATTAATAATATACAAACAAAAACAACTCCAGAGTAAGGTAGACAAGTAAATGATAAAACTAAAACAACAAGTATAAACAAAACAAAAGTAAGATAAATACCACTTCCGACGCTAATCCGCCCACCCCCCCCCCCCCCCCCAACCAAAGTATAACCATGTCCTCACGGGTTAGGGAAAGGAAAGCTAGAGAAGGAAGTGTGACCACCCCACCTCGGGCAGTGGTGCATGCGGATCCGGGTTACCACGGCTGCCGCAAAGATATCCAAACGAGAGCGCCACTGAAACAGTCAGACCGGTCATGAGATAATGATAGGCCCGCCACCGAACGGTGAGACCGTACTCAGATCTATAGAGAATAAATCCATTCTCGCGCTGCAGTGACCTCGCTCCGCCATCGGGTCACATCGTATTTATAGCCGCTGTATGTGGGCTAGTGTAACAAAGGCGCTGACAAGATCCATAACAGCCGATAAATCCTTGTGAAGTGATGGTGGATGTGCTCGATGTCTGGCTGTGACGTGGAGTGATGGCCCGCAGCCTCAGAGAAGTCGGGGCGCAGGAGTGTGGAATTGAAGGACGAATCCAACCAGTCCTTCCACTCTCCACCACTAGGACAGCTGTCGCTCACCTTTAGCAGTCCCTCCGCAAAATCATCTCTACTCTCCTCCCTATGAAAAGAAATGAGTGGGCATAGATGTGGTCCGCTCATGGGATAAGATCCGACAACTCGTCGACGCTCTATACGCAGCCCTTTCCCGAGAACCTATGATGCCTAATATTTCGCAAAGCAACCCTGCATCAATAGTGGAATAGCCTTCGCCAGCCGTCCTTACGCGGACCTTCTCCTCGGCAGCGGTACGCCGTTGGCGACAAGTCACGATTGAACCAATACTCCTCGGTCCGCATGCAGCCTCGAGAATAGCCTCGCTACCGCAGTCAATGCCGCAGCGTCAGACGGATCGGCACGGGTCCATGAGGACAGCCCGCAGGAAGTCATTGCTCAAAAAGTGATAGATCCCACCAGATCTTCGAGAGAGCGACCATTCTAGCATGGCTTTGGTGCCACATCAGGAATTTATTTCCGCACCATTGTTAGCCAAAAGTGTGGAAAGAGATCTGAGGCTCAGAGGGACCACAAGACGGCCATCGACATCGGTAATCGATCTCGTGATTCGATCGGATACCCCGGATGTGCCGCAGTGTGATAAACCGGCGAACCACTAGGATAGCAAACCGGCTCTCGAGATATAAACGCATAGGAGGGGAATACCTTTGACCAACCGCATCAATCTCTGAATCGCGATTCACCGTTGGGCGTCGATATCGCACAGGACTCTCTGCGGGAAAGTCCTTAGCACTCACCGGTCGCCTTCGCATCGGCCATAGCTAAACATCTATGCTCCATCCGTAAGCCGGGATAATTCGGAAGTGGCGGATGTGCAAGACGGGGCGTGATGGAGGTCGAGCAGTCGGCGAAGTCGCTCAGACGCAAGACTCCCCGGCCGATGTCCGCCCGCTACGCTGGCCCTCCGGTGGTCGCGATGTACGTGAGGGGGCGCAGGTCCCACCGTGATATCGCTCGGACGTGGGGTCGTAACTCGATCCTCTCGAATAGCAAGCAGAGGCTGAATTTATCACGCCTACATCGAGTCACATAAGAGGTACCGTGATCCCGAGTCGGAGAATGGTTAGCGGCAAACTCGATGCCGTTACCTTCAGGTCACGGACCAACCCTTCGGTATTTTAATCACTGGTCACGGTGCAATCGCGCGTGGAAGCTCAAGCGCGCGGATGCCGGTGTCGGGTGGGAGGTGAGGAGGTCCGCTACGCCCGCGGCAAGGGCGGTCGGAGGGCAAGCCGTAGGTGGCTCGGGAGCGGATACCGGAGAGGTATGGGACACAGCGGATCATGGCGGCGTCGCTGGGGGGGCGACTCGTTGGCGCGAAATGAGGTGCGCGCGCGGATCGCAAAGACGGCACCGCCTGCTTAGCGATGTGTGGGGAGCTGGCGAACGGGAAGGTAGAGGCAAGAGCTCAAGAGCAGCACTGGGAATGTCTCGAAAGGAGGGACTGAAAAACAGAGGGGGGCTTTACCGTGTGCCGTAGTCGGGAAGGTCCCCGGCAGCTTGAAGAGTCGCAGGGCAAAAAATTCGCTATTATGGCGAAATTTAAGCCTTTGCACTAGCATTTAGACATCCCACAAAATAAAAACAATAAAATAATTAAAATAAATAAAATAAAATATAAATCGAACATTTCAAAAAAGGTTTAATTAAAAATAAAATAAATAAAATATCAAAAATAAAATAAACTAAAATCAATTAAGAAACTAAATTAGTTGCAATAATCCCGGAGACCAAACCAACTTAGTGGCTGGACTCCGTTTGGCCATGGAGGACTGGGAGGGGAATCTCTCCTCGCTTTCAATGTGTTGCAAGACAGGCTTCTTCACGCTCTCGCCATCGACTCAACACTCCATCCTTGTGTCGAGCAAATCTACCAAGCCATTTGGGTGGCGCCTGATGAATGATGACCGGTCCAATCCATCCGATTTGTTTGCCCGAAAAAGCGCAGCTCAGTCATAGAGTAGGACTTGAATTCCTCTCAAATTCTGTGTTATCATCCGATCATGCCATTTTTTCGATTTTTCCTTGCAATATTCAAGGTTCGTTAGGCATCATTTCGTAGTTCTTCCAACTCATTGAGATTCAAGGAATCTTTTGAGCCCTAACTCCACGAAACCATGTTCAGCTTCATCGCTTCATCATGTCAGGTACTCGATTTCCATCGAAGATTAAGAGTACCGCCATAAGACTCAAACGATATGACATTCCAAGAATCGCTTTGAAAGTCACTCAGGCCCACAAGGAATCGGGTTACCTGAGGGACCAATCTTTTCTGCTATTCACCACTTATTAGAATGGTCTTTATCTCCCTCGTTGGCAAGCCTACTAATTAATCACTATGAACGGTAAGTGGCAGCCACTTTATGCTTTAACACCATATTGTACCATGAGGTTTTCAAAGGTTTGTTACGTATGAACCCCACTGGCAATAATGGCTTGGTACCCTAAACTTGAAAAGATGTTTGCCTTCTACAATTTGATACACCTCGTGGTCATCAAGTTTTATAGGATTGATTCAACCCATTTAGATACATACCACCCCCACCAATATGTATGCATGCCCATATGACGTAGGGAAAGGTCCCATGAAATCGATGCCCTAAACATCAAATAGCTTAACTACTAAAATTGGGTTTAGGGGCACTATATGATTTGTGAGACAATTTCCCTAGCTTTGCATTTATCATACTTCACATCAGAGCTTCTTTAAAAGAGAAGGCCGTGAGAGTTCACTCATGAAGACCTTCATTGTTGTTCTCTCAAAAAGTGACCACCACAGGCACTCTCATGGCAGTGGCTTAGAATTCCTTGTTGCTCTTCTTCAGGCACACACTTCCTAATTATCTATCCATACTGCATTTAAACAAGGCAAATTTTCCTAATGTGGAATGGATCTTCGCTTACAATACTTCTTCTGTCTTATTCTTTCCAATCAGTTCAATTTCTTCTGTTGCTAGAAATTGGCAATGTGGGCATACTCAGATATCTCCAATTGTATTAGAGATTCTTTCAGAAATTCATCGTTGATCGGGGGCTATGAGTGTCAGGCTATGGTTAATCCTTAAAGATGGTCCATGTCACAACATTCTCTACCCCATTTTTGTCCTTAATTTGTAAATTGAATTCCTAAAGCAGAAGAACCCATCGGATAAGTCTTGCCTTGGCATTTGCTTGGTTAATAGAGATATTTGAAAGTAACGATCTGAAAACACTCATATCAAATTCAACCAAGTATGCTCGAATTTGTCTAAGGTGAAGTAAGAACAACAATTCTTTCTCTATAGTGTTGTAGTTCCTTTGTGCTTCATTCAAGGTTTTGCTTGGCATAATAGACTACATATGTTTTCCAATCTTTCTTTGTCCAAGAATCGCTTCCAATAGCAAGATCACTTGCATCACACATCACCTCAAAAGGCAACTACCGAATGGTGCTCACTATTTAAAAGGGTCAAATGGGACTCAACTCTTCGCAAGCTCTTCCTCGACAGCTCTGCATCCTGCAAATTTAGCATCTTTTCGAAAGAGCCAGGAGAGGCTTAGCAATCTTCAAAAGTCCTGATAAATCTCCGAAAGTTCGCATACAAGGAATCGCCATGGAACGCTTTAAGATTTGCTGAGGCAGCTTAAAATAAGTTCAATTTTTACCTGGCCACTCCCTATTCCCTCACGGTGCATGTCCTAACACAATCCCTGTCTACTTCATAAAATGGCATTTCTTCGCTTACACTGTGTCTTTTCAATGCACTCACAGGATGACTAAGGTTAGTCGACATTCTTCAAAATCACCTCCAGATACAAAGGATGTCATCCATGTAGAGATCATGCCGCCACTTCAACTTATCAATATACTAAGCATACATCTCTGGAAGGTGGCGTGACGGTAAAGACCAAAAGGCATCTCCCCGTAAGATAAGTTCCAAATGGACAGTAAAGCTATCTTTTCTTGATCCTTCTAGTGCGATCACCATCTGAAAACACCCTCACTCACTCAGTGCTAACAGAACAAGTTTAGAAACTCTCTCAAGAAGTCGATCAACAGCGCGTTGGAAAGGATTTTTATTGTTATCGCACAGCCTCAGAATCTATGCATACCCTAAACTTAGTAAAAGTGGTAGACACATCTCGCCTTTTATTTTTTTGAGAGGGTCACCCCCGGCACTGGGCACCACCGTCAAGCTGCTCTTGCACGATATGGGGTAATGATACCGGCTTGCAAAGCAGAAATTTTCAGGACTTCAATGCGAACTACCTCCTGCATGTGAGGATTCAATCTCCTCCGTGGCTGCCTAACAACTTTTGACTCTCTTCTAAATAAATGTGGGATAGTGAGATTGTTGGCTGATGCCTTTTAAATCGGAAATTTTCCAATCTCAAAGCTTGCTTGAGTTTCATCTCTGAGAGCCGGCAGTGAGATTGTCTTCATGTGGGAGTGTTGGGTGTTAATGATATTATAATCGGGACCGCTTTGTTTTCTCAAAAAAATGCATATTTTAATTCCACTATGTGGGTTTGAGATCCACCGCCAGGTTCCTTTTCCTCTCTCCACTAATAAAGGTAGAATTTCCATTTTTTTTTCTCCAAAGACCCTTGCACCAAAATATGGTTGAGCTAAAGGTACACTCAAATAACTCTGGTTAGCACATCTTGCACTTCTGTCGCTTCATTAGCCTGCTCTTCAAGAATTGTATCTATTATAGACTCTTCATGCGCTCATCTCCACTGTCAGATACGCTTACTCGGGCGGGAAGATATTGAGTTCCAAAGCTGTTCCCAAAGGTGAGTTGCATAACCTATCGCAATTTATAATGGCATTCGAAGTAGCCAAGAATGGCCTTCCCAATATGATGGTACATGGTCACCCCCACCGCAACCCGCTTCGTGGTCAAGTACGACAAAAATCCACCTGATAACAGAATTTGTCCACTTGTATTAGAACATCCTCAATGGTCCCCTTGGTATTTTAATACGACCCATCGGCTAGAGACAAGTGTGGGATGGAAGGGGCTCGGGCTTCCTCCCAAAACCAAGTCGTCAGATGATGAATATGGCAAAGAGGGTTCACACTAGCCCCAAGTCTAGTAGCGTTGTTTTTTCTACACAAGTGCCCCACAATATTAACCGGTACTGTAGGACACCCTTCGGTTCCTCAAGTATCATAGGAGTCTTGCACTCAATGATGGCACTCATCTTACTTGCAGTCAAAAGGCCTTTTATTCACATTAAAGCCTTTTTCACCACAGTCCTCCAAAATTTTGCATAGTACGTGGGGACTGCTTCACGTGTCAAGGCAGGAATGTTAATCCCTCACTTGTCAGAGTACTTCTAAAATTTCTGCTTGCTAATCAATTTTCCTTTTCATGCCTATAGAAGTTTATGTGCAAGAATCGCTTTTCACCCTTCCCCTGTCGGTTATTCTTCCTCCTCGTGGTTCAACCACTGTGGAGCTGCTGGTGTCAGACTGGCCGGTCTCAGCTTCTTACCACTTCTCAAAGTCACTACACGCTTTGACTTCATCAATTCTTGCATTTGGACTATCGGGCGGAGTTTATCTCATTCCTCAGGTTTTGTCAGGTTCCTGAAGGAATTTCCTTTCAGACCCTATCACGTTAGACAACCTAGAAATGTATTAAGTTGTTATATTTGTCGAGATCTCGCATCGCATACCGTCTAATTTCTTGTTGGAGTGAGCTCCTCGATCGCCTCTATTTTCTGATTAGTTTGAACATTCAACACCTTTGTTCCGCAAATAAAGGTGCTCTACCACCTTGCTTAAATTCGCACTGTAGCTGCCACTGTAGAGAAGAAGCGTGGAGGTTGTCGCCGCCGTACGAGGTGGAGCTTAAACTACCGCAGTTCCCGAAGTATGCAAGGGGGCTCGCTTCATGATAGGTTCGATGATTCCACCAAGCAGGCGTTGCCATATGCATATCTTGCAGGGCTTATTTCACCCAAGACACGGCATGCTTGCATAGTCCCATCAATAACTAATGATAATGCTCCCGTGATGGCTACTTGACTCCACAATTAAACAGTCAGGAGATGCAATTCATTCATCAAGCATAATTTCATGTTGATTTCTCATTTCAAGCCCTCCAACTCGAGTCATGGTCATGGCTTCTCTTCATCCCCGTATCTTCTTGGAAGTGCAGTTAAATGCCTCCCCTGTAGGTCACACCACATTCTTTCCGCCTCCCTGATCTCTGGCTCATCCCATGCTCGAGGTTTCAACACATAGTTCAAAAGTCCATGGCCTCATCCTGTGGGTGCTGGCTCAAAACAGCCTCCACATGGTTTCAAATAGCCGCTTCCACTACCGAGACATACCATCATGGAAATGACTCACAAGAACTACGTATCGAAACCATGGTGTGACATGCACCGATGATCTCCATGAACCTCTCCCAACACCGATAAAACTTCTCATTGTCATAGCCGAGCAAGTGTAGACTTGCCTCTTCAAACCGGTTGGCTCCGTCAGCCGAAAATCTCTTCAAAACCAAACTGAAGTTCAAACTTCAATTTTCATTGCTTTTGGCTCTCAGCAGACTGAGCCAAATCTTGGTCAGGTTCTTCTAATATGTCAATGGAAAAGCTACCTTTAAGGTGTTCATGTCGCACACCTTCTTTAAAAGTTGTGCATACTTCCTCGAACTCCCAGATATGAGTATATGGATTCTCATTCTCCATTCCATGAAATGTGGGAAGCAGGGGCACCAAATAGGGTCTCACTACCACATCATCAGCAGGTGGTATGATGCAAGAAGGTGCACTCACTCTAGGGGTGTATGTGGTCCTCATTGACCCAAGAGGCCATGGATTTATCGAGCTCCTTACAACTTTCTATTCGTGAGCGGATCCATTTGCTCACTACACCGACTTCACAACCTTGCTCAATTGTGTACTAACTCTTGGGTGTCTAATTCCGGAGATAGCCCCATGCTGATGCATAAACACCTCGTGACACAAAAAAGAGACAAAGCAAAGAGCAACAATGTGGCTTTCTTGCCAAAAGATCAAGCATCGAAAAATAAAAATGATCGTTATAGAAAAACTTGAAATTCTAAGCAATGAAATTCAAAAGGTTTGCAAGGTCACTCAATACTGTAATGAGGATTACAAGCACCCATCAACTCATCATTTGTAGTTTGGCACCGCCCCCGGTAAATCGCGCCATTTGATTCTGATACGCAGTGTTATGAATCAACAAAATTTATAATTTAACCACTTGTGATCAGAGATATCACGCAGTAGTGGCTCTAGGATCAACACTGAATGGGTTTTCGTCTTACAATGATTTGTATAATGGTTCAAAATAGAGGCTTTTTTTGGATTGATTTGTACAAACAAGTATGTTGTCACTATGTTAATTGAAGGTAATTCGAAATAAATGTAAAATAAGACTTGAAGTTTCGGGTCATCAGTTTGCATAGGTCAAAAGGTGTCCTCAGTTATTTCTCGTATTAGGCAAACATATAGTCATTTCCAAAATCGATCTTTGTTTAACTTAAAACTAAACCTTTAGTAACATTCCTTGAAACATAGCATTTAATGAGCATTTAATGTCCCGCATATAAACTGTTATTTAACCTACCCCGATGGTCAGAATGACATCTAATGGATGCCAAGCAGATCTAATATTAAGAATACACTAAACCCATAAAGCATGCCAAGTACGACCAAAGAGAAAGGTCAAACAGCTTTTTAAACTTCAGTTTTGAAAGTTTGAATAGTAAATATTAGTGACTGCCTTGAAAAACAGAGGAACACCATTAGTGCCCACATCAACCTTACTTCCAGCAACCTCCTCTTCAAGGTTTAGAGGCTTTAGCCAAACATCCTTCGAGTTGTCATCCTCAAAGAGTGTGTTTGGCAAATTTCAGAAAGCAGAGAGGAGAAAGAGTGGCATATAAAAAAGAGCAAATGAAACAGAACAGGCTTAATAAAAAAGGTCTTAGATGAGTACAGTTTACAAAGTTCATAAGACGGGTTTATGATATACCTACAAAGGTGAAAATACCAATCTATCCTAAATAAAATATCACTACAAAGGAGGCAGAGAGATGGAAAAACCAAAAACAGGTCGCTTTGTACACAAAAACACGGCAAAGACATTTCGCTTACAGTGAGAATCTGCAGTAGTGAACACACATGCTTACAAGGTACCTCAGCCATTATTGCCAAATTTTCACCTGATATGTTTAAAATTTCGCTTATGTAGTGAAATTCAAGATAGAGCTTAAATTTCGCTTAGTATACTAAATTCCATTATGTAGCAAAATTCACTACATAGCTAAAATTGTTATTATATTGCAATTGACATATTTAAAATTGGCTATTCTAGAGAAAATTTCGCTATTCTAGCGAGCCTCTCTGTTTCTCCCGCTGTATCCCGCATATTCCAAACAGATTCAAATTTTTGTTTCATCTTCAATTTCTTCATCCCTGGCTTGATGTAATCGAATATAAAATCATACAACTCCCAGATAAATCAACTCTAACTTCGATATGCTTAGCTTGATATGGTAGGATAGGTTTATATGAAACCCGCAAAAACTACCTTCATGTCGTTTCGAAATACAATCATTAGTACCAAAGGACCCACACGTGTCAATTGGTTAATATGATTAGTACACAAAAGACTCAAACCATTCAAATAGTGGTTCAAATAGTTTCTTTGGGTACTTAATCATTGATATTATTGGGAAGACTTTTCAAGTCTTCACGGGCATGCACATTTTAATTGCCATTGGACTATTTCATACCGCAGGAAGTCGCTTCCCATGTTAGATCGATACGCCGTGGTGGCCAAATCTTACCAGACGCACATTTTTTGCCGATACGGGTCCCTCACAAGTCGATTATGATAGAGGGTGCATTTCAAGGGCGGCGGACACGCTGATTCAAGATATGTCATTCAAAGATCACAAATCATCTCGCATATGCCGTAGACTAATAAGGCGCTTCAGTCGTGGAATAAGAACATCAAGAGGATTTGCTGCAGATGGTCAGACTTCTCAGATTTAGTCGTGAGCCCTCTTTCAAGTATTAGAGCTTATTTATACATTTTTCGTGACTTATCGGAGCTACCTTGTATCTCTTCTTTAGTGTATGGCATGGCAACGCTACTTGTCGACAGATGGGATCTTTGATGGTAGCACTGTGAAAGGGTGCCAGAGGTATTCGAGGTCGAAAAATTTACTCTTTTACGATCACTAGCCTTTTAGATGAGAGTAGATTGAAGTACAAATCATGTTCAAGCCATCGAGGAAGATGACCATTTATCTAAAAAGTGGTCACAAGAAATTTCGTAAAGGTTCCTAGTCGAAAGTCCTGGGGGATTGATCAAAGCACCTCAGAGGCAAGTTTAGACCGACTTGGAGTGGGTCGTATGTTATTTGAGATTTGACCCGAGAGGGAGTGATATAGACCAAATGATATATGCAAATTTATGACACTATCACCAAAGGAATACTATTTAAATCCCACTAATGTCTATGAATAATCCTTTGTTGAGACCATTTCATGGCGTATGAAAAGCGAATCGTTTTCTCTAAGATGACTCCATTTAAAATTTGTGTTTAGGTCTCAATCACCGCAAATGCACACATATGTCGATAAGTAATAAAAGTGATATTAAAGTCCGTATATCATTCCTATATGTAGATGATAAATCAAAAGACTAATTACCTAACTACTCAAGGTCATTAATATTCGACTCAATCGAGCAGATAACAAAGTACAATAAGAGGACTTAAATGTAGTCCTAGTCTGAAATCTTAAATATACAACTCTAGAGTTTAATAAAAGTGGAATTAGGATCTAGAGCAGACAAAACCGATTCGATCGGGCTAATCAATCAATTTCTGTATCATTTCACTTTAGCTCAACACACCAATTGAAAACCGAGTTTGTCAAAGATGTAAGGTAAGATGGTTCGATTTCTCTCTTACCAATACTTTTCACTGATTAAAGGTTCATATCTCCAAGAGAAATGAGGTCCAACTTATTTCTGTAACAGATGTCTCCTCTCATGAAAAGACGGGTTTCTGCATATACCATACTGGCACTATAAATCAAGAATCCTCCTGCCCCCGCAGGCGTGCATCTAAGTTTCTCCACCTGACTACAATCCGGTTCCCATACCTCAATAAACTGTCCTTTCACATGATATCCAACACTTATAGAACACCGTCATTCCATAACAGAGAAACCCAGCGATTAACATCAACGTCCAACTCAGAGGCGCGGAACGGACCTGTTCGAGCGGTCTTTCAAAAGTCTATTACATAATTATATCACCAAACAAACACGGCGAACGCGCCCGTTATTATCTCGCGGATTTTCTGATCCGGTGTCGCCAGGCTCTGAACGAGTGGATACGTTGACGCATTAGTTTTCACGACGGCGACGGAGGCGCAAACCGGCAACACACGGTCTGGCAATCAAGAACCATCTGTTTTCCTCCTTCTCCTGTAAACATGAGGCATCATAAAGACCCATCAAAGCATCATCTCTTCAAACACTATTCCCCCAGACTCACTGATATCATCTATCGAATTCATTTGAATGATAAATACAATCAAAAGCAACAACAAATTCCTGATCTAATGATCTATTGAACTAAAGAAGGATTAAAGAAGATTTGAGTAAAAGAAATAATAACTAAAGCTCCAAAGATTTAATGTAATATAAAACTAAAATAAAGAAAACAATCATCAAAAAGAAAACTATAATAACTGACTCATTAAACAAAGAAAAAAGAAAATAAAAAATAAAAAATGTATAAAGAAGCTTTCAACCATATAAAAACTGAGTCACAAAGTGCCGCTAATATACGTTTCTGAAGTGTGTGCTTTCTTTTAAATAAAATGCGCAAGTCTCAAAACCCTCGCTTGATCAGGCTTCAGATCCGTACCTCTGTTTAACCCAGAGATCTATTACTTAAGAGAGGGCATTCTGTCGTTATAAAACCTTCCCGCCATTATTTCCTGTCAGGTTTCGCTTACGTCGCGAACTCCGGCTTAGTCTTCATCAAACGTGATATACATCAAATGATAAAGATAAATTTCCTTCATCTGTTTATTAACATCACGATGACAAATACCTTGAATGACATCAACCGTTAAGAATATTTCCGGCTTCCTATTATCTTCCCCTTTCTGTAGATTCGATCAATGGTCCTCTCATCTGATAACACGATTTTTATCGGCAATCCAGACGGCAAAGCGAAGTTACCCTCCCCCGCCTGACAAGATTCTTTGTCCAATTTTCCATTTTTTTGATATAAAGAACCTCCTTTGTTCACACTTTCTCTTCTCTGTCACTGAGTCAGCTATTTTCAGAGTTAAAAAGCATAATGAAAGAAACACTTCCAATTATCCCTGTCTTTCTTCAATTTCCTTATCTTGGTTTTCTCATCTGATGATAACTTCAACACACTAAGCCTTCCCACAACCTGATTATGTTCAAAGAAGATTTCTTTGTTCATCTTCTGTGTTATTTCAACAAAGATATTATCTTCCGGTCAAAGAAATTATCCTCTTCGTTAAAGATCTAATGTTTTCTGACATGCGCATCACCCACAGATGGAGGATCAAAAACTTATCACTCACACAGCCAAAGCAATATTTATCGATCTCAGCCCCCAAGAAAAATAGAATCATCAGAAAACCTGAGGCACTTTAATTCCTTCCATCTGTTTGAAGCCGATCAGAAGAAATGTTTAATACCAACCGGATGGTTTTCACATAAAAAACAGAAACAAAAAAGGCAAAGTCAAAATGGGTAATTGTTCGACGGTGGATCTAAAACAGCAGAGCTGATAGTTTCCAAAGTACCTGTTTTTCAGCCATGTTAAGAAAAGAACCTTTCAGCAACAGTTACAGTTTGAGTCCAGCGTTAAACATGTGAGGCTCTGGAAACACATTTCTCAGAGATATTACAATTCAAGTTTATTTCCAACTGACTCATTAGCTACTCAAAATCAACCATGATTCTTCCTTGAAAATAATGAGAGCATGACCTGAGTTATAAAATGCTCCCAAAAGAACAGTACTGGCAAATTTGCCCTGAAAGACATAGAGGGCACGACGAATCTCAAAGGATCTATATTACATCCACTAACTGTTGTAAAGATTGCCAACACTAGTCCATCAAGGTACATTTAAGAGATTTAAACCCAGATTGAGAAATAGAACAAAGAATACCCATAAATGCGAGAAAATGTTAAGAACACAGTAGAACCGTGAGTTACCTCAAAAAACCTTCTAGCCGCCAGCCCCTCCTCTCTGGGCGAGAAAAGCGTGTCTAATCCAACCATCCCTTGAGTTGTCATCCTCAAGGAGTGTTTGGCAGTCGAGAAAGTCAAAAAGAAAAGGAAAGAAAAATGGAAGAGCAATAGAAAACTCGCCCAAATAATGACACGGAGAAGAGATTACTTTTTAACAAGGTTTGCTCCTGGCTTTATATCAACTCAGTGTCACAAACCAAAACTAAAAGACAGGCATAAATTTAAAGAGAAAAACAATAAAAGAACAAAATGAGTCAAACGGCCACAAAGGCAGATAGAATAGTGTAGGGAGATGGTAAGCGAACAAGGTCGCGGCAGGATGGAAATTTCCACAGAGAACAGCAGAACCACTGGGTACCGCAGCTGGCGCAATTCTCGCGCCTCGCCAAATTTCCTTCGTAGTCTACACCCCTCGCATTTTTACGCTCTTTCCTCTCCGTCTCATTTGTACGCCGAGTTTGAGTTGAATTCTTCGTGCTTGATCGACTCAACAATTTTGCATAACAGCTTCGAAAACCTAAAATTTGCCACAAATGCATCAGCAGGCAGTCTTCCTCTGACCTTAATATTAATTGCTATAATTATGTGGTAGATTAGTGCATATACAAAAGTACTCAAAACTCGCAATAAACAAGGCCTGCAAAATAAACACTTTGAGTACTAATCAATGACGATTTTCGAGTTGGTTTACGAGGAAACTTTGCTGCAACATAAAAATGACTTGTCTTAAATTTCTGACTGATGGTTTTTCTCGATATCTTCTTCGCATCGGAGAATTGTCTTTTTCGTGATAGTAGTTCATCCATACTTTTATGTTAAGAAGATACAAAAATAATGTCGGATAATTACTTCAATTAACGACGGCATAGCGACAGATTGTGAGTTGTCGCGATGTGCCTTGATTAGTGCCCAAATAGTGTTGTTTTGAGCCCTGTTCATTGCAGGTTTTGAGCACTTTTTGTGTACTAATCAATTTAAATAACCCAATTGACACACTAAGGTCCTGACTATACTACTAATTATATTTTGTAGTTTTGCAAGCCAATTATACCATTATCTTCAAGCCAATTTAAATGCGAAGAACCCGAGCCGAACTCGAAGCTGCTAGTACAAAGTAGAAGGCAATTGGAGCTAAATACAGAGGGAGAGTGAGCATTGCAGAGATTGAGCAATGTTGCGAATTTTCATTAATCGCATCGTTAGGTCATGGAATTTCGTGAACTCCGCCTGCTTTGTCAGGTCGACATTTTAGATTATTTTTGTGGTTATACCAAAATTTCCCTCATTGTATTTTTGTTGTTTCATACTTTTTTGTAATTTCCTTGACTGTTAAAGATAAGTCTCGGGGCCAATAATCAGAAACCCATCACCTCAATAAACTTGGTGCCAAAGTTTTTAAATTTCCATGTGTGATTTTCTCATTTTTTTTCTCCCTTTCTCGTGATTTTTTCACTGATCCATAAAATAACTCTTCCCTTGAGGATCTACAACCTCAAGGGATGTTTGGCTAACCCCCTCATCCCTGAAGAGGAGGGCCACGTGGGTGGAAGTTTTCAGGTGAATCATTGTCCCTTGTTTGCTTAACGCGCAAATAACACACACAAGTGCTTCAAGATCTCACGCAGGCGAATCCTGGTGATATACACCCTGAGTAACAGCATTTTCGGCAGCTTTTCAAGGCTCAAGTGGAGATCTATTGCCAGGATCCACCAATGCTAGCTTAGTTGCCACATTGTTCACGTTAGATCCAGTAGTCGCTTTAACTACTCGAACATTAATGGCTGCACACAACTCAGATACTAGACAAAACTTTAGGTTCAATCTTATGGCAAACATAGATCCATCAAAGACTGTAGGTCATCCCTCCCCACGCGAGGAAAAGGACTCGAGATATTAGCTGCTTTAACCCTGCCAGCCTGGGTGGGTCTCAAACTTCAAGGATTTCTTTACACTTCATACTTCCCACAATTACGCTTTTCAAGTCATCAACCTCAATTGCTTTTATGAAGAAACCCCAACCAAAGACACCATTGTCCAACTGACTCACTTTGCATGAAAAACCCATCCCCTAGCCAAACCTTTAGACTAATTATATCAAGAATAGTTTCGCTACTACAGAGGGAACCCAGACATAAATTCTTGTCGATTCCCAGATGACCCCATCGTGGGCATTTAATCAAATGGCGCCTGGATGCGCCGTAGTATGAGAGAGAGTTGCTGAACTTGTGATCCACATCAAGGCATTGGTGAATTTGATTCCTTTTTATTTTACCATTACTCCTCACTGCAGCCACCGTAGGGAAATTGAATGTTTATACTACGCATACCCATTTCTTCTTTGTTTTAAGTTTAACCTACTATAACCTTCTCTTTGGTAGCCTGTTTTGTTTCTTGTTGTTTTAAAATATGTTCCTTGACTTTATGCAACACCGGGATAGAAACACTCAGGCAAAGGAGAGATCCAAATGCTCCACTGCACAGTAGTGTGAAGTCGGGCCATTGCTAGTAATCGATGGAGCCTCCACTTTGGAGGAGCAACAGTTATAGATACTAAGAAAACCCCAATGCTCTACATGTCAATGAGGGACTATATACACCTTCACTCATGTATGAGTGCACTGGCGCATTGTAATTCTCCCAGAAGATGTAGTCATGCCTTATTTTGGGGCTCCCTGCTCTTAACCTCTCATGTTATGGAAATGAGAATTCATGCACACACATCCGGAAGTTTTGAGGAAGTTTGGCACAACTTTCAAGGAAGGTGCAATCGATATGGATCGTTGCCAAGGCCTTTCCTTAACTCCTCAAAGACATAGCCAAAATTATTTAATTCTCTGCGCCTAAGAACCATCCTGACTGGGCGTAACTGCAGCAGAGTTTTGAAAAAGTTCTTCACGTACATGGTAACGCCTTGAAGAGGCAAATCCATATTACTAGAGCCCATGATAATGAGAGTTCTACCAATGTCGTATATGGAAACGATCACACGCCACACCATGGCTTTGACACATGGATGTTGGCTTCTATGATGAAATGTCTTCACCATGAAGCAATTAGCCGGGGAGACCATGTTTGGGGGGGACTTCCTGAGCAAGAATCTAGATGAAGCTATGGACTTTTAAATTTATGTAGTTGAAAACCTCCAAAGCTGGGATGAGTCAACCGGGAGATGCATGTGACGAGGCCACCACCAAATCAGCGGGAGGCATGGTACGCCGAGACAATGGAGACAAAGCAAAGTTGTCCACCTGGCTAGGAGGTTGAAGAGCTTGAATGAGGAATCAAGATATAAAACAGCAAAGGATTGAGGCATCTGCGCCCAACCAACCATGCGCTTCAACTCACAATTCACTGGCTCCAAGGAGAGCATCGCTTCAAGTGTTCATTTAGTAAGAGACTTTGTGGCTGAATAAGCCAATGCAGTGGGCCAATACAAGCCACCAACCACAACCCCATACAATAATTCAGTAACTCAACCTGAGGAACCACCCAAAACCTCTCCCCGAAACTAAAACTTCCAGGTGCTCCATCGCACAATAGCAAAGATGGGTCCTCAACTCAGCCACAGCCACCACCATCTTCATCTCCTCCAAAGTGGAAATGTTATGAACTTTGAGTAAGGTGGTGGGTAACTTTGTGGAGGAACAAAAGGCAGTGAATGCCTAGGCCAATCAAAGAATTGACACTGAGAGCACACTTGCATTAAGAAAATGAAAGAACTCACACTCTGGGAATTCTCAAAGCACGACAATTTCAGTTTTAAATTTCCTAAAATATGACAACTCAAGTAGTGATTTAATATCAAGACTATCCAACCAAAGAATGTGTAGGAAAAGGAAATTCTCTTAGACAATAAACCAAATCCTGTGGGATCAAGATGGTGTTCTAGTGAGGTGAATTCCCAGGATGGATGAAGTTAATAAGAAATCATCACATCGAGAAGTGGCAAAGAGCTCAAACAAACAAGACTCCAGCATGAAACAAGGCCAGAAGTCAAGAAACTAAACCGTGAGGTGTGATCAAGCATCAATAAAAAATAAAGACACCCCAGCTTTTCCTCACACCAAAAGCTAAAAAGAAGGCCATTAATCGGGCCGAAAAATGTTAGAAGTGCTGAGAGGTAAAGGTCAACATCCCCTCGCATGATCAAACAAGTCCCCACCTACGCAAAATTTTGTAAGGATCAGTACAATGAAGGAGGGTCAATGTTGACAAGAGGGCCTTCCTGACCGAAAAGCAAGTCGCTGCTATCATCCAATGCAAACACCTGAAGTGGCAAGATCCGGAAGCCAGTTCAACCATCTAGCATATCACAGGTACTCAGGGAAAAGGCCACGCTGACCTGGTGAAGTAAGTGGTCCCTCCTTATTCATGCATACAGCCACAGTTTGGAGAATCCAGCCCACTCTCCATCACACAGTCTTCGTATAGATTAATCAAGAGCTACAAAGTGAGATAGCAAGCGTCCTAATACAAGTGGACAAACTGCTATCCAAGATCGTTGTACTAATAATGCAACCAGCAATAACAAATAATTATGTACCTATCATCTTGAAGACCATTTCAAATACTTCCCAACGCGATTATCAACTCCGAAATGGTGTTATGCAACTCACCTTCGTAAATACTTACCCTAGAACTCAACATCTTCCATCAGCAAAAGCACATGTCACGCGGTGGAAGATGGCTCTGTAGTGAAGTTTGTGACCTTTATACAACTTAAAGCAATGCATCACTAGTAGGATGCAAGATGTGCTAATCAAGAATTGTTGAGGTCAGAAAGAGAATATTGTGACATGAAACTTGTCCAGGGGCAATGGAGGAAGAAATAAGAAATTTTTCCTTGATGACGAGGAAGGAAACCATGAGCTCAAAAACTGGGGAGCTAAACCTTTGCCTCGTGGGAGGTTGAAATATGCCTATTTGAAGAGCAGAGCGTTGTCCAGCCACGCCTCTATCCCTCCACATATGCAAGAAGTGGTTAGAGTTGAAATCCTAAAGCTGATGCAGGCTGCATCATCTAATTCCATATCAATAGCACTGGTGAGTCCAACCCAGGTGCCAAGAAATTGGGTAACCACGCTGCATAAATAAAAAGGAGAGGAGATGCCCACCCGCTTACCACTGTTAGAGGGTATGATGATTATAGGAGGTCAGAATGAAGTGACCAAAGGATCACTTCCTCTACCTTCAGTGATCGCCTTCTGAGAGATTTCCGGTCAACCCTTCTAACGTTTCTGATGGTCTGTGATACTCAAATTGAAATTGTTGTAGAAGACCAGAGTTAATTACCTCTTCACATGCCCATTTGGCACATATGACAAGAATGCCCTTGGCCTATGTAATGCCCCCGCCACATTTCGCCGATATGCTCGCATTTTCGCAAGCGATTTGGTAGAGTACATTATGGAAGTTTACATGGATGACATTAAGGCCTACTGGGAGTTTTAAGAATGTCTAATCAACCTAGAAACTGGCCCTTCAATGACAAGAAGGAGAAAACTCATACTGAACTGGGAAAATGGCATTTTATGGTCGGGTCAGTGAATAGCATCAAAGTATTATTTTAAAAATGGATCAAGTTGATAAGGAAAAATTGACTTGATTTCCAAACCGCCTCCCCACAACACAATACCGGTAAGGCAATTTAGGGCATGCAGCTTCTAAGGTGAGGTTCATCATGATTTCAAACATTAGCGCGTTTCCTTCAGACATAAATCATGGAAAAGATGCACAATGACTGGGATGCCCACAAAAGAAAGCTTTGAGGAGCTTTAAAGCCTATTTAACCATCAGACTAATAATGTAGAGCCTTCAACTGGCAATTACCCTTCGAGGTGATGCGCGAGCTGCCATCTAACGTATCGGAGGTGGTTCTCGGACAAAGAGAAGGAGGAAAGCCCTATGTGGTCTATTATGCGAGCAAGACAATCGATCAAAGCATGAGGAATTACACAAACTACTTAAAAGGAGTCATGGAGTGGTGGTCATGCCTTAGACAAGTTTCGACCATCGTTGGGCTGACATACTCATGCATTCATGGACCATTCAAATCTCTGGCAAGTACCCACTCAAAAAACAAGCAAGGTCAAGCAGAATCATATGGGTTCCTCCTATTGCGCACAGACCAACCCGCAACAGGACAAAAAGTGGTGTGAGAATGTTGTTGCTGATCACCTCGAGACTAACACCGCACAACACTCCACAACCCTCTGATTAATGATGAGCTCACCCGAGGAGTCCCGCTTCTCAGTTGAGAAGGCACTATATGCCCAGCTAAAAATGCAAATTACTTGTAAGAACAGATTTACCAAACAAAGGAAAGCACAAGATAGCAAATTCTTCAAAATTCACCCACATTGGGAGAACCGCCTGCAAACACAGCCAGTCACCCATAATCAGAAGTGTGCTCCAAGTAGCAACCGTGAACTTAGTCATCGCCATGAGAATGCTCGTGAGGCCACTCAGCTTCCTTTAAAACCTGCTAAGAAGGTGCTTCAAATTGGAGAGCTCACCGCCCTCTTTTTCAAGGATGCCCATACCATGTGCAAGGAATGTGATAAATGCGAGATTGGTAAATTTCACACACATGATGCCTTAAACCCACTTAGAAGCTGCTGATCTATTCACTTATCAAAATACCTTACAAGACCATTCCCCATCCCTCGAGACCTATTCGCAGAGTCGACATGTCAAAGGGCAGAAGCAATCTCTCTGCAGCAAAGCAGATAATAAGTAAACAGATTCTTAGCGAGAACATATTCTCCGATTAGAGCCCTAAAGCCGCGCACTCGAGCTGCTGAGTTCGTGATTTCAAGAATAAACTTGAGCTCACTTCAGATGCAAAGCCATATAAAGCAAAATGTTCATGAACATCCCAGTCAAACACACAAACAGCAAATAATGTGAAAATCAAGACACACTGATATGGTGAACTCTAACCGAAAAGATTACCCTCGTTGACTCTCTCTGGCATATAGATGCCTTGCTGGCAGACCATTCGGGCATGTTCCCTACCACTGCTTGAAAGCCCGCTATCCGCCCGTGGAAATCGAACAGGCACGCGTGAAAAATTGAACTTGACATGGGCGTAGCTGGTCTCAAAGGTTCCCCGATATCAACTAGTTAGAAGAATTGAGAAATATGCCACTCAACTCAAAATCGCAAGATAAGATGAAGAGGTACGATCATCATACCAAATATTTCCAAAAAGAGGATCGTTAAGATTACTTATAGACTCCAAGCTCCACCTCTTTCCGTGCAATAGTTCAAGATGGATCGGGGCTGGCCCACGCCATTCAAGAAGCTTACTACTCTGGCTACACTCAAGACTCGCTCAACGCGAAGATAATCGAAAGTGTTCAAGGTCAATCGACCAAAGGTCAAGCCATATGCACAATATCACACAGATGCGATAAACTTTTGACCCTCCCATGAAATCTCCGGCCACGATTGGGAGCACTCTGGCACATCTCGTAAGTCACTAGAATTTAATCGCTAATTTTGTAATCTCAGGTTCCTTGTTGTTCGGGTTTGTTTTCCTTTGTAAAAATTTTCTTTTGCTTGTCTTCGCCACTTTTGTTTTTGGTGGTGTTGTAGTGGGCTGGGACAAAACAGTTTTGAGCCTAAAACTTCCAAAGTCATGAATTTGCAAACTAGAATTCTCGCAACCCGCGAATTTCGCAGGGTTGTAATCGTTCCATTCGCCTCTTCTTACCTACTCATGATGACCCTGCCTCCTACAAATTTTCCTAAATTTTGCATTTTTTTTTATCTGACCATTTAATAGGCACTAATGCTTAACAATCAAGACCTTTCACTTACCCTCCTCGTATGAACTCACTTTCCCTTTCTTTTCATTTCCAAATCTCATTTCCCGCTTAGCACCCCTCTCCACCTCCTCTCCTCCTTAGCTCCAGAACTATGGCGAAGACTCAGGATATGTTTTCCAAATTTAGGGGCAGTTTTCCTTCTCACGGGCGGCCCAACCTGGGGCTGTTTCATCGCGCGCCTCTTGCTACTTCCTCTCTGCCGCAGCCGACGCCCACATCGTAGGCCGCGCTTTGAATTGGCCATCAAGTACCACCCAGTGGCACTGTCAAGGCTCCTTTCGATGCCCGCCCTAAGGAAATACCACACTCAGGTTGGCCCCACTCCGCCCGCCCCATCACATCCCAGCCAGACCCAGGCCCCACCGTCCAAGAGAGAGCCACAGACCTTTGCCAGAGAGCCCCCTGTGTCGAGATCATGGGGCTACGTCAACACCCCATCGTATTGGCCGGAGTCCTATCCGACTGTCCCTCGCCTCTATCATCTGGAGACCATATTTTCACTACAACCCTATTATGGGGAATGCTGATTGCAGTGAGAGGGATCTCCATGCAGTCTGGCTGAGTGATCTCACCCGACTTTCTCCCCAAGACCCTGAGGTCTCGGACTGGAGGCATTTGAGCGGTTATACTTTTTAAGCCGCTCATGGCTATCTGACGCTTTTTTCTAATTCTGTGTTTCAGCCTGAAGTTCTACTCAATAATGACATCCAAGCGAGCCCAATCCGATCGGCTCATTTCTCCATCAACAACCCAGCCAAAGGATACTCAGGGTCTTCCGACACAAGCATTTAACTCGTGGTCCTCGCCAACCTGAAAGCTTATAGGCGGTCCCATCTCTCGCTCTGTGGATATGTCTGCCTCTTCTCCGGGGACACTACCGCCGGACGACTTGTTCAAAGAGGCATCTCCCGCCAGACATGCGCTCTTAGATAGATCACATTCCTGCGCCTAATCTTTTTCCCGTCCAAAGATATAGTCCAGAGAGGAGCCTCGGGAGGCCCTATACCGCACATCGAGGGCTTCGTTCATCCCATCTAGTTTATTATGACATCTCACTCCACTCTCGAGACAAGGTCCATCGCAAGAGTTTACCCCTAGCTAGGTCCATGCCTCTATTATTCCCGAGACTCTTGTGCCAGTGCTAGAGCATATCGGCTTCCCTGAGGAGCCTAGATCGAGCGCCGCCATCGTGATCGCGAGGCCGCCTCTACTGGCTGACGCACACACTATGCCCAAGCTCTATCATCCGCGCCTCCGAACCCAAACAGACCGGGCCTAACCCGCGATATTCCACCCGAGGACCAAATTTCTCACAAGAAAGATATCAGGAGCCTCAGCTCCGCCTCCTCGCCTGGCACGGCCCTCCATCTCCGGTGATCTCGCCCTCCACTCAGCCACACCGTCCAAGGCCTCCAACTCTTGTAGCTCCTCCGTCTCCTATGCCCTCACCCCATGCCCACCGCAGACATCTGGGATATTGCCGGGCCGAGCATTTCTACAGCTCTCAACAGTTTATCACTTATCTCCACCGGACTTTTGACCATCATGATGCAATCCTCACATTTCCCATGATCAGATTGTTTGGCGATTTATGAGCCCTAGCGGATATTGGCAATAAAACGTGCCATCCTCATGCAGTATCCATATTACCCAGCTTTCCTCAGAATTCCCCATATGTACTGCCGTGCCTTTTCCGCTCCATTCCGCAGATCAAATCTCCGATTACACCAAATACCTCCAATATTCCTGATGTATAGCAATGTTAATAGCTAGAAATGACTCACAAGAAGATTCTCAAATGCCACAGCCGAGGACGAGCTCTTCACCGGCCACCGACCGAGGGGACACTCCACCAATTTTCCAAATTCACACCCTATCAAGGTCAATGGCATGTTCGTCAGTAAGAAAGAAAGTAATAAAGTGATTTTTCTACTTTTGATATCTCTTTTGTGATTCTTATACTTTTGATTTCATTTATCAAGGTATAAGCAAAGCCTATTTTGTATGTTTAGTGATTACCATTTAAATTAAGAAATATAATCACTCACATAATTCCATTTATGTAATCAACAAAACTGAGAAGAAATGAATTTAAATTTGTCTAGATTTCATAAATTTCAAAGAATACTTAAGAAAAATAAATAATCAAAATCCAATTTACTGCCTCTCACACAGCCTACAGATTCAAACCTAAAAATTAAACTTAAAAAAAAAAATTTACTCAAAATATACACTGAGTTCCTCTTTCCTCGCTTCTAGTTAGCTACTTTAAGCCGCTTTTACTATTCTAAGCCATCTATTTATACTCCGCAGAAAAAGAATCAGTCAATCCCCAAATGATCCAGTGGAAATCCAAAGAAAAAGCCCACCACCGTCCTATGTCGCGACTTCGCTGATGTCGCGATATGGCTTTGTTCCTGATTGCTCGCGATCGGTCACACCTCTTTCTAAAGGCAAAACCACGTCTCTTGCAAATAATGATCAGACGACGATCGTGGAGTGGTCGCTGACTTCATTTGCTCAATGTTCCTTCAAGATTATATTGGTCTCATTACATGTCATACATCATTGTCTTCCCTTCTTTCTCCCAACTTCCGAGTTGCGATTAAAGCTTTCGCCGCAATTACTTCATTGCTTCTCAGAGCGATGGACTTCCATGTTGTGACTCGATTCCTTTGGTCTAAATTGTGTTGGTGGTCTTTCTGTCTTCATATCTTTCATTTTATGTCGCGACATCATGATAATGCCATCTCCTTTTGCTCCTCATTCCTTTTTCTTCGCCTCAAACTTTACTTCACGCTATAACCAGCTCCTCTTCCCACTTATTTTCCGTGTCACAATTTTAGTTGCATGCGTCGCGACATCATTTCGATCCTTGACTTGTAAAGGTCACAAGTTCGGCTTCCAGGCGCCTCATTTTGGCTGTGTTGCACTTCCTTTCTTTTGCAAAGACCTCAGAGGGCTTGATAGACATCGTACTCCGGTCACGACCGAGCGTGTCGCGACATCATTCATATCTTGGTGCGTCGTGACATCAAAGTGATGTCGCGACATGAATTTCGCCATTTTACTGTTTCCTTTAGTCTCACTCACTCTTTCTTTGTCGCACTTCTTTTTCAAGTCACGACTTCATCGGTTCATAAGTTTTCGCTTCTTCTTTCAAAGCCAATTACTGATGTCGTGATCTGAACGGCCGGGTAATCGAGACTCTTTCTTACTAAATTTCCAATGACTCTAATTTCCGCCGCAGCTTATTTCTTTTCTCGAGCATTTGCTAAAATTTGAGTTTATGCTTATTTTCTCCTGCAAATGAAATTTGAGTCAATTATCCACTTTTCTTCAAACAAATCAACATTTATTCATAATAAACTCGAAAAGATTTAAAATCTAATGAGCCGACTCATCAAATTCCCTTAAACTTAAAATTTTGTTTAACCTCAAGTAAAGAAAGAAAGAATTGTTTGTCCTCAAACAAATAATGAAAATTTTTATATATTTTCCTTGATTCATACCACAGCTTTTCTATTCCACCTTCATCTGGAACAGATGCTCAACATCATTTTAAATTTCGCTTTGATTCAAGAAAAGATGGAATACTTCTATCACAAAATTCTTGATAAATCAATGTATTTAAACAGTTTATTCAATGTCTGTCTGTGTGTTTGCAGGTCTTCAACTTTTCATCTTCATGTTGATTTAGTTAATCTTCTAGAGTTTTCTTAGACTGCTTGTCAAAGTCCTATAGGCTTGTTTTTTCATATTGGACTGTCACTAATGTAGGTAATCCAACCTTCAAAACTAATGAGGTCTTTAGGCTTGTAATGTTGGGCTTAGTAATTTGGTAGATAATAAAAAATTTAAGTTGTAAATCACCCAGTTTCACACCTTTTCTATACTGCCTTCAACTTTCACCCTTTTTCTTCTTTGTTCTGCTCGATTCTCTCAATCTCAACGATTCATCTTCAATGTTGAATTCCTTTTAGGAATTCTCACTTCATATGTACTTTATTCAGCGCTTCCTTTTGTTTCTTGAACTCCTTTGCTTTTGTTTTTCAGAATGTGGGAATAGGTAAAGGTTGGTTCTTAGCTTATTACTCTTAGAGGACCTGGCTAACAACTCCCATACCAAATAAGTATTAGGGTACTAGGTGTTAAAACACCTTTTTACGAGCTTAATTGTCTTAAGGAAATAGGCCACAAGACAAAACTTATTCCTACTGTCAGGCTTCGCTTCTTTTACTTTCACCTTCATTGCAAAATTTGGAACAGCTTTTCCCCAAACTTTTTTCTCTTCCTTTATGCAAACTTTTTTTCAAACTAGAAACCTGGATAATATGGGCTCTTTGCTGCAGGTTTATTGAAAGGAAGGGAATTTCGGTTTTCAGTTGTTGTTTTATTGAAGAAATAAGGCTTATTTGGCTCAAATCAAGGAACTAGAGAATATGCTTAAGCATATATTGAGGATAGGCTTAGAAAAGCTCAATCTACCAAGGATGACTCATTCGTTTAGGTTGTTTTCACCCCAAGATTTCACCTCTTAATCACACAATCAAACAAGTTCTAGATCATGGACTTCAACTTGAAATTCTTTAAGATGTTCCTAATTCTCGCCAAAAGTTTCATAAGTTTTGTTGACTAAGGTGTATTATTTTTCAAGAGACTTGTATTTGTTTACCTACTTACATTATTTCATCCAAGTGTTTTGTTCCACTGCAATAACCAATCTTCCACCTCTCGCAAACCAACTGTTAACAATGCGGTGCACAATTCTAATTTTCAAGAATGGCACCCACGCTCGACACTCGAATTTCTGTTTCGAGAAAGAACATAATTATTTATTTGATTCTCGTATTAAAAGAAAATGACACACAAAAGCAAAATTCAGATATCATAAAACAACGACCGAAAGTCAACAGAATTTTATTCAAATATCGTGGAACATTTATATTGTACACCGCTTTCTTACAAATAAGATCAGAATTAAATTCGAGAAAACTCTATTTCTTGATCTAAAATCCCAGATTTTCCTTAATGTTAGCCTCCTGCCTAAAATTTGGTTCACCAAACTTTCGAGCTCCTCCAAGAGTGATCTAAGAAGTTAATGCGTCGTTCAACAATTATTTCCTGTTAAGGGTTCTAATTAACCCTTCTTCCTATTCCCTTCCCATCAACCAATTTTCGATTGGCCACGCTTATGGAATAAGGAACAAACTGTTTGTTTTCTCCGACTCATTCATTCCATAAACTCGTGTCTTATAAACCTCGCTCCTTCTTTCTCCTCATTCCTCTCTTCATTCTCTTGTTTGTTTTTCCCTTGTTATCCCATCCTTTTTATAGTGATTCGTCTCTGGGGAAGAATAAGGCCATTTATTCTTTTCTTTTTAAATTTTCATGAATAAATTGAATGAGGTTTCTCACTCGCTTCTTTAATATTTCCAACGGAGGTTTTGGGCATTTTGTGAGAATATAGATCGTTTTCTTAATTATAAATTTCTTTCTAAATTATTCTCCTAAACTCGAGCATACTAGACTACCTGCTCAATCAAGACATTGATTTTTGTTTCAGATTAATAACTACATTATCAAAAAGATTCTCGAATGAATAATTTAACTCGAAGGTTTGGGGCAGACTGAATAATGAATTTAGGAATGTATTTTGGCCAGAATGTTTGAATAACAATAATATGGTAGAGTCGGGCCATTAACTATTGGGTTCTGCAAATTAATGATTTTCAATGAATTTTATTTTTTTACTGTTGGACGCCCAAATTTAGAGGTTTTAACCTTCATTCACCAAGACTATCTCGTCACGACTTTAATTTTCGTTGTGACTCAAATGTGTCGGTTGTGGAAAAAATGGTGCTTTGCAACATAAAATGCCTTTCCCTCTTATTTGGCCATGACCCGCTCATTATTTTGACTTTCTTTTCCACTCCTTACAGATCCACAATTCTTGGTTGTAACTTTTGAATTAATGTTGTTGGCACCAAACATAATAGACTTAAATTCATGCCATCTTCAATTTTATCAATTCTCAAACAATAACTACAACCCACCATCTTCTGTCACAAAAACAACAAACTTCCACTATAAATTGCATTCAAAACTTACACCAAAACAATATGTACCCCAAACTTTCAATCATGTTATATCAAAGATAAACTTTAAAATCAACAAAGAGTATACCGCCTTTTTTAAGTTCCTTTATGTTGACTGAAGTTTGATTGCAGATGTAATTCTTTGTACAATCTTCTATTGTCCTCAGAAAAATAATAAAATTCTTGTACTTACTCTTCAATCGAGCAATGAATAAATCAAATTAAGTTATTAGAAATTTAAACATAGAAAATTGTAAACTATAACAAGAAAACAAAAATTTAAAATCAAACCGGTGGATTGCCTTCCCACAAAGCCAGCCAATCTTTAGCCCCTGGCCGACTTTCACGCTATCGTTTCCGTTTCTTCCAATTTCCTGTCTGTAATCAAGTGGTTACTTCCTCCAATTGCTTTCTCCCAAGATATAGTGCTTAATCTCTGACCATTAACTTTGAACTCCCTCATGATTGCTGGCGTCTCTATGTCACTCGCCTAAATCAGGTAGCGTTGATACCACCAGAATGGTCGCCACCCATTCGACTTCAAATTTTCCCCTCGAAAGAGTCTTGGGGTCCCGAGCTTCAATAACAAGACTCATCTCCGCTCTTGAATTCCTCCTCAAAATTGCTGATCATGCCATTTTTTTGTTTTATCCTTGTAAATTCTGACACTATCATAGCTTCATTCTCAACTTTCCACCATTTAATCGAGTAGCCTCTCTTCCTTAGCAGCTTTAAAATCAAAATTAAGCTTCTTGATGGCCCACATAGCCTTATATTCTAGCTCAAGAGGTAGGTGACAAGGTTTTCCAAAGACAAGCCTATATGGGGACATTCCAATGGGAGTTTTAAAGGCAATTCTGTATTCCAAAGCAATCAAGCTTCAAAGACCAATCTCTTCGCTGAACACATTTTTCCCAGAATTTTCTTTATTTCCCCGTTGGAAATTTCAAATTTTCCCATTTGTTCGAGGATGATAAGCTGCTCATAATGTGTTTGATACCATATCTGCTCAAGGAGTTTGTCAAACAATTCCAGATTTGCAAATGGCTCCTCCATCACTGGGTTCAGGTTCTCTGGTGTTCCAAATCACGAGAATATTTCTTTGTAAAATCCATTGATGATCAGACGCACTCATTCTTGGACAAAGCCATCAGCTTCTCTTACCCATTTTATGTTGATAATCCACAGCTAGAGGCATGTGATATTTCAAATTAAACTGGAAAGGTCCCAAACCCATTCTATACATCAAACAATTGCACCAATCGGGATACCTTACAGGGCATCTCATGCCTTTCACTATATTTCCTATTCTTCATGCATTGATCAAGAATAATCTCTACCATTCAAAACAAATCTTAAAAAGAGTAGATAGAAAATCCTGATCAATAGAGTCTCTTTGTGGGTTGTTTTATCTCCCGCAAAATGTCCTCCATATGGTGATGCAAACATTCTTGTAAAATCTATTACTTCCACCTTCCCGGTACACATCTCCTTATAATCATATCAGCTCCTCTTTAAACAATAACATCATCCCAATAATACCCACGCCCACCCAGCCCTTTCTCTGCAGAGCCTCAATCTAGTACATCCATGTTGGGGGTGTCACAATACATCTGATACCAGAAGATTGGCTCTCTAATCAAAATTAACTCATCCGAAATTTTCCTGCATCTTCTTCCGTTGTGGTTTTTCATCTGACATGTTTGATCACATCATTGTCACACTCTTCTGTCTTTATTTAACCAACCTTTTGTAGCCATATATCACCCACTTCAATCTTCGTTTCGCTTCTTTATTATTGATCCATCGTCTATGATCATAAAGGTAACATGACCCTAAATATGGCTTCAATTTTTCACATGCAAATGTACTATTGCCAGCATCTCCTTTCGCAGTAGAGCACTTTCTTTGTGCTTCATTAAAGGTTTTGCTAGCATAATATAGTGGTCTTGGAACACCCTTTTTCATCTTTCATTCCACATACCCTATCAGAAAACTGTCTCGTAACGCTATGATTTAAATTCCTCTTTCCAACGTCAAGCATGTATTTTAGAGCCAACTAGTTCTGATTTGATTTCTTCAAAATGCTGGGCAGATTCATCAAAATAGAACTTAATATCTTTCTCCGCAATCTCAAGATAGTGGTCTAGCAATTTTTGGAGAAATTTCCAGTAACCTTCTTATAAAATCCATCATGTCCTAAGAAACTTCCATTCCTCACTGTAGTGGTGGCATTAGATTTTTATAATTGAAACTCTCTTCTTGTCTCATCTTCAAGTCTGCCATATAAATCATGTGCCCCAAGACAATCTTTCTATAATCATAAAATGGCATTTTTCCCAATTCGTATTAGATTCTTGTCTTTCAGACTCAAGTAATCGCCTCTGTGCTATGCAATCGTCTCAAAATCCTGATCCACACTGTAAAGCCATCCAGCAGAAGATCTCCATAACCTTTCCGTCAGACTGTAGAAATACACATCATGCATCTTGAAGGTACTCAGAGCACACACAAACCAAAACGGTACATTCTCCTAAAAGCAAAAGTACCAAATGGCACATGTAAAGTGGTTTTCCCCATCTTCAGTAATAGCACTCTGGTTATATCCAGAGTATCCATTAAGAAAACAAAATGAGGGTGTCCCGCCAATTTATCCAAAGATGTGATCAATGAAAGGCAGTGGAAAATGATCCTTTCGGTCATAAAGATTCACCTGAGTGGTCAATACACACCCTCCATCCCGTCACGCTCGTAGGAATTCAACCATTTTTTCGCCATCAGGAATCCACCTTCTTGGGAACCACATGCATTGGGCTACCTAAGCACAACCATCTCGAGTAGTATATATAAAACCTCGCATTTAACCATTTGTGAACTTCTTTTTCTAACAACTTCTTCATCACTGTCTGTTTCTCCTTTGATGCCTTCAATAGAAGTTTTACTATCCTCCAAAAATTTCGTGCATGCAAATGGAGGGGTTGACACTCTTCGATCCACAATTGACCATGCAATTGCTTCCTTGTATTTTTCTCAAAATCACCGAGAACTGCTTCAAATTTCAACAATGCAATTTGATATGATAATCGTTTTCTTTCTCAGTTCTAAAACTCATATTTCAAATGACCAATTTTTCACGTCACTTCAGACTATTTTCTTGTTTCATGAATTTCTGTCAAGCTTCGTTGTTTACTTCATCTTGACTGTTACTATACTTAGACTGCTTCCTGTTAAACAAATTCATATGATTGACAATCAAGACTCTCAAGATAACAAAATTCATCTCACTTCAATGGCGCAGTGTTGAAGGATACAATCAGAATTCAATTCATCATTGAGAAGACTATTGTTTCTTACAAACATACAAATCAAGCCTTCTCTACATTAGGATGTTCCGCATCTTTTAATACATTAAAATGCAATCGCCTACTTCCAACCCTGAAAGTCAATTCAATTTTCTATACGTCTATCAAGGCAAACTCCAAGGTTAAGAAAGGTCTTCTCCCAGCAACAAGAGGAATCGTAGTATCTCTCCATCTCGCATGATAACAAAACCACTGGAAGATGAATTTAACCTTGACACTTACTCTCAAGAATGCCTTCTGGCCAAGCATAGGATCTATCAAAAACACCAATGTAATTGTCATAGTAAGTTCCCCAAATTAAGTCATATTAACCGATAGAGGCATCAAATTTATACTTTCTGCTCAGAATCACATAAAGCTTTTGAATCTCATATTTCCATGGAGTGCAACAGATGAATCTGTGGTCCTTCATCTTGTCGAGATTTTGGTCGATAATTATAAATACACCAGACGTAGTGCTGCTGGACTATAGCTGAGTCAAGTAAATATTTGCAGGGTGAGCGAACAACATTTATCATGAATGTGTGCCATCAAGCAGCATGGTCAGGTCGAACACGTGATAGTTTTCTACAGGCCTGATTTGCTGAAGTCAAAATTGGTGAATTAAATTGATTTTTTATGTTCAATGGGTCAGGTCAAAATGTGTAACAGAACTCTCAATATTACAGACTCATGATCATATCCTCTAGTGCCTTCAAGCCGATGATGACATATTTGGCTTCACCCATTCTTCATTTGGCATTAAATTCCATACCTAAATTGTTTGTATAAAGATACCTTCTTGTTAAAATACACACTCGCTAGAGTTTAATGACACACAGAGTCATGGATCTAGAGCATTCATCGGCCTGTTGTGTAATGCCACTGTAGCACATCACAAGGATTCAAATAAAAACGTGAGAGGTGTAGCAGCCAGTGCGAAACATGGTGGCACAGTGTTTTTTACTTGTGTCACTGTTTCACTTTCTTCGCGCCCAGTTTTCGCCCATCCTCCTCGAAAGCTGTCGCCCCGCAGGAGTGCTTGGCTAGACCTCTTCTCCTGAAGAGAGGGCCATCGGGTGAATGTTTTGCGTAAAAACACCGCCCTCATGTTTTCACTGAAGTACTTTATTCCCTTTTCATTTATGTATTCACGCCGCTGCTCAATCACCGTGATACTCGAGTGGCCGCACCGCAAGCTTTCAAGGTTCGCCGGTGATGCTTAATGCTAGATCCACCGATGCTCAATTAGTCATTATTTATGAGCTCCCCGCAGTTAGATCCAAAGGATATTTAATCGTTTGAAACATTATGGGTAACAAATGCTACACAGAAGAAATTATTTAGTGGTATGTGGTTTTAGAGCACAAAACATATTTCCATTCAGAAAATGAGATCATATGTCATCCTCCCAACGCGAGGAAAAAGACCGAGACATGTTAAATGCCTCAGAACCCCAAACCAAGTGGCTTCAATGCTTCAAGGAGTTCTATTTACATTTTATTTTATTTATTTTCGCAGCCTTTGCAACCAACCACCTCCCCTGCTTTTACCCAACCTAAAAATCCAAATTTAATTCACCAATTTTGACTTCACTCAAAATCCGCCTGCAAATTTAAGAAACCCATCCTCAGAATGACTTAGACCGCTATAACAAGTAAAGAATCTCTGACTACTGCAGTAGGAGGAACATAGGAAACAAATATTGTTGATTCCACCACCCTACCGTGGCACGACCAAATGCAAGGCCGTTGCCGGGATGGTGCCTCAAGTGCATTTGACGAAGTCGTGGAACACTTGTGATCCTCACCACAAGTATTGGGTGAATTTTTATATTACAACTATTTTTTGTTTATTTCAGTTCACTGCAAAAAAACAAGGTCAGCAGATTTTTTTTTCTCTTCTGTTGTCTTGGTGTTGCCCCAAGTTTAGCCGGAGGCATGTTCCCGTGTTTCGCAAGATCCTCTAAACATAGACCAAATGGAAGAGGGAGTAACAATATAGTGAGTATTCAAAGTGGAGAGAAACCCTAGAGCCATATGTCCATGAGGGATTATAAATCAATGGATGAGTTCACCATATGGTAGAACTTACAAACTAGTTGGGAATCACACGAATACCTCATGGGGAACTCATGACTCAGTCAATATGCACTCTAATCCTCCATATTGTTTTCCCACTTCAAAGAAGAACATCAAACCCATCCCCGCTGAGAAATGTCATCCCGAACTGAAAGAAAATATGGATACTTCAGAGGAGCAAAGGGTAGTGATCATTCCAGGTCAATCAAGAAATCGAGAGATAAAGAGAGAGAGCCTGAACAAGGTGAATTGACGGTTCCGTGCCAAAATTAATCGCACTGACATTCTCAGAAATCATTCCAAAGCTCACCAATAAGCTGCAGATCATCAAGAGAAGAAAACTATAGAGGCCTTACCATACCAAGGCGGAGGTTCGCTCACAACGTACCACCGGGTAGAAAATTTTGAACTTGATAATGGTGCCGCCGTCGCCCATAGGAGAAGGCGAAGAAACCTCCTAATGTTTCGGGTCGAGGAGGGTAGTGGAGCGAAGAAATGGTAAGAGCCTAAACATCGTCAAAACAAAAACAGTCACGCGGTATATCCCGCTTCCCGCAACACAACCCAATGCCCAGCACACTGGCAACCCATCGCAAGATATATTGGTTTGGCACACTCAGCGAACTAAAGCTTGCAAAGATCAAGCCCAAAACCGCGCCACCAGACATCGGCGTTGCAGCGATTCAGCATTAGTGGCCATCGATGCTCAGCGCCACATCAAAACGGCGGTACGCATACCGGCGGGCACATGGTGCTGGTTCGGAAAAGGCCTGGAGTTGGAGCACCCTAACTTGATACTTCCTGGGTCTAGTCTTGTACCTCCAAAAAGGCCTGTAAGGAAGTTAGTCAGGTATGATGTCACCCCAATTTCTTTGTTTAATTTTTCTATTCATTTTTATTTTGTTGTATTTTATTTTGATTTGCTAATTTTTTCTTTTCTTAGATTTTATCTAATTTTTAGTTAATTAATGCTTTTAAACAGATGTTCTTGTTTATTCTAATTTTTCTATATGTTAATTTTTAGCATGAAAAATTTATAAAGAATGTACCTTTAAACTTTGAATCTAAGAATTCCAACAGTTATAGGTATAGGTAATTCTTTTAACTATGTAGTTTAAATTTCTAATCCTAGTAAATGCGTAATTTCAAAATTATCAGAAAGACATTAAAGAAAAAGTAACAAGAGCAAGATATATATTATTTTTATTTCAAAAAAAATAATAAGGATGATTTAATACAAATAAATAAAAAATAAAAATAAAGTATTTTTAAAAAATTTATTAAAAAATATATATTTGTCTCTGAAAAGCTTATTTTTTATTATTATTTTATTTCTTATTAATTATTTTTATTTTGTTAAAAAAAATTCATATAATATAATTTTCACTAAAGTTTCAATGTAAATTCCTCACAGATGTTTATAAAATTTCAAGATAAACAATCTTTGCTCTTCCGCCTGCTACTGAGACTTCACATCCAAACTCATTTAGTGCCCTGGTACCACAGAAAGCGTTTAGAGAGTGTAGAATCCAAATATGGGCCAGCAACATTTTGAGATTGCCAATACGAGTGCACTTGAAAACGTCAACTGGTCACAGCCTTCTTTCTTCCCATAAGACTTGATGTTTATTCGCTCAACTGAGTAATAAAAGGGTTTGATGGAAAGTTTAGTGAAGTCTCCCATCCAGAAATGATCATATCTCATCATAGAGGTACTTCCTTCTCTAATTTTCCAACTGAACTCATTTACATCGAAGATGTCTGGGTCAGGGAGAAAGGTTATCAGAATAAAGTGGTTTTATTTATTCTTTTGTATTATTGATGCTCATTTTGTAGATGTCTGAAAATGGATGGGTCTCTTTCAAAAAAAGTCAGTGAGAATACATAGTTTTATTTTTTCAAATTTTAATCATGGTAACCAAAATTTTTAGTGTTTTGCCTAGACTGTGGCTTCGAAAAATTGAAACTTTGTCCAAATTCACGATGTTAGAATGGGTTCCATGCTTGGTTGAGTGAGTCATTTAGTTTAGCCTCGAGATTTAATCTTTTCTTCCACCTTTAGCTAAACCACACACAAAGCACATTAGGTTTCATGATGGTCAAAATCAAGAATCCTCCTTTACTTCAGATAACCTACCCTAGTTGTTTTTACTGACCGCTTTAATAGGTTAAGGACCCCCTGTGGAAAGAAGGCCACGATCTTCGAAAAGAAAAGAAAAAGAAAAGAAAAAGAAAAAGAAAAGAATAAAAACAGAATCGCTATTTGAACCCGAGCACACCGAGGGGGTATGCGAAGTCTTTAAAGCCCTGGGTGTCTAAACCTTCACTATTGGGACGCCACCGACTTAGTGCTCGCTGGCATGGGTGACAGTATGCTGAGTGCCGAAAAGCTGAGTTCAAATTATTCAAGTCCAAGTAAACCTGGGGAAGTTAGTGTGGTCGAAGATCTCTGCGACTGGGTGCCCTAAGCCTTAATCACCTGTTGGGGAGTCACCTAGATCCCTGCTATGGACTTTCGTGAGGTCGCATCAAAGATTGCACCTCACAACGCAAAAAGAATTGTGGAATACAGGTCCCATTCATATTAGGCTATTACATGCTAGGTCGTGGTAGTATTGTACTGAGATAGTGCTTTAGCAAGCTTTATTGTTGAGAGCCGATCAACAAACAATTTAAATTTAGGAAGTTTCCTAGTTGATTCACCAGCAAGAGGCTCTTTATCACTCAATTTTGTATGGCATTCATTCTCTATGATAGTCATCGACACGCTTGATGATTTTTACTCATGGCATTAGCATTACTCATTCACACAAACCTTGAAATACCATTTTTAGAACGTTATTTTGTTATAGTTTTATATGTGTATTTTATTATTTTTCTTTTCTTAAATGCAAGGGACCAGCAATGTGTAGGAACCCTGTTTTGAGCGCCTTTGTACTAATTGTTATCAAATTGAAACTTATTGTCTTCTAATTGCATTCCGAGGTTGCCTTAAGATAATGGTCAATCCAATCATACAAACACTGACTTTGAAAGTTTGAATGAATATCAAAGCTTAAATGGAATAGCTGTAGATATAGTGAGTGAATGCATATATTAAAGAGTCAAGAGATAGAACAGTGAATTTCGCCATATCATAAAATTTCAGATTTAGAAAATTTCTAATCATGCTTAGTACTGTGATATCTTAACGCTTGGCCTTTTCGCCATAAAGCCTCTTTTCGCAGTTGTTTAAATTGAGCATAAATAAATCATCGTTCCTAATAAATTTCTCATTACATCTCAGTAATCATTAAGAATTTATGAGATAATAAATTTTTCACATACTAGCTTAGTCTCAAGATATAATAGGGCTCTGCAGCTTATGGTGCTGATCTGCACTTCTGCTGATACTTATTATTGCCCCTGTACTGACATACTAGGCCTTGGTATGTTTCACACCTCTGTATGGTTATATGTTGTCCTCACACATTTGTAACCCACAATCTTCAGTACACGGCAGCTTTTGTCCTCTTCCTCCTTCTTTCTCCTCACTGGTGCCCCAGCGGCTTACGCCGCCACCGACAGAGCCGCTAAAACCCTTCTCCTGAGCTGAGCAACGGTGACCGGTCGCCAGGGTTCCCCATCGCCAACTCTGTGTCATGATGCTGTCACAATTTTGCAGATTCTGTTTTCAGACACACTTCACACACCATTGCCACATTGATGCATTTCTGATCTTGCAGAGAGTTTAGTGCTTTCATTTTCTGTCATTTATTTGGCATTCTTTTTACCAGAAACCATGAATAATAAACAAGCTTGTCAAAAGTGAAAGATAGGTTTAAGTTTTTAGTGTTAACGTAAGATCTCTAAGCCGAGATGACTATACGCCATCCTTCCTCTTGCCCCAGTGAAGATCGCCTCCCCAGACTTAAACCCAAGGGTTAGCCATGAGCGACATTGGCCAGGCTAACACCACGTTAAATTAATATTTTTTCGATTCACTTTAAATTACCTGTACCTAAGAAAACCCATCCCCGCAGCCAACTCAGATCGCTATACCGCAAGAGTCATCACGATAGCAGAGGAGCAGGAAACAAAACATTTGATTCCATCACCCTACCATGGCACTAATCAAATGGAAATGATATTTGTTTTCCTATACTTCCTCCTACTACCGAATGCATGTAGATAGCGTGCCTAGGGGTCTGAACACTGGATGGGTTTTTTCAGACAAATGATTTAAGTGAAGTCAAAATGGTGAATTAAATTTGATTTTGGCGGCCTAAAACAAGGTGTGGTTGGTTAAACCAAAACAAGAAAACAAAATGTAAAATAGAACTCCTTGAAGCATTTGGGCCACCTGGTTTAAGATCCTAGGCTAATCGAGGTCCCCGGCTTATTTCTCACGCTGGAGGATGAGCGGTTGATAGCCACCTCCTAACCTGATTCTCATTTAACTTTAAAAACTAAACCCTAATAATTTTCCTTTTGATAGAAATACTTATTGGTATCATAGTTCAACATGAAAATCTTCTATCATCTGACTCATCCTATAATGGAAAATTCCACCCTTTAATCCACTTCATTTGAATGGGGCAATAATCAATGATATTATACTCAAAGTTGTGGTATCAATTAAACCCTAAAAAGCTTGCAAGTATTGGCCAAAGAAAGACATCAAAAGCAAAACCTGAGCTGAAATTAGGAACTAATGTCAAAACCCACATGGAAAACAGGAACCACCAATGTACTTCATCCCACTCCCAAAGAATCCTTTCCAATTTATGAGAGGTGGTTTTAATACTCATCCTCCAAGTTGAGTCATCCGAGGGAAGCCAAAACCCAAGAAAGTGATAGAGAGAGATATAGAAGGAGAGAAAATCCAACAAAAGTTTATCAAAATTAAGAGGAAAGTTAAAGGTTAATAAAATGCTTCATGAGTCAGCTAAGGATATCATACAAGAGTAACACCAAAAACCTAAATATGTAATGCTAAATAGGAATAAAATTTATGAATTTAATCAAACTATAGTCGCTGAACCAAAAAACATAAAACACGTAGGGTGCCACTTATGAGAAGAAATTTCACTAGTATAGCTTAAAAATTTCGCTAGGGCTAGCGAAGATAAGGTACAATTTCGCTTAGTTTAGTTTGGTAAATCAATGATATTAAACTGAGAATTCCTCACAGGAACAATAATTTTTAATACAAAATTTAGCTTAAGTGGTAAATTTTTTACACAGCAAAACTTAAGATCATAATTTTTCACATGATCACAAATCTTCAATGCATAGATAAATCATCCGTTTCCTCTCAACACCTGTTCACTTATTTCAAAACATCACACTCCACGTCTGCCCAGATCATAGTCATTTCTTCCAAGTCGATATTCTTTCACGTCGTTTAAATTAGATAGAAGACCATATGAAATCGATGGAACCCAACCCGACTTTAAGTTATGATTTTGATCGACATGACTGGTTCAACTTCACAAACACAAAATACCTTCTAATGTAATTATGCAATAGACCCAATACACCGTATTAATTTAATACTTGAAAAATAAAAATCTTCAAAACCCTGGCTTAAAAATAGTGGTTCAAAATAGCACTTTGGCACTAATCATACCCTCTCAAACATCTTTCTTGCCTTGATTCTTCATAAATTCCTAGACATATACTTTGGCCAGACCACTCACAAATGACATTACTTCATATTTTCTTGGAAAAAGATCCAAGAATTTAGAAAACTGCTCTCTCCTTCCTGACTTCCTAAGTCTCAGAACAAAACAAAATATGGGCAGGCTTAAAATTCTTCTCCTTCTTTTCTCGTCACATTTTCTTTTCAATTGTTCAACCTGGCTGTTCCTCTCCTCTTTCTACTTTTTTTTCTGCCTGAATTCTTCTTTCTTCTGTTTTGTTGTCGCTCAAACCCTTCCACTTTGAACTAATCATTAAATGCACTTGGTTCTTCCAGTGATCACTTCAGGAATGCACTGCTCCATCAATATTGACATCCATGGTCATTTCACTGGTGACTCAATTTTTTCAGCTATGGCAACTAGTAATCTTTCTAAAGATTTTGAGGTGACTGTACCAGCCTGTCTGTAATATTTCTGTCATGAATTGTAATGAGGCCTTCTTGTTATCCCATGAACTGCAAAGATTTGAAATGCCAAAACGACTGGGTCTCCTCCACCCTGACACATTCATTTCCGCTTTCACCTCCCTGGTCACACTGGAAACCTGGTATTTTAAATCACACAGGATTCTATCTCATGCTCCTGGGCCTTAATGCCCCTCCACCATGAGAAATTCCTCGGTCTCAAAGGACTATAGGAAGAAGAAAAGTTAGATCATCAAATGAGAACCCCTGCTCATCACTATACTTTTAACCTTCAAGACAGATGCACCTTCCTGCAAGACTGATTTTTCCCGGCAAGCCTCTTTCACCATTCTCTGGTTTCTGAGGGGCATTCTCTCCTCTCTGCTGTCCAACTGCATTGGTAACCACTACTTCATATATCACCTAACAGCCCAGCTGACCCTTTCTCTCTCTGCGCGATTTCCTAAAACCTATGAGCTTTCACACGCATTTTACTGTGGGCTCTAACGATCTCTGCCTTCACACTTTACTTGAATAATGTCTGCGAAGATGAAGACTGACACACTAGAGCAATTAATAAGGCCATGATGATCATGGTCCTGAATTTAGGGGTCTTCAACCATATTATGATCATGTAAAGACTCTTCAAAGACCTGAATTCTTCCGTCATAGATATAATTTCACTTCCCCATTGAATGTTTGATTGATGACTTCTTCTTCTTCCATTTATATAGATCAAAAAAGAATCCTTGGTTCTATAGTTTAATTAACTCTTCCCAAAGTATCAACTAACTATATGAATAATGATCTCATACCATGGCATACATTCTCAAAAGAAAATGGCAGATGTTACTATCACCTCACTTCGTGTCTCCATTCAACACTATTCGCACTTCTATAAACTTCCGGTGTGTTTCTGTCGGTCTCTCGTGATTTAATCAGAACTATGTCATTTGAACCACAGAACAGAGTACTGGCTTAGTTCAAACATCATCATGGTGATCGCACCGTATTTTCCGATATAGTCAGCCTCTAAACCCTCCACAAACAAGAATTGAGGCCCTCGTCGCAACCTCCGCTTCCTGCTCACCATGTCCCTGATCCCACTGATAGCTATGTTTCACTTCATCTTTCTTCTCAAGCTCCCAGAGTCAATTTTTGTCCTGAATCAGTACCAGAATCCTACGTTTCACACAAAAGCTTCAAATTAAAACACATCAAATCAATAGATTGGTCAAACCAAATGAATATTTATTGATGGTTTTTATGGAAGATTTATGGTTAAAGAAACAACGCCGTGTGCCATTTTTATTCTTTTCCAAATGTCCAAATTAAAGTATTTTTCTTCACGTAATGAATGATCATATTAATTTTTTCTGACCCGCACCAAGGCCACAAAACCTGGTTGGCCTTTTTTTTCGTATATAGACTTGAAACTTCAACAATATAATACAAATATTTTTACAATTTTTCTCGCACGGCATGCGCCATTGATAATTTGCTGATAAACAGCTCTTTTCTAACAACCATATGATTTAAAATGGGAGTAATGTTCCATGACACCACATAAAATATATCACATAAGAAGAATCCTGAACAAGTCTGTGATCACTCATGATATTATTAAAGAATCATAATGATCAATCACTCTAACTGATTTAAAATTTCATTATTTGACTCAAAACTCATTAATGAAGGTTTTATCTAAACAAATACAAATTATAAATCCTTATACTATTAGCTGATATTCAAATTGTTTCAAAACAAAAAGTAAACGAAGAAAAGTAATTTATTTTATATGAATTGATTGAATCGGGTCTATATAAACAAAAATCGAATGAATTTACAAATGGAATTGTCAAATTCCAAAATAGATTTAAAACCACTATTCGTCATGTAAGGACGATTTTTGGTCCAAGATTTCAACTGTGATAACTGATTATGATTCACCGTATAGAAGGATCCTCACATAAGACTCAAACTGTAAATTAATTTATTCAATTTTCTCGTAAAGATGGCCAGCGTTTTCACACACCTACGCGATACCGAACTTTGTTTTACCTTCAATGATTTTCATAAAATTTACCATCAGATCATGTGTTTCAACCCTTCACTGTGTTCATCCTTTCCTTGATTAGATCTGCTGAGTTAATATGGTGACTTGAACTCATCCCATTTGATACTTCCAATATTTATATTGTTAAATACACCCTCCAACTTCAATTAAGGAGCTTAATGGGGATTTAACAAATGAACTCTAGTCAAATAGCTCAATAATGGTAGTCGAATATACCTGTGGAAGAATGCTCTTTCAACTCTCGTGAACACCTCCGTCAGGTCACGAGAGGGCATCCTCGATATCGTAGGCAAAGACATTCTCAACTCAAATAGGTCACATTGAACCGTATCCATTAAACGAACACCTGGATGGCAAAAACAACCCAAACCACTCTTTCGAATTGTGTAAAAAGAAAACCAGAACAGCAACCCAACCAAGAGAGTCAGTCTGGACACGACATGAATTAAGAATGACAGACTGATCACAAATATAAATCACTATAATCTGTAATAAAATCAATAGAGAAATGAATTCTAAATTTAACTCAGATCATAAATTTCAAAATATGATAATTTAAGAAATAACACAAACAAAACTAATCCTCTAGCCTGCCTCTATTAGCTTCATAGATTCAAACCAAAAAATTAACTAAAAAGAAAAATTTATCAAAATATACACCTTATTCTTCTTCTTTTCCTTTGGTTTGGTAGTAGACTTAAGTCGCTAATTATCAAATATCTGATTAGACTGAAAAGGAATCTAATGAATCCTCAATAATCCAGTGAATTCAAAAGAAAAGCCCAACAACGGCCCCATGGTTTAATTTGTTGATGTCATGATACTTGTCTTGATTGTCATGATCACCGCAATTTCTTGTTAAACCACTTCAGATCTCGAAATGTAATTTTGATCGGTGGTCACATCTATATATCACTACATTTGCTTAATGTTCCTTCAAGATATGTCACATCTCACATATTTATTGATCATTGTTCTCTTTCCCGTTTCTTCCTGAAGTTATAATTACAGCTTTTGGTTCCACCACTTTGTCAGTTTACGATGATCGTTACGACTTCATCCCTTGGCTCCACTGTGTTGGTGGTCTCTTTGTCTTCAAGATCTGATTTTTATGGTTTGTATCAAGATTACGGCCCACCTCTTGGCTCCACCCTTCTTTCCATTGTAAACCTTCGGCTTCACGTTGGTAACTAGTTTCCTTCCACTGAGGTTTTCTGTGTCGCGACCAGCCAAATGATGGTCGCGACATCACTTGACCTTGACTGTAAAAGGCCTTATATCGCTAGGTGCTTCTATTCGCTGGCAGCTTTAACCCCTTTCTTTGCAAAGACTTCGCAGCTTCATAGATTTCATTCCTGTCGCAATCTCTGATATGTCGGCACTATCAGATCTCTTTGTGTCCCATTACTTCAAATATGTTTGCTAATATAACTTGGCCATTGATTACAGTTTCCTTAGTCTCACCACGTTTTATCGTAATCCTCTTTTTCAAGCCCAACACTCTAATTGTCAAGTTTTAGTTTTTCAAAGCCAATTTATATGTCGATCTGATACATATCAGAACTGGAGCATCTTTGTTTGAACTCAAACTTTATTTGACTTAATTCTCTTAGGCCATTTCTTTTTGATTTTACTAAATTTGAGCTTCGCTTATTTTCCTGCAAAATGAAATTTGAGTCAATTATCCACTTTTCTTCAAACAAATCAACATTTATCTCATAATAAACTCAGAAAAATGGATTAAAAATCTAATGAGTTTTTAGACTCATTAGCTTGTTGGTTACTCCTTTTTGAAAAAACTAAAAATTTAGTGACATACACTATTATATCGTACAACTCGGTTTTTGGTACTCATTTACCTTGATTTTGCTGATTTTTGTGGTTTACTTGACCTTGACTTGAAAAATTGAAGCCTTTGCCCGATACCGTTGATCTTTAGATTAGTTCCATGCATGATTAAGTGAGTAGTCGAGTTGAAGCTCATGGTATTCAATCTTTTCTTCCACCTTTAGCCCCAGCCGCACCATGCACGTCGGTTTCTTTAATAACTTTGTTGCCATAAGCTCCTCATAGTCTTGAGCCTACCACTAGTTTCATTGACCACATGCAATAGGTTTTGGTTCCCCAAAAAAGAAGACCAATGAAGTCTTCTAAAAGAAAAAGTAAAAGAAAAGAGAAGACAAAATCCGCATCGCTTTACCTTGAAACCCGAGCACGGTCCGAGGGGTTTATGGTGTAAATCACTTTAAAGCACAGTGCCTTTAAGCCGACGATTTGGGAGCCAGACTTAGTGTAAGCTACATGGTTGGATGGGTGAGGTTTAGCGAGTTGTAGGTCTTTGGAGTCTCGAATTCGTGTCGAGTCAGGTGAATCTGAAGAGTTGGTGGTCGAAGATCCTTATGACTTGATGCCACTAAACCTTAGTTCGGAGTCATCGGTGGACCCCACATGGACTTTGGTAAAGTGGAGTTCTCGACTGCACCACATTAAAAAAGAAATATGAAATGAGGTGGAACGGTTATTTGGGATTTGGTCGATGTCTTTAGGACTTGTGATAGCTCGGTTGGGGGGGAGAGCAGTTTAGCGGGTTATTATTGAAAATTAGTTACATAAACACTTAGGTTTTGGTGGAAGTTTCAGGTTGATTCCCTTGGGTTGGACACTGTTCTGAAACTTGGTCTTGTATGGCATATTTATCCCCAGGCGGATTGTGTGCGGGGTCTCGATCGATACCACACTAAGGGTAGGGCATTACTTATCCATACACTTTTTGAAAATACCATCCCCTTTTGCATTAGCATAACCTATCTGCTCTTCCTTCTTTTTTTCATTGCTAAGGGACTAGCAATGTGTCGGTTGGGGGGAGTGATTAGTGCCCAAATAGTGCTATTTTGAGCCCTGTTTATTGCAGGTTTTGAGCACTTTTTGTGTGCTAATCAACAAATAACCCTAATAGATACCTTGGGTCCGAATATACTATTGATCATATTTTGGATATTTTTTGTAGTTTTTGCATGCCAATTACGCCATATTCTTGAGTCGATTCAAATCGATGAACCGCCCAGAGACTTCAGTACGCATGTTAAATCGGAAACCGGTGGAGCTAAATGCGTGGGGGAAAAGGAGAGAAGAAGCGACAAGAATTTTTGTAGTGTTGCGAAAATTTCCCGACATAATTTCACGGGTTGCGAGAAATTTTCTAACACGCTCTATCTTTGTATTGGCCAGCTTTTGGCTAGGTATTTTGTGGCTTTGTACGAAATGCCCTTAATGTAATTTTTGTTCTCCATATTTTATGTAATTTCCTTGACTTTGAAGCTATATAAGTAGTCGAGCTCATGTAACAGGAGTAGTTTTTTTTCTATCAAATAAAGTGAGTTTTCCAAGCTTTTCGGCTTTCACTTTGTCGTTTTCTTTCACTTTCTCTCCCTTTCTCGCATTTTCTCACACGAAACACCCTTTGAGGATGACAACTCAAGGGATGCTTATTCCGCCTCCCTCATCCTTGAAGGAGGGCCTTTGGAGTTAAAGGTTTGAGGGTAATATCTTTGTCCCCCTGTGCAACCTTGACGTCTATTATCATTTTATGTTTGCGTCTCACCACGTTGGGTTTGAATCCTGTGATGTACCACGAGTGGCTAGTATGACGAACTTTCAAGGCTCGGTGGATACTTGTTGCTAGATCCGCGATGCTCGGTCAGTTGCCATTTATTAGCTCTGCGGGTTAGATCCAACGGATGGTTCTAACTGCTTTGAAACATTAATGGGTAATAAATGTTGTATACTAGGAAGGGAAACTTTTAGGTTCGATTTTATAGCGAGCCTAGGTCGGCTGGGAAATGACTATAGGTCATCTCCCGGCCAGCGAGGAAAAGGACAGGGACATTACGGGTTGCCTTAGAACCTACTGGCGGAGTGGCCCCGAAAACTTGAGGGTTAACACACTTTATTTCTCTACGGTTATAGTTTTACAAGCCATGACCTCCTTTGTTTTTACCAAAACCCCCCAGTCGAGGTAAAAGCTTTCATTTTCAATCCGTGTGACTCATTTAGCATGAAGAAAACCCATCCACGAGTTAGGCCTTAGACCCTTTATCTTTGCTTAGCTTTCTTCTGGCCCGTAGGAATCTGAGATATAAATTGCGATTAGGATCACCTATTGTGGCACGAATCATTAGGCGAGAAAGTCACAAAGGCTGCTGTGTTTGGTATCATCTACCCGTATCGAATGCTTTGGGTGAGTTCGACCTGGAGTGGTGCTGAAAGTGGGGTAACCACGGTGCATAACGAAAAGGAAATGCTTGCAGCCTTACCATAGGTTGGAGGGTATGTATTGATTATAGAATGCTAAATGAAGTTACCATGAAGGATCACTTCCCTCTACCCTTCATTGATCAGCTTCTTTAGAGAATTTCTGGTCAACCCTTCTACTGTTTCCTAGATGGCTATTCAGGATATTTTCAAATTGAAATTGCTACAGAAGACCAGGAAAGACCACCTTCACATGCCCATTTGGCACATATGCATACAGGAGAATGCCCTTTGGCCTATGTAATTCCCCTACCACATTTCATCGATGTATGCTCAGCATTTTCAGTGATTTGGTAGAGCGCGTTATGAGTTTACATGGATGACATTACGGTCACATGGAGGGAGTTTTGAAGAATGCCTAGTCGACTGAAAACTATCTGCATAGGTGCATGAAGAGGCTTTGATGCGGCGGGAAAAATGCCATTTTATGGTTGGTCGGAAATTGTCTTTGGGGCATATTATTTCAGAAAAAGGAATCGAAGTTGATAAGGAAAAAAATTGACTTAATTTCCAAGCGCCATCCCCACGGAAATGTCAGACGTGAGCGATTCTTGGGGCGTGGGGTTACGGAGGTTCGTCATGGACTTCTCAAAATTTTCCAAGCCTCTCTACAAACTATTGGAAAAAGATTCCAAATTTATTTGGGATCTTGGCCCGCGAAGAGCTTTGAGGAGCTTAAAGCTGTTGACCAGCACACGATAGTGAGAGCCCCCGATTGGCGATTCATGGTGATGCGATCGCAGCGATACTTGGCCCATTGGAGCAGTTCTCGGACAAAGGGAAGGAGGAAAGCCTTATGTGGTCTATTATGCGAGCAAGACACTGAATGAGGCACAGAGGAATTACACAACCATAGAAAAGGAGCTGCTGGCAGTGGTCTATGCCTTAGACAAATTTCGAGCTTATTTGGTTGGGTCGAACATAATAATATTCACGGATCATTGTAGCAAATACTGCTCACCAAACAAAATGTTAAGAAGTGGGCATATCGGGTGGGTTCTCTTCTTTGCGAAGTTTAACTGCAAATCGGGACAGGGTGTGGAAAATGTTGTTTGTCGATCACTGTCGAGATTAACAATCGCACACGACACTCCACGACCCTCCCGTCGATGATGAGTTCCACGAGGAGTCGCTGTACGGTTGAGGCACCTTGGTATGCTCGCATTGCAAATTACTTGGCTGCGGGGAGCTACCGGTGATTGGAAAGCACGAAGATAAGAAATTCTTCTTATGAAAAATTCACTCCTATTGTGGGAAGAACCCTTCTTATCTGAAATCTTGTCTTTGACCCGGATAATGTCGAGGAGTGTGTCTTAGGAAGCGAGCAAGAGAAATACTCGACCCTTGCCATGAGAATGCATGTGGAGGCCATTTTGCTTCGAGAAGCGCAAGGAAGGTCTTGTGATGCGGTTTCACTTGGCACTTCTCTTTTCAGGATGCCAGCCACCGTAATAGAATGCGATAAATGCGAAGTTGGGGAAGATTTCTTCTTGAGTCACATGATGCCTTTAAACGATTTTGGTAGTTGACCTTTTAGATGTATGGGTTGATTTCAGTGGGACCATTCCCTTCCTCCTTGGATACCTCTACATTTTGGTGGAGTTGACTATGTGTCAGTGGGTTGAATTAGTTCCTTGCAGGGCAGCAGACGACAAGGTGGTACTGAAATTCTTGAAGGAGAATATATTCTCCAGATTTTGGGTCCCCAAAGCCATAATTAGTGATGGAGGTTCACATTTCTGCAACAAACCTTTTGAGAGCCTCCTCACTAAGTATGGTGTGAAGCATAAAGTAGCCACCCCATACCACCCTCGGACCAGTGGCCAGGTTGAGCTAGCCGGCGGGGTGAGAGCCAATGCGGTAAGTGGTGAACTCTGTCGAAAGGATTGGTCTCTCAATTTGCTTGGACTCCTTGTGGGCATACGAGTGACCTCTGAGACCCGTTCTAGGCATGTCTCCTTATCGCTGGTTTATGTGAAGCATGTCACACACTTTGTGGAGATTGAGTATAAGGCATGATGGGCGTGAAGGGTGAACTTGGATATGGACAAAGGCTGGTCTCAGCCAGGCTCCTCGATATCAATTTAGAAGAGCGAGGAATGATGCCTACTTCCAACTCAAAAATTGCTAAAGATAAGGCAGAGGTGACATGATCAGCTAATAGCCATAAACATTTCAAAAGCAAAGGAATGAGTGTTTGCTTTCCTACGACTCAAAGCTCCCTCTTTACGAAATGAAGCAAATAAAGATGGATTGGCCCATTCACCATCCAGGAGGTTCCCAATGGATCAGTGGACCTGTTCAATCCTAAAGACTACAAGGTATTCAAGCTTAATGGGCAAAGGTTTAAGCCATATACGGTCTGACACTTTCAGTGAAAAGGAGAGATACCTCACTTGACCCTCACGTGATTGCTAAGCGGTCTTCTGGTGGCCTGCGGTATCTCAAGCCCCTACAATTTTGTTGTTGAAATTTGGTTTCTTTACTTTCAGTTCTTGTTTTTAGAGATTTTCTTGATTCCCTTTCTTTGGCTCATTTTTCTTTTGAAAATTTTTCTCATTCTGGTTGTTTTCTCCACGATTTTTCCCAGTCTTACGTTTTGCGGGTGTTGCGGTGGGACTGGGTATTTTACGCTTTTGAATTTTCAGGATGCGAAATTTTCCTGACTGTGAAAATTTGCGGTTCTGAAAAGTCGCAACTGTAATTGGCGACTGCGAAAATTCGCAGCCTGCGAAAATTCACAGGTCCCATTGTTCATCTCCCGTGCCCTTTCATCTTCCGTCTACTGCAAACCCTTCATTTCCTGCTCCTACCATTAATTTTCCTTTCTTTTTGAACCAGCCATTTAATAGGCATTTAAGGCCATTAGTTAGCCAAAACCTTTCATTCCCCCCCCTCCCTATATAAAGCCCTTTTCTTTCTTTCTTTTCATTTCACATCCAGTTTCATTTTCATAGCCCCCTCCCCACTTTCTTCTCCTTCTCGGGCTACAGAATATGGTGAAGACCCGCGGAGGACTCGCTTTCCGACCCCGGGTGCGTCGTTTCTCCCCTCCCCTGCCGATCGACCCGGTTGCTCCGTGTGGCCAGGACCTCCCGACCTCTGCTCCCTTTCTTGCGCCCGTCTGGTCGGCTGCCCCTGCCACTCCCGGAGTAGTGCTATGTGGTTTCCTCCTCTCTTTTTGCCTCCCATCCTCTTGGCACTCTGACCCCTTGCCCAGGAGATACCACGCTCGGGTTGGCCCGGCTCACCCTCTCGCCGCATCTGAGCCATCTCGGAGGCCCAGTCTAGGGCGGACCTCGGGCCCGGGGGTCCTCCCGGCTCGAGCCTCGGGAGCCACGTTCGCCACCAGTGAGGCCACATTTGGAACTCGCCATACGGACTGTCCCCGGCCCCTCCATCATCGATGACCGTCTTCCACCTGACCACCCGAGGAATGTTGATTGCAGTTAGAGGGACTTGCATGATGAGGTTTATTATGATCTTCCGTCCTTTTCAACAGACCCGGAGCTCAGGACTCAAATTCTCTGAGTGCGAGGTACTCCTGGGGCTGTTCATAACACCAGTCGGTTTTCTACCCTCGGGTGGTCATCGGGTTACACCACACGATGACATACGGCGCAGTCAACTTGGCTTGCTTTTCATTTCTCCATCGGCGGCTAGCGAGGGGATACTCGGGGCTCAGAGACATCAGCGTAACATTCAATGTCATTTGGTCCTTGCCAGCTCGGCAAGCTTATAGGCGGTGGTCGCCCTCGCTAGGAGATGGTCAGTTTTCTTTTCAAGGACAACATCGCGGAGACGATTACGGCTGCGAGGCATCCGCCGCATATGCTTCTTATAGATCACATTTTGCGGTCTAATCTTTCGCTCGGCTATACGGTTCGAGAGGGAGAGGCGCCATCTTGGGCCACTATATCGCGTCTCGGAACTGCGGTTGATCAGCGGAGCTTATTGACTTCCTTGTTCCGTTTGAGGGCCGGTCCGTGCGAGTTTACCTCGAGCTAAGTCACGCCTCTCTTATTCCCAGAGACTCCTATGCGGGTGCTTGAGCATATCGGCTTTTTGATGAGCCTGGGTGGAGCGTCGTCGTGGTATTGAGGCCATCATGCAGATTGTCGGTGGCGGCTTATGCCGCGGCTGCACTACGCCATCTCCGGGCCCGGTGAGGACCGACCGGTATCGATATTCTGCGAGGAAATGACCCCCTCCGGTGGAGCATATTGGGGGAGCCTCGGGCTCAGGCACCCTCGATCCAGAGCATCTCCCCTCCGGCTCCCGGTCTGCGGCTCTGCGCCCTGCATCTTTAAGGGCCCCTTGGCCTGAATGCCTTACATAGGCGATTGCTGCGTGATCCCTTACGCACCGCCTCACTTGACATATCACTATTCTGCAGGACTTTTCGACCATCATGGATGCGGTCGCACATTCTCCACTACGGCGGTATCCTTTGCGGCCTTGTGTAGCCCTCGTGGGCCCGAGTTCTTCATGCTTGGTGCCGTGGCGCGGACAGCGCCATTCTGCACGAAGTCAAGTCGTCCTCATGAAGATCGAGTCACACGGGTCTCCTACAATATCCCCATATGTACACCTTCGGAGGCCAGTTTCGGTTCTACTCCAACGGGGCCCAGGTGCCTCCTCCACCTCCCGGCCCACTGCCAGACTCCGCTTGGCGTCCTCGTGACTACGGCGTTCAGGCCTCCTCTAGCGGCACCTTGGCAGTGCAGGCGGGACGCCTCTTCGTTTGCGGCGGGGTAGCGCCATCTACCTTTCCAATCCACACCCCCATTGTGGTCGATCACTTGGTTGAGAGTTAGTGAAGGAAGTGATTTTATACTAGATATCAGTTTTTTTACACTTTTTAGATGCGCTACATGTGTAAGCAAAGCCCGTTTATATGTTTAGTGGCTTGCTTTTGCTTCTTTTGAGAAAAGCTATTTATGAAACAAAAATTTAGTGACACACCTTTGTTATACATATCGAGCATTTCGGTTCTTAACTTCAGTGCAACAATTTTGCCAGCCACACCACTTTATTTTTTTTTGCCTAACACACTGAGTTGAAAAATTGAAACTTATTTGCCCAATGCCATTGATTCTATATTAGTTCCATGCGTGATTAAGTGTTTGGTCAATTGAAGTCTCCTGGTATTTAATCTTTTTCTTCCACCTTTAGCTAGCCACACAGCATGCGCATCGGTTTTTACGTAATAACTGGCCGCATAACTCCTTATCGTGCGAGCACACCTGGTTTCATTGACCACCTGTAAAAGGTTATGGTTCCCCATAAAAGAAGGCCAATGAAGTCTTCCAAAAGAAAAGAAAAATACAAAGAAAAATAAAAAGAAAAAGAAAAAGAAAAGAGAAAAGAAAAGCCACAACGATTTACCTTGAAACCCGAGCACGGTCGTGGGATTCTGTAGAAAATCTTTAAAGCACGGTGCCACTAAACCAAGCGTTGGGAGCCGCGATTTAGTGCTCGCTACATGGGTGGATGGGTGAGGTTTAGCGAGTTGTAGGTGTTGGAATTTCGAATTCATTCGGAGTCCGGGGTGAAACCCGAGGAGTTAGTGGTCGAAAGATCCTCATGACTTGATGCCCTAAGCCTTAGTTAGTTGTTTGCCTTTTTCCATATAGACTAAAAACCCCTCAAATTCACATAGTTACAAGAGCCTTACATTTCTCTTGCAGCCATGTCACTTTGGATAAATTTGCTTGATTAAATCATTCTTTCTTAATGTTCAGGATTTTAAAATGGGTCTGATCATGACTGCGCAAGTCTTGCGAGTCATCTGGTAGTAAAATCGAATGTAAGTCGAGGTATCATTCCACGTAAATATTAGTGAAATTAGAGATCAACTACCCTGACTCTTGGGGAATTCTAGTATTTGGACTAAGCGATAGTGAAAGTTTTTGTAAAATAAAGATCTAGGCTGTGTAACTATTGAAATTTAAACGGAACAAGTAAGCGACCAAAAATAAGTGGTAGCGAATCTTGGGTGAATAAGTTTCTTGTGAAAGCGAAAACTATCAAAGAAATCTGATGGCTTAAATCGATTTCTACATTAAAATACATTTTCTTATTGTTTTTTATGGATACGAATTTGTCGAATTACCTAAATGTTGCGATTGGATTTCTCGTATTCAGCGGTTCGGAAGCCCTTGCTTCTCGAAAGACAGATCAAACCGGCTACACGTATTCCACGATCTTCTTGCAAAGATGCGGGTATTTTCTTTCTCGTCCGCCACCCGTTTCTTGATGATGTAGATCTTTTGCTTTCCTTCTCAAGATTCTTGAAAATTTTCTACACCGCTCGGTGGTGGCTCATCCTCGAGATCTATTGGTTCTTCCTTTCCTTGATTAGATCGAGCTAACACGGGGTTAGGGCTTCCTTTAGATTGAGAGTGAACTCTCCCAGTATTTATATTGTTAAATACTCCTTGACTTGATTATGGCCCGAATGGGATTTATCAAAATGAACTTTGAGCTCGGCCGGTTCATCAATGGTAGTGCATACCCGTAAGTGAATGTTCTCGGCTCTCGGGGAATCAACTACGTGTCACGCAGAGGGCATCTGAAATCGGGCTGAAGATACACTCCCTCAGCTGGTATTCCCGGTACTCCCGTTTAAGGGCTGCTCCGATTGAAAACGACACAGTAAGTAAATCCCAGGCGATATTTTCGGATTGCCTGGAAAAGCGTAACTAGCGGCATATTGATGAGTCCAAAAACTCATTAGATTTTTAATCCATTTTTCTGAGCATATTACAAGATAAATGTTGAATAGTATGCAGAAATGTGGATATTTTACTCAAATTTAATTTTGTAGGAAAATACAGCATAAGCTAAAATCAATGCAAAAAACGAAGATACCCGACTCTGAAGCATAATGAGATTTACTGGCGAAAATCGGTCATGACGAAACTTAATTGTCGGTCATTTCAGTGCGATATCGCAAAGATCGGTTTGGGAAGAAATGAAGACTTTAGCAAGCGAGAAGTCGCGACGAAGATTGAAACTGCGACTAGAATGACCCGACCCAACAAATGAAGAGGATCGCGACAGAAAGGAAGTGGTGTGACTAAAAATATTCAAGAAGAATCTTCGTAATGACACTACTACGATGTCGCGATGCGGTGAATATATGGCGAGAATTGCGGCGTCGATCGATGTCGTGGCGTGGATCGTCAATGAAGCCCTGAGGTCTGTAAGTAAATGAAGTTGCAACTAGCTTTTAATTAAGGGCTGATGGGTCGCGACATGCGGGTTGAGGTGCGACATGGCGGACTAGGTCTCAACCGAGAAAGATTAAAGTTGCGGCCAAATCAGAGTTGAAGAACAAAAGGAAATTCATGACACGAAGAAGCCAAGCGAAGTCCTTGCGGCGAAGTTCGCGACCATTTATTAATCAAGGACCCTGGCTTGATGTCGCGACCACTCATTTAGATTGTGACACAGTGGCGGCGAATAGAAGAAATCAAATTACATGACTAATTTTGGCTTGATTGGGGTACATGGCGAGAAAAACAACGGGGTCGCGACATCACCTTGAGGTCGCGACCTGGAATAGAGGTGGGAAGGAGGAAATTGGTTGCAACAAAGAATTGAGGTAGAAACTAGAAGAAGAGAACTGGACATCAAAAGAGGTCGCGACATCACCTTGAGGTCGCGACGTAAATTTGAAACCTGTGAAGGCAGAAGACTACCCAGCCAGATCGCGACCCGAGGAAAAAGAAAGTCCGCGACCTGAAGTCATCCTACAACGAAAAGGTGGTGCATGACCTAAAGCTGAGGTTGTGACTCGAAGCGAGGAGAAGAGAAGACAACGATGTCGCGGCGGGGAAATCCATGTCGCGACATAAATATACGGAACAGGCTAACAAGGTTGCGGTAGGCGGAGCGAACAAGGAAATCCATGTCATGACATCGACCACAAGTCGCGATAGAGAGCGATAGAAGTGGGCTTTCTTTTAGGAATTCCATCTGGAGCTTTTTGGGGATTCGTGATTTCTTTTGGCTTGATATAAATGAAGCAGTGTTAGAATAGTGAAGTGGCTTAAGGTCTTATTTGGAGAGAAAGGGGAAAGGAGAGGAACTCAGTGTATAGTTTAGAGTAGAATTTTATTTTATTTTTTTCTTTATTTATTTCTTCTTTAAATTCTTTTCTGGATTTGAATCTGCGAACGGTGCAGAAACAAGTAGAGCTGAAATTTTATTTATGTTATTTTCTTCTTAAAATTACTGCCTGAAAATTTATGAAATCTAAACAAATTTCTGGAATTCATTTCTTCTCAGTTTCATTGCAATTACAGTGGTGGTACGTGATCGGTGCTCCATTTGTTCGCCTTTGCGATGTCGAACTCACGACTATCTTTGGATTTGATTTATTTAGATTCGTCTTTCTGCGTAAATATGGAGAACTTATTTGGGTTCGGATTTACTTATTTGGTGTCGTTTTGAATTGATAAGTTCCAAATGAAATCTTACCTAATAATACCGAGTTGAGGAATGTATCTTGCTCGATTTCGGGATGCCCTCATTATTCTGACGGAAATTCACGAGCACGAGCATTCTTTTGCGGGTATGCTCGACTACCATTGATGAGCTGGCGATTTCACGAGAGTTCGTTTGATAAATCCCACGTTCCTCATGGTGAAGTTGGAGGGGAGTATTTAACAATATAAATAATCAGAGAGTTCACCTTAATCTAAAGGGAAGTTCCTAACCTCGTGTTAGTTGAGATCTAATCAAGGGAAAGGGACGAACCAATAGATCTGGAGGTTGAGCCACCAATTAAGTGGTAGAAGCTTTGCAAAAATCCTGAGAAGGAAATGCAAAATATCTGCTGCCATCAAGAAATGGGTGTGAATTATTAAGAAAGAAAAATACCCAGATCTTGCAAGAGGATTGGGAATACAAGTAGCTGGTTTGATCTTGTCTTCGAGAGAAGCAAGGGTTTTGATTGATGACATAGGAAATCGATTCCAAATTTAGGAAATCTTGGACAAATCGGATCCATACACAAAGCAGAGCAATGTAATTAGGTGTAGAATTAGATTTGCTTCATTGTAATTCAATGATAGTTTTCGTTTCTCCTGAAGCTGATTCGATCGATGTTTTTAGTTACCAAATTTATTTTATTCATTTACTTTTGCTTTATCTTAGTTTAACGATTATTCGATAGTCTAGGATCTTTAATTTTTTTTTAGATTCAAAATTTTCACTATGTGTTCTTAATTAAGAATAGTATGGAATTTCATTAGTTGGGGTGGATTGATCTCTAATTCTTGTCAATCTCTGTGTGGGAATGATACACGGACTTACATTCGAGGTTTACTACTTATGACATGCACTTGCAATGTCATAGACTAGACCCTTATTTTTAAATCATGAACATTAAGAAAAAGTTATTTTATCAAGCAAATTTATCCAAAGTAACATGGATGCAAGAGAAGTGTAAGGCTCTTGTAACTATGTGAATTTGAGGGGTTTTAGTGCATATAGAAAAGCGAGCATATGTCAAATCCGAGCGAGAGTTGCGTTCAATTCTTGCATTACAATTAAAGAAATGGAGCACCCAGATCCATTACATCCTTGTGTCCCTTGATAAGCGAGAAGAAATGAATTCCATAAATTTGTCTGAATTTCATAGAATTTTCAAATAGTAATTTTAAGAAGAAAATAACGAGAAATAAAAATCCGGCTCAATCGTTTACTTACGGTTGCGAGATTCAAATCCAGAAAAGAATTTAAGAAGAAAGAAAATAAAAATAAAAATAAAGAAAGAAAATTCTAGTCTGAACTATACACTGAGTTCCTCTTCTTTCCTTTTAAGGTAGTGAAAGGCGGAAGCTACTTTACTATTCTAACCTTGTCTATTTATAGCGTGAAAAGAAATTAGGCGAATCGAAAAAAACTCTAGGTGGAATTCTCAAAAGAAAAGCCCAAATCACTGTCTCAAGTCGCAACCTCGGGTTGATGTCGCATTTGGATTTCCTTTATACAATTTCTAGATTCGATTCTGACGAGTTTCTTCGATTGCGACCAAATTTCTTACGACTTAGTTGATTGGTGATCGCGACCTCTTTATTTCGATTGTTCCGAGGTGATGTCACGACCTTAGTCTCCTGCGTCGCCTTCGTTGTCGTTCCTTACATTGCAATTACAGTCGCGACTTAGGTTTTAGGTTGCAACCTCCTTTTTAGTTGTCACCACTTTAGTTCTGGTCGGGACTTCGCACCCTTCTTGCACTACATATAGCGACCTCGGTTTTTGAGTTGCGACCACATTCTTGTTTCTCTTCTTGTACCCAGTCGTGACTTTCTTTTCGAGGTTGCGACATCGCTACGATCTTTGCTTTGATATAGTCGAGGAATTTATGCCGGCGACCTTAATAGTTGAGTGCGGCTTGCTTTTGTGCCCTTGCCTTTCAAGCGGTCGTGACCTGATGGCCGTCCCGCTGACCTCACATTGCTCCTTTTTTTGTTGCGGGTTGTCTTAGTTCTTTTAACGCATTGCGACACGGATGTTGATGCTTTCGGTGTGTGTATTGGTCGTGACCTCGGTGATTGGTGGCGACCTCGCTGAGGTTCTTGGCTGATTAAGTAGTGCGTAACTCCCACAGCGGTAAAGACTTATTGGCAAGGTTTCACGTTCACGACTTCCGATATTAGGTCGCGACATGGCTGTAATGTTGATGTTTCTTTAGGTCGTGACCTCGGTGTTTTGATCGTACCTCCGCGCGGATCGCTTGAATAACAAAGTGGTTGCAACTTGATTTCCCAGTGGGACTTCGGCAGCTCGACTTCAGAAGTTTCCTATCGCGACCTCAATATTAATTTGCGACTTCATTTCTGATTCTTCATCTCTTGTAGTTGCAACTTCAAATTTTCTTGTAGAGACCTCATCTGTGGCTTTATCAACGGATCAACGTCGCAACCTCAGTTAACGTGCGACCATTTTGCCTTGAATAGTTTCTTTTCGTCACCAACCGCATTTTCTTGATCGCAGCCTCATTAAGCGGTCTTGGTGATGTTGTGACGCATTGATAACTGAACAAAAAGAGCTCCTTGTCGCGACTTTCATTTCTAGTTAGGCCTCCTTTCTGTTCTCAAGTTTGAATTCTTCAGGTTTCTTTGGAATTTTCGCTTCTATTGTATTTTTCTGCAAAATTAAATTTGAGCAAATTACCCAGGTAGAATATGAATCAACAATTATCTTGTAATAAACTCAAAAAAATGGATTAAAAATCAAATGAGTTTTTAGACTCATCAAATTCCCCCAAACTTAAAATTTTTCTTGTCCCCAAGCAAAGAAAAGAAAGAATTGTTTGTCCTCAAACAATTAAGCTTAAATTTTTAAGGACATTTTTATGATTCACACCACAGTCTTTCTTATTCCACTTTCTAGCTTGAAATAGGAATGCTGACATCATTTAAATTTCAGTTTTGATTGGAGAAAAAGGAATGGATTTCCCGCTATCACAAAATCCTTGATGAAATCGTGCTGTTTAAACAGTTTATTAAAGATCTTACGTTGCATTGTGTGTGCGGGGTCTTCAATCCTTTTTCATCTTCATGTTGAATTTAGTTAATCTTATGGGAGTCCCTTAGAAAAGTGGTCAAGGTCCCATAAACATTTTTCCATATTGATACCACTAATGTAGAGTAAATTCAACCATGTCGAATCAAAGAGGTCTTTACGGAAAAACATAATGTTGGGCTTAGGTAATTGGGTAGATAATGGGAAAATTTAAGTTGCAAATTACCCAGTTTCCACTCTTTCTTTTACCTTATTTCCTTCAGTTTTCACCCTTTTCCTTCTTTGTATTTGTTGATCCTCCTCAATCTTGGCCTGATTCATCTTTTTGAAATCTTTTTATGGCATTTTGATTTCCACTTGCACTTTATTCAGGCCAGTTCCCTTGTTCTAGAACTCTTTTGCTTCTGTTTTTCTAAGAATGGGAATAGTGTAATGTTTTGTCTTCTTAAGCTTTCTATCACCCTTAGAAAACTTTGGGCTAGCAACTCCCATACCAGTTGGCATTAGGGTACTAGGTGTTAAAACACCCTACGAGCTTAATTGTTCAAGGAGATAGGCCCTTATATGATGATGAAATGGTATGAGGAAGATAACTTATTCCTTTTTCTCAATTTACCTTCTTACCTAATCTTTCAAGTTATTTCTTCTCACTCCTACCTTGTAATATATGGAAATATTTTTCCCCAAACTTGTTTCTTCTTCCTGATAGACCTTCTGTCTTTGGAAAATTGGATAATTTGGGCTCTTTGTTGTAGGATTATTACAAGGAAAGGGATTCAGGTTTTCCGTTTCTGTCATTTGAAGAATTAAGGCTTGTTTGGCTCAAAGCATGGAACTAGAGGGTATGATTTAGCATATATTGAGGGTAGGCTTGGAAAAGCTCAAACTGCCAAGGATGGCCTCTATCACTTCTTATTAGTTGTTTTTACCTAAGATTTCGCCTCAATTAATAATCCCCAACAAGTTACAGGACAATGAACTCTTAATCATGAATTTCACGAGAAGATGATCTAATTCTTCTCTCAGATTTGGGAGTTTTGTTGACCAAGTGTATTGTTTCTTCAAGACTTGTACCGATTCACTGTTTATTTACACACTTTCAATCAATTTATTTGTTCTTTCAGCATTATCCCTTTTTTCCTCTTCTGCAATCTAACTTAATTTAAACATTCAGGCTGCAACTCCTGATTCCAGTTTACTAGTCTATGCCCTTATTTTTCCTGCATTGTTGTTATTGGGATAAAAACAAAATTGAGATCATTCCAATCATGTATAGACAAGGCACTCATAGTGTATGCGAGGGAAATAGCCTGAGTACAAGAATTTCTCAGTCATGTTCATCCGTTAAACAACACATTTATAATTATTCACAATCAAATTTTCATTCAACAATGCAAACACAATCAATAAGTAAGAAGGTAACTATCAAATGAAAATGCAATAAAACAAGACAATTTGGAGCTTACAATGAATTTCTATTAAAATTTGGGAATGTCTGGATTAGGGAACATGCTAGAAAAATTTTGAAGTTCCTTTTCTATTACATGGCTTTTGGGTATAATGTTAGGAGGGTCTACATCAAAACTTGCCAGGCTGGGATCAAATTTAGGAAATTTCATCTCAGATTTTTGTCTCTCAAATGCAGGGGGAATTTCTTTCCCTTTTGCATATATCTCCTTTGTTTATTTTACTGCCTTTGCGCGATAGGTAATACATCTTGCTTCTTCCACTTTGATTCTCTATCCCTTCTAACTCAAAAATACACTCTAGCAGTTTGGACAAATTCTAATTGATCAAGTCCAAGCTCTCCAACTAGATTTTTCTTCTTTACTCATCATTGTCCTCTAACTGCTGATCTCTATCCTTCATTAGTTTCTCAAATTCTTTGAATTGTTCTCTATAGAGATATTTGAAGCCTTAGCTTCACGAGCATATTAGCCTCATTTTACACTTCCTCCTTCTTGATATGTTGAAGATGCATCTCTCTTGAATTGATTGTTGTAAAATGCCTCCATTTTGCATTCATTTTCCAAGCATTTTTTCTTCTCTTCTGCAACTCCTCTTTCACTTTTCTTCCTCACGAGTTTCTAATTTTGCTCATGCATCTAGCCTTTCTAGTAGCTACGGCTTCTAAAAATTCTTCTCACGATCTACGCTCTTGTCTTTCCATTTCTTCTCTCTCTCTTCCATCTCCCTCTTCAATGATCAGAGCATTTCCATAATTTCTAAGTTATCTTCTCTGCTCCTTGATCCTTCTGCTTGCGAAGGCAAGTGCTCTTGTACCTCAGGATAGGAATGGCTCAAAGGGATCATCACGAAATGTGTCAAACTCTGCAGCTTTGCTGAATGGATATCTTACGGTATTACCTCCATCTCTTGTCTCATTTTCCTCAGCCAGCCTTGTTTACGCCGGCATCACACCTCCGATTAGCCTCATTTTCTGGCTTTTTTCCTTTGGGTCCCCCTTGTCCTCTAGTTAGAAATTCGAGGAGGAGACGAGACATTCTCTTCTTCCTCACATTCCCTTCACCTGCCGAGAGACAAAGTCTAGTGGTAGTGGTAGGGTGAGGGATCAGCCCTCTTATTCTCTTGTGGTGAGTGGCCTCGGTGAGAACAACTGTCCCGGAGATTCCTATGTTCATTTTATATATCCTTTCAAAAGGCATATAAAATGATGGCACTGTTCACACGGCCCGAGCAAAGATGTTAGTAGGAACTACTACAGCGAGAGCAGATGAAGTAAACCGGACCTTTGAAAAGCTTCTTGGTGGGGGCTCCTTTTGATTGATTGCTTAGTGGGGAGTTCTTCTTGTGCCCTCCGGCTCGGCTGCTCATAAATCAACGGGTTCGATTATCTTTTCATAGTTTGGATTTTCTACCAGCTATATACTTACATTAGTGCTTGAAATCCTCAGTTTAAACACATTTCATTGATCCGTCTATCCACACAGGTACCCAAGAAACACCCCTCACATGGAGCTGAATCCTCTCTTATTTGCCGTATTTGCATAAAAGTCCTGGAAAGACGAAAAATCCTAAGCCTTGTGTTCATAGAAGATCTGACCTCTTTTCTCTATTACCTCCGTGAAATCAGAGGTTTCCCAAAACCCCTTTCACACATGAATTCCTTGTCAAACAGTATCTTGTTCCTGATTCTTGTGAGCCTCTTTTGAAATGAAGTCTTTGTGATATTACATTTGCTTCTTTTCTCATGCTCATCTTCCTCTGGTTGGGTTCCTTGTTTGACATTGATTTCTTCCTTAGGTTGAGGTTCCAACTGAACGTCTTCCACTGCCTCGACACTTTCACGCATGATTTCATCAATCAGTTTATTAAGATTTGTGATGTCTTCTTGGTGCTTCAGTGAAGATTTGCTGATTTCAAATCTTGAGTTAGCTCTCTGGTTTCCAGGGTTTTAAGACTCAACGATGGATCTGAAGTGGAAAAAGTTAGGAATGAATTAGAATGAATGAAATTGGAATGGAAGTTGGGATCAATGTCATGATTGCGATATGAAGTGCGTGACATTAAATTTTCAAGCCTCTTAATTGTGATTTTCAATAAGATTCCTATCTTTAATGTGGCAGCCTTAAATGAAAGATTTAAGCCCTCTTTTATTGAAATTTGGACAATTGAGTCATTTAAGGAATTTTGTCATATTTCTGATGTGATCCACTAACATATCTCTTCATTGTGACACATTCTTCACTTATTGTAATATTAAACTTGATGCTGACTTATGAATTGTTTGAGCCCGATGCATATAAGCTCAAGGAAATCATGTTTAGACCAAGAAAATTTCAGTCATGAACAATTCTTTCCCATTAATTTCAAATTCACAAATCAATCAAAACTAATACAATTAGTTCATATTCATCGATTTTCAAATATTCAACGAATCCATTCACTATGCATCGGATTGAGAGATTTAGCACAAAAAATAAAAAATATTTCCCCGAACATTCCAATCGCCTCTCGGAGACAAAATTTTAATAAATTCAATAAGAGTATACTACCCCTTTTTATCTCTTTTGAATTCAGAAGTTTGATTGTAAGATATTCTCTTTACATTATTGTCTGTAAAACTAAAAAAAAATTTACTTACTCTTCAACTGATAATGAATAAATTACACAAAACTATTAACTTTCACACAAAAAAGTATAACGGGAAAACTTAAAATGAAGCTGTGTGGGTGCCTTCTACGAAATTTGCTCGATTACAGTCTTCATTTGGACTTGTTGCTACTATATTTCTGTTTCTTCAAATTTTCTCATTCAGAACTAGGAGTCATTCTTCCATTTGCACATTCCTCAGTAATTAGCTAATCTACATGTGTTTGAATTATAGCGATTGTTTGGTTCTAAGTGTCAGCGCTGAGTTCAGTACTTGACACTCTTGTATAGAGTCCACTCCATTTGATTTAAACTTTCACGGAAAGAAGTTTTGATGCAGAGTTAAACAGGACTTGATCTCTGTTTTGAATTCTCTCCTCAAAATCCTTTGATCATGCCATTTTTGTTTTATCCTTGTAGATTCACGGCACTATCACTTAGGCTTCATTTCAACTCTTCAATTCATTTGTTTGGAGTAGCCTCTCTTCTTTAGCCGACCTTGAAATCAAAATTTAGGCTTCTTGGTAGCGCGCAGCACATATTCTAGCTCGAGGAAGGTGGCAAGGTTTTCCAAAGACAAGCTGTATGGGGACATTCAATGGGGGTTTTAAGAATCTCTGTGTACCCCGGAGTGCATCATCAAGTTTCGAGAGACAATCTCTTACTGTTGGAGCTTACATTCTTTTTCAAGAATTTTCTTTATCTCCACATTGAAATTTCCGGCACTTGATTTGTTTGAGGATGATGGCCAAGCTCATAATGTGTTTATTTCCATATCTACCCATGAGTTTATCAAACACCCGTATTTGCAAGTGGCTTCTCCATCCTTTGGACATAGTTAAGGTGTCAAATTGCTAAGAATATTTCTTTATAAAAATCTAACTATGTTAGCATCATTTTAGAGACCGAAGCTATTGCCTCAGCCCATTTGGATACATAATCTCTGACTAGGGTATGTATGTCCTTTCCAGTGAAGCTGAGCCCCATAAAATCTATTCCCCATGCATCAAATAATGGTTGCACCTGCAAGATACCTTTGTAAGGGGCATTTCATGCCTGATATTTCCCATTCTTTAGCATTGATCACACGGCTTTACCCGTTGAAAAGCAGTCCTTGAAAATAGTAATTGATAAAATCATTTGGAGAATTTTGTGAGTTTGTTTATCTCACAAAATGCTCTCCATATGGTGATGCATGACATTCCTATAAAATCTTGGCACCTTTGCTCACCTTACAGTACACATCTTCGATGATCGAATCGGCTCTTCTTCGCAATGGTTGTGCGTCGGATGTAGTACTGTTGTCGATCCTTAGCTTTTTCTCTGCTGTGCTTGAATTCTGGTGGCATAATTCCGCACTAAAGTTCCACAATATCGACTACCAAGGTGATTAGAGTGGCAATTTGAAATAAGCGCTCATGCAGAAAATTTTACGCTGTTCCTTCTCTTAGTATACGGCGGTTTTCCACTCTTGACAAGTGATCGATATCACATTGTCACAACAACTCTTATCTTTTATTTCTAGATCAAATTCTGTAATAACAACCCACCCTAGTGATCTTGGCTTTGCTTCTTTCTTTGACATTAGATATTTAATTGTTGCATGATCAGTGTGTATAATAACATGGGAACCCAAAATGTACGGCCTAAATTTTTCACTTGAAAATACTATTGCCAGCATCTCCTTTTTAGTAGTAGAGTAATTTTCCTAAGCTTCATTAAAGGTTTTGCTGGCATAGTATGGCCTTAGACACCTTCCGACTCTGTCCCCATCTGACTCTCGTGAAAAAGTCGCATCCACATGATTCAATTCTCTGTTTAATCGGTTTTGCCATGATGGGAGCTTGACTAGTCTGGATTTGATCTCTTCAAAAGAATTCTGGTAGGATTCATCAAAAATTGAACTTATTAGTATCTTTTCGGCAATACGCATAGCGGTCTAGCAATTTTGAAATCTACGATAAATCTTACGTAAATCCAACATGTCTAGAAACTTCTAATTCCCTTGGCGTATTGGTGGCATCGATTTCTTATAATTGAAACTTTGCTTGGTCTACTTCTAGCTACTGCTGCGAAATCATGTGCCCCAGAATGATTCATACCTTAACCATAAAGTGGCATTTTTGAATTCAAAGCTGATTCTTTGTCTGGCACTTTTGAAGTATTGTGCCGGTGTGGTGCTTTATTCCAGCGGATCCATACCTTTGTGAAATCATCATGAAGATCTCCATAAATTCTTACGCCCAAATCCAGAAAATATAGACATCATGCATCTTTGAATATGCGGGGCATTACGAGACCAAATGGCATTCTTCTAAAAGCAAAAGTACCAAATGGGCATGTAAAGGTAGTTTTCTCTGATCACTCCGGGTCTGTGCTTGAATTTGGTTATATCCGGTTATCCATCGAGAAAGAACGAAGTGAGATCACGCCAGCCTATCAGGCGTATTGATCAATGAAGGCAAGGGAAAATGATCCTTTCTTGTGCTGAGTATTTAGTTTTAACGCGTCAATACACCTCCCATCTATCCACAGTTCTTGTAAAGATCGGTTCATTCTTTTTCATTTCTAATCCACGGTGAATCCCACACCTTTCTTGGGGACCACATGTATTGGGCTCACCAGAGAACTGGCTGATATAGCATATATAAAGCACGCATTCAGCATTTAGAACTTCCTTTCGTGACTTCTTTCATCACGGTTTGGCCTCCCTTTGAAACTCGATAGAGTTTTTGCATTATCATTACCGAAGAAAATTTTGTGCATGTGGAGGGATTGATACCCTTCGGATCCTCAGATTGACCAAGCAATAGCTTCCTTGTACTTTCCGGAATTTCCAACGACACGTTTCTTTATATTGATCAATGCATTTGATATGATGGTAGTTTTTCTCTTTTACGGTTCTAGAAAACATATTTCCAAAATGGTAGGCAAATTTCTTAATGTGTAGCCCGGCACTGGTTTCTTACGCGAAGTAGTTTTTCTATCTAGTACGCATACATCATCTTGGCTATTTTTCATTCGTAACCGAGAATTTGTTTCTTTGTTACCGCTAATAAAAACTGACATTTCACAATCAATACTCTCTCAAGATACTGAAAATTCATCTCAATTTCATTGATAAATGTTAGAAATGCGGTCAATTCAGTCAACTCTAAGAAGACTATTGTTTTCTATAGCCATACAACTTTGCATCTACATCGGTGTTCCAAACTCTAATAAGATTAAAGTGCCTTTGCTTCATTGCCCACCCTTAGAGTTAGTTCGCATTTGCGTATCTGTCGAGGCGACTCAGGTTGCTAGAAAGTCTTCCAGAAAGCGTGGAACTTGGTGTCTTCCTCCGTTTTCATAATAACAAAATCTATAGGAAGATGAATTTTCCCCGCAGCCAGCTGACACATCTTCAGAGCACCTTACGGTTATTGCCATTGATATGTCAACCATTTGCAATGTGATTCTTTGTTAGGGTTAGTTCCCGAGCTTGGTCTTGCGCCTTAGCCAAAGGCATCAAATTTGTCACTTTGCTTGCGAGAATCACACAAGGCCTTCTTGAATTCATATTTCTATGGAGCGGGAATGGTGAAACTGCAGATCCTTCATTTTCTTCGGAGCACACTGTACGGATAACTGCTGCGGTGCGGTCGAGGTTCACTATTCCTTCACCGGCTATTTTCCTTTTCTTATTCGGTATCTCCTTGAAATTTTGCATAGTTAGGCATTTGGTTGATTACCCTCTGCAAATGGGATATTGATTTCTATCTTCTTGAAGATGTCAAGAATCTAAACTACTCTTCCTTTTTGCTTTACATGAAGCCTCTGCGGGAATATGCTTGCTGGAATTGTATAGACATTACCTTCTCCCTCTTTTGACACCCTTTCCTTTCTACTTCCTTGAGGTTGTTCGATCATATCTTCTTCTTGCTATACATAGTCTTTTCGGGCATGCTCTTCTCTCATTCCTTTCAGGTTTCTTCTTGTTACGCATGATCTCTTTACTTTCCTTCCTTTCTTTCTTGTTGTTCCATTTGCCTTGCTTTCCCGACTTCTTAGCGGCGCCATCCAATCCTTTGGATTCTTTTGAGAGTGTCACTAGGGGTGTGCCCTTGCTCTGATTGGCATCACTAAGGGCCAGGTTGCCTACTTGTGTGTCTCGAGTTCTTCAATGAGGCACTAGTATTCTTACGAAACGCAGTGTGGGCTTAAGCTTTCAGTCAGAAAGTTATGTTCATGGAAGTGTAGTAGCCTCTTATTGTCACCCATGAATCTCATAAAGATTTGTTCTTCAAACACAATCCTCCATATCCCATAGTCATTCCTGCCTTCACCCCCTTGATGCTGCTGCTGGAACCGTGGTGGCTACTGATATCCCTATTGAGGATTTTGTCCATTCCTTGGGCCTTGTGCTACCCCTCCACCATATGAGAAATTCTCATGGTTCCTCAGTGCTGGACTGTAATGTGTGGACAGGTTAGGATTTGGCTTGAAATGGTAACTTCTTGGTTCATTCACGTACTTAACCTCCTCAACCCCATAAGAGTCCTCTTCTGTTGGTACTTCAGCACTCCTTCTTATTGCTTCTCTTTCCACTGCTCCTATCTCATGAGCAGTGTGTATTTTTCTTTCCTGTTTGTCTATCCTGTGCATGATGGCATCTAACTTTGCTTCCATAGCTGTCATTTTACTCAACTCCATGACCCCTTGAAAACTCTGATGGAGCCTTCATATTGCACTTGGCCAGGTCTTCTATCAGATCCCTAGCCTCTTCAGCACTTTTTCTTTTGAATGCTCCACAGCATGAAGCATCAATGATGCCCTTAGACGTATCATTTAAAGCATGATACACTATATCCATCTGAGTTTTTAAATCAATTCCATGACTGGCACCTCTTCAAGAGCCTCTCAATCCCCCTCCTGTGCTATATAGCCTCATCTTCCCCCTGTTGGAACACTATTATTTCTCTTCTTCTCTCAGAGGTGAGATGGGGAAAGAACCTGCCTTAAGTATGTTTCCACTAGCTCTTCCTAAGTATCAAATTCAAACCATATGGTAATGACTCATACCATGTGGTCATTTATATCTCTTAAGGAAATGGGAAGAGACGCAGCCTTTATCAATTCCTCCGGTCTCACACCATTCAGCCTTCACCGTATTTTACCATCCTCGAGAAATCTACCCGTATGCTCGCTTCGGGTCTTCGGGCAGGTGGCCAGAACCCCATGTTTCGCACCATTGTTTTCTGTGTCGGCTTCAATAAGTTGTTTGCATCCACAATAGGTCAGTCTGGACAGAAAATATTCTTCCTAAATGACGGCCTCAGAAATCCTCCATTGTGTCAGTCATAGCCTTCGCTGCTATCCTTTCTCCTCCGTCTGTCATACCTTCATCCGCCATGGCTACGTTTCTCTCGCTCTTTAGTCTTTCTTAAATTTCGAAAATTTCTTCAATTCGTTGTCTACTGGGCAACAGTCCTAATCTCGCTTTCTCAGGCATTAAAGGATTTCCGAAATTGAAATACACTCTAGATTAATAGGATTAGTGGAACTAAAAAATTAATTATTTTCAACATGGCTTATTAAAGATCAGTGGCTGGTACAACCACTGCTTGTAGAGTTGTTTTTGGTGTTTTCTTTTATAAAATTTTAGAAAAATGTCCAAATTAGCATTTCCTTTTTTAGAATATTGATCTATTCAATCCTTTCTCTCTAATCCCCGATAACTAAGGCCATAAAAACTTGTTTGCCTTTTTCCATATAGACTAAAAATCCCTCAAATTCACATAGTTACAAGAGCCTTATATTTCTCAGAGCTAAGCTACTTTGGATAAATTTGTTTTGATTAAATAATTCTTTCTTAATGTTCAGATTTTAAAAATGGGTCTAGTCTATGACACCGCAAAGGCACAGTCATACAAGCAGTAAAATCTGAATGTAAGTCCATCATTCTACGTAGATTGACAAGAATTTGAGATCAACTACCCTAACCACCGAAATTCTATATTATTTGGACTAAAAACTGATAGTGAAAGTTTTATCTAGAAAAATAAAGATCCTAGACTATTGACTAACTGTTGAGCTAAACAGAACAAAAGTAAACGACCAAAAATAAGTGGTAACGGAAATACTGGACTGAATCAGTTTCCTGTGAGAAACGAAAACTATCAAAGAAATACAATGAAACCGTCAATTTCTACATTAAAATACATTTTCCTATTGTTTTTATGGATCCGATTTGTCCAAGATTGCTCTAAATGTTGCAATCGATTTCCATATTCACTCGGTTTGAAGCCCTTGCTTCTCTCGAAGACAAGATCAAACTAAATATACCGTATTTCATCTTCAAAAGATCCGTATTTTCTTTCAATACTTCACACCCATTTCTGATGACTACATCTCGCTTTCCTTCTCGTGATTCTTTCAAAATTTCTACCACTCAATGGGCTCATCCTCCAGATCGATGGCTTTTCCTCGTCCCTTGATTAAATTTAAGCTAACACAGGTCGAGCTTCCTTTAGATTGAGGTGAACTCTCTAATATTTATATTGTTAAATACTCTCCAACTTCACTATGATCGAATGGGGGATTTCATCAAAATGAACTAGAGCTCAAATAGCTCATCAATGGTAGTCTAGCATACCCATAAGTGAATGTTCTCGGGCCTGTGAATCTCCAACTCCTCGTGGTCACGCAGGGCATCCCGTGAACGGAGAAGATACACTCCCTCAACTCGGTATTCGGTACTACCATTGGGAACTTATCTATCTAAAATACACCAAGTAAGTAATCCCAACTCCAAATAATTTTCTCCATATTTTGTAGAAAATATTGTAACTAACTCGTATATCAACCACAGAGTCAAGGCTCCAATTAATGCAGATTACACTAAAGAAATGGAGCACCAATCACGTACATCCACTATAATCGCAATGAAACTGAGAAGAAATGAATTCCATAAACTTGTCTAGATTTCATAAATTTTCAGGTAGTAATTTTAAGAAGAAAATAACACAAATAAAAATCCAGCTCCAATCGTTTCTGCACAGTTCGCAGATTCAGATCCAGAAAAGAATTTAAGAAGAAAGAAAATAAAAATAAAAATAAAAATAAAAATAAAGAAAGAAAATTCTACTCTAAACTATACACTGAGCTCCTCTTCTTTCCTCTTTTTCTGGGTAGTGAAGACGGAAGCTACTTTACTACTCTAACACTGTGTATTTATAATTGTCAAAAGAAATTGGGCCGAACTCTAAAAACCTGTGGAATTCAAAAGAAACCTAACAGCCTGCCTCGTGTCGCAATTTCGTTGATGTAGCGCACTGGATTTCCTTAACTGCCTACTCAGCTGGCGACCAAGTTTCTCTCATTTGCGCATCAAATTTCTTGCAATTGTTGATTAGCGGGTCGCGACCAATCAGGGTCGTGACCTCTTTCGCTCGCTTTGTTCAAGAATTGATGTCGCACCTTGTCCCACGTCATAAACCTCATTGCTGCTCCCTTCAAGTGCAATTCTGAGTCACGACTTTAGTTTTAGGTTGCAAATTTTTAGTTGTCACCACTCTTTTGCCTCCGAGTCGAACTTCCATTCCTTGTTTGTCAGATCGCATGTCTCGACTTCGCTTTGAAGCTTGCGACCACATTTCTCGCTTCTACTTCCTTACCCCAAATGCGGACTTTCTTTTTCGAGTTGCGCACTTCATTTCCGGGTCTTTGCTTTGATATAGTCAGAATTTATGTCGCGACCTCAATAATTGGTCGCGACTGCTTTTGATAGCCCCTTGCCTTTAAACAGGTCGTGACCCCAATATGACGTCGCGACCTCCCGTTACTCCTTTCTTGTTGCAGGTTGTCTTAGTTGCTTTAAACATGATTGCGACCTGGATGTTGATGCTTAGTGTGTATTAAGGTCGCAACCTCAGTGATTGGTCTCGACCTCCTTTGAGGTTCTTGACTGATTAAGTGGTCGTAACTCCCCTTTGCTTGGTAAATACTTCGCTGGCAAGGTTTCACATTATGACCTCAATATTAGGTCGCGACATGGCTTTGCAATGTTCAATGTTTCTTTAGGTCGAACCTCAGTGATTGGTCGCGACCTCCCTTGGGGTCCTTGAATAAAAAAGTGGTTGCAACTTCGATTTCCCTTAATCAATTTCGCTTTGGCTCAACTGTGTTTCTCGTCGCAATTCTCACATTATGTTGCGACTTCATTTATGATTCTCCATCTCTCAGAGTTGCACCAAATCTCTTTGTCGCGGACTTATCGAAGCCATGTCGTGATTCTCACATGATGTCGCGACCTCAATTTGAGTCCTTCATTTAAGAACTGGTTGCAACTTCAAATTTTCTTATAGAGACCTCATCTGTGGCTTTATCAACAGATCAACGTCGCGACCTCGGACATGCTAAGGCACTTCACTTTCTACCTCAATAGCTCTTCGTCTCAACCACAGTTTCTTGGTTGCAACCTCATTAACTGGTCTTGGTGATGTTGTGACTTGGAAATAACTGAACAAAAGAGCTCCCTGTCGCGACTTTCATTTCTAGTTGCGACCTCCTTCAGCTCTCGCTTCAATTCTTTCCGCTTTTGTCAAATTTCGCTTATTGTGATTTTTTCTACAAAATTAAATTTGAGCAAATTACCCAGGTTTCTGTATATGAATCAACAATTATCTTGTAATAAACTCATAAAAATGATTAAAAATCAAATGAGTTTTTAGACTCATCACCAAGCACGGACTTTGGTGAGGTCAGATTTCTCAAGATTGCATCCTACAAGCATAAAACGAAAATATGACAAAATAGTGGAACTAGATTTATTTAGGTCGTCAATGTGCTAGGATTTGCAATAGCTTGGTTGGGGGGAGAGCAGTTTAGCAGTTATTGTTGAAAAGGGATCACATAAACACTTAGATTTTGGTGGAAGTTTCAGGTCGATTCCCTTAGGATAGATACTCTTCTGAAACTTGGTCTTGTATGGCGTTTATTCTCCTAAGCTGGTTGTTGTGCATGGTCTCAATCATTCACACTGAGGGTAGGGCATTACTTACTCATACACTTCTTGAAAATACCATTCCTTTTGCATGAGCTTAACCTATCTGCTCTTCCTTCTTTTTGTCATTGCTAAGGGACTAGCAATGTGTCGGTTGGGGGGAGTGATTAGTGCCCAAATAGTGCTTTTTTGAGCCCTGTTCATTGCAGGTTTTGAGAACTTTTTGTGTACTAATCAATTTAAATAACCCAATTGATATACTAGGGTCCCGACTATACTACTAATCATATTTGGTGGATAATTTTGTAGTTTTGCAAGCCAATTATACCATTATCTTCAAGCCAATTCAAATGCGAAGAACCTTGTTTAACTCGGCCGCATGTACAAAGGTATGCAATCGAGCTAACACAGAGGAGAATGAGCATTGGGTGTAGATTCAAGTAATGCTGCGACTTTTAACCACAGAATTTGACAGTCGTGAAATTTCGCAGATGTGAATTTGCGCCGTAAAATTTCGTTAAAACATTTCTATTTTGCTGGTGTCAGACCACTTTTTGACTGCTTTTTGTGGTTTTGTACCAAAATTGCCCTCATTATATTTTTGTTGTTTCATACTTTTTTGTAATTTCTTTGACTTTGAGCAGTATATAAGCCTCAATCAAGCTTTGTAAAATCAATCCATCAATCAATAAATTGGCGCCAAAGCTTTCAGCTTTCCCGCGAGTGTGATTTTCTCTCATTTTTCTCTCCTTTTCTCTCATTTTCTCACCAGCCAAACACCCCTTGAGGATGACAACTCAAGGGATGCTTGGATAAACCCCCCCTCATCCTTGAAGAGGAGGGCCACTAGGTGGAAGTTTTGAGGTGAATCACTGTCCTCCTGTTGCCAACGCAAGCATTTATTACCATTTATGTTTCTGCATCTCACATTAGGTTTAAATCCCTGTGATGTACCCCCGAGGGCCGCATTTCAAGTGCTTTCAAGGCTCAGTGGATACTTATTGCTAGATCCACTGATGCTAGCTTAGTTGCCATTTATTTGCTCCTACAAGTTAGATCCAGGGTCAGTTTTAACTGCTTCGAAACATTAATGGTTAATAAATGTTGTATACTAGGAGAAAACTTTAGGGTTCGGGCCTTTATGGCTAAAACATAGATCCAAACAGAAATCACTATAGGTCATCCTCCCCAACGCGAGGAAAAGGACTCGAGGACATTATAGTTGCCTTAGAACCCTAAGCCCAGTGGCTCGAAACTTCAAGGATTTCTTTTACCCTTTATTTCCCTACAGCTACAGTTTTTCAAGCCATCAACCTCACTGTTTTTTACAAGAACCCCAAATCCAAAGTGGAAACACCATTTGCATTCAACTGTGACTCACTTTGCATGAAGAAAACCCATCCCTGAGTTCAATTTAGACCACTATAACAAGTAGTAGCTCAAGTATGGCAAGAGTAGGGAACCCTAGGAGGCACTTTGTTGATTCCTAATCCACTGTGGCACGAATCAAGCTTTCTTCAAAATCTTCTTCAAGTTCTGTCGCTACAAGAAAACTTTACGGTCACAACCTAGGAAGCTCTTTTCAACCTTGAGTTCTAACCAATCTTTGCTACGACATAGATTTGCTAGCTGCAACATAGTTCTCAGTTTGCTTGAATTTTCGTGGTCTTTATTTATATAAATGTTGTCGCGACACAAACTTTGCTGGCCCTCTTTTGGTTTCTTTCACGATTCTCTCATTTTTCAATAATTGCCTGCAAAACACAAAGTTGATGAATATTCCACATTTTGGCATAAAAATATATCTTAAACTGTTAAAAACATGCCAGAAAAATGGATTAAAAATAGATGAGTTTTACACTCATCAAATTCCCCCAAACTTAAAGTTTTGTTTGTCTCCAAGCAAATAAAAGAAAATTTTGTTTGCCATCAAACGATTTAACTTTTATTTTTAAGGACATTTTTCTATTCACAGCTCAATTGGGTAGGAAACATAAGTTAGTTGTAGGATTAATTCTAAACATGTTTCCAATCTAGATTCAGGAAGATTTTCAATGAAGTTCATTGAACCAACCAATAATTCATAGTGTGTAACAATTCAATCATTCAATCCTAATTTGTGTTTGCGTGTGATGTTGGTCTTTACCCTTTTTCTTTGGCAGATCAATTCATTTTCTAGGATATTACTCAGTTGGCATACTCTCTTTCATTTTTAAAGTCCTATATGCTTGTTTTTCATATTAATCTCCACTAATGTAAGCATAATACCACCTTCAAAATCAAATAGGTATTTTAGGCTTGTAATGTGTGGCTTGGTTAATAAGGTATATCAGACATTTAGTTCACTTAACCTGCATTCTGTGATACCTACACTTTTGCCTCTTTGATTACATCCCTGATTTCTCTTGATTGCAATTTTCTTTCTAACCTTCCCAACAAGTTTAGTATCTCTTGCATATTCTTCACTGTTATCTTTTCTCTTTTCATTGTTCACACCCAGAAGATATTTTTCCTCCTTATTTTAAAAGCTTTGTCACTTTCAATTTCTCATTTAATTTATGGGAATGGTGCAATATTGGTCTTTTTAAGTTTTCTACCACCCTTAACAAACTTTGGGTCAATAACTCCCATACCAGTTGGCATTAGGGTATTAGGTGTTGAACACCCCAAAGGACTTAATTATTATCTATATGCACTTTCTCTCTCAACCCACTATCTTCTTTTCCGCATCTCAAATTGATGTTCCCCCAAACTTGTCCCTTTCTGTTATTGATGTATTTTGTCTTGCAATCTGGGCAAATAAGGGTTCTTTACTATAGGATCAGATGTAAGGAAGAGATTGTGCTTCTCAATTGTTGGTTGATAATGAAATTTAGCTTTAGGCTCAAATAAGGAACTAGGGTATATGCTTATGCATATCATAGGGGTAGGCTTTGAAATGCTCAAACTTCTAAGGATGGCCTAAATCATTTATTGTTAGTGGTATTGCCTAGAATTTCAGCTTGACTAATAATCTAACAAGTTCTAGGACATTGGAGAGTTTAATATGTACCCCAAAAGATGTTCCTAATCTTGGCATAAGTCTTTCCAGAGTTACTGTTGACAATGTGCAAAGTTATCAGGATTTTATGACCAAACTATTTACCACAAACATAATTGTAAGTTTTATTTGTTCCATCAATTTAGTAAAACCTTCCTTATTCTTGAAATTCAACATATTTATTCATAATCTTACAACTTTCTATTTCCATTTTTTTCATCCTACCCTAATGCATCTATCAATGTTATGTTTGGCTTAAGATTTGTTGTTGTGTTGTTTTAATCAATTCAAGCAGCTCATTTTGACTATATCTCGCCACAACAATCCAACACAACCACAATTTCACCAATTCAATTCAACCAAATATGCTACAGCAATTAGACAATTTGATCCAGGTAGCCGGTTTCTCAATTATTCAACTAAGTAATTATCCATCATGAAACAAAGAAAATTAAGAAAAAACAACAACCAAAAAATCAAAAACACAAATGAACACAGAATTTTCAAAGAATTTTTTATTTTATTGATTATTTTGATGATTAGACATTGAGTACAGATAGGATGAGAAGATGGAACAGTAGAGTGAACTATTTTCTATTCCTTGCATCCCTTTCCTTTGCTGCTTCCATCCTTAGATATTTTTCCACCTCCTCTACTGGGGTGAGTTCTTTCTTCTTTGATGTACTAGGGGTTTTATTTTTTGTTGTTTCTTATGGTCTCAAGGCTTTTACATCCGGATTCAGTTTAAGAAAGGTAGTACTGGATTCGTTTCTCCTGGAGGGACTACTGTGTATGGCACACAATCTGAGATTCTTATTTATGGCAATGGCACTTTCTTTTTGTTCGAGTCTGTCTTCATAGCCCAGTCCAAGATTTTTGCATTGCTCTCTGTCAGTTCTCTTTCCCTTTTAGCCAATGTCTCAAGGAGGTTCTATCGCTTACCCGCTTCATAAGTCATTAGTCTAAAACTCGCCTATGCCCTATACAATTTGACCAAGATGGTCCCTCCTACATTTCACCTCTCCATTCTTCATCTCTTTTCGTAAAGCATCCTCTAGATTCTAAATTCCTTCTTTTGAGCTCGCTCCATATACTATCTCTTAATCGTAGTCGAGCTCGAGTTTGTCAGTCCCTTTCTTTCATCTCCTTCCGCATAGACATCAGCATTTCCATCAATTCTACTTTATTGCAATTTTGCTCGGAACCTTCATCTTGTTCCTGATGGATTTGTCTCAAACTCCGGGGGATGCATCTCGATTAGGCTTTACTGAGTTTTATTGCATCGAGCCGGGCTTTCACTGCCTGTGCTCTGTGTACTCTTCATATTCTTTTTCTTTTTCCACTTCTTTCTTCGCCCTTCCCTCTATTCTTCGACCTTAATTACTCCCCGCAAAGCCTATAGGAGGCCTGCAGGGCTCCTCACCCTCCCCATTCTTCCTCAACTCCCACTTTAATACAGAGTCTAGTTATTGTGGCTGGGTGTGGAATCAAGCTCCTGTAATTGCTTTCATAGTAGCCCAATATGGACTTTTCAATGATTTTTCCCACATTTATCTTGTAACCATTCAGCAATGCATAGAGGAGGATTGCTTCCTCCCTTCTCATTGTGCTGAGATGCTTCGATGGCATAAGAACATAACTGATAAAGTAGAACCATACCTTGGCTTCTTCAGTCAAATCTCCTCTAGCAATGGATTTAAAAGGAGTTTTCTTTGTCCCTTTCCATTCTCCTTCTTCCAAATTTCCTCCTCCTCACACATAGAAACAAAGTAACACTCATATTTCTCGTAAATACCTTAGTTGTTTCGAATCCCGTACTATCCAGACCTACACTCGTACACCCATTTATCTCTTCCGTCAAGCTCCACCAATGCCCTCTGACATATACTTTCTTTCCTTCCCTCTCCACCAAATTAGCAAAGAATTCCTTCACCAAAGCAGCACAACCAGGTTCTTTGTATTCACCTAGTGACTACCATCCTCTCTTTTCCAGCATTTCAACAAAATGGGAGATAAGCTTTTTGAATCCCCTTTCAGTAATGAAGCCTCCGTCCTTCAAACTTCTTTTCATTAGGGCTTTTGCTTTGTTTGAAACAAAGTTTCTTGTTCTATCTTTCCTTTGTTCTGCTTTAGCTTCATCCGTTCCCTTTTTCTTTTTCTTAATTCTTCCATTGTCTGCTAATGCTCTTCATTTTCATCATCCCTTCCCTTAATTTGCTCAACTGCTGCTCGAGAAACTTGTTCTGTTTGATTTTCCAACTCAATGTACTCTTCCATTATTTCGTTGAGGTTTGGAATCAGGATTGTGGAGTCAGACATGGTAGGGTTAGGGTTTTGGAACTTTTGGGTTTTAAGGGGTTGAGATGAGAGAGATTTGAGAAGGTTGAGAGCTTGAGAAAGGTGTTCTTCAGCTTTCAAAAATTTTCAATTCTGAGGCCAACCGGTTCGACTGCGGTTCTTCATTATATGTCGTGACATAGTTTTGCAATCAATTTGAAACTGGGTCCGTTAAATGTCGCGACATTGAGAAGAATGTCCTGACACTCTTTTCAGTGCATCATCTGAGTTTGTGTCGCAACATTGAAATTTTTATGTCGCGACATAAACTTGCCTTTTTACATTGAGTCCAAAATTTATTTATGTCGTGACATAGAGAGTATGTTGTGACATTCTTTTCAGTGCTCTTTTTGCCTTTATGTCGCAACATTAAAAAATTGTGTCACGACATAAACCTTCTTTTTCAATTTGATTCCTAAATCAAATGTGTTGCGACATTTTAACTAAAATTCTTTGAAATTACATCTTTCTCAGTTTTCTCTCATGAAACATTTAAGGCAAAGTGCATCTACTCATACTCATTTGAACATATTCGGGGAAAAACTTACTAAATAAATCAAAGAACTCTCAATTCTAGTATGAACAATTGTTTCATTTCTAATTCAATAAGAATTCCTGCATTTTAATATATTTTACTCAACAAAGCCAATATTTCCTTTCTGCTTTTAAAATAAAACACGTTCTCTCAGTCTTCAATTATGCATTATCATTAACAACAAGTTTGAGAATTAGAATTTATTCTCAGAGTAATTTTCTACATATTTATTTTTGAGACAGTGTGCTTCTTAATAAAATTCTTCTTGAATTTAGCTTCATTGTCCTGGAAAATCAACAACAACTTAAAATAAAACTATTAACAGATTTAAACTAAAACAACTACCTTACAAGATTTAACTAAATTAATCAACTATTAAAAGTTAAAAGTTAAAAAACCTACTTGGGTTACCTCCCAAGAGGTTGCTCGGTTTAATGTCCCTGGCTAGACATATGTTGCTTGATAACTTCCTTTCAGCATCTCTTTGTTTACTCTTTTAGGATGAGCTATTCTTCCTTAGTTCATTTCCATTGCATACTTTGTCCTACATCTTGTTCCCTTGCAATTCATCATTACTAAATTTAGTAGGTGAGATCTTTCGATTTATCTCGCACTACTAGATAATGCATTTCTGGATTTGTTTTATAAGGAGAGGCTAACAGCCTCTACTTCCGAAGTCCCAAGTCTCTAATTTTAGCCTTTAATATTTGTCTCGAATACGCTTGTGTTTGCTTGAAATTCTCAATTTAAGAGAATCTCTTCTCATGCATATGAAAATTCTTTGTTTTCCCTCATGAATCAAGCAAATAAATACTTGATCTTCAAAAGATCGAGTCCTTTTCCATCTTGATATTCTCCTCTATCGCCCTTATGTCGCTACTATCAAGTAGGCTGATAGAACCCAAAGTCATGTTATGTTTCTATGGTAATTTTGTCTGTGTCTAGGGTCTCATAGTTTCTTCCACCATATGAAAAGTTTTCATGGTTCCCAAGGCGGTATGTTGTGTCGGGCAGTCAGTTAGCTAAAGGTGTAAATTCTATTTGCATTTAGGTAGTGTGCCTCCTCAACCTGATAGGGCTCTTCTTCAACATGAAGGCAACTATAGCACACAGCACTGTAGGAGTGAAGGAGCTCCTCCTTCTTGATCCTCCATGAATGAAATTCCAGTGAGCTGGTTTGGTCTCCACTGAGACCAAACTGCAGCTTAAAATTTTTTTTTTGGTTTTCTTTTTGGTTAATTTTACTTTTAGGAATTTATTTTATTTTATTTTAGTTTTTAATTAAAATCTTTTTGTATATATTTGTATATATATATATATTTTATTTTATTTTATTTTGTTATGTCTAGTTTATTTTTATTTATTATTTTATTTTCATAATTTTTGTTTTTTTTATTATTTGCAGGTGCATGTTTAAATTTCGCTATGATAGAGAAATTTTGGTCCCGCGCCTTCATCCATTCCTAGCCCATTATAAGAAGCCCCCCCCCCCTTTCATTTTGGTCACACTCCTTCAAGCCTCCCCTCCGTGTCACTCTGGGCCTCCCCCCGTCCTCCTGCCTCCTCCCTGTGCCCTGCACCGCCCCCGCGCGCCTCCCACTCCCAACCGCCGTCGCCTGTGCCACCATCTACACACAGCCTGCACCACCGCCAGACGCACCAGCCACCACCGATCCCAATCCGAGCGCCCTCAAGCAGTCCCGTCACAAGACCGCCGGAGTCTCCCTGGCTTCGTCACCCATCAAGACGCCGGTGCCGTCCCAGCCGCCACCGCAGCCCCTACTACGTGATCTCGGGCCTCCCCAACCATGGTTCTGCACTCCATGGAGCCCATCACATGCCTAGGGTCCAGCTCAAGACTTCTCGAGAGATTCGGCAAGTAGCACATCCGTGGCTGCAGCCTGCTCACTCTCCCGACTCGTGCAGGCGTAGACACCACCACATTAGCCCCCTACTGTTAAAGGAGGCTCAGCAGCCCGAGCCCCATCCAGCGAGCATCAAACCCCGGTGGGACTCCTAGCCCCCTTCTCCTGAGCATCCGAGACCACGCCGGAGGGCCCCGCCTTCCAAGCGGGCCCGGACATCAGGCCCGGGTGAGTCGTCGAGGTCTAGGCCCGAGCCGTCGCCTCCCCTAGCTAATCAGAGTTCTGTCGCCCCAGTTATCCCCGGCTTTGAGGATCAGGCGCGAGATTTCCATATGGAGTCATACTACGACATACCGGCATTGACCGCAGACCAGCGATTCAGAGATTCGATGTGGTTTATCCGGTAATATTCACTACTCCCATTCATGACACCGAGGCAGTTTTTCTATCCTGGTGCTTGAGTTTTATCACACTATGACATCCCGGGGAGTGCCTAGTCCATTGGAGATCCGATTTAGTATCGACGGCCGCCCTGGGGTACTCCGAGATGTAGATATTACAGCTGCTTTGGGCCTACCAAGAGTTCGCGACTCCACGTAATTACCTGGGCGGTGGCCCCACCCATCACGTAGAGATATGGTTCGCCTCCGCCGAGATACCACAAGCCAGGCCTATACTCTTCCGCCGGCAGCCTTCTCCGCAGATGTCTTCAGGACCTCACGACTGACCAGCCTATTCCCACTTCAGCACTATGTACAGCGCAGGGGAGCTATACTCGAGGCTCTGTACAGGATATCCGAGGGATTCTGGTTCAGTCCCTCCGAGCTCGTCATGACCGCATTGCTACATTTTGAGGAGAAGGTCCATCGTAAGGACCTGGCTCGGGCAAAGGCTTTTCCCCTGTTGATGCCGAGGTTACTGAGCCAGTCTTAGGAGCATCCGGGGGGTCTCCTCTCGAGGAGCCACCATTGCTTGCCGGGTGAGTCAGTCTCTGTGTTTTATCCACCGAGCGGTTCCTATATATGCCACTCTCCATTATCTCAGCAAGCACAGTGGAGGCAAGCCGGATGATTTGAAGAGGACCTGCGAGGGATGAGCAAATTGCCCGCAGGGGTGGGAGTGGAGAGGACTCCCGCCTGCATTCATCTCCTCCAGCTCCACCTCCCCGCTGCCCCAGCCTCCCTCCCGAGATCGCTGGCCTACTCTCCATACCATGCCAGCCACCGAGCATATCCCCTGTCGGCCGGTGGAGCATTCGCGCATGGATGCGGCCCACGTGACTTGCCATCGCTTCTCAGCGCTGCTGGACGAGCGCGATGGGCCAGAGACAAGGCCACTCACGCAGAATCACGCCATGCTTCTTCGGATTACGCCACTCTAAGCCTCCCACTAGTCAAACATGGACGCAGCCTACACAAATCCCACTACCAGGATCACCCACCGTGATCCTTTCCGCAGCCTCCTTAGATATGTCGGTAGCCGCCGCGCTGTTTTAGATCCACCGGGCATCTACACCACCACGAGAGGAGTGGTTGCACTCCCTTCTCTAGCTTTCCGATCCCTACCCAGTGGAGACATGGTTATACTTTGGTTGGGGGGAAAAGTTAGAGTTGGAAGTGTCTTCTATCACATTTTGTTTTATTTTTGCTTTATCAACTGCCTACTTGTTTTGTATAGGATTGTTTAGGATGTATGAATTCACCTAATAGTAGGCAAATGATCTTTTCACTGTGTTTAGCTATGTTAAGCTCAGACCAGCCACTTTGGTTATATCAAAAGCTTTATAGCAAGATTTACATTTTTTTCTACACTCGCAAACCATTTTTGCGCCTATATTTTTATGTTTCGTCTACCTTGAGTTGAAAAATTGAAGTACCTCTATGCTACCATAATGCTAGAATATCCACGCATGACAGTTTTCGCTGGTTGAAATTCCAAAGTATTCAACCTTGTCCATCCGCTCTCTTTAAATTTTAATCACAATACTGCCACATCGGGCCATCAATAGGTTGAGAAGGTATAATTTCTTTTACTTTGCAAAACCGACCTTAGATTCGTTGACTACCCATAATAGGTTTATGTTACACACAAATGAAGACCAATGATGTCTTCCAAATGAAAAAGAAAAAGCAAAAAGAAAAAGAAAGAAGAAAAAGAGAATAGAAAGTCGCCGTGACACTTTACCTTGAAACCCGAACACGGTCCGAGGGTATGGCGAAGCCTTAAAGCCCAAGGCCCTAAACCTTCACCGGTCAGGGGAGTCACCGACTTTGTGTTCGCTACACGTGGACGGGTAGAGTTTTTAGCGAGTCAGAGGTGCTAGATTCTCAAATCATTCAAGTCCGGTGAAGCCCAAGAGTTAGTGGTCGATGTGATCCTTGACTTGATGCCCTAAACCTTAATTGGTCGGAGTCATCGGACCCTCTCGCTACATGGACTTCGTGAAGTCGTGTTTTTTGTGCATCGCACCCTACAATACAATCAAAGTAAGAAATAAGAGGCACCAAATCTATTTAGGTTGGTCATCGCTTAAGGTCCCGCACTAGCTTGGTTGGGGGGAGGAATAGCTTTGCAACTTATTGATTCAAACTGGTTACCTAAAAACACTTAGATTTTGGCGGAAGCTCAGGTTGACTTCCTTGGAATTGATGATGCCCTGAAACTTGTTCCTATATGGAAATTGTTCTCTCATTTTGGTTTTTGTATAGAGTCCAAATTTTTCATACTGAAGGTAAAGCCTCACTTGTACACACACTTTTTGAATAGAATACTCTTTTTGCAAAAGCATATTAGCCTCGCATACCCTTTTATTATATTTTTAGCATTAAGTATGGGACTAGCAATGTGTCGGTTGGGGGGTGTGATTAGTACCCAAAAAGTGCTATTTTGAGTCATATTTAAGATAGGTTTTGAGTGCTTTTTGCGTACTAATCATATTAATTAAGCCGATTGACAAGTACAGGTCCGATTAGTACTACTGATTTTGTTTCGAGGTTGTTTTTGGTAGTTTTGTAGGTTTAGTAAACCTTTACCATCATATCGAGCTTGGCATCGAGATTGTGCTGATTTATGCCGAGTTTGTATGAATTCTCATCGATTTCATCAAGCCTGGGATGAAGAAGTAGCAAGCTGGAAGAAGCAATGCAGGCTGGAGGATGCAGGGCAATTTCGCTATGGCATAGCGAAATTTTCGCAACGATAGAGAAATTTTCACTATCATAGAGAAAATTTCAATCATAGCGAAATTTTCAAATTTCGCTATGGCTAAAATTTCGCTATCATAGCGAAAATCACTGTGCATAGCGAAAATTCTGCTCCCTATTTTTGTGATCCAAACGACCGCTTTGTTTGCACCTCCCTCTTTTGCCCTCAATGTAATCCTCATTATTTAGGACAATTTGGTATTTTCAACATGTTTCAGGGGCTATATAAGCCATGTTAGTGAACATTTTGTAACCTAACTATTCAATTCACGTTGCAACTTTACATACAACCCCCTGCTTTTGGTTCCCATTTTCTTCTTCTCTCTCCCTCTCTTCCCTCATTTTCTGGGCCGCCAAACACACCCCTTTGAGGATGACAACTCAGCTGGATACCAAGGTTTCTCAAAACCCCTCAAGAGGAGGGTCATGGGTCATTGGATAGTTATTTGCAGGTGTTCCTCTGTTTTCATGAAGCAGGTACTGCGTATTTTTTTTTCAAACTTTCCAAACTAGGTTTAATGCTATTTAATGTATTTTCTTGGTCAATACTTGGCATGCTTTTTAGGTTCAAAGTATTCTACTTGTAGATACACTCGACATCCATTAGATGTGTCATTTTTAATGAGCCAATGAAGTAGGTTAAATGCTTTACTTCAACTCAAACATTAAATGCTCAGTAAATGCTATGGTTCAAATAGGAATGTTACTAAGGGTTGGTTTTTAAAGTTAAACAAAGATCCGGTTTTGGAAACGACTATATGTCATTTGCCCTAATGCGAGGAAAAAACCCGAGGACACCTCTACAACCCCCATCATATCAAAATAGTGACCTAAAACTTCAAGGTGTTCTTTTTACAACTTATTTTAAACTGCTTTCAGTTAGCTTAGTGACAACAACAACCACACTTTATCGCAACTAAAATCTCAAATGAAAGCCTCACCATTTTGAATCATGATACAAGTCATTTGTAAGATGAAACCGATCCCCGAGTTCTAATTTCTAGAACCGCTTTATATACTACAAAGAGTTTTGACTACTAAGAAGAGGGAGGAAATTTAGGATACAAATATTGCTGATTTCGATCACCCTTACTATGGCACGACCAGTTAAGTCACTCGTTTATTCCTAATAAGACTTCCTCATCTCGTCTCATTCTGCTTCAGATGGAGCCTTATAGTTGCATTTGGCAAGGCCTTCAATTAATTGCCTTGCCTCCTCTTCATTTCTTCTTTTAAAAGCTCCACAGTAGGATGCATCAATTATACCCTTAGAGGCATAATTCATGGCATGATAGAATATATCCATCTGAGTGGTCAAATCTACTCCATGCATAGGACATCTTTTTAGCAATCTCTTGAATCTCTCCTGTGCATTATAGATACTCTCCTCTTTTCCCTACTTGAAAACAATTATTTCTCCTCTTCTCTCAATAGTTAGAGTTGGAGGAAAAAATCTGCTCATATATGCCTCCACCAACTCTTCCCAAGTGTTCACTGATCCCACTGGCAATGAATCAAACCGTGTTGTTGCCACATCTCTCAGTGAAAAGGGGAAGAGTTGCAGCTTGTTTGCTTCTGGTCTCAACCTATTTAGCTTTACTGTGTTGGCCATCCTCATGAATCTCTCCATATGCTCATTGGGATCTTCAAAGGGGTGACATGTGAACTGATGTTGCTACACCATGGTAATGAATGCTGGCTTCAGCTCAAAATTGTTTGCTTCAATTGCAGGTTGTCTTACTGCAGAGTACTCCTCTTGGATAATAGGCCTCCAAAAGTCCTCCATAGTATTAGGCCTTCGATTTCTCTCTACTTCTTCTTCTAGAATAGCCTGCAATCTATCTCCTTGATGTGCCATATTTGTAGATTCTGCACTGGTGATCCTTCTCAAATTCTGTAGTGTTCTCTCTATTTCAATGTCTAGAGGCAGCAGATCTACTTCTGGTCTTCTATGCAGTTAAAATCTTCCTGAAATAGAAACACACTAAGATCAAATGAATCCTGTGGGAAACAGTTATCTCCATTATTCTAATAGAAAAATGTCAGTAGCTTCTTCAACTACTGCTTTTAAAACTATTTTTGTGATTTCTAAAACATACTATCAAAAAGAAAAATGTCCAAATTAGTAAATCCCTTTTTGGTTAGAATATTGATCTTTAAACGTATCATCTACCCCCGTAATCTGCGCCAAAACTCGACATGTAATCAAATGATTAGTGTAAATTTATGACACTGTCACCAAAGGAATATTATCTAATCACAGGCAACAATGCCATAAACTTGTTGAGACCATTTCTCATACGTATGAAAAAATGGAATTGTTTTCTCTTCTAAGATGACTCAATTAAATTTTGTGTTTGTGGTCTCAATCACTACAAGCGTACAGGTCATACAAGTAATAAAAGTGGATATTTAAAGTCAAGATATCTTTCCCACAATGACAAATGATAAATCAAAAGACTAATTACCCCAACTACTCGAGATCATTACTATTTGGACTCCACTGATATGATAATAAGAGGACTTAAATGTAGTCCTAGACTGAAATCTTAAATATACAAGCGTAAAGTTTAATAAAAGTGGGAATTAGGATTCACTGAGTGAGACAAAAGTGGATCTGGATTAGTTAATAATAATCAATTTCTACATCATTTCAATTTTTAGCTCAACCATCAATTGGAAAACTGAGTTTGTCAAAGATACAAGGTAGTATGGTTTGGATTTCTCCCTTAACAATACTTTTCACTAATTAAAGGTTCATATTCATTTTTGAGACATGATTCTAATCAGTTACTTGTAATATATAACCCTCTTTTTAAGAATCAAGTATTTTTCCTTTTCAGTACTTTATACTCGGATCTTAGGACTAAAGAATTCTTGCCCCCCATAGACAGGAACTTGCAAGCCTTCTCCAATTTGATTGACACCTCATCCTACACTTCTGATGAAAATCTCCATCTACTTGATTAGATCTCAGCTAACACGGGATCAGAATCAATTCATCAGAAAGAGGAGAAACCTCTAAGTGATTAAACAAATACTTCATTCAACCTATCTCAACTTATAAGTAAGTTGGTGATCTATCTGAGTAATCCTTCAAAGTTCTTTAGTTCCATAGTATTAGTCTATCATACCAACAAGGAACTCGTTTCTACACTCTGTGATTCTCCATCTCTCAGGTCACCCGGGAGGCCTCTGAAATCATAGTAAGACACGCATTTGCGATCAAGTACACTCCGCACTAGTACGGAGAACAAGTAAATTTATAAACAATACCAATCAAATAAATTTAAGAATTCTAATTAAAGCGTCCTTCCTCCTTATGTAGCAAAGTGACTATCATCAAAGACCCATTTCAAAGGAGCTCTATCTTTCTCAAAACTCGGTTTACCTATATCGCTGACTAACTGACGTGAAAATTCAATGAAATTATAAACAAATTGAAATAAATGAAAATTAAAGGAAAATAAAACAAATTATAAAGAAATACTCTCAAATGTCGACTTCAAAGACAATACCCAAATCCAGAAAATTAAAGGAAAATAAACTGACTAAAGAAAACTATACTAAGCTAATTCTACTAAAATGGAAAAGAAAAAAATAAAATAAAAATAAAAATATACAAGAGTCTTCAACCACCCAGAAATCCTGAAGCTACCGAAAAGTTGTGCACATTGCCCTAGAAGCGTGTATTTATAGGCTTTCCAATGTTAGGCCTCACTTCATTAATTGTACAAATGTGATCCCAAAATTCTGGTCACCAGTCTCTTCGTCGCGACATAGAAGTTCTCATCGACAACCCACTTTGTCGCTCTTCTATCGCAGCCTTCTCGTTTTTCTGTTGTAACCTTTTCTCTCGGCTTGTTCTTGATTTGTGTTACGACATACGTTGTTGATGTCATGACATAAATTTCTTTCAACAGTCTTGTTATTGTCGAGACAGAAATGCCTTATGTCGCAACACCAAACCTGTTTGCACATAGCTTCTCATGGTCTTGTCCTTTTGGAGTCTGTCGTGACATAATTTTCCTTGTCGCGACAAATAATTGTTTTTCATCCTAGAAACTTTGTCTCGACAGAGTTGCCTCTGTCGTGACAAGATTTCTTTAAGTCCTTAGAAACTTTCTGTCACGACAAGAAACTCTTTGGTCGCGACAGACTTTTCTTCTCATGTTCTTGTCACTTGCTAAGTTGTTTGTTGCGACATAGAATTATGTGTTGAAACACAATTGCCTTGGTCATTCTCAAGTCTTCTTCAATTTTTGTCACGACCTACTTTTTTCTTATCGCGACAGAATTTTATCATTCCTTAGCTTTTATTGTCACAATAGAAAACTTACTTCTTTCTCGCGACACAGGTTTTGCCTACAACCTTGATTATGTCGCAACAAGAAGTTTTTTTGTTTCCATTCTTCTTGTGTTGCTCTTCAGCATCTTGTCGCAATAGGGAATTCACCTTCTTCATGCTTTGTTTGTCGCGAAAGAAATAATCTTTGTTGTGACAGAGATTGTGTTGCCCTTGGTTGTGAATTCTGACTGTTATGTTGCGACATGATTTCCTTGAGTTGGCTTGATGATGGAAACTTTGTCGCAACATGCTCACTTGTCTTAGCTGATTTGTTTTTCTTTATGATATTTCTATCGTGACAAAACGTTTTTGCCTACGTAGTTCATCAGATCCACCAAACTGTCAATCCATTAGTCTTCGCCACTTTTATGTTACTTAGACATAAAAATAATGTTGCAAACACACCTTCCACTATCGACCTTAAGTATGTCGCGACAGATTTTAGGGTTGTCGCGACAGCTTTCTTCAAAATCTTCTTCAAGTTCTATCACGACAAGAAAACTTTACAGTCGCGACCTAGGAAGCTCTTGAAGCCTTGAGTTCTGACCAATCTTTACTGCAACATAGATTTGTCGGCTGTGACATAGTTCCTTAGGCCTGCTTTAATTTTGTGTCGAGACATATAAATGTTGTGTCGTGACACAGACTGCTGTTTTGTCCTCTTTTTTCTTCTTTTCTGCTGGGATTCTCTTATTTTTCAATAATTGCCTGCAAAACACAAAGTTGGTAAATATTCCACATTTTGGCATAAAAAAAGATCTTAAACTGTTAAAAACATGCCATAAAAATGGATTTAAAATAGATGGGTTTTACACTCACCAAGGAGTAGCATGGCTGACAGACCTAGACAAAAATCAGTTGACAGAGCAAGTCAATGTGGATCAACTGAAGAAGTTTTATGCATGAGATCATGGTCAGAGGATTGGTGGCCATCACTTCGAGTAGCCATATTCCCTATTGCACACCCATACATTGATGTATCCTATTGCTAGCTCTTTTAGCCTCGTGCGGTTTATTGTGGCCTTTTTTTTCATTCAGCCTTGCATACCTTTTCTGACCTGGGTTGGGTTCCTGCCCCTATGCGCTTTGTATTTATTAATTGGATCTATGAGCATTATGTCATTCTTATTTTGTTCTTTCTTGCATCATTACCTGTTTCTTTTCTTTTCCATTTTGCATCTTCACTTTGCTTTCATTTTGAGTTTTGTTTCTATCATCTTGTTTCTTTTCACTTTTATTTTCCCTTATGTGATGATGACACGCTCATATCCTGGAGCTATAGGTTAGGCTAGTCACACCCTTTCTGCTCCACCTTTGCTCGATCCAGAGTCTGAACAGGGGACCATTCGCTCATCTGAGGTTCATATTGGTTAGATTGTGCTAGTGTGGCATTCATCTTACTTTGTTGGCTGTTTGACGCAAAAAAAAAAAAAAACGCTTATTTGATATTTACTTCATTGGTATTTGGGATTAGCATGGTTTGTCGACGATATTATGGCTTAATCATCAAAGGTCATTTTGCATTGAGGGACTTATTTTTCTTCTGAAAGGCGGGTGAGAGCATTGTATGATCCTTTTCTCCATGGATCCGGGAGACACACTGGGAGTGAGGTTTGGGTTTCCTTGCATTAAGTCCTGTCATATCTCATATCACCATTCCCATCTTATGGTGACTTGCCTCGATGAAGCATCCTCAGGATGAGTGGTCTGGCCATCACTCATTCCTACACTTGTATCCCACCTTGCTTCCCTACTTTCTAAGCATCCCTTTTCATTTTCTTCTATCCTCATCGATCGTCGTCTCGCTTCATGAACGACGTGTCTTTTGGTGTACATCACCTGTTGCTTAGCATTGTTCACTTATGTGTTGGTCGAGTCTCTTTGCTAACATGATTCTCCCAAGATTGGGCATTGCGCATTAATGTGGTTTAGCATTTTATATCAAGACTGGGCCTTTTTTCCCATCATTCCATTCACCTTTCACCCCTGACCTACATTACGGTTCGAGTCGTAAGACCACCCTGAGGCCATGAGATATTGTGTTTGCTTCGACGCATTTTATATGGACAAGTTTCGTCTACTGATTGAGTACGGAATGTCGACAGGTCTCTATTCTTAGGGAATATTGAGGGTCACATATTGCCTTTCCATTCAGTTGCTTACCTCAGGTCCATGATCAAATACAGATGATACAGAGAGTTTGGACCATTGATGGCACCTTAGCTTGATGCTTTGACATGTTCACACTAGGGCATACCCCCATCCTTTCATGCTGGCTTCGGCTCTTAGACATGTACACAGGCAATATGTTTCACCTAAAGACGTTTTGGGTATCAGAGTTTGAGTAACCCCGTATTCAACTTGGTTTCTTCATACAATAGAGCGCTTTTGAGAGCTAACTGGGGATCATATTCACGATATTCATTGACCCAACAGGGATATGCATACTAGGGCATTCCCCCATTCATTGTAATGTTTGATCGCATAGACGTTTGGGTTTTCAGTGATGTATTTCAGGGTTTTCATTGAGATATTTGAGATTCGGATGTACATACAAGGGCATACCCTTTATCAATTGTTGATGGATATTGGATGCCATGGATTAGTGAGGAGGGCTTTTCCTCAAGTGTGAATGTTTGTAATATTTCAAGCTTTGTTACTGACTTTATGTGAAGTGGTGGGCTTCTAACATGTTATTGATGCCTTAGATTGGGGCATAGCCCCTTCTTTGCTCCTTTAGACTCGTTCAATCCCTTCTTTTATTTCGGGTTCTCCAGCATCGCGCCCGGATTCGATCCCTTCATGTTGTTTCGGGTTCTCGAGCATTGTGCCCAGAGTTGATCCCTTCATGTCGTTTTGGGTTCTCGAGCATCGCGCCCGTATTTGATCCCTTTGTTTTAATTCAGGTTCTCTGGCATCGCACCTAGATTCGATCACTTTTTTTTTATTCAGGTTCTCTGGCATCACGCTTGGATTCGATCCTTCCTTGTTTCGTTCTCGTGCATCGCCCCTGAGTCCTTCCTTTGTTTCGGTTCTAGCACGTGACCCTGATTCAATCCCCTTCATTTGTTTCGGCTCCTCCTAAGATTGCCCCTAAATCAACCCTTCGTTTTGTTTCGAGTTCTATGGCATCCCGCCTCGATTCGATCCCTTCCTTTTTCTTTAGGTTCTATGGCATTGCGCTCGGATTCGATCCTTTCCTTTTGTGCTCTGCCCTCCAGATCGCGCTCCGATTCGATCCAATCGCTTTGTTTCGTGCTCTCCAAAGATCGCAGTGGGATTCGACCTTGTTTTATTTTGGTTCTCCGCATCGCTCCTGACTGATCCCTTCCTTTTGTTTCGGTTCTCCCAAGATCTCGCCCAAATTTTATCCTCCCTTCCCTTTTGTTTCGGCCCTTCTAAGATCGTGACTCCGGGATTCGATCCCTTCATTTTGTTTCAGGTTCTTCAGTATCGCGCTCAGATTTGATCCCTTCATTTTATTTTAGGTTCTCTGGAATCGCACTCGGATTCGATCCCTTCCTTTTGTTTCGGTCTCTCCCAAGATCGCCAGATTTGATAACTCCTTTATTGGGGTTCTCCCAAGATCGCGCCCCCGATTCGATCCCTTCGCTTGTTTTGGTTCTCCCATCGTGCTCTGATCTCGATCCCTTCTGCTTTGTTTCTGGTTTTTTACATCGCGCCCATTCGATCCCTTCTGCTTTACTCTCAGACTCCGCAATGCGCCGATTCGATCCCTCTCTTTGCTCTGTGTTCTCCTACAATGCGCCCGACCCGATCTCTTCGTTTTGTTTCGGGTTCTCCGACATCATGCCTAGATTCGATCCCTTCTTTTTATTTCGGGTTCTCCGACATCTTGCCCAGATTCGATCCCTTCTTTTTTGTTTCTAGTTCTCCAAGATTGTGCTCCGATTCGATCCCTTTTTATGTCGGGTTCTCCGGCATCGTTCCCGGATTTGATCCTTTTTTTTATGTCAGGTTCACCGACATTATGCCCGGATTGTTTTTTTATTTTATTAATATTATTTCGAGTTCTCCAGTATCGTGCCCGACTTCGATCCCTTCTTTTTGCTTCGGGTTCTCCGGCATCAATCCCGGATTTAATTATCTTTTCCGGCATCATGGCCGGATTTTCCTCATCTTCCTCGTCATCATGATTGAGCATCGCTTATCTTTTTCGAAATCATGTCCAGATCACTCATCTTCCCAGGCATCGTGCTCGGGTTTCTCTTAGTCCTTCAGTCGTGGCGACTCAGTTCCGTTAGCCTTCGATATTAGGTAAGGGGACAAAATTGTTGGTCATATAGGTTCTTCACTATAGTTCATTTCACTCTTGCATCGCTTGCACTTCGCACCCACGATTCACTCGTTCATTCACTCTACTGAAGAGAGGCATATTTGTAGACCCTCAATTTTGTCCCTTAACACTTGCATTTATCCTAATGGTGTCACCTGTACCTAGTTGTTTATATGTCATGTACTCTCTGGCCCTCAGTTTAATTGATTTTTTAGCTTATGTATGTACATCCGTAGCACGAACATGCATTTAGTGTGGTTCATTTTGGAGTGCCATCATGGTTCTTTCCCTAGTTGTCCACATCGTGCTATAGGAAGGAAGTGAATCCTCCCCAAAATTTCAGTTCAAATAGAGTTCATAGGAGTAGGTTTGAATTCGGAGCACTTAGGCTTGTTCTGGTCATATCTCCATCATCCAGACTAAAAATCATACACCATTCTTTTTGTTGGATTCCTTAGTCATTGAGAAATTCACTTACAAAATTTGAGAATACTTTACTAACTGTTTTATTCAGTTGAGAACCGGATCAGCTTGCCTCAATGTATTTAAGTTGAAGTTCACAGAGAAAGTTCGAATTTAGAGGCCCGGCTTACTCTACTATGATCTCCATCATCCAAACTCATAATCGTGCACCGTGCTTTTTGTTGGACTTCTTATTCTTCAGGGAATACTTTATCAAAATTTCAGATTTTTTCTAACCTAATCTATTTGAGGAAGAAAATAAAGAAGAAAAATGGGGGGGATGATAGACGTGAATTCTACAAGTATGAGAGTTGTATGCCTCTCCTGCCCCCCCCCCCTTCTTGCTCTCTTTTTTTTTTTTAACAGCTACTTGCCTTTGATGTTTGGAGCCCTGCTTTAAAGTACATTATAGTTGCTTGTGGCCACTTCTCACCTAGTCCAGAGTCGAATTGTACAATCATTTATTATTTTGGATTCTTTTACTCATTAGTTTATGAAAATAGAACCCGTTTCGACCAGCTCGACTGGGCCATTGGGGAACCGAACTATCCGATCCGACTAATAGGTTCTATTTTCAAGAACAACAGTTAGGGTACTTTGCATTGTTTTGGTTAGTTCTCACTCATTTGGAGTCAGAATTGTACACCGTATGTTTTGTTGGATTCCTTACTCTGTGAGGAATGTTTTGAAAAATTTTTATAACTTTTCTCAACCAGTTCAATGAGTTGGGGAACCAGATTAACTAGTTCAACAGGTTCTGCTAGGCAACCTCGATTTTAGGAACACATTGCTTTGTTTCAATTGGTTCTCACTCGTCCGGGTTCATAATTGAGCGCCATTTTTTTTTTATTCCTTACTCTTTGAGGAATGTTCTGAAAAGGTTTCAGAATTTTTCTCAACCGGTTGAACATCAATTGGTTCTCATTCATCGGGGCTTGTAATTGAGCACCGTTGCTTTTGTTAGATTCCTTATTCATTGAGGAATGTTTTGACAAAATTTGGGAATTTTACTCAACTGGATGAATTGGTTGGGAATCGGTTCAACCTATTCTACAAAAGGACTATGGGCAACCCTCAGTTTTTCCTTTTTTATTTCGAGCCTGCATGCATTGAGGCTCAAACCCATTTGCTATGGGGCATTTGGGGGCCATCTTAAAGGTTTGAGTTTATGTTTAGTTTGAGTTAGTGTGGGCCCATTTTGGATTGCAGACCCCCTTCCTATTGACAGAGAATCTGTCGGCAACTCCATAGTAACCTCCCAGCCAAGCTCGCTCGACTGACAAGTTACCATGAAGCTGTCAAACCGCTGAAATGGTTCTGAAAACGTGGGTTATAAAAATTTTCACTTTCAACAAAATAACAATTTTAGATTTAACGAAAATCCGACAACATAACGGGGCCGCATGTGCTGGTCGTCTGAATAAATCAATTCGTGAGAAAAAATTACACTACCAATATTTTCCAAAAAAATCCAACTGTTACCATAAATGACCTTTGGTCCTCATCAAAATATAAGATAAGAATCAATCCAACATAAATTCATCGCAACCTATTTTTCTCAAAACCATGCATGCATATTTTACAAAAGATATTTACATATACAAAATGTCACATTTTAACTTTTACTACGTTTACATTACGAATTATCTTATATATAAATACAACACAGCGTCTGTGGATCGAGGATCCCGGAAAGGTCTTTCGCTTCTCGCACCCGCACCCAGAAAATTATTTAAAGAAAATGTATTTCAAACGGGCCTTGCCAGTGTGAGTACTATAAGTTCTAAATGTTGTTGTCTCGCTATATGTACCTCCCTATATGAAAATATGTACGTAAATGTAAGCAAACTCCAGATATGATAAACTCGAGTTTTGCTACGAAACTATTTCAAAACTGCTCAAAACACACTGGCTGCTGGAAAACTATTTCAGTGGTGGTTAATATCTAAAAGTGCTATGGAACACTACCCGTCTAATATGGTCCGGTGAACACGGCGGGATCTCTATAAACATAATGGAACTCCTAACTCAAATGCCCTATGATGGAACCCCAACCAACACCCATCACCATGCATATGTTTCACAAGATCGAACCATCTATAACTCCGAATGTGTAGAAGGCGACTCACTATATAAATATATACTATATCTAACCCCCAATTGCCGACCAAGCAATATAGTTAGTCATAATGTCCCATAACCCTGCCATGCACAATCCGAGATACATTTGACCAGAAACCGAGTTGTGTCATCTAAGGGTTTTGCTAAACTAGGCCAAACTATTTCTTAAGTACTGAAATCAAAATTTTCTGCTGAGTATAACAAGTGGGAGGTAAAAACAATGCTTTACTAATTACATTATATTTTCAAAGCACTTTACACCAGAATTAAACACTTTCACAAACGATTTCGAGTACTCACCTTTTTCTTAACTAATTTCTTTCGATTCTTATCAAGCATGCTAGATTATTGTCTTATGCTCCAATCCCCTACACAATCCATACAAATTATGAAAATGCCCTCAGTTCAACATTTTAACCATAAAACATACAAAGGGCTTCCAAAGCGACTATATCGAAACGAACTTCAATTCTAACAAAACTTTACATGCTAGTCACATTCGATAAGGACATCGATAATATGAGGTGAAATTGATCAAAATGCCCCTACACATGAAATGCCCAATAAAAACTATCCGTTTTAGCAACTTTTTCAAAACGACCCTACGTTATTCGATGTATAAGACCACACACGTCAACACAACCACGCAATTCGCACACTTGGTGCTACAATTAAATTTTTTCAGAAATTATGTGGGTACCAAATGCTATTGACAGGCATATGGCTAGATTCTAGACTCAAGGGACATTCCATAGAGTCTAAACACACCCAAAACTATTTCTGAAAATTATGTCCAGACTGCTCGAATAAAATCCTGAAATTTCAACCCGAACTGTCTGAAAATAGTCCCGAAATTCAGCCTGGACTATCCGAACACAGTCCCGAAAATTTCTAAAAATTCCTAAACTCAATCCAAAAATTTTGGGACTGAAGTTTACGACCTTTCACGACCTCTAAGAAAATTTCAAGCCATTACATAGCATTTAGGCTAAAAATAACTCAAGTAGGAAAATTCTCAACCTCTTGGAGTTTGACGAAATGTTATGCTTCGCACTACGCCGTAGCGCTCTCGTCACACCAACTTTCATTGCTTCCAATAAAATCACGTCCATCTATCCGAAAAACTAAGAGAATAGGAAAAAATTAAAAATCTCTCTCTCTCCTAACGCCCTTCCGTCTTTTCGTCCATCCCCTCTTGACTTTTATTATTATTTTTTAATTATTATTATTATTATTATTATTATTATTCTTTAAATAAATGATTCATATTACCTCATTCGGCTCCATTTCTGCCCCGAAAATATTTATTTCTTTTCAGTTCACTTTATTATAAATGAACTTAGTTCAAGTCATTTCGACTCGAGATTTTGTAAAATCTTGTCCCTAAAGTCACTGCAACTTATCACCCAGGAAAATCGTGAAAATATTCGACCGTCCCGCACTGACCAAATCTTTCTGTCACTAGGATTTACGAGATCGAATTTAACCCGCGCTGGCCCATTTCATCATCCGAGATCTAGAGAATTTTCTAGGCTTCCCTGAACCATTATGGCAATTTATTATAATTTTACCATTTTTGAAATTTTCTAACTTTTTTCCATAATTTGTACTTTCACCCCTCCATTTTCCTTAATTACAAAAGCTTCACAATTCTTTGAAAACTTTACAATTTCACCCTTAAAAACAATTTTCAAAAATTCTATTATGGCACTAAAATAATTAAGGAAGGCCTTGGTATACCTACGTGACCTTAGGATTACACGTGTTGTACCACCTATCGAGAAAAGGGGCGTTACATTGGAGTTATAGGCGTTGTGGTCTAGGTAAGTCTAGTTTGATTTGTATGACGTTTGGGGAGTCACTTACCTCATTTCAACCAGCTTTCCTCCTCTTTAGTGAAAACTTTAATGCTTGATTCTAAATACATGTTGTATGGTTGACTCACCCTTTGCTGCAGTGCATGGCTATGGACCACAGGTACGCATTTTTATTTAGGATTATGGAATTCATATACATGCATGGTGCTTAATCTTAAATGCTTGTTATGTGTTTATGTGTGCTGGACTAATCTCTTCTACAGCGCATGGCTTGGGACCTTAGGTACGTACCATTTGCTTTGACTGGTTGAGTTTATATGCATACTAGATACCGAGTTGGTTTGTGTGATTCATATCATCTACATAGCCTAAGGTCAATCGATCTTTGACCCATATGTTCCCATGTACCTAATTCATTAGTAGAGACCAAATTCTGGGCTTAGAGGGGTGCTACCTCACATGAGGTACCTTCCTAATAAGTAACCTGATCCCCGTACCCAAAATCTAATTTTCATGGACCGTTTTTTCCTGATTGGAGTCAATGAGGGGTTTTTTGTTTTTCCCCATTTTAAAAAATAAAAATAAAAAGTAAGTAGCGACTCCAAAAAAAAACCTTTCCTCACTAGGGATGGATTTTCCAAAGCTCGAAAATCAACTCTCTTTTTTCTATTAATAGTGAACCGTGCCGGCACGTGGATCAGGTATGGTCCACAATCGTCAAAGGTTTTTTGACATTGGGGACTTTAGTTAGTCTTTAGCGGATTGTCGGGATCGAAGCAAAGAGAGGTTTATAGATCGATATTCGACCAAGAGGAAGCGCTAATTTGAAAATTGTAATTTAATTTTTGTTTTATTTGAATTTTGTTTACTTGTCATTTTATGATTTTTCTTAAATTTGTATTTGTGAAGATGGTGTAGTGCAACAATGAACAGTTTATCAGTAGATAAGCACCTATCCGCACTTGAGAAGAAGATTGAGGCTCTCACCAGCCTCATTGATCAGCAAACTCAAAGAGCACCCAAATCTGTCAACCACAATGGAGGTCGAGGAAACTCGAGTTACAATTATAAGGAACAAGTCCATCAACTTCCTGATAATGAAGGGATTTACGCCTTGTTGGAAAAGGACATAAGAGAATGTAATTTGGTGTTTCAGAATTTGAAAGAAGAAATCCAAGAACCTACATTGGTTGAGGAGAAAAATAATGAATATGCAAATGAGGTAGAGCCAACAATGGAAAGGAGGAAAGGTGAAAAGCAACATTAGCAGATCAAATTTCAAAATGTTTTGGTTGGGATTGACAAGTTCAATTTCCCCATAGGCCTTGTAACTTTGGGTAGGGAAGAAGGAGATGATCTGAGCTCGACTAAAGAAAAGACTAGTACGTAGTCGAGCATGGATTGATCTGACGAGAATATGGAAATGACCTTGCAGTAGGTAAAGAAAAAGTGAAGTTCAATCTCCGCAAGCATACAAGCAGTGATGAAGAAAATTGTTGCATGGGATGAAACTCACTTCAACACACAGGGCGACACTAGACTTCCTTCAAGAGAAAACTCTTGAAGGATTTAAATTAAATACCAACTCTTTCCCCATCGAAGAGTTGGGTTTGGAGCCTTTATTGACTATTCTTGAGGTGGAGGAGCTCATCCTTATGAATGATGAGGATATGGAAGGAGCATTGGCCACAAAAGATGCAGGGCGAAAGCAAAGATCGAGTACTTTTCCAATGAGCCTAGCTGGACTCTAAAAACGGAGCAGCTGCTTGGGAGGCAACCCAAGAATGACGAGAATAAGGATTTTGATTCAGTTTTTATTGTTTTTAGTTTATTTTGCAGTTTTTAATTAGTGTGAAATTTTATTTTAGGTTTATGTTAGTTTTTGTTTCTATTTTTCAGGGTGTTAAAGCTAAATCTATTGAAGGGTTCATCACCAACCCAAACTCAAGGATATAGAATTGATCATCCACGGGAGTTTTCTGTTCTTAATTTACTTATTTAAGGATGATGCATGCTTTAAGTTTGGGGGAGTTATTTTTCTGTATAGATTCAGAAATTTCGATCCTGCTTGTTTTCCCAGAGTTTGTAGTGTTTTTAGAGTTTTTAGTGTTTCTCCTTTAATAAAGAAAATCCTGGTGGATGAAGTGGGAAAAATGAACTTTAAGGGATTAGGAAGTTGTGATGTCAATTACAAATAGGTTGTTATTCTAGAATCTTAAAAACTGAAAATACTAATTAAGCTGATTATTCTAGTTTGCTTAAACAGTACAGTTCAAGATGACTAAAAATTATGCACATTGGTCATAAGTACCTTGAAAAACTATTTATGCTTAGGTTAGGAACACCTTATTGGATTCATGATTTAGTCTCAAAAAGGTCCTAGAACTTGTTATATTATTATTCAAGGTGAAATCCTAGGCATCACAACCAACAGAAAATGATTTAGGCCATCCTTGGACAGTTTGAGCCTTTCAAAGCCTACCCTTGGATATGCATATGTATATACCTTAATACCTTGTTTGAGCCTAATGCAAATTTCATCATGAGCCAAATGAAAAATTAAACAGCCTTGAAATCTAATCCATCAATACATAGCTTTGTGTTTTCCCAAACTACAAGAAGAACGCAAAAAAAAAAAAAAAAAAATTGATCCAGAGGACAAGTTTGGGGGAGTATTTTTATTAAAAGGAAAAATTAGGGATATGAAAAGATGAATAACTAAGTCAAGATGTACTAAAGGACGTGGACAACATAAAATTGAGAAAATTTAAGAATGATCGTTTAAGGGGTGGAATGAGTTTTCCTTGTATGCCTTTCTCGTTGGCTTGGTCAAGTCATAGGGGTGTTCTACACCTAGTATCCTAATTCCAACTGGTATGGGAGTTATTGACCCAAAGCTTGTTAAGGGTGGTAGAAAGCTTGAGGAGGCAAAACATTGCACCATTCCAAAAATCTTGAACAAATATGAAAAAAAAAAAAAAGTGATTTTGGAGTAGAATTGAAAATAGTAGTGGAAAAGGAAAAAGCCATAGAGGAGAAAATGCAAAAAAAAATGCACCCAACCAAGTTAGGAGTTGCTTTTGAAATGCTGATTTCAGTAGAAACTATAGGATGAATAGTGAAGGCAAAATGCTGAAAATGTATGCAGTCTGGGTAAACTTGAGCCTTAAATGTCCAATCATCTACCCAATTCCCAAGCCATCTATTACAAGACTATAAGACTTATTTGATCCCGAAGGTGGTAATGTAACTAAATTAGTGAGAGTAACATGACTAACAAGCCTATGGGACCTTAGTCACTTTGAAGAGACTTCCATTGTTTAATGTATATCTCATAAGGCTACCTAATCTGCAAATTAGTTATAAACGGAAGACTAACCACACACTACACAATAGAAATCAAGAACTGTACTGTTTACCATTCTTTGAATCATCTGTTTGATTAGATAATCTAAATTTAACTCTTTAGGATTTCTAAAATAAAGTCTAGTTGGAAATGACATGGAAACTAACATTTAATCAATCCAGTTTGCTGCTTTACTTGAAAATATGATAGAAAAAGAAAAATGTCCTTAAAATTATTTCTGATTTGTTTGAGCACAAACAATGATTCTTTTCTTTGATTGGGGACAAGCAAAACTTTAAGTTTTGGGGAATTCAATGAGTCTAAAAGTCATCTAATTTTAAGCCCATTTTTCATGAATATTTTAAGGCTTAATGCCAAATTATGGAGTATTCACCCAATTTTGTGTTTTGCAGTATTTTAGAGAAAAGAAACAGAAAAACAAGAAAAAGCAGCAAATTTGGCTAAGGCAGGAAGCGAAAAGTTGTCACGACAAAGCAATGAGCAAATGGCCAGAGGATTATCACAACAACAGATTCTCTATCGCAACAAAGAATCAGTAGAATTCCTTTGTAAATAAAAGAACTTTGTCACGACATTTTTGTTTGTTGCGACATAGTATTAGGCAAAGACAGCTAAATTTATGTCACGACATCATAATTTTATGTCGCAACAATACTAAAGAGAAATGCCTGGGAATTCTATTAAACTATGTAGTTTTTTCGTGACAATAGAAATTTTGTCATGACAATAGAAAGGCAGCAGCATATGTCGCAACAATAGAACATGCCAGAAGTACAGTGAAGAATGTAGCGACATTTCACACCTATGTCGCGACATATTTTTAGAAGGGCCCCTGGAAGAGAACTGTAGTATGTCTCAACATTTTCGAAGTCTGATGCGACACAGTTAGAGCATAAGAGTGAAAAGTATGTCATGACATATAACCAAGCTAAAGGCTAAGAACTATGTCGCAACATAGAAATTGTTTGTCACGGCATAAAAAATGTACAGAAGGAAAAAATTATGTGACGACATAAGCACGACACAAAGCCACAATAGAGCTTGCGACAAAAACGACGCTACTATGTTGTGACATAGACTAGAAATGTCGCGACAAAGACTGATATGTCATGACAAAAATGGTAAATGGGCCTACACTGAAACCCATGTCATCTGCCTTGATTTTCGGCCCAACATCATTTATTGGGGCTATAAATAACAAGCCTTAGAGCAGGGAGAAGAGAGACGAAAAGCAGTTGAGAAGCACCCATTAAGAGCAGCTATAGTAGCAGTTAGGTTTTATTTTCACATTTTTTCATTTCTTCTTGTATTTCTTTTATTTTTCCCTATTCTTATAACTGGAATAAGGGATCTGAGTTGTAATTTTGAGTTGAGATCAATGAATATTCAGTTCCATTTTTGTCTAAACTTTAAGGTTTTCTATAAATTTTCTAAAATTCTCCTTCTCTTCAGTTTGATTGCAGTTTCTGTGAATTTGTCTGATCAGCTAGTCATTGAAACTTGTAGTCCAGTTATGGAAGGCTAAGCTCTTGCTAGGAAGTGGCTAGGTGCTTTTGTTATGAGCTGTAGCATTTAAATGATTGTTTTGGGTTTTGAGAACTGGATTGATTTAATCGTTATTGTTCATGTAGTGAAGTGTTCTTAATATTAGTAGATTGTACCCTGAAAAGGGTTGTATCTTGCTTTGATTTTTAGGAGGCCCTCTAAGTGAAACAGAAATGGAGATTCCTGAGGGTATGGAGAAGTTACTTGGGGGTATGCTAGACTAATATTATGGAACTAATGAACTCTGAATGATTACTCTGATAGATCACTAATTTACTCATTGTGTGAGGATTATTTGGATGATGTATCAATTTAATGTTTAGAGGTGTCGTCTCAGTTTGGTAGAACAATCTCGATTTCATATTAGCTAAAATTCTAATCAAGGAGAGGGAGAATTCTATTCAACTTTTAGATTATGGTATCGATTACTTTGAAGGAGGCTTGTGTTATCATGTCTATGTGTGCAAACAGACTTCAGTTCTAAAAAATGATTATGAAGTATTGGAAAAGAAAAACGATCAAATCTTAAAGAGGGTTAAATTATTACAAGTAACTGATTAGACCCATTTGTCCTAAAAAGGAATATGGTTCTCTAATTAGCGAAATGTATAGTGTATGGAGGAATCCAAACTATACTACCTTGCTCTTGAACAAGTTCATGATTCAAACCCATGAAAAATAAAGTTTTTATAGAACGTGCTGCAGAATTATGATCAGAAGATTTTTACTGTTTTCATTTTGTTATTTCAATCTCTACATTTCAGTTTTAGTTTAATCTTCATTTTTAGAAATTGAAGTTCAAATAGTGAGGACCTTGAGAGTAGGGGTAGTTGATCTTTAGATTCTCTTATCGATCTCTGTGGGAACGATAACTCGGACTTAATTGTCCACTTTTTTACTTGTACGACCTTTGCACTTGCAGCGATTTATCTTTTGAGACCAATCTGTTTTTTTTTTTTTTTATTCGTATTTTAAATAGAGAAAAACCAGTAGTAGAAATTTCAGTCCCAAAACAAGTGACATAATTCTTGGGCAACACTATTGTTGGGTATTTCAGAGATAAAACAAAAATAAACAGATTTTGTCTATACAAAAATATTGGTCAACAAGTTTTTGGCACCGTTGTCGGGGACGTTAGTTAGTCTTTAGCAACCATGTCAAAAAAATTTGTTAACAGTAGCCAACAAGGGATTCACCACTCCTAATAGAGGGAGATTAAACCTATGGCCTCTTGTCGGGATCATTACTCGGGAATCTCTGGCCAAAGTGGAAATTCCATGAAGAGTGACTTCAAGAGCATAACGAATGAGTAATGAGTCTAGGGACAAGATCTAATATCACTTGGGCTAGATGTGGCATAGCCAATGATGTGAGGATAAGACCGTGATGGATGATCTAATGGTTTGGATAAGTTAGGGATGAGTTTGTGGTAGTTTAGGGGTATAGGGTGTAACTCTAAAGAGTAAGGGACAAGTATGGTCTCAAAGGTTATAAGGCTTATTTGAGGTTTATTTATGGTGGATTTAAGGTTTTTAATTAAGGATTTTAGGTTTGGAAATGTTTGGGTTTGGTTTGATGCAAAACATCCTTATTTTATGCTAGTTTACGGTTTTTGGGTTTTTCTAAGGTATGTTAGGGCTATGCACAAATTTAGGTTTTTCTAAGGTTATGGATGATGGTATTTATGGTTTCTAGGGTGAAACGAAGTATATGGAAAGGGTTTAGAAGTATGGAACAAAATTTGGAAAGTTTTGGGTTGTGGTTGGAGAATTGGTGATGGAAAGGTTAAAGAGAATTAAGATGATGAAAGTTGTCAAAGGGGATTAGAAATACTTACTGAGGCTTGGACATCTTGCCAATAGTTGGGATGAATGGGTGGGGGTAGGACGTCTGATGAAACATACAGAAGAAAATGTTTTGAAGCAGTAGAATCTTGACAAAAAACAAGGTGTAGAAAGATCAAAATGTCGGGCGTTTAACGCCGCAGACGAGAAGCCCAGCTGCGGTTGGGTCTGATCTTGCTTGATTGCTAACAATGCCTCGGTACATTGACTAGTTGCTCTGCCATTAGTTTTTATATATTTTTAAATTTTGGTTTCCTTTTGTTTATTAGTGCATGGTAGTGTGTTATTTAACATACTTGACAGGATTATTTGTCTTAACAATCTTACGTCATTAGCTAATGGGAGGCCTTTAGTTTTTGAAGCTATGAGCGTGTAGTGAGAAAATTAACAAATAGCCCTTTGAGGAAAATTAGTGTGATTAAATTTATTTACCATATACTTATCATAAAATTTATGAGCATTAGCAGTGACAATTAACCATGTGCTTGGAAACAGCCTGTGACTAAAACCTATGTATAAACAATCTACAAATTTAATTGTCACTGCTAATGTTTTTTTTTTTTTTTAAATTTGATAAATAAACTGAGCAGTATATTAAAATAAAAAATGAAAAGAAGCCAAGACCCCCACAGTATACAGGAAGTATACAAAGAGAGACTTACTCTGATTTGAAGTAGTCTTTCTATCATGCTTATTTACTTCATGCCTTTATTTTGTATGCAAAGTTGGTTAGATTATGATTTGAGCATATTCAAAGAGATTTATTTGGGGTTGTAAGGCTCTTGTGCGAAAGCCATAGCATACTTAGTGAGGTAGACGATTGCCCTTTTAAGTAAAAGCAATTGGTGGGCTTAGGCATAAGGTGTCTTTTAGTGTTGATTAAGGATCTTGTTTATAAATGGAGCTAGCGTTTTATTAAGGACAGTGAGGTTTTCTAGAAGCAAGTTATTAGTAGGTAGTATGGTGAAGAATGGGGGCAGGCTTTCTCTTGAGATGAGAGGGATATAGATTGTGTCGGTTATGTAAGGCTACAAAGAAAGAGTGATATGTTTGAGTTGTAGAATTCTTTTTAAGTAGGTAATATTCGAAGAGTAAGGTTTTGGAAGGAGAAGTGGTGCAAAGACAAACCACAAGTGTCATCTTCCCTTATTTGCTTTAATTGCTTCAAAGGAGGTGTTGGTGGTGGTTGTATGGAATTCAACATTTGAAGGGGTAGGTTAGGCTCCATGCTTCTCTAGGCTTTTTAATGATTGTGGAAAAAGTGTGAAATAGGTCTTATTGAAATCTTAAGAGAAAATAGTGTCTAGAGATGAGGAAGATTGGGTGGTTTAGAAAGGCTTAAAAAGTGGAATTTTTAGCTAGGTGATTCAATTCCTTTTTTAATGAGCTTCATTTAGAATTCATGTGTGCCGCCTAAGTTGGCCTTCTTCACTTTGAAGGAGACATGAGGGATGACCTTGACTTTGAATTAGGTTTGGAGGAGGGGATGGTCTGTAGCAGGTGTGATGTTTTCTTTGCATAACAACTGAAAGTATATCGATACTATCTTTGCTCAATGTGTTAAGACAGAGATCCTATGGTATTCTCTCTATAGTGTCTTGGTTATCTCCTATTCAATTAGAGAGACACCACTTAGCTGGCATAGTTTCTTCTTGGGAAAAAAAATGCAAAAAAGGCTTGAAAGACTCTTTCTTATGTATCTTGTGAATTTTTTGGAAGGAGATGAATGTGATTGTGTTTGATAATGAGTGCACCTTTCAAACTAAAGACTGAGAAGCTCTTTGTTTGTAACTTAGTCTTGGTCTAAGGTGTTTATAGATGAGGGCCTATTGTCTCTAATTGCTTTATTGGTTGAAGAAGTAGAAGTAGAGGGATAGGAACTAAATTTTCCACCCAAGGAATCCACCAAGGGATAAGAAGCCATGAACTCGCCACTCAAGGGAATACACCCAAGAGATAAGAGAATAAGAGAGAACTCTTAAAAAAACTAAAGTTGAAACTATTATTAAACTTTGAATGCCTCCAAAAAGAGTACATTATGGGGGTATATATAGGCCCCTTACTTTCTAAAACAAATAAAGCAACTCTTAAAATAGAAAATGACTCTAAATCAAATCAAAATTTAGAAAATATATAAAAAACCAATAATTGATTTATTCAAAATCTTCTTCAAATCTTGATCACATCCTTAACTCCTTTCAAGGCTTATTTGAAGTCCAAAATTTCCATTTTGATGATCCTACAGCTTTGCAACCTTCTAAATCCAAATCTTCCATAATCGAGGTCAAATCTCCATTGATTGTTGTAAATGCTCCTACATCAGCCAATTTAGTGGGAGCTACATTTTTCCCATGCTCTTAACCGAGTGGGGTATAGATTAGTGAAATGATGAATTACGCAGTAATTGTCTATGGAAGGGTCAACAGCAAGACCACTGACTCTCCGGTCAATTGGGGTTCATGATGTGTTGCTAGATATCGCTCATGACTTGCTTGGATTCAATAGTTGAATCAAGTGGCCAACATAACCAGGAACCTAATGGGTCACACACTTAGAAGTGTGTAGGGCTAATATAAAATGGATTTGGATGTGATCCAAATATAAAGGAGGTTAATTCATGGAATGGAATGTCACGAGATTAGTGGAATGTCAGGATCAAGAGCCCTCACTTAAAGATAAGTCAAGGGCTTGTTCATGGGTTCAATGGCCATGAGGGAACACACCATAACACATAGAGATGTGTAGCCTATCATTTCTCAAAGAGAGGGGCACTTTAGACATTTCAAGGGTAAGAGTTCACTTATAAATAAAACCTTATGGAGAAACCATAAACCTAAGATTAAGAGAGAAGAAGTCTTTTAGCCCATATTTCTCAAGAGAGTTTCTTAAGTGTGAGAGGGTGTTCTTAAAGAAAAACAACCACTCTTCTTGAACTTTGAGTGTCAAATCCTCGGGTTTTGGCTTCCCTTTTCGGATATAAACTTGACTATCGAGGCTTCATCTGAGACCATTGCCTTGGAGGTTATTGGGTCCACTCTTCGTGTGGATATAGTTAGAGGAAAACCAAGGACGTGGTTTACTTCACCGCTGCTGCATCACCCTTTGGGATCAGTTTTACACCGACGTGAGGTATAAATCGAGCACCCCTTGTTTTTTAATCAACTTTGATGCCTCAAGGGATCCTTGGGAGGGTTTTTCTTGAAGTTTTTTGTTGTTTCTACTGCTTTGGCATGAGATTCCACCATAAAAAACCCAACAGTTACATGTCATATGCCATGTGCTTTTATTATCAAAGTACCACCTTTTTTTATTTCAGCCTTGAAAGAGGTAAAGTAAGACAAAGCTCTTGCCCTTTCCTTTTTTTCTACCCAGGTGGGCTTCTCAACTAATAAGTTCTCCTTTAGTCTCCTCTTCTGATTAGATTTATAGTGTTTATAACGGTGTCTAATGTGACCCATCTTTGGGCAGTAGTAGCATCTGACTTCCTTGTCTTCCTTTTTCAAGAACTTGTCTTTCTTGTTTGAACATGATGTTTTAGTTCTTGGGAGTGTTTCGACTAGCTCTTCTATTTTTGCAAACTTGATATGAGAGTTTTTCTTCTGAACTACTATCTTTGAGTCTAAAGATTCCTTTTGATAGCCTATGCCTTCTCGAGCCTTGGAGATAGCTCCCATACAGAGAATGTGATCCAAAGACGTAGTTCCTAAGTTCATCGTTCTTACTATTTTCCTAAGATGATCTAACTTAGACTGAACCATACTATTCTTAAGAATTCCCCTTTTAGAGTTACTACTCATTTCTCTAAGGCTCCGTTATCATGATTGAGTTGAAGAACTTGTCCTTGAAGATTCTCATTGATTTTTACTGTATTTACCCAGCTTTCATATGCTAGCTCTTATTTTGAGATTTCACCTTCTTCCTCTTCAAGAAACAAGTGAGCTTAGGGGCTCTATGAGATCGGATCAGTCACTAAGACCATTCGGATGTCGATTGTCACATCCTCTGGATCTTCTTGATGATTTTTGACTGGTTTAGGAGCTGAGGTCACGGTTGCTAGAGCAATGGGTTGACTAACATTTTCCTCATATTATGATACATCATCAATCTAGGTAGCAAGGAAGGATAAGTTCTTCTTTGTATAGGCACATTCCACTTGGATGTGACCATATCCTCCATATTCTCTACACTTAATCGACTTGTTTCTAGGGCTTAACCTTGAAGTTCCTTGAGCCCTACCTGGCTTTGTCGAATTAAAAGTCCCATAAGTGAATTTGCAAGTTTGAGATTTACCTTTTGCCTAAGTGTTCAATATTTTTAGGGCTCTTTCAAAATTCTTTGATAATAAGGCCACTGATTCTGAGAACTCACTACCTTTATCATTGGGTAGTTTGGACTCGGCCCTTAGTCCCACAAGTTTCTTCCATTCCTTGGACTCTTCGCTTAGTTCTATATCAAAAGTTTTCAGAGACCCCATGAGTTCTTCAAGTCTCATCATTCTAAGTCTTTTGCCTCTCTTATTGTTTTTGCCCTTTATGCAAACGTCAAGGGTAAGGATCTTAGGCCCTTTTTGACAAGATTTCTTATGAAATCTTTTCCCTAAGAGCAAATGACTCATTGGCTATGTAGCATAGTTTTCCATTGAAGTCACTGATAGTCTCCACCTCACTCATTTGCAAGTTCTCAAACATGGATGTTAGGAGTTTCGACTTGGATTCATGCACTGCATCGGTTCCTTCACATGAAGGATGTCCCTACTTCCTTGGCTACTTTGGCGATGGAGATCATCTTAAATTGAGTGGGATCAACACCACTAAAGATTGCATTTAAGGCACATGAGTTTTGGGTGGATAGGCAATTTTTTTTCTAATGTCCACTTTGCTTCACTTTTGGGAACAGTTTTCGCTTCAACATTAGTCTTAGTAGGCGGCTTCCATCCTTGTAGAACTGATAACTATGCCTTTTCATCAATTGATTTTATGAAGGCTCGCATCCTTGCCTTCCAATAGCCATAGTTCGTCCCATCAAGAAGAGGGGTGGGGGTCAGCTTGTAAACCTACCTTCTTTCATCAATTCCCTATGACACTCACACTCAAATAGTTAAAGTAAACACGGATCTCACTCAAAATTAGGAGTGAACTATACAATACCAATTAACGGGATATTAGTGTGTTCTAGAAAAAACGACTCTGGTGTTTGGATTGTGTGAGGACTTGGCTGCCGATTGCATCTAAACTCCACTGTGGGGTGAGTGTGAAGAGTAGACATAAAGTATATATATATAAAGTATAGGCACACACAATCTTTTACGTGGTTCGGTAACTACCTACGTCCATGGGGTTGTGCCTAGATGCAAGGATTTCCATTAATCCGATTCAAGGTTAATAATTAGTCTTATGTGGTACGAGACTCCCACTTTACCCATGACCCTTCTTGAAACCTAATCACTCATAGTAGAATTCAGAATGAACTCCCTTTATTCACCTCTCTACAGCATCGTACACCTATAATCCACATTACATTGATAAGATGAATGAAAATCAAAACATCATCTTTCACCCAAGGTGAAATGTTTTTAACGTGCAATACCTCAATCGAGTATTTGCACTCCTCACTCCTTCAACAAGTCCGGACTTCACTTGTTCTTCTTCAAGCTCTACTCCTGAAATCATTGTTAAGCAACTTACAAACTCTTGAATTTATAACTTTTTAATTTAGTCTTGGAAGTCTTTATATGGTTGGATCATTATCCTAATATGAATCCAACTTTACCTTTTATTTTTTGTACTTGCCTTTAAGTTATCATAGAAGAATGAGGAAACTTGCTACTCGAGTATCATTTTCAGAATAGAAAATTGATTTGTTTCTAATTTTGGTTTGATAGCTTAGAAGTGTGGATCCTATATTTGATCTTTATCCACTTGCCAAAAATCATCCTTAGTTAGAGTAAACACGAATCTCACCCAGCAACTTAGAGTGACCCGCTTTAATACCAATTGACAGTATAAGTGTGTGTTCTTGAACACAACTCATAGTGTTAGGATTGTGTGAGAGTTCGGACTTTATTACCGATTGATTAAATGCCCGCGAGTGGCGTGTCGAATTCAACAAAATTTGTATCTAGGGTTCACTGCTAGTAGCAGGCTACTGCGAGTATGGTGGTGCAGGGTCGAACACCGGGGATGGGTTTCTTGGTAGAGAGAAGAGTTGCGGGTGGATTGAAATGGTGTTTCCTCTTTAGTTTTAAGTTTTTGCAAAAGCGATTGGGTTTCAATGGTTGTAAGCGAAAATAGCTCAAATAGTAACCAAAGAACTCCTTGAATATAGACCGCTTGGGCTTGGGTTCTAAGTCACTTGAAACATGTCCTCGAGGATCTTTTTCCTCGCGTTGGGAAGGATGACCTATGGTCATTTTCGAACCGAGTTTTCATTTAGCTTTAAACCTAAACCTATAATTTTTCCTTTTGAACAATATGGCATTTAATAGCATAAGTATACAGACGGTGAACCACCTCCCCAAACCTACCTACGGTAACTAATAGGAGACAACTAACCCAGGTATCGATGGATCTAGTGATAAGTATCCGCTGGGCCAAGCTTACCCAATCTGAGGTTGGAGTAGGGCATGTTTGAAGATTTAAACCTGTGAAGCGAGGGCGTAAACCCATAAATGCTCACATGAAACATGAAGGCCAAATTGGGTTTACACCTCAAAGCGGCGCAATGGCCTTCCTTCAAGGATGAGGGGGTTTGGCGAACATCCATAGTTTGTCATCATCAAGGGGTGTTTGGCTGGTGAGAAAATGCAAGAAATTGAAGGAAAGGGAGAGAAAATCACCTGGCGGGAAGGAGAGGAAAGTTGGCGCCCAATTTTATTGAGTGATTGAAGGACTGATCGTTGATTGATGTTACAAGCTGGACTGAGCTTTGATTCGTGCCACGATAGGGTGATCCGGAATCAACAAAATTTGTTTCCTATTTTCCTCCTCTGCCAGTAGTAAACTCTTCAGTGTAGTGAATCTAAATTCGAACACGGGGATGGGTTTCATCTTTGATGATTTGTATCATGGTTGAAAATGGTGAGGCTTTCATTTTAGTTTTGGTTGCATTAAAAAGCATGGGTGTTGTTGTCACTAGGCTAACTGAAAGCAGTTTAAATTAAGGTGTGAAGAATGGAGACCTTGAAGTCTTGGGTCACTAGCTTGATAGAATGAGGTTATAAAGGTGTCCTCGGGTTATTTCCTCGCATTAGGGCAAATGACATATAGTCATAGCCAAAGCGGATCTTGTTTTACTTCCAAAACCAACCCTTAAAATCACTCGATTTGAGCTAAAGCTTCTTGACGTTTAATGTTCCGAGTTTGAAAAATACATCATTTAACCTAATTTCGTTGGCTGTAAATGACATCTAATGAATGTCAATGTATCTACCATTAAGAATACCTTTGAACCCTAAAGCATGCCAAATGACAAAAGGAAATACATTAAATAACATTAAACCCTAGTTTGGAAAGTTTGGAACACATAAATGCAGTACCTGCTTCATTTAAAGCAGAGGAACACACCGCAAACCATGACTAACCAACCCCTAGTAACCTACATCTTCAGGGTTTGAGAAACATTTGAACATCCTTTGAGTTGTCATCCTCAAAGGGGTGTGTTTGGCAGCCGAGAAAATGAGAGGAAGAAAGAAGAGAAAGGAAAACTAGGACGAGGAAAGGCTGCATTAAAAGAGTAAGAAAGTTAGCAAAAGTTAAGCGTTACAATTTGTCCATAAAGTGGCTTATATAGCCTTACAAAGATGTGTGAAATACAAAATAACCAAAATAATGATTACAGTAGAGGGAAAAATAGAATTACACAAAAGCGAGGGTGGTTTGATTCACAAAGAAATGACAATTTCGCTATGCATAGTGAATTTGGTATCATAAGCGAAATTTAACATCTCAAAAGCGAGAATTGCTTCATCCATGGCGAAAAATTAACGACATAAGAAGGTGATTTCGTATGCCTGATGTTTGGCTATGATGGCGATTTTGTATGATAGCGAGGAATTTCGCTATCGCCAAGCGTACGTAGCGAAGGTAGTAGGCTGAAATTTCGCTACCATTATGAGTGCACCCCCATGATCGCGCGAAATTTTCCTATGTCATAAGCGAAAATCAACATTCTCACGTTGCTTCTGCATCCAATGTTTGCATTTCTTCATTTCGACGACATTTCTTCATCCGACGATGAAATCATTTGAGAATCCATCTGAACTTCGACATAAAACGTACGAAATTCGATGCCAAGCTTGATATGATGGTTGAGGTTCCCAAGGCACGCAAAACTATCAAAAGCGACCTGAAACAATCAGTAGTACTAATCGGACACACACTTTTGTGTCAATCGGCTTAATTAATATGATTAGTACGCAAAAGCACTCAAAACCTATCTTAAATAGGACTCAAACGGCACTTTTGGGTACTAATCACCCCCGACCGACCGTTTTAGTCCCGCCAGCAGTACTAAAAACAATCAAGGGTATGCAGGCTATGCTTTTGCAAAAAGAGTATGCTATACAAAAAGTGTGTGTACAAGTGAGGCTTACCTTTAGTATGAAAAACTTAGACTCTGTACAAAAACCATCATGAGAGAACAAATGCCATATAGGAACAAGTTTCAGGGCAACATCAATTCCAGGGAAGTCAACTAAACTTCCCACGCAAATCTAAGTGTTTTAAAGGTAACGGTTTAGACGATAGGCGCAAAGCTATTCCCTCCCCTCAACGAAGCTATTGCGGGACCTTAAGCGATGACCAACCTAAATAGATTCGGTTACACTCTTATTCATCCTTCAAATGTCTTGTAGGATGCAATGCTAAAAACTTCGACTTCACGAGGGGAAGTCAGGTGTGGCGGGTCCATAGGTGACTCCCAGCAATTGGGTTTAGAGGCATCAAGCCAAAAGGATCTACTAACCACAAACTCTACAGGCTTCACCCCCGGACTTGAATGACTTGAGAATCCGGCTTGGCTCGCTGACTCTACCCATCCATCCGTGTCGCGAACACAAGTCGATGACTCCCGACGGTGAAGGTTTAAGGCAGGGCTTTAAAGGCTTTAAGCCATATACCCTCGGACCGTTCGGGTTTCAAGGCAAGCGTCCGCGACTCAATTCTCTTTTTTTCTTCTTTCTTTTTCTTTGCTTTTTCTTTTCTTTTCATTTTGGAAGACTTCATTGGTCTTCTTTGTGGGTAACTAAACTGTGAGTGATCAACGGATCTGGCGGTTTGCAAGTGAAAAGAGTATATATCTTCACAACCTATTGGCGGTAAAACGTGTGCCTTTTGTTGTGATTAGCTAAAGACAAATACAAGGTTGAATCTCTTGGAACTTCAATGACCAAAAACTTAATCATGCATAGAAGCTGTTCTAACATTGTGGTAGCATCTTTGGAGCTTCAATTCTTCAACTAAAGTACAAATGAGAAAACCAAAATGTCAGACCTGAAAATGATTTTAAAGTCTTTGAAAAATGTAAATATTTGCTATAAAACTTGATATAGCAAAGTGCCTGTCACAAACAAGCTTTGCTTCATTCCTTAAAAAAGTATCCTTTACTTTCTATCAGGTATCTACCTTGCACTCTATACAATCTATACAAAACTAAGTGGAAGTATTATTAAAAGTAAAAAGCAGATAAAATGTGATAAAGACACTTGACATCAACTTTTAGGCCAAAAGTATGGCCTTGTCTCCCTTTGGGTAGGGATGGGAGAGCTAAGAGAGAGTGCGAATACCTACTCTAGCCCGGTGGTGTGTACAGTGCCGTGGATCGGGAAGGCTGTGCGTGGCATTTATTAGCTCAAATCAGGAGGCGCTCTTTGTGGGTGATCTCAGTGGGGCATGGAGCTCACATCCGTGTGGCGGGAGACCGGGGTGATCATGTCCCGAAAAAACATGAGGTGGCCTTGGCTGGGCCGTCCATTGGTCCCCAACGGCGCTGTGTGGTAACTGAAGTCGCATGAGCGAAGCGTCTGCCGTGACCAGCTCCTAGATGACATGGATGTGCTGGGATTGTGTGGTATGGATGGGCCAGCGGTATGTGGTAAATTTGCAGGCGGTGGAAGATGGAGTGGAAGATGAATCTGGCTGAGTCTCTCACACTCCACCTCTACCTGCGAGACTAGGGATGCCTCGATTGGTCCTCTTGCATCATCTCACCTCCTCACCTAAGGAGATAGTGGATCTCAGACATGTATGAAGGATGGCTCAGTTGGATCAAGGACCTTGGTGCAGTAGAATCGCCATCTATCATGTGGCTCCTCGGGAACTTCTCAGGGATGCACACAGGACTGGCTCGTGACCTCGGCTGACAATCGGGAAGGGTCTCGCATTTCCGGGCGGGCCCTTCTGGGTGGACCTTCTCCTCAGGTATGAAGTGCCGCGGAGTTCAGGAGGGACTAAGCGGGTCTCGGATATCACAATACGGAGCCTCTGGCCTTGGCTCCCCTGCAGTACACATGAGTGTTTGAGCGGGGCTCTCAGGTGAGTCAGAGACACGTGGTCCCCGAGGTACTGTCGAAGCTAAAAGCGAAATAGTATAGGCCCGGTAAGTAATCATCTCAGCGATTAACGAACATCTGTGATCATTTGCGAGCCTTGCACATGTCTGTGGAATTGCGAGAACTCTTTGGCGGGCTATCATTGTAATATCACATTTCGGAGTACCCACGAAAGCGTCGTCGATCTTGAGCCGGATCTCAATGGGTGACGCCGGGATGTCATAGTGTGGTAGAACTCAAGCAACCCGGGGATAGAAGCGCACCGTCGTGAAGGTGGCGATGAATCTTCGGATCAGCGGCATTGGAATCTCTGAAAGCGGTCCTCGATTGATGCGAGATGCTCGTAATATGACCATATAAAATCAGACACACGAATCCGTTCCACAGGATCGGATCACATCGTACATCGGTCGCCCCGATCTCGGCCGTGTCGCCCAGAGGCCAGCGAGCTCATCCAGTTGGAGAGCAGCGGCTCGGGCTGAACCTCGAAGACTCGCCCCGGGCTGATGTCGGGCCCGCTTGGGCCGGGGCCCTCCGAGGCGTGGTCTCGGATGCTTCGAAGAAGGGGACCGAGGTCCCTGGTGCGATAACGCAAGAAGGGGGCTCGGGGCACAGGCCTCCTCTGCTATAGCGACGGGGGGCCAATGTAGGTGGTGTCTCTGCAGCCTGGTCCGGAGAGTGAGCATCTGCGGCCTTGGAAGTGCGCGCCGATCTCTCGAAGTGCGGAGCGGACGCAGGGCTGCGATGGCCTCCAGTGCGAACCATGGTGGGGCTAAATCCGCCGAAATGAAGCGCACGTGGCGGCGGCGGTCGCCATGGAACTAAATCACGTGACGGCTCGGCCCAGGAGCGGGGCGCGCGCCGTCGAGGCTTCGGTGGCGGTGGGATGTCCGCTAGGCTCGGGCGCGGACGGCGGCTCAGTTCTTGGGGCCCAGGTATGCGTGGTGCCGGGGGCGGTGTAGGGGCGTGCGAATGCGAGCGCGCAGTGGTGCAGGCCGGGGTTGTGATGAGCCGATGGGGCTCGGCTATGCGTGGGGCCGGGCGAACTCGGGGAGCTGGGAGCCTGAGGGCTCAGTGGGACGGCTCAAAGGAAGGAACGAAGGGAATGGAATGAACATGAGGGTGGGGGGGTGGCGCCTTTTTATAAAACAGTTTGGGTAACTGAAAGGTCCCTTGGAAGCCAAAGAGCTGTTGGATGTCAAATTTCGCTATGTTCTTGAAATTTTGCACACACCAACTTCCATCGCAAAATAACAGCAGAAATTTTAATTTAGGTGATAAAATAAAATAAAATAAGTAAAAATAAAAAAATTAAAATAAAAATAAAAATGGTAAAAATTAAAATTTTTATATTTAGATTAAATTAAGATAAGAAAATTACTAAAAATAGAATAAGGCGAAAATTTACTAAAATTAAGAAAAAATCAAAATTTTGAAATGATTTGGTCTCGAGTGAGACCAAACCAGCTCAATTACACTGGTTCCATTCATGGAAGATCTAGGAGAAGGAGCTCCTTCACCCCTGCAGTGATGTGTGCTGCATATGCCTCCATGCTCAGCTCCTTTATGTTGAGCTTCTTTTCACTTGGTGATGTTGGGGCGAGATCATTGGCTGCGGGAGTGGGTAGTGGTCATTCTCCACCCGAATTTCTTCATTTTTCTGCACCAATTCTGCCTGCAGTAAGTGAGCTTTTGGTTTCCCTGCACTTGGACCAATTGACGGACTTCATGAATCCTTGCATGTGCGTGCCGCTGGCTTGTGTTTGTTGCTTAGGTGAAAATGTGACCTCGGTGTCATGTTGCCAAATGTGGTTGCATGTGACTCATCCCGACAATTGATTATCGCATTGGAAGTGGCCAAAAATGATACTTCGGGATGATTGGCACATGTTAGGCCCGATTGGGTGGTTCGGTATCGGCTCCTTTACAAAATCCCTTTGGGTAGTAGGGTTGTCCACTTTTACCAAAACATCCTCCACTATTCCCTTAGGAATTTTCTTGTCGTCGACTAATGAGAGAGTGATGTTAGTAGGCTTAAAGCTCCCCTAAACCAATTTGCTTATACGAATATGGCGGTAGTTTACCACTAGCCCCAAGTCGACAATGCTTTGTCTATACAAGTCCCTCGATGTTGACGATATTTGTAGGATCACGGATCCTTGTATTTCATAGAGGGTCTTGCTCTGAATGATATGCTTGACTTGTTACATTAGGAAGGCTTTCTTTTCAATGCCCTGACCCTCTCTTGGTATGCAGGTCCTTCAAAAAATTTGGCATATGTTGGGACACCTTAATCATGTCAGCGTTAGGATGATATTTACCTTCACTTGCCTTAGCACCTCCCAAATTTCAGCTTGGTTTGTGATTTTTTTCTTGCCTCTAAGTGCTTGAGGAAATGGAGGGGGCATGTTTTTCTTCATTGAATCTTCTCTAATTATTATTCTCTCAGGCTCAGCTTCCTTTTCCTTTACATTTCTTCCGAAGTCATGAGCCTTTGGTTGCTTTCCGATTTCTTTTCCGCTCCTCAAAGTGATATTAACCTTTACTTCATCATCAGCGAGTAGCTGGAAAAACCTATTTCATGGACTCCCTTTGGATTTGGCGGTGTTTGGGAGAGATCTTCCTTTCTCATGCCTTGACAAGTGTTAATCTGGTGATGGAATCACGTAGATTATCAATCACCGATTAAAGTTTGCTTTCTAGTCCATCTATTATCTTGTTCAGGGTGCTTTCCACAGTATCAATTCTTTGAGCCAATTGTACATTGATTCCCTTTTTCTCTTCCACAAAATCACCTACCACCTTGCTCAAATTCAAAATAGCTTGTTCAACAGGGGATGATGATGGTGATAAATTTGTAGTTGAGGTGAGAACAAAGCGTTGTTTGGCACCAGGAGGTACATAAGCAAGGGGGTTAGGCTTCCAAGAGAGATTAGGGTGGTTCCTCCAATTGGAATTATATGTATTACCATATGGGGCATTGTGACAAAACCCTTCCCATACCTTATCTAAACTCTTGTCTAGAGGATCCTACCGGGCACTTCAACGGACTCCTCGAAACCGACTCGTCGGATCGAAGAAATCCGAGAAGTGAACCCTAACTTTCTATAACCGGTTTACTCGTTTAAACTCAGAAATTAAATTTTCTTTTAATTAGTTGGGAGTGATAAAAATTTTCTCAACTTTTGTTTCAAATATTTTTGGAAATTTCGATGACATACTTGGTACATTATTTGATAAATGAGAATTTACTGTCGAAATTTACACTTCTACTAAGACCTCGATTCCACTCCAAACTTCTTTATTCCCAAACTTGCAATAATCATTATCATATTTCCACCAACATACCATCAGCACTCAATTCTCAATTTATAAATACAAACTTACAAAATTAAGTAGAATATATCTAGATGCATCATATGTAAATGCATGGATACTTGCAAATATACAATTTCAAAAATCCAAATATATGTTGTTCAATTACATATCCATCTCATACATAAAGATTTACATCATAGGTCATAAATCGCCCACCTATATAGACAACAAAATGATGGCGTCACATCGTCTGATAGCACACAATGGAATAATGCTTTACAAAATGAACTTAAACAAGTTAGTGCAAAAAACGAAAATATATATCACATACACTAACATGACAATTTATCATTTGTTTTATGGTTTCTTTCAAAACCCTATGTATATCCTTTAATTATTTTAACCATCACGAGGCGATTTAAAACTAAGCATGCCCGTGGAAGCTTACTAAGTCATCTCGCCACTTTCGTTCACGAATTTCTTTGCGCCTTGCATTAGGGCGCTAAAGCTTATCAGCGACGACTCTGATACCAGATTTCTTGCATCGCGATTGCGGTGCTAAAACTGCAGGCAACTACGAGCGGAATTTACTACATCGCCACATATGCCAAATTATACAAATAGCCTTCGTGCGGGTATGCGCATCATAGCGTAGCGCTTATACTTTCCTAGGCCCGAGCAACTACGGACGAATTTTCGCATTGTCGCGTAGTGCTTCTTTCTTTGTGTGACGACTATGGGCCGGAATTTATTGCATCGTCACATAACGCTAAATCTCATTATATCTTAAGGAATATACATGGGTTTTAAAACTACATTTACTTAGTGTCAAAAGCACAAATCTAATCGTTTTGAAACTTCTAAAACTCTCTTGCTCAAATATATTTTTAGATTACTTAACTACCATATTCATTGCAGACATCAACCATTTTACATGGCGGGAAAAGATCTTAAGTGGCGAACCACTTACCTTGAAGCCAGCATCACTCCCCGTCAAAGCGTCTCTCACGAGGGCTCGTGACGTCACTCCGTGCCCCCGTCACCTACACAATATTCCTCATCATTACTAGTGACAAAATTTCAATTCTACGACTATAAAGTGAAGAATCTCAATTAAGACCATTTTCTCTATATATCCTCCTAACTTGTTCCTACTCAATGAGACTCTCTAATCCGATTTTTATGTAAAAGTTTTAGTTTTGACCCTTAGGGATCACCACAGCAGAAGTCCGTTTAATTTCTGAAGGCTTGGAACAAAAAAATTATATTTTTACTCAAGCGGGCCGACCCTGCAGGCGGTGGTAGCCTGCTGCTTTCGGGTCTCCGATTTTCGCCGTTCTTCTTCCTACGGTTCACTTATATCACCTTCTAGTCACACGAAATTTCATTTTGTTTCTTCACTCATTTGAAGCTATGGTTCTAAGGTTTCTTCTCCAATTGAATCACCCAATTTGGATCACCAAAACTCAAGTTATTGTATTTTATACCTAGATTACTCAAATTGGCAGAACAGAATCTGCACATAGCTCCACTTGGAAATATTTCTGGGTACTCTGGGTTTAAAATTTGCTTGAACTTCCTTCAGATAACTTATTCCCCTAGAAGTCTATTTTACCCAGAATTTTGAATCACTCAATTTGGATGAGTGAAGCCCATATGACCAAAACACTACAACCATGCAAACAGAGCAAAATCAGTGAGCTACACGAGTTCAACTTTCAGTCCGTGTTGGGAGCCTTAGAGCTACAATTTACTCTGATCCCTTCTATACATTTGTAGCCCCCTATCTCTTGTGGTTCTTTACCAATTGGAATCAATTCATTTGGATGATTCCCTAGCCAATTTATAGCCAAAAAAAAAAAAAAAAAACAGGGTTTTACAGAAATTTTGACATCAATTCCTTTAAGAACCCAACATTCTCCTTTGTTTTTTTTTTTTACAGCAATCCTCAAAACCGTAATACTGATGTCCAAACATGAAAGTCATTCAAAACCACTCCACTAGTACTTGTATTGGTGGTTTGGAACTCCATTCAACAAAACCCTAGGTAAAATCTTATGAATTCAACCAAAGGTCACGATTCTTACAAACCCATATAAATATGATGATTCCATGTTTTATTTTCCACCAATTGGGTTTACTCTCATAACCCCAACCGTTCAGGTTTATGTGATCTTTCCACCAAAACCTAGACAGAAAAGACAACTAATTCTCCATACAAACCTTAATAATCCAGTACCCGCGATTCAAAGCAAACACATACTGAATTTTTTGGACTTCTTCTCCTTCTCCTTCTTCTTCTCCTCTTCCTCTTCCTTGCTCTTCTCTCCTCTCCAAAGCAGAGCCCTAACGCTGGAGACCAAAATGAAGTTTGGCTTCTTGTTTTCCCATTTATATTAATCTTTCCTTTAATTGCCATCAGTCTGTCCCTTTTTAATTTTCAATGAGTTTTTGTTATTTATATGATGGCCCATCTCTACTCACTTAATAGTTTTCATATCCTTTTTATGAATTACAATTTAACCCTTGTTCAAGTACTACAATTCCGGGTTCCGTAATTTATAATTTCCTAATTTCATTTCCAGAATATTACAATGTAACACTTAGTGCTCGTATACGCCCCTACAGCATCATGTACTGTATACTCTCTCGGGACGGGGCGTTACAACTAATTTAGTCGTCAACCTTAAATTGATAATTCTCTAACGCTATGAGATTCAATTAATCTAATGTAGAGATTTATTTTACCTCCCTAATCCATCTTTTAACACTAAGGGTTATAGATGAAACTAGGGGTTTATTTCTTCCCCCTTTAAAAATTTAGGTCTCGAGAATTTAAATTCACGTCTGTATTCAAACAGGGGTATTGAGCCGCATCTGCGTGCTTCAGACTCCATGTAGCCTCTTAACTACATGATTTCGCCATAGCACCTTAAGCTCAAGCGGAATCACTTTATTCACATAACGCCCAGTCTACCTGTCTAGGATTTCTCTCTTGGATGCTCCTCGTAGGTCAAGTTTTCCTTCAATTTGAATAGGTTGCTCCTTAAAGAATATGTGAAATTGACTATATGCTTTACGTAGTGGAGCGTGGAACACGTCATGGATGTTAATAACTCGACGGTAGCCTCAATCCGATAAGCCACTTCACCCACCTTGTCCTCTTATCTCATAGGGACTATATATCGTGGACTCAACTTTTCCGGCTTCCGAACCTCAAAATACCCTTCCATGGCGAGACTCGTAGATACTTGATCACCCATTTCAAACTTGGATCAAGTCTTGATTATCCCGCCCATAAGCTTTTACTGTCGTTTGCTATCTTCAACCGCTCTCATATCATATTTACTTTCGGTTGTATCTTGGACAATCCCCAGGCCAATTATCTTCTCTCTCCCACTCGTCCCATGGTAGGGTTCTACACTTCACGCATACAATACCTCATAGGGTACCATACCAATACTAGGCCCGATAACTATTGTTGTGGCAAACTCTATCAATGCTAGGTAAGTATCAGCTTCCTTAAACCCATCACCACGAGGCTCGGCTTATATCTTGAGTGCGAATGGTTCTCCCCGATTGGCCATCACATGCGTGGGTGGAAGCCCGATGCGAAGTGTAATCTGGTGCCCATAGCATCTTGTAACCGGCCGGAATCGAGAAGTGGGCGGGGATCTACATCCGATACAATGGTTCTTGTGGTCGCCATGTAGCCTCACAATCTCGTCTACATACAATGCGCATATCTTTACAGAATAGGTAGTAAGTAGCAATGAAGTGGGCGACCGTCAATCTATCGACAATAGCGAATAGCATCATGTCCATGGTTGTGTCACGGGAGATCACATCCACGAAATCCATCGTGATCCTTTCCCATTTCCACTTTCGGGAATGGATAAAAGTACATGGCCTGCGAGGTTTCGATGTTCAAATCTTAATTTGTTGTGAGTTAGGCACTTAGATACGAACTGCTATCTCTCTTCCTTACCTCCACTAGTAGTGGTCTCTCAGAGTCCGATACATCTTAGTACTCCCTGGATGCATGCATATCTTGATGAGTGTGCCTCTTCCATGATTTCTTTCTTCAACTCTATCACATCTGGGACACATAATCTCTGGCCCAACACTAGTGTCCCATCACCTCGTAAGGTGAAGTTACTCTGTTGTCCAACCTCTATCTTGCTTCTCAATTTCATCAAATACGGGTCCTGAGCTTGCAAGTCTCTAACCATGTCCACTAACACCGGCCCAGAACATGAAAATTTGCTATTCGTACACGACTCTGGCGTCTCTGGCGACCCCCCATAGATCTCGATTCTCATAGCATTGTCGAGTGATGCGCTAGGTTGACTAGAGAATAAAGGGCTTCTGCAGCGCATACCTTCTACATTTGCCTTGCACGGGTGGTATTCAGTAATTGTAGTCATAGTCTTTGATGAGTTCTATCCACCTCCTGCGTCTCATGTTGTTCAAATCTTTTTGTGAAAATAGATCTTTGCGAGGCTTTTGTGATCGGTAAAGATCTGCGAGGTACTCCCGTAGAGGTAGTGTAGCCATATTTTTCCTTGCCGAACCTCTGACGCTAAATCGATGCGTTGGATAATTTACTTCATGCTTCTTTAATTGCCTTGAAGCATAAGCTATCACTCTATCACGTTGCATCAACACCTGACCTAAACCTTTCTGGAGGCATCACAATTATACTACTCGTCCCTCACTTCTGAGGGAGTGTAAAAATCTTGGTGCGATGGTGAGTCTTTACTTTAACTCGCCAGCATTCGACGGGCTTAGACGGATGAACTTCTCTTCTTTTCTTGTGCGGTCGGTGGGTAGCTATCTTTGAGAACCCTTCTACCAGACTTCCATAGTAACCATTAAGCCAAGAAACTTAGGCTTCAAGCTACGTTCGTGGGTGGTTTCCAATCTAAGGGCCTCACCATTTTTCGAGGGTCTCACGAAATACCCTCGCGGATACCACATGTCCCAGAATGCTACTTTCGATCTAACCAAAATTGGCGCAGTGAACTTTGCGCCAAAGGCGTGCTCTACCGAGGTTTGTAATACTATCCTCGAGTGCTTTGCATGCTCTTCTTTACTACTTGAATATACGGGATATCATCGATGAAGACTATGGCGAACTTGTCTAAATAAAGATGCGAACCGCGATTCATCTAATCCTTAAAAGGCTCTTGGGCGTTGGTTAGGCCAAATGGCATCACCCAAAATTCATAATGCCCGTATCTGGTTAAGGAAGGCGTCTTGGGAACATCTTCCCTCACGCGCCTTCATTGTGATCTACGATCGTAGATCTATCTTGAAGACCTTGGCTCCTTGTAGGCGGTCGAAGCTAGATCATCGATTCTTGGCGATGAATCGCGATTCGGGATGGTTACTTTGTTGTTGTCTATAATCGATGCATAAGCGAAGGCTCCCATCTTTCTTCTTAACAAACAACCTTTGGAGCTCCCACGGTGATGTACTTGTATCTTAAGCCGCCCTTTACTCGACAATTCTTCCATTTGCACCTTCAATTCTTTGTAGCTCTGCCAGTGCCATCGATGCAATGATAGAATGGGCTATGCCGGCCTTTCGATCTCGAATTCAATCTCGTGGTAACCTTTGGTAGATCCTAAAATACATCAAAGAACTTCGTTCACCACGGAACTTACATATTTGCATCTCACTGTTGCAGTTCTATTGCATACGGTACCACCTCATGCTACGAACATCTTGTTTGCTTGTATTACGATTAAACTTGTGAAAGTATCTTCCTCTCTCCATAAAGATCACCCAGTTTCCCCCAAAGTTATTCGCCCGGACCTCTTTCTGCCAACAATCGGCCGGTGGCGCGATGTTTAGCTAACCAATCCATGCCGAATGATGTCAAAGTCATGAATATCCAGTACTGTCGTCGACCTTGAACTCATATGACTTGCTATAGTCACTTTACTTCCACATGGGCTCTGTCCACTGTCGCGAATCACGTGGAAGTGACACTACCTTCGCCAGTCGGTCTCATCTCTATCCCGACTCTCTCTATGAACTCCCAGAGAAATAAAAGAATGGGTGGCTCCTGAGTCCACCAATACATGAGCATCAGGATCAAATAAAGAAATGGTACCTGTGACCACAGTATCAGAATTAACATCGGCGCCTCTTTGGGTCTGCCTCTTTCACAGCGGCTTGACTTGAGGTCTACACATCGATTACTTCGGATGGTCTACTAAGTATCCTCTAGGGGTATGCCTCTACTGCTCCATGCTTAAGAACATGCACTAATGCACCTCGATCAGGGGCCTCCCATGGTCCACGACTCCTTGGTACGCCCTTGAGTTTGTAGATATGGCCTGATGGACTCGCGTCAACGCACTTGGGCGGAGTCCACTCATGAAATAGCCCTCCTGGTCCTCCCGAAACACCAGTCCTGCCACGAAGGCACTCTTGGAATGTGATCGGCCCGTCCCTGCACCTTCAGTGGCTCCTCCCGACTCTCGCGGCTCTGGACCCTGTTGATGACCGAACATAACTCTAGCGCTGGGGTCCTCGACTTTCTTCAGGCTACGCTGACCATCTTTGGGCGTTGACCACCCAGGCATCTTGCGCCTCTCCCACCCCGATAGCTCTGCAGGTCAGCTCCTCTTATTGGTGTGACTTTGACCGAGGGGTGGGTATGTACTCTGCTCTGCTCGGTGTTTGCCTCCTGGCTGCCTCCTCTGGTATGTGATGCAAATGTCACTATGGTCTAATGGCATGGGTTCAGACGCCATAAATCTATTGATCTTCTCTTGTTCATTCTCGTGAAGAAAGTGGCCCGAATCGACTCACGAAAACTTCTTTTTCGTACTCAGGAATGAGAATAGCAATAAATCTATAAAGCTCTTCAACTTTGGCATCTTTTATGGCTTTGGGAAAGAATCATCTATATGTGATTCTCTCTTGACATTATATGGCACCTCATAGGTGTGCTCTAAATCTTGCAGATCTTGGCGTGATCTTTAAAATGGGAAGGCAGAATGGAGGCCCTCACCATCCTCTGTTTTATCATGAAGAAATCTCTTGTTTTCATCTGAATAGCGGCTCTCTCACGGGTCTCCGCTACCATCATGCGGCCCTTCATTTCTGAGGCGCTCGGTGATATCCGGACTCGGCTGTGAAGAGACATTGCCCAGCTATCTGTGCCATCGTTCATCGCCTGGAATGGTCCTAGGTTGGAAGCTCTGGTCGTGCTTGTTGTGATGGTGTGGGTGTCTTGGAACTCTGCAGCAGTTAGCCAATACATCAACTGCTCTCTATCTGGTGTGGGTGCCTCTGCGGCTGCCTGTCGCGTCCTCGGACGACCTCGACGTTGCATAGCTAAATGTGTACTAGTACACTATATAGACAACAAATCAAAATTTCAAGTTCGACCATAACTTAATATAATGCGCATGATAATTCCATGCAATATTTAACTCACAATTTAATGCATATTCATAATATCTTTGAATTCAAGTACTATAACTTATGCTTTGGCTTATCACGATCAATGAAAACATAACTCTTGAAATTTGAAGATAGTGTTACGGAATAACTTCACATTACCTTAAGCATAACTAGCACACAATTTGTGTGAAATAGTTCAAACTTTCTCATAAAACTCTTTCAGCTAACGAGAACACGCTCAGTACCAACTTGACGAGCCTTCCCGGACCTTATCTAAACTCTTGTGAAGGATCTGCTTAGGGCATGGCCTCCTCGAAACCGACTCGTTGGATCGAAGAAATCCGAGAAGTGAACCCTAACTTTCTATAACCGATTTACTCGTTTAAACTCGAAAATTAAATTTTCTTTTAATTAGTTGGGAGTGATAAAAATTTTTCACAACTTTTGTTTCAAATATTTTGTAAGATTTACCGTGACCTCTTGGTGCATTTTGATAAACCAAAATTTACATCCGAAATTTACATTTCTACTAAAACCTCAATTCCTCAACTTCTTTATTCCCAAACTTGCAATAATCATTATCATATTTCCACCAACATGCCCACATCAACACTCAATTCTCAATTTATAAATACAAACTTACAAAAATTAAGTAGAATATATCTAGATGCATCATATATAGCAAAATGCATGAGTATTTACCAAATATACAATTTCAAAATCCAAATATATATTTGTTGATTACATATCCATCCACATACATAAGTTTTTACATCATAGGTCCCTTAAGCTATTCACCTATATGACAACAAAATGATGGCGTCCTGTCGTCATGATAACACCTGATAAGAGATCTCAAATAGCTACAAAATGAACAAAAACGAGTTAGTCTGGCGAAAATATATATCACATCGCACTAACATGACAATTTATCATTTGACTTTGGTTTCTTTCAAAACATATATATCTTTATTATACAACATCATAGTGATTTAAAACTAATAGCGATGAAGCTTGCTAAGTATCTCAACCTCGTTCTGTTTCTTTGCCTTGCGTGGGCGCCTAACATCGGGCAACTACGTGCGAGATTTGCATCATGATTGCAGTGCTTCGACTCATTTGACTCGATGAGATTTACTGCATGCCACATAGTGCCAAACTATACAAATAGCCAGCTACGTGCGGAATTGTACGCATGCACTTAGCGTAGCGCTTATCTTTCTGGCGAGCAACTCTGGAGGAGCGGAATTTTAAATTGCCTTTACCAATTCACCCAACTTTTCTTCTATTATGACGACTATGAATGAATTTATTGCATCGTCACCATAACGCTAAATCTCATTATATCTTAGGAATATACATGGGTTTTTAAAACTACATTTACTTAGTGTCAAAGCACAAGATCTAATAGTTTTGACTTCTAAACTCTCTTTTTCAAATATATTTTTTTAGATTATAACTGTATTCATTGTTACCAGCATCAACCATTGCTTGGCAGGAAAAGATCTTAAGTGGCGAACCACTTACCTTGAAGCCGCGTCACTCCCCGTCAAGCGTCTCTACGAGGCTCGTGGACGTCGCTCCCGTGCCCATCACCTACACAATATTCCTCATCATTACTAGTGACAAAAATTTCAATTCTCAACTATAAGGTCAAGAATCTCAATTAAGACCATTTTCTCTATCATGTGCTCTAACTTGTTTTCTACTCCATAGAGACTCTCTAATCCTGATTTTTATGTAAAAGTTTTAGTTTTGACCATGGGGATCACCCCACCCATGATCCGTTTAATTTACGAAGGCTTGGAACAAGGGTATATTTTACTCAAAGCGAATGACCCATATGGTGGTGGTGACAGCCTTATTGCTTTCGGGTCTCGTTTTACTGCCGTTCTTCTTCTCCCGGACAGCACCTGCCTTCTAGTCACGGAAATTTCATTTTGTTTCTTCACTCATTTGAAGCTATGGTTCTAAAGTTTCTTCTCCAATTGGAATCACCCGATTTGGATCACCAAAAACTCTGATTATTGTATTTTATCACAGTTACTCAAATTGGCGACAGAATCATGCACCTTAGCTCCACTTGGAAATATTTCTGGGTACTCTGGGTTTAAAATTTGCTTGAACTTCCTTCAGATAACTTATTCCCCTAGAAGTCTATTTTACCCAGAATTTTGAATCACTCAATTTGGATGAGTGAAACTCCACTTATGACCAAAACACTACAACCATACCCAAAACAGAGCAAAATCAGTGAGCTACGGTTCAACTTTCAGTCCGTCATTTGAACTATTGACTACAATTTGCTCTTGGTCCCTTCTATACATTTGTAGCCCTATATCTTATGGTTCTTTACCAATTGGAATCAATTCATTTGGATGGTTCTAGCAATGTAACAAAAACATGGGTTTCTGAAATTTGCAATGACAATTCCTTTAAGAACCCAACATTCTCTTTGTTTTTTTTTTTTTTTTTTTTTACAACCAATCCTCAAAACATAATACCCAATAATGAAGTCATTCTTAAAACCACTCCTGTGCTTGTATTGGTGGTTTTGGAACTCCATTCAACAAAACCACTAGGTAAAATCTTATGAATTCAACGGTCCACGATTCTTCTAAAACCCATATAAATACTGATGATTTCTGTTTATTTTCCACCAGTGAGGTTTTGCTCTCATAACCCCAAGCAATTCAAGGTTTATGTGGTCTCACGAGCCTGAATCCAAAAGAACAGCAATTCTTCATATGAACCTTAATAATCCCGATTACCCTTGATTCCAGCGAGCCACATACACGAATTTTTTGGACTTCTTCTCCTTCTCCTTCTTCTTCCTCTCTTCCTCTTCCCTTGCTCTTCTCTCACTCTCCAAAACGTGAGCCTAGCCTTTGGAGACCAAAAATGGAGTTTGGCTTCTTCGTTTTCCATTTTTGTATTCTAATATTTCCTTTAATTGCCATGAGTCAGCCGTCCTTTTAATTTTCAAATCAGTTTTTGTTATTTATATGATGGCCCATCTCTACTCACTTAATGGTTTTCATATCCTTTTTATGAATTACAATTTAACCCTTGTTCAAGACTACAATTCGGGTTGTAATTTATAATTTCCTAATTTCATTTTCAGAATATTCTGATGCCAACACTTGAATTGCTTTCGTATGCGCTCTGGCATCATATCGTATACTCTCAGGAATGGCGTTACAACTAATTTAATCTGTCAACCTTAAGTGATATTCTCTATATTTGAGATTAATTAATCTGTGCTGAGATTATTACACTCATAATCCATCTTTAACTTAGAGGTTATAGATCGAAACTAGGGGTTTACACATTGGGTTGTGGCTTGTATTGGCCCACGGCATTGGCATGCTCTAACATCAAATCTCTCACTGAGGGAGCAATTTGACAGTGTTCTTCTAGGTGGCCAGTGGATTGGCAATTGATGCAAGGGTTGGCTATCTGCGGGGTTTTTCGATTCTGCACCTCGTGTAACCTCTTTTCCTTCGACTCACCTTCGCTTTTCCTTTAAGGTCGATATCTTTGCTTTCATCTCCATATCCTCATAAAGTGAAAAAAATTCCTCCCTTTGGTGGGCTGAAGGTCTCATTTCTCCACCTCAACTGGGTTTGGCTCTACAATCCATCGCCGAAGTCTCGAGACACATAATTCGAAAGTCATGTGGCTTCATGCGAGTTCCTTTTGCTGAAGTCCCTCGCACATTGTTTCCAAATAGTTGTTTCATTTTGAGAGACATACCACCATAGAAGTGATTCACAAGCATCCAGTGTCGAAACCATGATGTGGACAAGCAAGCGATGGTCTCTCCATGAACCTCCCGACTCTTGATAGAACCTTTCATTGTCATGTTTATAAGCATTAATAGATACGCACTCTTGGTGTGGTGCTTGTGAAACCTTTGAAGAATTTTTCAAAAACTCCTTGAAGTTCGGCCCCTTGTTAATTCAATTGTTCTTGGTCTGATGAATTAGGCCAAATTTTTGGCCTTGTCTTTCGATGTCGGTGGGAATGCTTTTAATAACCAATCCATCTTGATTTTCTTAAAAGTTATGCACCTTCCTCGAATCTAGGTATGTGGGTGTGTGGTTTGTTTCCATACACCATGAAATGTGGGAGAGCTGAGGGGCACCAAATAGGGTCTCACTACCCACATCATCGGGTGGTATGATACGGGGAAGGTGCACGCTGGGGGTGTATGTGGTCCCTCGTTGATCTATATCTTTGTTGGATTCAGCTGGAGTACCTTCAGCGCTTTGTTGTTCCTCAGGTAGAGGATCCATTTGCTCACTATGCACACTGATTTCACAACCTTGCTCAGTTGGTGTACAGACTCTTTGCAGTCTACCTGAAATGTCTCTATCCCAGTGATGCATAAACACTTGTAACACAAAATGAGACAAAGCAAAGAACAACAAAAAGGCTTTCCAAAAAGGATCAGTGTTAGCGAAATATAAATGCATTTGTTATGATGAAACGACCGAAGCGGTGACTCTTTGAGTAAAAAAACTGAAATTTTAAGCGATGAAAATCAAAAGGTTTAAAAAAGGTCCGCAATACTTGTGAAGTTAAGTACATATCAACTCATCATCACGTAGTTTAGCACCATCCGTGACGGCGCCGTTGAGTGGTGCCCGCGATGCGGGTGATCGGAATCAATGAAATTTGTTTCCTATTTTCCTCCCTCTTTGCTTAGTAGTCAAACTCTTCTTGTTATAAGCGTCCCAAGGTCGAACACGGGGATGGGTTTTCATCTTACAAATGATTTGTATCATAGTTCAATGGTGAGGCTTTCATTTAGTTTTGGTTGCATTAAAAAGCATGGGTATTTATTTGTCACTAGGCTATGAACGATTTAAAATAAGGTGTGGAATGGAGACCTTGAAGTCTTGGGTCACTAGCTTGATAAAATAGGAGTTATAAAAAAAGGTGTCCTCGGGTTATTTCCTCGCATTAGGGCAAATGACATATAGTCATAACCATGGATATTTGTTTAACTAAAACTTCAACTTCCTTAAAAATCCACTTTGATTGACCAAGCATTCTTGAGCATTTAATATTCAATGAGTTTAAAATACAATATTTAACCTATTCAGTGGCTCGTAAATGACATCTAATGAATGTCAATGTATCTACCATTAAGAATACCTTTGAACCTAAAGCATGCCAAGTATTGACCAAAGGAAATACATTAAATAGCAGTAAACCTGGTTTGAAGAAAGTTTGGAACACCGTCACGGTACCTACTTCATTTAAAAGCAGGTACCTATGAGCCTACTAACCAACCCTAGTAACCCTCCTCTTCAAGGTTTTGAGGCTTAACCAAACATCCTTTAGTTGTCATCCTCAAAGGGTGTGTTTGGCGACGAAAAATGAGAGAAAGAAAGAAGAAGAAGAAGCGGATGAGGAAGAGTGCATAAAATGAAAGTTAGCAAAAGTTAGCGTTACAATTTGTTCATAAAGTGGCTTATATAGCCTTACAAGATGTGTGAAATACCAAATAACCAAATAATATGATTTGTGAGGGCAAAATGGGAATTACACAAAAGCAGGGTCGTTTGGATCACAAGAGGGCAGCAATTTATTTATGCATGGTGAATTTCGTATCATAGCGAAATTAGCTATGATAGCGAAAATTCGATACTTGAGTGCGAACATAGCGAAAATTTGAATTTTGCTCTTGTTAATTTCACGATGTAGTACCGCTATTATAGCGAAAATATGGCATAGCGAAAATTTTGCTGGGGTGCGAAATTTCAACTATAATCACAAAATTTTTAAGCTACCATTGCGAAATTTTCGCAATCCTTGCGAATTTTAAACTGTATGCCATAGCGAAAATCCTTTGTTTCTCTGCATTGCTTCTGCGTGTCAGCTGCATTCTTACATTTCGGCTTGGCATTTCTTCATCCGGCTTGATGAAATCGGCGAGAATTATCGAACTTCGGCATAAAACATCCGCGATTACGATGTCGAAGCTTGATACGCTGATGGCTGAGGTTCCCGAAACGCAAAACTATAAAAACAACCTTGAAAAAATCGAAGTAGTACTAATCGGACCTACACATGTCAATAGAAGCGAAATTAATATGATTAGTACGCCAAAAAGCACTCAAAACCTATCTTAAATAGGACTCAGCGACACTCTTTGTTAATCCAAGCTTATATAGGTGCTGGTGCGAAATTGCAAAATGTCAAAGGAGACAAGATTAGCCGAGGCAAATTTGTGCAAAGCCCGAACAAAGCGGGTGGCAGTCAATGGCGGTGCGGGAAGCGGTGTTGAAATTTCGCGCTGCTGCGAAACTAAAGTTGTGAATTTTGCGACCACCTATTTCAACGTGTCTTCCTTCTCTTACGCATTTTGCTCCAATCTCCCTACGGATTTGATCATGCATCTTCCCGAATTTGGCTCAGTTCATCAGTGTTTGAATCGGATTGAAAGATAGTGGGTATTTGGCTTGCAAAACTACAAAAATAGCTACAAAAATGTGATTAGTAGCAAAGTCGGACCTGTTATCAATTAGTTATTTGAGACAGTTATTGCACAAAAGTGCTGCAGCACCGCTATAAACGAGGGCTCAAAATAGCCTTGTTGGTGTAATAACTCCCAAGCCAGACGCATTGCTAGTCCCATAGCAATGATAAAAAGAAGACGAGCATGCGGGGTTGTGTGTACGAGGGGATTGTCTGTTCAAAAAAGTGTGTATAAGTAATGCATACCCTTAGTATGAAAAATTAAGGACCAGCCTTGCATAAAAAACCGACTTGGGAGGCCAAAATCATACAAACAGTTTCTCGTTCAAGAAATCCTTTGACTTACGAATCTAAAAGTGTTTGGGTGATCGGCACACCAAATAATTGCTAAGCGCTCCCCATGACAATCTGTGATGCCTTAGAATTTTGACCAACCCTAAATGATCCGGATTTCCTCTTATTCCTTTTTTATTGTATTGTAGGATGCGTCACGGGAACTTGACCTCGCAAAGTCAGGTGTAACGGGGATCCACCCAGGTGACTCAAACCCGACTAAGGTTTGGGGCATCAGTCAAAGGATCTTTGTGTAACTCTACGGGTTTTACCTGGACTCAGATGATTTAGAAATTCAGTGCCTACAACTCATGAAAGCCTCTGCCCACGTCACCCGTGGCGAGCACTAAGTGGATTAACCACAGCCAGTTGTTGAGTATGGGGCTTTAAGGCTTCGACGTGAACCCCTGGACATTGCTCAGGGTTTCAAGCCAACATTAGCGGCTTTTCTATTTTCTTTTTCTTTTCTTTTTCTTTTTAACTTCTTTTTAACTTTACAGTGGAAGACTTCATTGACCTTCTTTCATGGGAACCTTAACTTTATTATAGACAATTGATAGGTAAGAAGTGACTACCCAAAGTAAAAGGGAATATCGCGACTTCTCGACCTATTGACAAAAAGCGACGTTAGCTAAGGTGGATACAGAAAAATGTTGAATACTTTTCAGGACTTCAACTAACCATCTACTTAATCATACTGGAACTATTCTAGCATTGATGGTATCATACATTTATGACCTTTCAACTTACAGGAAAGCGAATCTGTAAAAATGGGGCAAAATTATTTGCAAAGGTGTAGAAAAATGGTTGTATGATGTACTCTGCGGTGTATTTCACAAAGTTTTCAGCTTTTCAAAATGAGTAAGCGACAAGCCACTAAACATTCAAAAATGGGCTTTCTTTAATAGTGAATGCAAAAAGAACTAAAATCAATTATAGAATATCACTTCAGCGATAACTCTCCCCCGACCAAGTATGGCATTGTCCATGATGGGGTGTAGAATGAAAAGTTAGTGGAGGAAGTGGTACCTCCCTCGATCGGTGGCGATGAAAAATAGATCCTCGACACAGACCGGTACGAGTGTGCGGCGGTGTGCATTGCGTTGCTTCGCATTTGCCGGTACATCCGGGGATCTGCGAGGGCGGTGGTGGGCTGATCTGCTGGGGAGGTGCTGAAACTGAGCGAGGACATAAGAAGAGGCTAGCAGGAGGCCCAGTGACTGCACGGATGCATGAGGATGCTTTGATTAAGTATGAATGGCTTGTTTGGTATGGGCATGCTTGTGTGTCAGTCTGAAGTCATCTGTCTCGGTGGCATGGGCAGCCCTGAAATGATCTGCAAAAGTGGTGGAGAACTTGCGGACTGCATCCATGATAGTCAGAAAGTCCCTGGTGGAGATGGTAATGTACTGTTGAGGCGGTTCGGAGGTGCTCGGCCCAGCTATATCTGAATGAGAGTGTCTTTGTGCAGTGAGGGCTTTGAAGGGATAGAGGGCATAGGGCCTGGTATTGGGCCCATGTGCGGTGGGCCCGGAGGCGATCGCCGGGCGAAGAGGCTGGTCGGGCTCTCGGTGTGCTGCCACGAGCTAGTCCTCAGTGGAACTCTCAGCGTGGCTGGTCCACCGGCTGATCCGGCGGCATAAAGCGGGAACAGCACGCCGCCGTCAACGATGGTGCCTCCCGGCCTCGGCGATGCTCCAATCAGGCTCGTGAGGGAAGCCCGGAGTGTGCTCCGGCTGCACGGCGCGGTCGCGAGGCGCCGGAGTGGACCGGCTCGAGAGGCGGGACTCCTGCGGTGGCCCTTGTCACCGGTGGAGCAAGGGCGTCATGTTCATTTCCGTGGGGTGAACCGAGAAGCCCTTTTGAAATCGTGCAGCCTCGAATAACTCTCCTCTGGACAATGTCTTTGGAAGCGAGCAGTTGAGCCGGTATATGGTTTATCGATATGCGGCTGCGGGTACACGCCAACGATATAGTCCCGGCGGTAGGTATCCGTGAAGGCCAGACCATCTCCACAGTGAAGGGGATGAAGACCCACTTGTCTATAAGTCTTTGCGTTAGCGGGACCACTGCAGGATGTGGAGGCTTATTGTGATGTGGATCTATGGCTCTCCTGGTCAGTGACGTAGATGGAAAATGAAGTAGTTAGAGGTTGGCCTCTCACCTAGGCGTCATCGTGTGATAAAGCTTCGATGACTACCCAGGAATAAAAATATCGGCGTGGCGTCATAATGAAGCGACTCCGGTGGTATCTCTGCCGAAGAGCATGGTCGGAGCTCGGGTCTCGATAAATCGAGAATCAGTAGTAAACCTCCCCGTACCGCCTCTCTTTGCGGTCGGCATTCCGGGATGAGGCGCGATGGAGCTCAAGATCGCTGATAATGGATACGGGGGGGGATAGGTGGGGCTGGCTGATGCCACGATAAGGCGGTGATGGTGGCACCCGGGGTCTCGAGGTGGACGACTCCCCTAGGCCTGAAGTCCGGGCCCTCTTAGACGGCGGGGCCCTCCGGGTTGGCTCGGTTCTTAGTGGAGATGGTGGAGTGGGACGGCAGGAGTGTAATACTCCCTGCGGGCGGGGGCCTGGAAAGCCCGCGGGGGCGATGACAGCGCCACTGGATGGCGGTGGGGACCGGGAAGTGGTGGCCGGTGGTGGGAGCTCTTTGGGCCGGCCAATGGCCGACGGTTGGGGTTTGAACGGTGGCGGCCACCAGGTGAGCAAAATGGCTCCACAGCCCATTTGCCCGATTTGTCTGGTGCCAGTGACGGGTGCTCGGTGGGCTGGCGGCGAAGATGAGAATCCGTGCACCGGCGGAAGAATAGGCAGGTCTTATCATTGTTGGGCTGGAGGAGATCGAATTTGAGAGGGAGAGAGTTCAGCTGGGAGGTGAAGGTGAAATGAAAATGAAGGACAAAAGGGGTTTATATAAAGGGAGAGGGGGTAGGTGAAAGGTCTTGCCCATTAATGGTCATAAATTGGCAGTTTTGTCTCAACACAAGTTTCACACTTATGATTTGCATCAATTTGGAAAGTTGGTATATGATTTAAGTTAATTAATTTACCTTGATGTATCCTGATTAACCAATCTGTATACCGTGCCATAAATTAAATGACTCAGAATATAAGTAGAAAAAGACTAACTTTATTCATTTCGACTTGTGATAGTCATTACATTAAGCTTCACATGTTGTCATATACCCTTTTCTAATATATTCAAGCTCTTTGATAGAACAAATTTGACTAACTCCCGACTCAGTGAAATCCATGACTATTAGTAAAGTCGGACACTAGTTCTGCCGATTTGGTACATATAAAACATTTGTCAGAGTTAACTCTTTCCCAAAAGTCATCTTCAAGACCACCTTGCCTTGCCCTTTGATATTCGATGTGGCAGAGATCCTCATAGTTACCTTTTTCCGGTCTCGATTGGTTGAAGGTGGAGGCATCTTCTGTCGAACACCACATGGTGAGTAGCACCGGTGTCAATCACCATTCACTTGGGGTTAGACCCCACCAAATTCACCTCGGTGCACATGAAGTGGCAGAGAAACATCTGGTCATATCAACCATTGGCTTCCTTTTGGGTTTGTTTCTTTTGGCGATCCTATGATTAGAAGACTTGTGACCTTACTTCCGCGGTTAGAGTATTTCCGCTTGGAACTTTTGCTTCTTGGAGACCCCCCCTTTAGGTCCCAACTTAGAGTCTTTCCGTTTGTTGTGTTGCTTTTTCTTAGAACTTTGACCATGTTCCACAAGATGTATACTTATTGAGTGTCGCCACTCTTATCGGACCTTCTATTATCTTCTTCGATCACGAACCACAACAACCCCGGGTGCCAGCTCATTTCCTTTCACTTGTGCTTGAGGTAATTCTTAAAATCTTTCCAAGCCGAGGGCAATTTCTCAATAATGGCTGTCACTTGGAAGCTTTCACCCAGTACCATACCCTTAGCATGTATTTCATGGATGATCACTTGAAGTTCTTAGAGTTGACTGGCCACTGTCTTGGAATCTACCATTTTGAAGTCCAGGAATCGGCCCATGATGAATTTCTTGGCCCCAACATCCTCGATTTTATACTTCCGATCTAGAGATTCCCATAACTCATTTGCTGAACTCTTAGTATAATAAACAATACAAAGTATCAGTTAATCCATTCAAGACATAATTTCTACAAAGAAGTGAATGATTCAATCCTTATACTTTTGTGGCTTGGATATCAGTGGCTCATCTTCCTTGAAAACAGACATCTGATCGAAAGAATCCACAGCAGATGTTCAAGTCATCTGTCTTTCTTTGCCACCCAGTTTAAAAAAGTTGAGTCCGTTTAGACTTCGGGTTTTCCCTGGAGAAACAGAAACAAGCCCGGAAGTGTGCACCATTGGTGCTTGAGGCGGCGGCAGTGGGGGTTGCTGCAGGCCATAATAAGGGTGTACTTGGCTAGATTTGACTGCCCGACATTGTTGGATTGAGAAGTCATTTTTAACGAAAACCCGACCCGATACGTGAATATTTTTCTTTTTTTGTTTTCCAAAAAAAAAAAAGAAATTTTTTTCTATAGAGTATTCCCAAGAAAGACTGGTGGGTATAAAAACCCAGGTCAGAACCAGCCTCCTCCTTAAACAGAATACCCCCTGCATGACAATTTTCAATTTTTATAAGATTATTTTTCTATAGGGTTATTTGATAACTCAACCTGAGCTAAGCAGGTAGCTATAATTTGAGGCCTTGGTTTCTTGAGCTGAGTCTTGGGTTCAAATCCCTCTTAAGAGAGGATTTGCCAACAACCCAAATAATTTGTTTGGTTTTTCATTTTTTTTCCCTAAAGGAAAAAAAAATTGTCAAGATCATTCTTTCTTACCCCACAAATTTTTTATCACATGTTGTCTCGTATAAAAAAAAACTTGTCCCACAAATTTTGGATTATAGGAAAAAAAAAACTTTCGGTTTTTTCTTTCTTTGTTTTTTGATTTAATCTGAAACCAACAAAAAAAAAATTGTCAAATTTTTTTCTAAACGAGTTTTTTTCTTTTCTTCCAGTTTCCTTTCCCTCAAAGACCCTTTTCAAAAGGACTTTTCATTTACGAAAAAGTGTATCTTATTCAAGGAAAAATTGCCAAACGGTTTACAAACACCAAAAAAGTTTGTTTTTGTTTTTTTTTTTGCGCTTATCGACCTTCTTTGTCGAGCTTGTCTTTCTAAGAAAATTTTCCTTACAAAACAAATCCTCATTCTTCTTGATTTGCTGAAAAAATTTTCGAAGGAAAATTACTAAAATAAGGGAAAAAAATAATAATATTGAATCGAGTCTTCTGCAATATAATCTCCTTAAAGCAGATTCGTCTTCTTCCGATGGTGCTCGAGACTTCGACAGACACCTGCTTCTTAGGATAAAACGACATTCGAATGATGACAACAACACATTTGCAATCACTCCAGCGAACTAGACGCAATGTTTGTAATTCTATCACTTAGTGGACGAAAATTTGAAAAAAGTTTTTTTCACAGAACTTAAGAGTTTGAAACTCCAATTAACTAGAGTGAGAGATGATCGGACAAATGACATTGTCCGAAGTAGTTTGAGAAAAGCAGAAAATTAATCAAAATCCTTAAATGTTTAAGCATAAATAATAAGCGTTTAGATCAAAACCCGACCAGCCATTGCCCACCGATTAATTTGATTCACTAAACTCTCTAACACCAAATTCACATGCTATCTCCTTGCTAATATATAGTAAGTCCACTAAAGAAAATTTCAACATAAGAATTTGCATTGATGGACTGCACAACAAACATACTATTGGCAATATTCTCAAACACAGTCGTATGAGACCAAGGCATGAAAAATAAGTCGTTTGATTGCATGAAGCCGAGTCGCATAGGGTAAGCCACGACTTCACCGATACCACTATCGTGCGAATGCAGCATCCCATCGACACATGACTGAACAGCAGTACGTGGCGGCGGGCCATCATGTGGGCCCGATCTCCTGGAAAGCATGCAATATTTTGGTTCATTATGGCTATATGATACTCGGATTTGACGAACAAGCCCATTATTGATATGCATCGGGCTTTCTTGGAGTCTTAACAACATTTTATCCTTAGGCATGAAAAGATCTTGAATGAGTTCAATATCCCACTCTTCCGATTTGAGTTATGAAAAAGGTCCTGAATTTGTAGAGACTCTAGTCACCGATGGCGGGTAATAGCTTTGTTACGCATCTTCTTCGATTATGCCGATTGTGAGCTTCCATCTCTCCATCGTCATCTCGTGACTCAGTGGGCGGAATGACCATGCCTCGTATAGCTGGAGTTTACGAGGCGTGCCCGAGCCAAGCTACTCGGGCTCGGCTGAGGGCTCGGCTGGCTTCGGCTGGGCTCAGCTCGTGACTGGCGGCGACGTTGACGATAAATCTCGGGTTTTATTTCGGGGCCGGCTGGGCTGGCTCGGCTTCGGCTCGGTACCGGGACCCATCCGTCGATGGAACGAGGCTTCCGCCCTACCGGTCTCCAGCGCGGGATCTGGTCTTCATCGATTCTCAGGCTGAGGCGCGCGGAGTGCAATCTTTGAAGTCATGCTGTCTAGGGATATCGATGTAATGGATCTCGAAGCTCTAGATCCAGTCGACATGGATGGCAAATGCTGAATCCTCACGAAGCCGTTAAGGAAGCGGCGATAAAACGGCTGGGACTAAGTGATCCGCTCGTCGTGCGGGGGCGTACCTAGATCTCGGATACGCTTTCGGTAGCGGAAATAATTACCGGTGCGAGGTGTGGCGGCGATGTTCGGTCGTGGATAAGCGTGAAAGAAGTCTGTTAAAGGGGCGTCGGGAGAACATGGATGTTGGGTAGCGACCCACTGATACGATCGGTCAATCACGGTGTACAAGGATAGATTACAAATATGAGTGGGCTCTGACTATTTATAGAAATTTGTGACGTGAGCGAAGCAAGGATTTGTAGATCTTAGTGCGCGTGAGGCTGATGCCTGAAGGACCTTGTCTGATCAATTCGGCTGATGAACAAGGATCCAATCTCAAATTTTGGGGTATTGGCGCCCCTTTGGATACTGGTACTGGACTTAACGCAGCGCATCTAGGCGTGGGTATGGGTAAAGGCATCAAGGGTGATCGTGGGTTGGGGTTTCATAGAGGAAACAAGGGCCGGCGCTCTGGTGCGAACGAGGCGATTGTAACACCGGGAGTGCCACCGTCAATTTCTTCGGGTATGAAAATTTGGGCAAACCGGTTCGACATGGTGAAGCGATTAGGATCTCCGGTCGGCGTTAACGTGAAGCTAGGATCGTAAGTGATAATAACGCGACGGTAATCAGGGAGGGTGGTAGCCAACTTAACCGTAATGCAGCGTTTTCATGCCAAATAGTTTATGTTTATTCTCGTGAGTTTGCTTAGCAGATCTTGTTGATATATTGTTCTTTATTTGAAATAATTCAGTTCAACCGATCATTTTGCATTGATGATTTAGTGTCTTATTTCTTATCTGCAATTTCTACTTGTTTTAATTATATTTCATAATTTTTCGATTTACCAATTTGTTTTGTGGTGGAATTCTCGTAATCCGAGAAGAAACAAATGTTGAAGGAGGTGGCTTTATGAACTTTAGCATCCAATTCTTCATCAGTAGGTAAAACAAATCCCCAACAGAAATTATTTCCTTAATTGATGTATTTATTATGGATGATTCTAAAAAAGTTAAAAGTATATGGTGAGGCTTGAGTTGATTGTCCTGAGCAGTATAAGAGCCGCGGGATTGGGCTTGAGCTCGGTTAAGGCAGGGCTCATTCATATGGAGAAAGCAGGCCTAATGGAAATCAGCGAAGAGCTTTTTTTAAATCAAGGCCAAGCTTGAGCTGATTTGGCTCGTTCAAAGCTCGGCTCGTGCGGCTAACTCATAAATTAACAATGAAACTCAAGAGAGAAATGTTGAAACCTAGCTGATAGCTGGTCTGACCCTACTAGGGTTTGGATCAATTGAGTTGATAGAAATCCCCGAATATTTAGCTTTAATAAACCGACTAGCTATAATATATGGATTAGAGATGAAGTTCCGGCCATGCTTTCCCAACATTGCTAAATTAAAAGAGTGAGGATGTCGAAAACCCATGCCTCATTGTTCCTTCCTCATACCAAAAGCATCCCATTTAATCCAATTAATGTGTCTCTCTCCATTAGGTTTCATACTCTACCAAAAGGAGTTCATCATCCTCTCAAGCTCTTGGCAAAATGATAATGGCAATAAGAAAGAGCTCATACAGAAAGTAGGGATAGCTTGACCAACTGTCTTTATAAGGACTTCCTTGCTTGCTTGAGAGAGCAATTTAGATTGCCAACCTTGAACTATGTTCCACATGTGGTCCCAGATAAATACAAAAATAGCCCTCTTATTTCTACCAATAAGAGAGGGCAGTCCTAGATATCTCCATGTGTTTAAAGGTGCTGATACATGAATTATAATACAGATATACTCGTTCTCAAGGAAATATGAGCGTGTGTTGCTGAAAAAAAAATCTGACTTTTGGAGAGTTCAATTCTATCCCCACAGTGGGTTAAGTTAGAGTAGGACTTTTAGTTATGTTGTCTTAGGCGCCGCTGTGGCCCCATATAAAGGGAACTGCGTGCTCACTTGAGTAGAAGCATTGAGAATCGGATCAGTAGAAGCGTGAAACGTCGGAATAGGAGTTTGTAAAAAGATGCGTATTTTGTGGCAATAAAAATGCGAGTTGGGGGGAGAAAGTGCCGAAATGCGTGTGTTTGAGCGAATCATGGCGTAAAAGCGACTAGCGGGTTCACAGCGTCGCGCCGCAGTGAGGTGGACGTGTGGACATCTTTTCATACTATCTGGCTGGATTGTACCTTACAGTTCATGTTTCATGACTAAATAATAAAAAGCTATCATCAACAAACTGATACAACACCCATACATCTCTCCTCTTGCTTCTACATGCAACGATGATGAAAGTCCATCAACACAAATTATAAATAAATAAGGAGATAATGGATCCCTTTGTCTTAGTCCATGCTTAGGGTAAATAGGTCTTATTGAATCACCATTGACTTAAAACATAATATTATACAGAAGTGACACAAAAACATTATCATACCTATAACTGAGTGTTAAAACTCATCATTTTCATAATTGCCTCCAAATACCTTCAATTATCCTTTCAAAAAAAAAAAAAAACCTTCAATTAATACGGTCATAGGCCTTATTGATATTGATCTTTAATGCCACATTACCTTTGTTCTTAATTGAATATTAAACATGTGTACCTAATTAAAAAATAAACTTTATTTGCTTGGTTTCATATTTTAATAAAATAATATATCAACGATTATTATTATATAATTTTAGCAAAAAAATCAGTTATACTTTTATCAATGTGTTAATATCCATATCCATACTTTTTATTTTATTTTATAATTTATAATAAAACTTGTCTACTGTGCATAAATTAGTTTATAACTATATTACAATATTACTATTCATATTTGTTAAAATATTTATTTTTTAATGCTAATGATACATAAATGGTTTTACAATAGGCTTTAAAATTATGTTACATGTATCTATATTTTGATATTTTTTTTATACTCACCCAAATGAAACATTTTATTTCATAAAGAACATAACTCTTCACCAATAATATATATTTAAATATATGATTTTTAAATGTTTTTTGTGTCCTATAATTTAGAAACAAATATGTCTATTTATTTCCCATTCGAAATCGGTAATTCAGATGGTCTAAATTCTTGAGGTTTAACTCAATGGTTATTTCTTTGAGTCTTTTTAGGGCAATTGAAGATTTATTCGATAGTTTTACTTTGTGACTTAAATGGATTAATCGAGATACGTGTAACCCGATCTGAATATTCACGATTATAAAAAAGAAAGTTAAAAATGTATAGATGAGAATTTATATTATACATATATAAATATCCTTAATTTTTTTTTTTTTTTTGAAACCCCATCCTTCAAAATTTTTACATTTATATTAATGTTTATTTGCTTTCAATCTCTTCTGAGCGCGTGTGTTTCAGAACAGGCGTTAACAGCGTTTCTCCTCTCGAAGGGTTGAAGCAATGGCGGAGGAAGAGGAGAAAGCTCTGGAGAGACAGCTGGAAAATCAATTAGAAGAACAGAGAGACTCACTCGCTGCTATCGAAGAAGCCCTTGTTTCCGACCCTACAAACTCGGAGCTCCTCTTGGTACAACTCTTCTCTTTCTTTATCTTCCATCTTCCCTGTTTGCTTTCTCCGAAAATTTTGAAAGCCCTATACAGAGGGATGAGAAAATATTCTTACTTGTACTTTCCTCTTCATTTAGATTTTATCATTTTAGACCCTGTAAAATCAATAGAACTGCGCTTAACTGAGCTGCGTGGTACACCCGTTCAATGCATAATCCATTGTTATCGTCACAACTATTATTATTATTTAGAAATTGGATGTAGATTTTGCTCCCTTGGTTTCTGAGAAAATGTAGGAACAGAAAAGAAAAGATAGGAAAAGGAAATTAAAGATTTTAAGTTCAGGTTTAGGCTTGTCTTGAAGCAAGGTACTGTGTGGTGAAATGTAGATGAATCTCGTAAATGATAAAAAAAGAAGGAGGATTATATTTTTTTTTATTATTGATGCTGTTCTATTTCTCATTTCTATTCCAAGTCATCCTAAACCTATTATATATCAAGCTGATTCTACAACTTAAGAGGAACCTCAAATTGAATGCTCAGAATGATAAATGGCGTGTAATTAGTAATAAATTTAATGTTAATGTCAATTTAGGGGTTTAAACTGGCTCAAATCCTTTATTTGCTGGGCTGACAATGATCATTAATAGAAAATTCAGATCAAACTTTAAAAAGTAGAAAGGTGGTGCAGTCTGGTGTGGAAATGAGCCACTTTGTGAGTCTTTCCCCACTTTGTTTGCTTTCTCCTGGTCTAAGATGCTTGGGTGGCAGATGTTTGGAACCCTGAAGGTGAAGGGGGGTTGGTCCCCTTGGTTTTGTAGGGCCTTCAATGATTGGGAATTGGAAAGCATGGATCAATTTTTATTGAAGCTTTAAGCTACAAAGGTGCTTAGGGATGTGGTTGATGAGGAGATTTATAGCCTCGAGGAGTGGGATCTTTTCAGTCAAATTTCTCTATGCTTTTTGATTGTAAAAACTCCTTTTTATTCCCCAATAGCATCATTTAGAACTCTGCTGTGCCTCCTAGTGTAGCTTTCTTTACTTGGGAGTCCATTTGGGGAATACCTTAACTTTAGACTAGATTGAAAGGTGAAGGATCTCTTTGGTAAATAGATTTTTTTTTTTTGCCCATATGAAAATGAATTTATTGGTAAACTAGCTTATGGAAGGAAATCAGAAAAGAATGGCTCGTTTTCTTCGAGAATGCGGTCTTTGTTCTTGGGGATGGTAGGAGGATCAATTTTTGGAGCGATGTTTGGTGTGGTGGGGTGGCTACGTCACGATCTTTTCCCCATTCTCTTTGTATTTAACCGGCAAATTCAAGGTTGCGGATATACGGGATAGTGGTGAAGGGATTTGGGTGTTAGTCTCAGCTTTCCTTAGAGCTCTTAATATTTGGGAGCTTGAAGAGATGAGATTCCTTCATATTCTTCATGATCAAAAGTTCGGGTCACGGAGCGGGGAATGACTTTGTTGAAGAATGTCGAGGCGAGCTTCTCGGGTGATATGTACAAGATATCGATGTTTCCCCGCGGCTTCCCTCATCGTTTGATTTGGAATCAGTTGTCCCCGAAAAATTGGAGTCTTTGCTTGGGAGCTGGCAGAGGCCCAAAAGTCTTTCGTTTCTGGGTGACTAAAGCGTAGGTAGTGTGACATTCCTTGAGAAACAGGATGTTTTGTATGCGAAGAGGAAGGAGACCATAGACCGTCTTGCAGTCCATTGCCGAATTCACTAAAATGTTGTGGGATCTTATTTTGTCAATCGTCGGGATTAGTTGGGTCTTTCCGCAATCGGTACTTCACACTCTTCTAGCTTAGCTTAGATAACTGCTTGTGGGTAAAAAGTAAAAAAATACGGTTTTGTAATACTGTTTGTGCACAATTGCGGAATCTCTGGCGAAGCGAGAATGTTTGAGGTGTTTGAGAACGAGGTCCCCTCGACCCAAAGAATTAAAGCTAATTTTGTAACCAATTTGTGGACTTGGGCTAATTTGTATAGTGTTGATAATACACAATCTGTTATATGAATTTTTATGGTTGGGAGTAGAGTAGTCGATCTTTGGTGGAGTTTGGTTCCTTTCTTTGTCTTTTTGCTTTGGTTCCCTTTAGTTCATGTCCCGTGTACTCTAGGGTTCTTCTGTTATCTATATAAATTTGCTTTTTATTGATCAAAAAAAAAAAAAAAGATGAATTTATTGATCATTTTCTTCTGTGTTGTGAGAAAATGCAAGTTCTAGGGTACCTATTATTTTCTCTCTTCAAGTTGTTTTGGGTTCTCCCAGGCTTGCTTAAGGAAACTCACATTGGGTGACATTGGTCCTTCGTCAATAAAGTCTGTAAAAAAGCTTGATGAGTGGTCCCTGTTTGTATATTTTGGACATTGTGGAAGGGAAACAGTTGAAAATGAGGTATTACCTATTTAATGATTGATTTTTTTGGTAAGTAAATAGTGGTCTTGGGATAGGGCGGTTGTAGATATGAACCCTAATTCTGTTGTTGGCTTCATTGATTAGTTATGTTCTGAGGGTAGGTGGTGTTGTTGTTTTTATTTTATATTATTTTATTTTTGGTTTTCTTCCCTTTCCCACTTAAAGATGAGCCTTTTGGCTTGTTCCAAATACTCCTTGTATACTTAGGGGCACTATTTTGGTGTCTTCTCTTTCTAGTAGATACTTTTTCCTCTTTACCGATAAAGAAAAAAAGAAGAAGATTGATTAGCTTATTTAGGATTTTATTAACATGGTTTCTGGTCACAAGATTTAATGGCCAGGGTATTGATCCTTTGGCAATGCCATGGCCGTAGTTGGATATAAAGGTATTCATGTTATTTCAAATTGACAGGGATTGCCATGCTCTGACAGAGTGTGGCTAAAAGGGAGCATTTGAGAACTGCACTAGTGTGGGGGTTTGCTTTGATTAACTGGTGTAGTTTGAATGGTAGTGGATGCTACTTCCACAGACATAAAAAAACTTTCGGAACTTGGGAATTCTCGCTAATTGGAATTGGAAGGATGATGCTAATGTCAATCAATGTTCAATGTCATTATTTTCAACAAAGATCATATTCTAGTATATTGTCCTAGTTTATGCGATCCATTGATTTATCTTATGATGCAGATAGGCTTTGACCAGTCAGGTTTGATTATCTTGTCCCCTTGATCAAGTTGATTGTGATATACTGTTTAAATTATTGTCTCGAACTATGTTTTAGCCTAGTTGTTATTTATTTTTTTCCGTAAAAAAATAAGAGTCTTGTGCATTTAATTTATATCATTGGAGAAATGACATTGATATTCTTGATCATGCGCATGCCTGTTGGAAGCAACTTTAAGTAATATCACACTTGACATGGTGCTATAGATTTAAGTCACAATATTGCAAACTAGCATGGATATAAATATCGTGTAATTAGAAACTACTATGAGAAAGTCAGGGAATTTCAATGGTTATTGTCCATTTGGCTCTGGTACTTAATGAGATTTTCCATTTATTGGAGCTGCAGTTTGTTGAGAGTTCAAATGTTTAAGAGTTACTTAGTCTTAGAAGCTTTGCTCGAGTGGTAAAGGGACAAGGAGCATTTGTGGAGTTCACACCAAAGAGAAAAACAAGAAAATCTTCTTTTGGTATCCTATCTGATCAATAATTTTTTTATTTTTTTTGATAAGTAAGCTGAGAAATATATTGACAAAAAAGGGCCAAGTATACAAAGGAAAGAAAAACAAAAATGAGATGAGTAAGAGGACATATATAACCACCCCAAAGAAACAAAAGCGGCCTAAGAAATTTAGAGAGAATACCCATAAGCGAAGCTTTTGTGAGTACTCCCTCGTAAATTATCCTGCTTGGTAAGGGTAGTTGTTGATCAATAAAATTAAAATCAATCATAGAAAAGGGCTCTTGTCCTAAACCCCACATGGTCCATTCTAAAAAGTTACACAAAAAGAGAATTTTAGCTTTTGATCTAAAAGATTTATATTATCAAAAACCCTTATATTCCTGTGTTCCAAATGGTCCAAAATAAACAACGAGGAGGAACATTCCGCGTCTTCTTTCTCCTCTTCCCAATGGATTGGTTACACTAACTAAGAAGCTGGCTTGAACTAATGTATGTGACACCCAAACCACTCTAAACAAGGAGAAAACGAACTACCTTAGCAAACTTGCCTAAGAGTAAGGATGTGATCACAAGATTCCTCCTTGTCTTCACATAAAAAAACATCTGTTCACCAAAGTCCAACCCGTCCTCTTCAATTCATCCATAGTTAGAATCCCTTTCAAGCACGATGCCCCAACCAACAACACACAAAAAAAAAAAAAAAGAAAAGGAAAAAGAAAGAAAAACACTCACTTTTATAAGAGCCCAGGAATTCTAAATAAGCCTTACCTAGTAAGATTTTGAACCATTGCAAACTATCCTGTGATAAAAAGATTTAATTGAGAACTGACCTATCTTTGTAGCCATCTACACCACCTTGTCATCCACCTCTTTATTCATTATTTTACCATGCAAACACAAGAGGGCTTCGACACAACCCAGCTCCTAGTTCTTTTGAAACAAGGGTCCCAACACCCTTTAAAGTGTTGGGAAAAAAAAATATCCAGTCATCACATATCCAGTCATCCTTTAAAGTGGCTAAAGGAAAAAAAAAATAAAAAAGAGGAAAAGAGGTCCTCAAAGGGGTGTCCCCACACCAAATGTCCTTCCAAAATCTTATACTTATTCCATAACTGAAGTCATAGGAAATCTTGCTTTGGTTTTAGCCCTCTACATTCCTACTTAATAACCCTCCGTTATCCTTGAAGAGCACCAACCCTCTTCCTTTACCCATACTTGCCAATGAGTACTTTCTTCCACAAGACCTCCTCTCATGATATGAACTTCTAACTCCATTTTCTTGTTGAGCCTTGTTCAAAATAGAAATATTTTGAATACGTAGCACTCCTTCCACCCTTGGCTTAGCTAACTCACCAAGTGAGGCTTATTTTCTAGAGAATCCCCTCCTTATAGAAAGTCGCTTTGAAGTTTTTTCCAATCTACAATCCACCCTCTTTGGAATAACAAAAATGGACATGAAATAAATGTGTTGGTTATTGATGGATTCCCAAAGTTTTCCCAACCAAGTAAGCAAAAATTGCACTGGGCTCGAGCACTGTTCAGAGAAGAAAGACATTTGTATCAAGTAAGAAAAGAAATTTCGCCAGCATGTCAAGGCGAAACAAAGGTCGCCCCACCCTCCCTCGCCACCCCCGTCCACCCCACACACCCCCGACACCCCCCAAACCACCCCCCCACTCCACTCACTTCCTAACCAACTCCTAGAAAGCCACCAAAAGACAAAACTGACCTTCCTACAAGAGCCCAAGGCAGGAGAAACAGAAACAAGGATTCAAACCCAAATTATTCCCAAAAGCAAACAAACTAGCAAATATCATATATCACCTGTGATTGATGATTTCCCCTTTTTCCTCCTAGTGTAGGTTACGTGGATCCGAGGCCTATCATTACCCACTTCCCAAGCATCAACCTTGTCCTCAAGGTTGAAACGAGGAAATTGGGGGATCAATTATATCAAGGGTTCCTGAGTCCTCATGTCGTTGGTCTTGCCAATGTATATGACTTCCCTACCAACCACTGAATCGGTGGAAGGGTGGGATGCCAAGGACAAAGAATCGGTCGCACTAAAGATTTATATCCATGATAATGAGGTGGGAATAGTGGGTGAAGCAGCCTGAGGACCCATCTCTTTTCGAGGAGTTTGGCCAGCATGGAAAATCGGATGGATGTGCGCTATGAAGGCAAACGACTTATAAATATCGTCCTATTTTCTCGCTAATCTGAACGACCATAGAAGCTGCACAAGTTTCTCATTCGTCCTTCATGGCTAGGATTTTCTTTAGCGATGGCGCAACGTAACATACACAAAATCTCCAATTGACCATTGTACCTCTCGACGTTTAGAGTCATCTTGCTCTTCATCTTCTCTACAGCTCGCCGTGAAATGACATTCAGCTCATCCAGATAGCATCTTGTCGTAGTAAATGACTCCACCCTCTGTTAGTAGTGGACTCCCCATTCAAAGTTTAACCATAGGTGGATCATGACCATAAACCACTTTAAATGGAGTGACACCTCGCAAAGAATATGGAGAGATGTATTATAGTCAGATTCACTTCAAGCTAACCATTCGACCATCAAGAAGGTTTATCCAGAGAAACACTGGAGGTAAGTCTCAACACATCGACACCACCTGGTTTCGCCATCCATTTGAGGATGGTAATGGGAAATACGCCTTAGATCCGATCCCAAAGAGGTCCTAACATCGGACCAAAACTACCACAAACACCTTGTCCTTTGATCAGATATGATGTTACGAGGAATGCAAAGGCAATTTACGATCTTTTGTCAAAACACCGAAGCTATTCGCAGTGGCAATAAAGGGGTGGGATAAGGTAAAAAATGAGCATATTCGACCCATCCACCACAACCAAAATGGGGTCACTGAATTTTAGACTTAAAATGTCGTCTCTAGATCCAGGAATAGGTAACTGTAGCAATCCTCAAGTAGGGAAATAGACTCATACTTATGTCGGGCTTGGCACACTTCAACCGGAGACAAATTGCCGGACCGCTTCTGCTTGATGCCTTCCAATAGAATTATGAAGATAAGGGACAGGCGCGTCAACCTCCATGACCACCCATAGGACTGGAGTGGAATTCCCAAAGTAGGTGTGGAATGTATAAGGAAGTCGCTGGAAAAACTAACCGTCCCTTGTAGCACAAGGTGGCTTCGATTTTGTTGAAATGGGGATAAGCAGCAGGATTTGTGCCAATTACCTTAATAATATTGGCTAGAAATGGGTCCTCTGTTACTTGTTTGTCTAGCTCCTCAAAATCCAGAACAAAGGGAATTGAAATTGCAGCCAAGGTCATCTCAGTGGGAAGCCTAGATAGGGCATCAATTGCTGTGTTTTCTTTTTCAAGTTTATACTGAATATCAAAGTTGTAATTGAGAAGTTTTAGTAGCCACTTATGGTGCTCACCTTCCACTACGCATTGTTCCAGGAGGTACTTGGGGCTTCTTTGGTCAGTGCGCACCAAAAACTTATGCCCCAAGAGGTAAGGTCGCCACTTTTTGATTGCAAAAACCATGACCATTAGCTCCCTTTCATACACAGATTTTCCTTGCGCCCGTGGGTTGAGCTTATGGCTGAAATACGCAATTGGCCTTTCATCCTGCATTAACACAACACCCAATCCAACCCCTAAGGGATTTGTCTCCACCACAAAAGGTTTAGAAAAATTTGGTAGGGCTAGCACGAGAAGGGCAGTCATGGCATCCTTCAGTTGCTGAAAAGTAGCAATGGTCTCCTCGTTCCATAGAAAAGCATCCTTCTTTAATTGTTGGTTAATGGCCAAGCAATGCGACTATAATTAGCAACAAATAGATGGTAGTACCCAGTGAGTCCCAAAAACCTTCATAGAGCCTTTAAGGATTTAGGAAGGGGCCAGTCTAGCATCGACTGCACCTTGCTGGGGTCTGCAGAAACTCCTTCCGCAGTTATTATGTGGTCCAAATATTCAATCCTTAGCTGAGCCAAAGACGCATTTCTTGGCATTGGAGAACAATTGATGTTTTCGAAGAATTTGAAAGACTGTCTACGAGTGGGAATGGTGCTCTGTCTCTGAAGGGCTATAAACTAGGATGTTGTCAAAGAATACTAGGACACAACGACGAAGATGGTCCCTGAAGATGTCATTCATGAGAGACTGGAATGTCGTCGGGGCATTGGTGAGACCGAAGGGCATGACTAGAAACTCATACTGGCCATCGTGAGTCCATAACGCTGTCTTAGGCACATCAGTGATCGCAACCCCATTTCAAATCGATCTTGCTGAAGACCCTGGCCCCCTGTAGTTCGTCGAGCAACTCAATGACAGGAATTGGAAATCAATCTACTACAGTAGCTTTGTTGAGAGTGCAATAATCCACACAAAACCTCCAACTTCCATCTTGTTTCTTGACCAGTAGTACAAGACTTGAATAAGGATTGATGCTTGGTTGGATAATTCCCGCCCCGCAACATGTCGCCGGCTAATCTTCAATTCTCATTTTTTGAAGTCGAGGGTACCTTTAGGGGCTTGACTCCGGAGCATCGATGTTGTTCCTGGTTGTAGATTTATGGCATGCTCCTTGGATCTGGATGGGGGAAGACCCGTGGGTGCCTTGAAGATGTCCTGGAAGTCAAGTAGCATCTACCTTATGGAAGGAGGGAAGGAATGAGAGGTACTTGTGGTCAATCTCCTCCTTGTCAGTTGCCGTCATCGTTTTTAGTTCCAGAAGAATGCCTTGTTTTTCCCTTTTAAGGGCTTGAACTAAACTGTGCAAAGAAACTTGGGATTTAGATAGAGTCGGGTCCCCTTGTATTTTAACCTGAGGTCTTCCCACTGTGATTTGTAAGCAAAGGTTCCCCCAGCTCATTACGGAATCTCCCAAGGTGGCTAGCCAATGGAACCTCAGACTGGCCATCGAGGCTCCCAATTTGGGGGAAAAAATCATGACCACATCTGCTTCTCGCGAACTATAGTGGAGTCCACTATGATACCCCGAGGGCCCTTATGGCTGTGGGGGCAAGTGAACGGCCGGCCGTAGACAAAGGTGTGTGAGGCTCGAGGTATCGCGAACAGGTGGTCACGTGTTTCCGTATGTCGCACATCAAACTGCAAGCACCGAATTGGCTTTGGCCACCCTGCAGATGGGCCTGACGGTACGCCTTTGCAACGTCAATTGTTTCTCAAATTTTTGTGCTGCCCTCATCTTCTCCATAAGTCCCATTAGTTCGAGTTGACAGAGCTCAACCTGAACATCAGGCCTTAAGCCATTAACAAACGTAGCCTCAAGCATTGAGGGAGGGAGCCCGCGGAGAGGAGCCGACAAGACCTCGAATTGTCGTCGGTATTCATGTACGGTGGAGGTTTGAAACGACATCAGTTGTTCATGGACGTTTCTTGCTTGACTCGAGCGAAATCGAAGCAACAACAACTCTTTAAACTCCTCCCATCCACGAAACTGGTGATGTCCTTCTTCCCAACTGTACCAAGCTAGGGCTTCGCCCTCCATACAAATCATGGCGGCTCAGAATCTCTCCTCAGAGCGAAGACCATTGATCTCGAAATAACGTTTGGCTCGATAGATCCATCTGTCGGGGTCATCGCCGTCGAAGGTGGGGAGTTCAAGGCGACGCGGAAGGTGTTTTGTCGCCCATGTGTTGTGGAGTGGCATGGTAGGGTTTCCCTTGCTCACCCAAGGGCCGTCGCGAGGTTGCTTCGTGAGGGCTTGATTCATTCAAGGGAGCTGATGAAGACGTGGGTGTCTTACCCATCGTTATCAACAAGTGCTTGATCTTCCGAATCCCTTCATCAAGGGCGCTGTCTGTACTCTCAAGGTGAGTTAACTTAGCCATTCCCACTACAATTTCCTTCGGGTTCAACTCGCCGTGACGCGGAGTGCGCGTATTCTCACCGATTCCCCGGGCCGTGATTTCAATTGCAAAGCTTGAAACTATCCGAGCTTCCATTCCATCCACTTGGGATGCCATAATCTTTCAACGTAATTGTGGTCCGAGAAAGGACGTGCTTTGATACCATTGATGGATTCCCAAAGTTTTCCCAACCAAGTAAGCAAAAATTACAATTCAGTTTTGATAATTGTTCAGGAGAAGAAAGACATTCGTATTGCAAGAAAAGAAATTCTCAACAATACAAGTTGGGAAGCATAAACAAAGGCTGCCCCACCTTCCCCTCAATCACTCCCTGTCCAAAAATAATCCTTCCCACACACCCTCAACACCCCCCAAACCTCCCCCCCACTCCACTCACTTCCTAACCAACTCCTTCTAGAAAGCCACCAAAAGACAAAACTGACCTTCCCTCAAGGGCCTAAGGCGGGAGAAACAGAAACAAGGATTCAAACCCAAATTATTCTCAAAAGCAAACAAACTAGCAAAAATCATATATCACCTATGATTAATGATTTCCCTTTTTTCCTCCTAGTGTAGGTTACTTGGATTCGAGGCCTATAAGTTACACAAGGCACTTTTGATTAAAGTTAAAAGCCCTCTCTTTGGACAGCTATTGTCTATTCCACCTTGTAAACTTTCTTTGCATTCTCTCTTCCGCAAATCTCACATTGTCGTTGATTTAAAGGCAACATCTGAATGAAGCCAATGTGTTTGGAAGGTAATGACTACTTTACTCTCTAGAATATCCACCAACTCCTTAATTATAGGAACCCTTCAAATTGAAATGAGGTCACTTTTCTCTAAGTTTATCTTAAGCCCAAAGATTTCTTCAAACCATGTCAAAATCCCATGAAGATGCAATAGATAGTCCTAGAAGCCTCACAAAAAATCAATGTGTCATCTGCAAATAGAAGGTAAGACACCTCTACTCCCTTAGCTGCCCTGCCTCCTATATTGAATCCTTAAATAAAACACAATCTCCCTCTCACTAGGTAGCTAGTTCCCAGCCACCCTTACTCTAGCCAAAAAAATCCCTCCTGTGGTGGGCATTTCTCATTCTATGAAATTTTTTTGTATTTCTATCTCCCTCCTTCAGCTGTCACTCTCTACATCTGTCTCCAAGAAATCTATTCAAACACGGCCTACTTCTTAAAATCTTCTTCTAAACGCCAATCTTTTAGCCACAAACCCATCCCCTACCAATCTATAGCATCCCTTTCCTTGGCTAACACAGACAAAAATTTGTCTATCAAAAAAAAAAAAAAAAGAGAAAAAAAGAAAGAAAAGAAAACGAAAAATAAAAAAAGAAATTTTGAGAGGTACTTATTGCTTTGGGACTACAATAGCTATTGCTGTCTCTTATAATAAAACCGGCTTGTTATCACATTCTAATAGTTATTTAGCAATTGCATTTATCTATAGGATATCGATGTTTCCTGGTAGTATTTCTGGGTACTAAGTATTGATTACTAAGTTAACTGGCTCAGGTTCATGAAGAGCTTGTTGGGGCAATCAAAGATGCAGAAGAAGGGCTTTTTCACCTGAAACGGGCACGATTATTGCGAGAAGCTGATTCAGCGCTACAGGATCACAAATATACTGCTGAGGATGTCAAAGTGGAGCTCCTTGATCCTACAGATGTTGAAGCCGAACCTCTAGAGGAGCAAAGTTATCGTGTTGGATCAAAATGTAGGTTCCGTTACACTGATGGTCGCTGGTATAATGGTGTCATTTTAGGGTTGGAAGGTTTGGGCCCTGCAAAGATTTCTTTCCTTACACCTACATCTGAAAATATGTTGGTACACTCAACGCTCTAATACTCTTGTTTTTTCCTCTATCGCAGCTAGTTTCCCAGTTAAACTGATCTTTTGTCTTACATTATCAAGTCATTTGACTTCATATATTCCTTAAATGGTAAGCTTGTTTGGGTAAAATGTATGTTAGACTGGAGTTTCTGTAGAAACCTTGTGTCATCCTCAAAAATTTATTTATTTATTTATTTTTCTTTGTACCTATTTCATTGGGTTGTAGTTTGGGTTTGGGAGAGAGAATCAGATTGTTCTTGTTAGCATTCCAAAATGAGAATACTATTTAAGATCAGTAATCAGACCGGGTTAAGCTGTGCAAGATTAGGTCAGCCTGAAGTATCATATAATGTGATGTGTCTCGTGTTCAGCCCATAGATATCAACCATTCTATTGCCCAGGCTCTGTCTAGGTTCAACACCCGCTCAGAAACATATGATAGTAGAGTAAAGAAATGTACGTTTCCTTCAAATGCATAACCAAGAACTAAAAATTGTTAAGCTTGTGGTTTAGACAAGATTAATGTGCTTGTGTGTAAATCCTAAGTGGTAGCTCAATTGGTTCGGCTTTGGGTTGCTCCCCAATGGTCACTAGTTCGAGTCCCCTTAAGGTTACTGAAGGATTTACTCTGCCTTTAACTTCAGGGTCCCACGGGATTAGTGTATGACAGCTGACCAGACCAGCCACGGTTATAAAATAAAAATGCGCGTGTGTGTAGATTGATAGATAGATATCACATACACAATCAACATAGACAAATGAGTATCTAAATGGCAAATGCTTCACGCCAACCTTTTCCCTAGCTTTTTTCGCAATAAACCATTTCATGCCTTGTTATTGGACTTACGTGGCATGACGTTAAGTCTTAAAATTAGGAAGGAACCCGACAATTTGAGCTATAGTATTTATACCCTGGAACTTGGAAAAGCCTCTCCTTGTATCAGTAATCACTATGCTATATGCTTATTGAATGACATTGGAGTAATATTAACATGAAAAGTATTGTGGTTCATACTTACAATTCTGTTAGTTACTGTGTTCTAGAGGTGAGCCCTCATCAGTACTTCCAAATCTTATGCCTCTCTTGGTCAATATGTTGGTTTGGTGCATGTTTCAGAATCCCTTTTAAGTGATTTGTTTGAATTTTTTTCCTCCTATGGTGTAAGATCTAAGATCTAAGAACAAGCATATCTTTACTGATCTTAGAAGATCAGTTGCACACCTAGAGGAATTTTTGTTAATTGTAATACCGTATTTGCTATAATAGTAGAAAAGCAAGAAAATGATGAGAATAGCAATATCATTGATAAGAAAACCTTCAGGTATGCTGTCCTGGAACTTGATTCAAGATACGATTATGGAAAGAGCATGGGGGTTTGATGCTGAATTGAATCTCATGGTTGTTAATATTAATATTATTATTATTATTATTATTATTTGATAAATAAGATGGTTGTTAATATTAATCAATTTTTCATAATGTTTTTGGACAATATTTTCTTATGAAATAGAACTTAAAACACCTACACATGATTTGTTTTTTTTTACTGTTTATCCCAGTCCTGTAGAACTTGGTGGTCGAAAACCTTAAAAGCTTGAATCCTGCTTAAATTATTAAACTTAATCTTCTGTATGTGCATCTGACAGACCTTATGACAATATGTTAAAATAGTTTTGTATGGGAAAATTGAGCACTGCATTCTTTCAGCAGAAAAAAAATTGATTTATAGTTGAAGTAGAATATCAAGGTTTGTAAGCTTCCAGCCACTGATGGGATTTCCAGGACAAACTAGTGAATCCGTTAGAATGATTGCATTTGCTCTATTAAGGTGAATTGAGCAGAAATTCCTTTTATAAGCAATAGCTTATAGTTGAAACTAGTTACAATATGTCGAGTATCTGGAGCTCAACTCATGGGATTTGTAGATGAAGTGATTATTACCTTGTTTAGGGTTATCATATTCAATTTACATTACTGGTTTTAATGGTGTGCTTATGAAAACTTAGGTAGAGGGTAAGAGATCATTTTAATTATCTGTCCAACTATGATTATACCTTGTACAAGCATTATATCTTGAGGATTGGCTCAAGTGGTAAAGGGATGGGGAGGATTTGTGGGAGGTTCTAGGTTCAGTCCCACTGGGACAAAAATTTACCCATAAAAAAAAAAAAGGTCATTGTTCTCGTAGTGCAAAGTTTTTAACCTAACAGTGGGATTAGCATTTCTCTATGTTAATATTTATATAGAACTGAATCTATCTTTATCAATATATATATATATATATATATATATGTATGTATGTATAGATAGATAGATAGATAGATATTTGGCAGACTATTTCTGAAGCTACTCGTTTACTTTAGTCTTCTACAACATGCACTCTTTCTCATTCTTTGGCCTTATATTGTTTTTCGTTGGAGTGATTTAAATCTTTTACCTTTAAAAAAGGGTAAAAAGAGTTACATATTGCATAGCATCAAGATCGAGTATAACACCAGTCTAACTGGTCAATGGAATTTTCTTGTTTAGAGCATAGAAACATAAGAGTCCACTTGCAGCTTGCTTGCACCAACTTACTAATGCTAGAACACCCTAGTGCAGATATGCAAGTTCTTCCTACAGCAGCGATGCCGATTTGGCACCAACTGCCGCTTATCACATGGTATGTTGCAGTTGATTTTGTTGTTTGGACAAATAGATCCTTAAAATTGGTTCAAAACTCCCAATATTTTCCTGTGTATTTGTCTATTCTCTTGAAAGTAATGCACCATTAAAAGATGAATTGGAGTACTTAGCCAGCCTATATGGTGCAAAGCCGCTTCCATTAAAAAAATAGCAGGAGCTGTTATCTTTCAATTTGTACCATAGACTTTTGTTTGATACTAATTTTCTGTGTGTTCAACACTAGAAAAGGGGGCATTTTGGAACCATTTCCCAGGTCTACTTTATAGTTCATCCATTGCTGCTCTAGGCTTCCTGTAATTAGATTTGGCCCTTGCCACCTATTGTTTTTATTTGATGTATTTAGCACTTTTTAATTCCTGAATCATCAGAAGTACCTTTTCATTGACAAACAGCCCACTCTCAACACTAAGTTCACTGATTGTCCCTACTACCTCTAAGCTGATACGTGTTTCTTTGTCCCAGGAATTGATGTTCAGTTATCTTCCCTGAAGCAATATAACCCGACAATTTGGGAGCAATCACTCGTGGGTTCCAGCATTTGGGCACTCTCAGTTGCCAAACCTGGCATTTGGAGGGAGGCTGAACTTGAATCATGGGATGAGGAACTCAAAGTAGGCAAGGTTGTTTTCCGAGATGATGGGAGCTCTGAAAAGCTTGGGACTGAAGCTATTTCATTATTTGAGTATGCTGAAATGAGTGATGAAGAAACTGATTCAAGTTCAGAACAATCTGACTCTAGTGGTGATGATGAAGAAGACGAGAAGTCACAAGGTTTAGGATTTCTGGAAGGTACAGCCCTGCAGAGGGGCATCCAGACAGAAACTGCCATCTTTGCCACGTGGGAGAATCACACCAGAGGAATAGCTTCCAAGATGATGGCCAACATGGGTTACCGAGAAGGAATGGGCTTAGGGGCATCTGGACAGGGAATCCTGAACCCTCTCTCTGTGAAAGTCCTTTCTCCAAAGCAGTCTCTTGATCATGCTCTCGAGTCTCATGAAAGCGAAGAGAACAAAGAGAGTAGGGAGAAGAAGCGTAGTAGAGGCGGTAAAAGAAAACGTGATAAGAAGTTTGCTGCTGCTGCTCGGGCTGAAAAAAATAAAGAGGAATCGACACCAGATGTCTTCAGCCTCATCAATACCCAACTTGCAATGCATGGAGAGGCTATGAATGGTGGATCAACAAAAAAACAGCAGAACAAGAGTTCAGTAGAGGGGGGGAAGAAAGAAGACAGACGGACTCTGGTTGCCTATGACGATGAAGCGAGGGAATTGAGAATCCGGATCGGGAAGCTGGAAGAAATGGTGAACCGGAACAAGAAGGAGAAAGTAGTTTATGAGGCTGCCATGAGAAAATTGAGTGAGACTCGCAAAGCTTTGGCAGAGGCTGAGGCAGCTCATGCATCTGCTTCAAAAGCAGTTGTGGGCAGAGAAAAAGAGAAGAGATGGCTCAAGTTTTGAGACTCAGGTCAGGTGTTGTTGTATCGATACTCCTCTGCTTATTACTTATTCAAAGGTTCATTCTAAACTCTAAATTGAAGTTCCTTCTTGATGTTATCATGTAAACAAAGACTTGTATATTTTCTATTTGTCTTATAACCGTGTCAAGCTTTGGCTATATTACTGGAATTATGGCAAAACGGGTGTGGAATTTATTGTGGGAAATGCAAATTAGTCATTTGATTTTTGATACAACTGTTAAGTTATTTTATTTAAAGGATTGATAAATTGTCAGAAAATTAAGGGCATATTTGATTCTTGTTTTCGAAAATTGTTTTTTGTTCTCAAATATAAGGAAAACATGAAAAATTCGTTTGGTTGTTCTCAAATTTTTTTATTCTGAAAAAACACAAAGAACATAGAAAACACTAAATTTAGAAAACAAGAACAGTTTTCAAAGAACACTAAAATGATGTTTCTTTGTGTTTTTAGAAATTATTATGAAGATCGGTTTTAAAAAATAAGAACCAAACAAAGGCTGTTTCTTTTGAAGTAATATAAAGTTTATGTTTATCGAATAGGACAAAAGATGATATAATATATTTTATGTTTGGCAATGTATTATGATAAACTATCCAGTAACTTTTCACATCTTACGTTAATCAAACACGGAATGAGATAAACAATAATATTACTCATCAAACCCTCTTTTTATATTTTAGTATTACATTATAATAATTTAGTGATATTGAAAGAATAATGAAGTCTTATTCAGTGGTTAAGGGTTGGATAAAGCATAAGAAAGTGACCAGATTTAAGTTTTCATAACAAAGTACTATAAAATTGTAAAGCAAAGTGAATAGATGTAAAAAAAAAAAAAAAGGTATGAATTTCATTCAAAATGGCAAAATGGGCTTACATACAAGCTTGGACAAAATATGGTTCTAAAGGCACATAGATATACTAACACTTCATAATTTTAACTAACAATATATAAATAATAAAAATAATCAAATAATAAGTACATAATATTTAGCCATGTATAATGACACAGTATTATTCATATAACTTCTAATTATGAATAATAATTACTTATCTTAATAGTATGAAATAATTAAAAAATGACAGTACATAATTTTCGAAATGATATATATCGTTAAAAAAAGTTTTTATTTATATTTTGACAAAAATGAAAACAATCTCTTTTGGCGAAAAGATTCCCCAACATTTACTTATCTTATATTGTATTTTATTTTAATGAAAATTCTATAGGAACAATTATGTTTAAGTGTATTGTTGGACCACTATAAATTAAAAATAAACTCAACTCACTCATATTATATTACGTTGCACTTTTTACGTCATATTAATGAAAACATGCACCCTCCACTAATGAAGACCAATTTGTTCTTAAGGAGTTGACTAATAGACCCATATATTTGCTATATAGGAGAGAGAAAATCATTAAATCAAATCTCTCTTTTCTCTTTTCCGAGATGTACCATTGCTATAATTAAGTTACATTAAAAATAAATGTGTTACATTAGTATTATAATAGTGGTACATTAGTCTAGGAAGAGAGAAATGGGAGATTTTATTTGATGATTTTCTTTTCCCTATGTGATAAATATATGAGATACATGTGTTCGTGGGGGTCTTAATGATGCGTCGAGTTCGAGTTGGCGGTGGTCGAGGTCGTGCGCGTTCAGTCGAGCAGGCTCAAATTAGAGGAGCTTTACTCGGCCAGAGCTGCGACTTGACCTGAGTCAGCATTTCGGAGTCGAGCTGAGCTCGAGTCGAGGTTTGATCGATCGAATCCAGTATTTCATGAGTTGTCTCGTTCATTAGCACCCCTAATGAACACATGTATCCTAATTAGGAGAATGGAGATTAACATGGATATATATATATATATATATATATATATATATATATATATATATATATATATATATATATATATATATTATTTATTTATTTATCACGTTTATAATACTAACATAATATAATTTATAGAATAATATCTATTCTCTTATCTTTTCTTTAAAAGAAAATTAATTATTTTTAAAATAAATATATTTATAACTAAATAAATAATAAAAGTATGATTGTTTAGAATAAAAAATAGAGATATATTATTTATGTCATCCTAAAGTAGAGATATAAAATTAAAAAAACTTAAATTTTATATCTGCAAAATATTCGAGTTTCTCGCGAGTTTTTCGAGTCGAGATTACGAGTTCTCTCAACTACGACTAGTTAACATTTTTGGTCGGAGCTGGGCTCGAGTCAAGCTACATACAGTCGGTTTGGTAGGTTTGGTCGAATTAGGGATCCGAGTAGTACCTTGAGGAGTTGTCACCAAGATCTCATTAGCACCAAACAGTGTTATTCAATTTGATGTAAAAAGTGAACAAAAAAAAAAAAAGACGAAAAACCATAATACAGGTAAGTTGGGTTTCTTTTTGGGAAAAGTAAGTATCAGGCTGTTAATTTAAAAATAATTAGACATCCATCACTAATGTTTGGGTATTCATGAATTAGGCTATCAACCTAAAAAAATAATTAGGATTTTGCACAAAAAGTACACAAGCAAAATTAAAACCTCAAAATGCCCTTCATTAATCCAACTGACAATAATTAAAAAATAGAAAAGATAGTTTAGCTCTTCTCTTCCTTCTCGCCGTTCTCTATCTCTTTTTCGATTGTTAACATACTCCTTGTTGAATAGTTTCGTTCCCGATTCTTCTCCTTATTGGATACCCAAAGGACTAAACCCTCCCCTCTTCTTGATGTATCTCATTGCACAGTACTCCATCTTCCTGACGTCGCTCTACATGATTTCATAGTACCATTTTGCTCCCATTCTTCCATCGGCAATTAGGGCAAAGGTAAGGGATAAAAGTTTGATTTTTTTCTTCTTTATTGGTTGGTCTAAGATAAAAGTTTCATTTTTTTTCTTCTTTATTGGTTGTTCTGAGATACAAGTTTGATTTTTTCTTCTTTATTGGTTGATATGTTTCATTTTTTTGGTTCAAATGTCGTTTTGTGTTTGTTTGTTTGTTTTGGTGTGACCTGTGTTGAATGAACCAAGGTTGTTGAAAAACTCCTTTTTAGTTCAAATTTTAGTTTGTTGTTTAACATATTTTCTGGTGGCATGTTTTTTTACGCACAACTATCTTGAAAACTTGGTATTTCAGTCCTAATGTAACTTTGTGTGAGATGTATTACCATAATAGTGAATGTACAACAACAACGAGTTAATGTACTACCTTGGGCAATGAATGTACTATCATAAGTAATATTATAATGTGTTACGGTTAATCAAAATTTTAGATATTTGTGTGTTGGTTTAAGAACAACATAACATAATTGTTCTTTTGTTATGTTGGGCTATAATAAACATTAATTGAATATTTATTATTATGTTGGATATTTGTGTGTTGGTTTTAGAACAACTTACGAATTATATTTTGAGTGTTCTTATAATTTGCAATGTTTTATTATCAATGTCTAGCATAATAGAGACATGGATAAAGCCCAAAAGAAATGAAAGGCGGATCTTCCACTGCAACATATTGAGGTGATCAATTCCATAATATAATAATAAATGTTTGCTAATTCAATTACATTCTTCACTGTTAACTACTTAATGTGGTCATTTGTATTATATTTGTAGGGAAAGAGCCTTAAATCAAGGTGCTCGGGATCTAAATTCCTTTCCATAATACGTGATTTGGAAGAAAAGAAGCTCAATGCAATTAGGGAGCTTGGATTTGGTGGCTTGCTCCAATTGGCATGCAAGGAGCTACGTTACGAGCTATTCAATTGGCTCATAACACGTTATGATGTGACATCCCACACAATCATGTTAGAGAGTGCATTTAGTCAAGTTTAGGATTCAGATGTCGGGGATGTCATAGGGATCCAAAGTTCTAGGGAAGCTAGTATTGTATAGTTAGCCCACATAGGACGTGAGCCCCCACATCATGTGAGTACACCCTTGTATAGTTGGAAAAAGATCTAATTGAGTTACCTGTTGATGACCAATTTAAGAAGGTTTTTATCATTTTTGCATGCGCTACCGTATTGGCACCGAACAGTAGAAAAGAAGGGAACCATGATCTTTGGGAAGTGGTCATGGATTGGGATGTCAATGTGCAAAGAAACTAGGCCAAGTTTATGTTACAATATCTTGAAGACAATATAAAAGCCTTTAAGAAAAAAGGATCATACATACGAGGGTGTCTACTGTTTCTTCCGGTATAATGATATGTTTTGTGACGCCCCAAATCCGGGGGTCCCGTTGACAACCCCCGTCAACCCGCGAAATTCCTGTGGATTTTGGGTGACTCGATACAACATTGTTGTGTCCCATTTATCGGGATCTATATTTTCACAAAAATAGGGCAGAGTCTTCTTTGTTTGGGGAGCTTCTTACGCTTGCTCTGACTTTTCTTCTCTTGATATAATCATCTTCGTCAGTCTCAGCCAGTGATATTATTACAGGGGAGTCCATCATCCATATCCCAATATACATCCCTTTATCGAGACCCATTCATTCACATTTAAATCTAAAATATGAAAATTAAACGCTTAATTACGGTCAGTGAAGTCCAGATCATAACCTTACTATAAATTGCATACTTTCATTATTTGACAATAGTCGATGAATTAGTTAAAATTCTTTTATACAAAATATTTTTACAAAAATGTTACTCAAGGTTATATCGAGCCACACATTGACCTTTTTCATAATCCTTTGCTAGTCGACGCCGTCTCCTTATTACACCCTCACGTACACGAAAGGGTCCCATGATAAGTGGCTTGATGCCCAGATAGAAAATTACTCTTTACCAAGGACTACTATTCACCTAAAATTAGAGGTAGTGGCAATGGCTAGAAATGAGGCTTTGAACATTTCTAGCTAGGCTTGTTAATTTATGTGAACTCGAGCCAGTAGGAGCTTTAGACTTAAATCGGGCTCAAGCAGCTTGATTTAAAAAAGCTTGGCTTGAGCTCATTAGGCTCGTTTTCCATATGAGCGAGCTCGACTTAACCTCGAGCCTCAAGCCCAATCCAGAACTGCAGTTTGTATTGTAATCAATCCTCAAGCTCGATCCATATACTTTTTAACTTTTTGTAATCAATCGATAACAAATACATCAATTAAGAAATAATTTTCTATGGGATTTGTTTTACCTTAGTTGGTTAGCGATTGATCTTTGAAAACATTAAAGCCACCTCCTTGACATTTGTTTCCTTTGGATTATAGCGGGGTCACTTCTTGAGAAACGACTTGCAGTTGAAAATTATGAAATAGAATTAAAACAAGTAGAAATTGCGAGTGAAGAAATAAGATGCACAGAAATTATTGAATAGAAACATGATTGGTTTTAATCAATTATCTAAATAAAGAAATAATATATCATCAGCCAGATACCTTGGCTTGAAACTCATTAGTAACATGACTATTGGCAATATACTGCTGCACATGGTTAAGTTGGCCACTACCCTCCTGACTACCAAGCTGCGCATGATTAATTTCAAGACCCATAGCTTCACCGCTATGGATTTGGAGATCGAATGCGCCGCGTAATGGGTGGTCGGCCCGAATTTTCATACCCTAGCGATTTGATGGTACTCCGTTACAGTATGTTGGGTCCGGATGTGGCTCCTTGTTTCCTCTATGAAACCTGATCACCCATGATTCCTTTACCAGCCACAGCCTAGATCACGGCTGGGTTAAGTCGATACCGAGTATCCAAGGGGCCCCCGATACCCCAGTTTGAGATTGGATCACCCATTGCGTAATTTGAATTGATCGTATCAGTGGGTCCGTGCATATGCCCTCAATGCTACTCAAGATCGGCAAACCTTGTCTAAGCTCATGGCCACTAGCCTCTATAGTTTCCACAGGAGCCCCAATACCCTCATATTTGTAATCGGATTCTTGTACACCGGGGATCGTAGTCGTACCGATGGGTCGTACAGCATCCATATCGCTTCCCGACGTCCCACTACTTGCACCTTCTTTACGCTATCCCACCTTTGGAACATACCGTCGCCGACACCTTGACTATCGTGGTGCCATTTCCGCTCACAGAGCATATCACGGGAGATCTAGATGCAGTCCGTCGGCGGCGTGGGATTAAGCTCGAGCTTCCGTGATCTTAGTCGTCGGCGCCTCGCGTGGCTTGTGAGGACTACGCATTTTCCATCCATGCCATTTGGATCTAGAGGCTTAGGATCCATTACATCGATATCCGGGACACATGACTTGGGCATTTCACTCCGGCGCGCCTGAGTCGGGATCACCGGTGAGCAGGATCGCCTTCAGGAGACCGTGGCGAAGTCGTTCAGTGGCGAATGGATTCCGAGCGACCGGCGGGCTTTGGCGAGCCCGAGCCAAGCCCGAGATTTATCAAGCCTAAATTAAGGCTCAAGCTCGGCTCGTTTAGCTCACGAGCTGAGCCGAGCCGAGGAGCTTTTCGAGGCGACCGTAGAGGCCAGTAGCAACCGTTGCAGCTCTACCTAGTACATGCAATGTGACCATGAAACATTCAATCATTCCTATAAATAATGCAATCTATAGGGAGATATTACGTCAATCATGCATGATATGAGACTCCTGTGCCCACAACCCGAGTCAGTGGCTCCTCGCTACTGATGCGAGTGTGAAAACCCCGGTCATTGGTGTTTCACTGATGGCTTAAACTGATGGACAACCCTCACCAGCCATTCACTTGAATTTTTTTTTTTATCAAATCCTGTGTGTTGTTCATGGGCCACGTCTTTTTCGAGGTCACACCGCAAGATCGTCGCTCACCTTCCGGCATTTTTACGGGCTTCGCGTAGGTGATGAAGTATCCTTAGCGTATAAATTTAGTGCTTTCGCCTGAGGGGATCTGCCTCATCTTGCTACGCCCAAACACATTAAGTGTATGTTTGTATTGTTTGCTAAGCGTGAGTTTAAGATTTGAACATGAATCCCATTTCAGAACTCACCACACATTCACCAAGAATGGTGAATAATAGTACCATGAGCCCACACCCGACTCGACGTGATGCGATCTTGCATATGAAATGCAATCATGTCATTTTATGCTATGTCATGCTACATGCAACATTTATAAATTCCGGATAATTATATTTCATACATATAATTTCCATTCATCACAATTTATATGTTAATAAATCACGCAAGCACATATTAACATGATTTTTACACACAACAACATATTATTTATTTTTCCAACAATACACACAAAATGACCAAAATCTCAAATCCATATAAAACAGGGCACCTCTTGGTCCCTTCATGGTTCGTCACCGAATTACTGTGATACCAAAACACACCACAAAACCCGAAGACATCAGTCCCGGGATAAAAAACAAACATTAACCCAGTCCGAGACTTCCTGGAACTAGTCCCAAAATTTTCAATATTCAGTCTCAAAATTTTGAGACTAAAATCACCTGACTTTATCCGACCAAGACAATCCTATGCCATTACCCTTGGCTTTTAGGATAAAAATATTCAAAGTAGGAAAATTCCCTACCTCGTGAGTTTGACAAAACTCGAGATTTCAGTCTTGCGCGTGGCGTCACGTGGATCAACTTTTCTTCTCGCTCCGATCGACAAAAACCGAAGGTTCGATTTTCGTAGATCTTAGAGAGAAACGAAAAACCCTTTTTCCCCTCTCTCTCTCTCTCTCTCTTCTCCTCCCTCATGCTCACTCACTGCTGTTTTTGTGCCAAAAATGGCCCTTTTTGACATTTCTTAATTTTTTTTTCCTTATTTTCTTGTTTTATTCTTGGCCGACCTTGACTGTCTTGAGCCATTCGTACAAGTGCGCCACATGTCATCTTAATACGTTTCCGTAAGATGTAAATGGCATCACATGTCATGTCATGTGTCTTGGAGCACGGTGTGCCGGCGTGGAAATTATTGTCTCGAAATATGACGAGGATTCGGCCAGGTGGCAGTTCGTGAAACAAATTAAACGATGAAGTCCGTTTTGTCATCCAAGATCTAGAAAATTCCAGTTTACAACCGAAATTACCGTTTTACTCTTGTTGAGAAAAATTGAATTTTTTCCTTATTTTACATGTTTTGAATGTTATAATGCTTATTTGTATAATAGTTTGATCCATTGTAATATATCATATATTGGTTGTTTCATTTTGTAGTTGTTATATCTTGTAAAAACCATATGTGAATCGGTTAAGATGGATGGAGCACTGCCTTTTTACTTTGTATGGACGAATAAGTTGGTGAAGAAAATGCTAAGTGCAGAAATATCCACCCATAAGGGTTATGGCCATAGGGAGGTAAGTTTAACTTTATATATTGTTCATGTTCACAATACTTATACATGGTTCGTGTTCACAATACTTAGACATGGTTTATTGAATAATCAGTTGATAGAGATACTACCGGGTGAAGCTGATCATGTCTCACTTGATCATGATCATGTCTCACTTGATCATGTACAACCCTCATATATATTGGATGACAGTGATGCAGTCAAGGAGAGGAGGTATAGAAATGCGCAAGAAATGTTACGGGTAGCAATGAATGCCATGTGTGATATAGAGTTAGCCTTTTCATGTAGACGAGCTAGAAAACAATATGAGAATAAACCATCAACAGCAGCCTTAACTAGTGGAGAAAAAGATGACGAACATGTTGAGGAGGGGGTGTAGGGAAGCACATTTTGAATCCCCTAAGTCACCTATTGCGCCATCAATGTTTAAGTATTTCATAGAAGTTTGATTCTTCATGAATCTGATTTGAGGCATTAGAATATTACCCTTGTGGTGAATCTAAAAATCATCTTTAATTAATACCTTTGCGAGGAAAGGATCGGTGGTCCATATTTGTAGGTTTTCCCAATAACAGCAATCTTCCCCCTACCGCTTTTATGAACCATATATATATGTACCTCCATTTCAAAGCTTCCAACACACACACACACACACAAATAGAAATAGAATGGAGGAGATATGAATTCACAACTTCCAAATTACCCATCTACTATTCTACTCTAGTCAATATATCCCTAAGTTAGTTAATCCAAAAAAAAAAAGAAAAAAAGAAAAAGTGTAAGAAAGGAAAGAACTGTATAAACCAAATTCGTTCCATTGAGTCTAGACTCATCATGATGAGAAAAAGAAAGACGAACTCATCATGATGGCTGCTGCTGCTCTGCATTGTGCCAACATGGATGGCTTCAAATTCACCCAACTTCTTATATCCATCACTACACATGATTAATCGGCCCTTCAAAATCTTGCATTGTCCATGGAAGGAAAATGTTGAGTAGACAAGTTTACCTATTAAAGAAACAAATTCTCAGAAAATAAATCCACTTATTGGGTAAATTGGTTGTCAATCCCAATCAAAGGATACCTCATTGAATTTAGTCTTTCTTTAAAAAAAAAAAAATGAGGGGTGATTTCATGTCAAGAATGACAAGAAAATCATCCCTTCGTTTTTGAGAAAAATAGGGCTATAAGAGAACATAAAAAAAAAAAAAAAAAAAGAGGATAGCTATGGTTTTTATGTGGCCTAATTTAGTCCCTTTTTAAATTACTGTAACGGGTGAATTGAATTCCATGTATAGTCCATAATAATGACTCCATCTATTATTTATTATACTCACTAACAAGTTCAATGCATTTTTACGCTCCATCTCAGCCTTGATACCAAAACACTGAAAATAAATTTGTGGGTGCCGCCTTATCAATTAAGGTATTCAAGGCTGTGTCATGGTTTAGCACCTTTTTCTATGTATATATATATATTCCAAAATTCATAATTACCCACTACGAGTCTAAGAGGATGGAAGGGAATTAAAAAAATTAATCTGTAAAATAGAAAAGCAAGCATATATATTGCAATTTGCATTGGGCTGACAGATTTTGAGAAGTGGGGGATCACAATTCACACAAGTCACAGCCGAGCCAACAAGAGCAGCATCATATATAAATTAATCCATGTTGCTTGAATGTTTTTGAGGCGTTCTGGTTATTCTGTCCTGGTGAGATTGCTTGACTTGACCCCGTAAACATCAATGAAGCTTGGATTTCTTCACCAATGGCAAAGAAATATAGTATGGAAAAGCAGTAATTATTTTTGGCTCTTCCATTTCCATTTGATCCTAACTAGAGCCTCCCTCCATTCACACTTGGTTTATAAAACATAACTGTTCTTTCATCGTCCACTCCCTGAGTTGGCCTTGCATTTGCCTCAAATCCCTGAAACACACAAGAATTTAACCATATTTTTTTTAATGATTCATTATATAAAAGGTCAAGCAGAGAAGATACTTCTTCCAGTGGTGGTTACTGGTTATGCCAATTGGCCAACCAAGTTAGAAGCACTTACATCACGAACAGCCATCCTTAAGGCTCTCACTTGCTCCCTTGTGGCTGTCCTCACCTACAAAAGACAAAGAGGGTATTACTACTATTTTGTTCATAGCTTGTTGAAAAGGCCCATCTTTGGGAAAAAAGCTTGTTGAACACTCAAAACCTTTTTGCTTATGGTCCAAATAACGCCCTCTGTACATGGAGGAATTGTGAGAGAACCAATATATCTATAGTACTTTCTGCTCCCGAACTTAATATCACCCGGGTTAACAACTCCTAATTCCTTTTCTTCTCCAACTGGGAGTGAATGAACGTGCCGGAGCAACTGTGCAAGAAGAAGAAGTATTAAGTCATGAAGATGAAACCAATCTAATGGGGGGCAGAAGCCAGAAGCAGAAGTACCCTTGTGAGGAAAGGGTCAGGCCTTCCATATTTGTAGGTGATTCCAATAACAGCAACCTTCTCGTCAGAGCTTGAATGAACAATATGCAGCTCCAAGTTGTACCTGCATCCAAAAATAATGGAGTAAAGACTTTTTCTTTTTCTCTGGTTTTTGTTTTTGGTGTTGGGAGGGGGAAAGAGTAAGAGACCAAGAGAGGGAAAGGGGATAGCCGAATAGGGAAGCAATAATAAATATTGAACAAAGAAAAGAAGCCTCACAAACAATCACTCTCACCTTGATCCATTAAAGGTGTGCTCCGAAGGTGAATGCCAATGGCACTGTTTTAGTTTGAAATAAGTCCCATTGATGTTAATTTGTCCTGCGTATCCTTTCCATATCACCTGACAATATAATGAGTGAGGATTAGAAGATCCAAAGATATTAAAATATTCTTTGATAACTATGAAGGATCAAGAACAGACCAAACGGTAGCTTAGCTTACCGTAATATCATGTCCTCTGTTTTTCACAACCGCAGGAGCCAGGTTTATAATCCCTCTTCAATTTTCCAAGATTGGGCAAAACTTGCACCCTTGCATCAAGAAGATCAATTGGAGACTGCATTGCCCCATTATCACATACTTGCCAATCAGGGTTTATCAGCCCCCAGCTTTCTGGTCCCGTCCCTGTATCTTCTAAGTAACTAAATGGAGTTTCATCTTCTGTTCTCACCACATCATCAGTCAAATAATTAAACAAAACTAAACATAAGAACATTAGAAAGTTATCATCAGCCAAATCCATCGGTTCAACTTATCAAGAAAAAGCTATTCCTTCCTTTCTTCTTAAACAAAACCAAACATTAGAAACGGAACATAGAACAGTAGGATATACCACTGACAGCTCACTACCTTGATGGGACAAATCAAGGAACTATATATTACATGAATCAATATGTGACATGGGTAAGGGAAGATTTGGATCATCGAATAACAGACTCTCCCATCTCCATTGATAGAGAGGGTATTCAATGGCTGATGTAAGCAAACAGGTAAACAAGAAGATAATTTCAGACGTATGGGATTAGTAAGACGAAATCAATAAATGAATCTTTATTTCAAGTAATGGATGGATTCATCTGACATTCGATTCTTTGGAAAGGTATTCCAGGCGTTAAATGCCAGAAGGTCGTTTTGTTTCACCTTCTTTGCCCATTTTGATAATATGTGATTGAAACAAAGAACAGACATTCCTGAAATTATGGGGATAGCAATTTTTATTTTTATTTTTTTAATTCCCCTTTTCTATCTATCTGATGGAACTTTGAAGTTAACATCATGTTTTGAGAAACCCAAAAACATGATAAACTGAACAATAATAATAATAAAAGTAACAGAGCAGAATGCTGGCGCACCCAAAAAAGAAGATACATTAAAGCAAGCAAACGTAAATGGTAGAAGAAGAAGAAGAAGAAGAATGTGAAATGGGCATACCAGTTTCAGATTGAAAAGATATGGCAATGTTGAAGAAAGAAGAGAAAAGAAGAGAAGAAAGGATGAGAAAGAGGAAGTGAGGAGTGGTATGCATGTTGATGATGATGAGAAGATGAATGAACACTCACTCCCAAGTCCAGTCCCAATCAGAAGATGACTGATTCTGATTTATAAGAGAGAGAGAGAGAGCCAGCCAGCCAGACTTCTTCTAAATTCTAAGTTGGAAACTTAGAAACTCAATCCTCGATCATTCTGGAATGGTTCACTCCGTTACAGACTCAGTTAGAGGATCGCGTCTATTTCTCTATTCTCTATTCCACTCTACTTAACTTACTCATTTGATTGAAAAAATTATCCATTTTTGTTCCAACAAACATATCTTTACTCATTTGACTGAAAAAATTATCCATTTTTGTTCCAACAAACATATCCTCACTTTTTTTTTTTTTTTTAAACCACGAAGTGCTATGAGCACTCATATCGGAAAACACAACTGTATTCCCAACGACGGATCACAAGAACGACAAAACTCAAAACAATTGTATTTCCTTGAATTCGAAAGAAAAGACCCAACCTTTAATCAATTAACTTTTATGATTTTATATTTGTGTTTAAACTTATACCCATGATTGTGACATCTATTTATCTTCTTACCAAATCACATATATAATAAGTACTGTCCTCATCTGATATATTATATTCTTGTCCATTTATGTAATTAATTTTGAATTTTGGATTAAAAATACTATTTTTCAAAAAAAAAATTACAAAAATAGTTTGTATTTGAAACTATTACCTAATTTAGTATGTTTGGGCCACGTAAGCGATAATTAGGATGATGCCTTTGTCCTGAACAATGACTTCATCAATTTTTTTAAAGTCATTGCCTCTATCTTGAACAACGACTTCATCAATTTTTTAAAATTCAATTGCTGTTGTTGGTGATAGCGGCTCCATCATTTAAAAAAATTCGTTTGATATCTAAAATATTTAAAATAAAAATTTATTTAAAATTTATTATTATTATTTTTTACATCAACTTATTTAAAAATTATTGAAACAAGAATATTTAAAAATCAAATACAAATTATTAAAATTAATGATATCTCACTTGATTCACCTATTGGTACTATTTACTTACATTTTAAATAACTTGTTTTTGTGTTTTGGAAGATTTATTGTTATAGTAATAATAATAAAATTAAAATGACGGTAATTCTTAAAAAAAAAAAAAAGATAAATATGATAAACAACTTAAAAAGAATAATATGAAATAAAAGGAAAATATAAATTTTCAATAATTTAAAAAAATTAATATTCTAAAAAATTAGTTTATCACATATTAAAACAATTTTTTTATATTTGATATTAATTATTAAAAAATTATTTAATTTAAATTATATTGTCATTTATTGCAAATTTCTTCATGTCTGATATTCAGAGAGAACATGCATCAACCATTGAATGCCTAGCTCCAAGTTTTTATGATCTTAGGTTTTGCAATTACATGAGTGATGGCAAGAAATGAGAAACATGTTTCTAAAAGGAGAGTCAATTGGGTGTCTCACAGCGCATCATTAGGAAAATGAATTTTTCTGTATCATATGAAAGATCAAATGGTTCAACTCCACCCATGGTTGCATTCTACATTCAAAAACCAGACCTCCTTTTTAAATCAATTAAGCAGAAGAAGTTAATGGCGCCGAAAAATTGGAGAAGAAAACAAGTTGTTGAGAAGAACCTAATGTTGCAACACACCTAGTGTCACAACACACTCTGGGTGTGTCGTGACACACTAAACACACTTAGTGTCGCGACACTACCAGAGTGAGTCGAGTCATTGGGTTACGCACCGGCCGACTTGTTTTCTTCTCACATTGTCGGTAGCGCTGCATTTAACTCAGTTTGGGGCGATGTAGTGTTGTTGGAAAACAGCAATGCGGCCTGCTGGCCCGTATGAAGTTGAACCATTTGATCTTTCAGTCTTTAAAAAATTCATCCTCCCAATGACATAGTGGGTTAACATCCGAGTTCATGAGCTTAAATATACATAAAAATAGCAAAAACAACATAAGTATTCTACTGCATACAATATACATAAATATTACTTCTACATACAATTATTCTACTCCAAATAAATAAAACAATAAATTAAAAGAAAACTTATAGTTTTTTTATGAGTATGGAACTCATCTATGTTTTGAGTTCATTTCACATGCAATTTTTGAGTATTTTATATCCATATTAATGTAAAAATCATAATATTTATTATAAACTTGGTTTTGCAGTACTCTTGATGGAAAGCAAGTGATTTGGAAAGAAATGAGCAACATGTTACCAAAAAGATAGTCAATCGGATGTCTCACAGCTCGTCATTGGGAAGATGAATTTGTTTATATCATATGGAAGATCAATTGGTTCAATTCCACCCATGGTTACATTTTACATTCAAAGAGCTTTTCAACGACACCTCACACACCCAAATCCGAGTTCAAACGAAGAAGTTATGCCCCCGATAAATTGAAGAAGAAAACAAGTTGTCACAACAAATTCTAGAGTTTGTCGCTACAAACTCTTTGGGCCTTCTAACTTCTTTGTTTGAACTGAACCTGGCGTGTGGTATCGATGAAGCTTTCTTTTAAGCGTAGAATGAGGCCATAGATGAGATGAATCATTTTGATCTTCGGTTATTCTGAAAATTCATCTTGTGCTATTTGTGAGATCTTCGATGACTCTCACTGAAAACGTGTTCTTCGTTGCTCTTTCCCAGAATAAGCTTCTTCCATCAAGAGTCTAAGGCTCAAGTTTAGAGGAAATGTTTTGAGTTTTATATGAATATGGATATAAAATTGATAATAGTTGTTTCTTAATCCTTAAGTATAAAAAATAATGAGAGAGAACGATCAAAATATTCATATTTATCTAAAATTATATTTCTTTAAAAAAATTATTTTAAAATTTTATTACAATATGATGATAACATATTGAAGTTAATTTGTTCATATATTACATTAATAATTTCTTTTTAGTAAATCATTTTAATTTATTAAATCTTTGTTCGAACTCATTAATTTATCAAATCTTATAACTTCATTATTGTTATTTCAATAATTTTAAATAAGTTGATGTAAAAAATAATAATAATAATTTTTAAATATGTTCGTATTTTAAACATTTTAAAGATAATTATCAAATTAATAAAATTAAAGTGACAGTAATTCTTTTAAAAAAATATTAGTAAGATAAATATGAAAAACAATTTAAAAGAATAATGAAAATAAAATGACAATATAATTTAAATTAAATAATTTTTTAATAATTAATATCAAATATCAAAAAATTGTTTTAATTTTAATCAATTTTTTTATATTTGATATTAATTATTAAAAAAATATTTATTTTAAATTATATAGTCATTTTATTTTATATTATTATTTTTAAATTATTTTTCATATTTATCTTATTAATATTTTAAATTTTTTTATCTTATTTGATATTAAAATAATCGAGATTCATGCAAAAATCCATTGTTTTTCAACAGATAATTTTAAACATAATTATTTTAAATTATATTTTTATTTTATTTTATATTATTCTTTTTAAATTGTTTTTCATATTTATCTTATTAATATTTTTTTAAAAGAATTAGTGTCACTTTAATTTTATTATTATTATTATAATAAATCTTCTTAAACACAAAAACAAATTATTTAAATGGTGAGTAAATAGTATAATAGGTGAATCAAGTAAAATATTATTAATTTTAATAATTTAATGACTGATTTTATTGGTCGACAAATGAGTAAAGTGGATTTTCTTAAAAAATTAAGAACAGCGAAGTATTTTGAGGAAATCATTTTTAAAATAGTAGTATTTTCTTTCTAAATATCAAACAACACCTTTTTCTGTCTGAGTATATTATTCTTAACCATTATGAGAAATTATGTAATTGAATTCAATTTTTTTTAAGTAATTGAATTAAATAGTTGCTATTATATGCTAAAAATGTGTTTAATAACATTTTTACTCAATTTTTTTTAATAAAAATATTTTCTTCCAAAGTACTAGCTTGTAAAAGAATCAATTATTTTTTTGATACTACAACAAATATTTATACTTTAAAAGCATTTTTAAAAATGCATGAAGAAAACTTAGAAAAATATAATCACATATTAGAGCGAGACAAATTTCCATTTTTTAGATTAGTTTTGATTTCTAACATTATTTAACTTAGATATCATCTAAGTTTATTTCTCGGTTTTTTCTTTGTGAAAATAGAAAATGATAATTTTTTTATACAAAATTAGGGGTAGCTTAATTGATTTAAGCCTTTTTTGAGAGGTTTACCAAATTTTAACTTCATGGGCTCGTGGAATTAGTCCAAATGTTAGCCCTATAAGATTAGAGATTGAGATTAATGGAAAAATGTAAAATATTTCCAATTTTAAAATGAATTTTTAACAATTAATTCAAATCCAGATCTTTTACATAACAAACATATATTTTGATTAATAATAAAGTCGTTGTCCTAGGCTTTATCTTAAAATTTTTTGTAAAACTGTTGTCCGAGACAACGACAATGGCTTACCAGAGATCGTCTTTGTCGCGACAATTTCCAGAGTTTGTCTTTGTTGCGACAAAGACAAGCTATGTCTTTGTCGCAGACGACAGTTTACAAATATTTTTAAGATAAAGATTCTTTATCTAGATACTTGACATAGGTAATTAAAATATATATTTGATATGTAAAATATGAACTAAATTATTTGTTAAATTCCTTCCAAACCAAATATTACATTCAATAATTATAACAATCCTTAAACAGCTCTTAAATAATCATGGGGTTGGTAACATCCCAGACTAATCTCACGAGGCTATGAAGTTAAAATTTGGTAAACCTCTAATAGTATTATTGATGGGTAAACCTCAAAAAGGCTTAAATCAATTAAGCTACCCCTAATTTTGTATAAAAAAATTATCATTTTCTATTCTCTTGAAATAAACAGAATGATATCTAAGTTAAATAATGTTAGAAATCAAAACTAATCTAAAATGAAATTTGTCGCTCTAAATACCATTATATTTTCAAAGTTTTCATCATGCATTTTAAAAATAACTTTTAAATATAAATATTTGTTGTAGTATAAAAAACAATTGATTCTTTTACAACTAGCACTATAGAAAATATTTTTATTAAAAATTTGAAATAAAATATTGTAACTTCTTATTTTAGTATATGAGCAACAACTATTTAATTTGGTATTTAAAAAATTGAAATTAAATTACAAAATTTCTCGCAATGAGACCAGAAATAACATATGCGAGTAGAAAAAAGTAGATTAAAGCTTAAGCTATTTAGAGAGAAAATTATTAAATATATCTTGTTATTAATTTCAAATAAGATATTATTATCGTATCTTTTTAAAATATTTTTATTTTATTTTAATAAAAATATGATAAATGATTTTATTATAATATTAATATCCATATTTAATAACATCAATAAGTGTGACACCCCAAAACCGGGGTGTCTCGTTGACAACAAATCAACTTGCGCGGAACTCTTTCGTGGATATCAGGGTAACACGATACTACTCATAATCGAAGGCGAGAGTCTCCATTGTACGGGGCTACTGCGAGTACAAACTTGTCTCAACAATTAACAATTACCACACAGGGTCCACCTGCGAGTAAAATAACGGCCACTTAGGCTCCTACATCAATACTCACAAAATACATAAACTATATACAATAGTTCAAGAGTTAATAAATTACTCTTTCTAGAGCATATCAAAATTTGGGGTTGTCGTATTTATACAAAGCGAATCTGCAGCCACAACCTACTTTTTTTTTTCCTAGCAGCGGCCTCTAGTGAAGTTGTCCTCTGTACACTCCTTGCACTGAAATAGTGATCCTCGACATGGTGAGCAAAGCCATTAGAGATAATTTCCCCATGGGTTACTCCCCTTTAAGTGCACACATGTCATGGCAAACAATCACATCCAAGTAATTACATGAACCTACTCGAATGTCTACATGCCCAAACTCATGGCTCGAGTCCTCACCGACTCCCTCACACATGCCTAAACCAAATGCGAGTAAAATCACAGTTTTCAAAACAAAAACTTTTTGTTCTCGAAAACTTACTACCGAGATTCGGTAAATATATTAGACTACCCTCCGAGGTGAATTGCTGGATAACACTCTGAAACAGTCATGGTCCTCATCCGAAGTGATCTGTTTGTGACTCTCAATGATTCTTGAAAATCTTCCGTCGGAAATTCCTTTCACAAATGTTTTCATTTTCTTTCATTTTCGTGTCATGCACTCCTCCTAATATTAGGGTGTCGATGCGTATGGAATGCGTGATCTTAAATAAACAAACTCTCTTAATATATAAAACATGTATATACTAACATAACTAATCCACAAATCATGTTAGTAAATTCCCACATCAATAACACCAAATTAGCTCATAGGCTAATTAACAAACACAAACAATTCATTTTGAATCACTCCAGCATCATAAGAATTCACACAAAATCATGTCACTATTCACGTGAGCGGTGAAATCCCTGGGTTAGTAGCATTCTGACCCGCAAATAATGGGGATTTTCTCCACCGGTTCCAAATGTTTGAGGCCAGAAAACACGGCTAATCAAGCCTCAGACATCTGACCATTCCTAATTTCTTAGCTGAAATAACACAAGTAGGAAAGATCCTACCTCTTGAGTTGTCAGAACTCCACCAAATCAGTGTCCACACGTAGTCCTCGCCGCGTAGAACAACTTTCTTCTTGGCTCAAGTTGAGCCAAACGTCGAAACGACCATGAAATCTAGAGAGGAGCTCTTTATACTCTCTAAAAATCACAAAATCCAGCCCTCTTGCATCTCCTGCGTTTTTGTGCCGAAATGAAGAGATGAGCGGTATTTAACTTTTGTCTCATTCTCATTAACATTTTCATTAATTCCGGCCTTTTGTCTTAATTTTGACGCCAGGCTGTCTAAGCCTCCAGTTTCAAATGTCTCTCACAATCTTGCAACGTATTGTCATAAGGTACATGTAGTAGGTGACTTTACGTATCGCGTGTATGGCCGGTTTGCGACTTGAACCTTTCGGTTGCCTCGAAGCGTGAAATTGAAGCTTGTCTGGGGATCGACCCGAGGGGTCGGCGTGGTGTTTAGATTTTGTGGGCAGGTCGACGGTGAAATTCGTTTCGTCGTCGAGATCACCAAAAAAAATTTTGGGTTTTGACCGAAATTACCGTTTTACCATTTTTCAGAAAATTCGAATTTTCCCCGGGTTTTACAATAAGAATATTATTATCTATCATTTTTTACCACATCTCATCAAAATCCTCATTTTATCCAAAATATGTCAAGTTGATCAGCATGAATATTAGACATTGTGTGGCTTGTATTAATAAAAACTTAAAATAATTATTTTTATAAAATGATTATTTTATGATTATGAAAAATTTTAAAAAATGTTTAAAAAATTTATATATATATATATATATATATATATATATATATATATATATATATATATATATATATATATATATATATATATATATATATATATATATATATATATATATATATATTATAAAATTATTTGTTTTCTTATATAATTTATTATATAAAATATTTATATCAATTATGATGCAACATGTTTTCAAAAGGAGAGTCAACTGGGTGTCTCACCATGTGCCATTGGGAAGATGAATTTTTCTGTACCATCTGGAAGATCAAATGGTTCAACTCCACCTATGGTTACATTCTACATTCAAAGAGCTTTCTAACCACACCTCACACACCCAAATCAGAGTTAAAACAAAAAAGTTATGACCTCTAAAAGTTGAAGAAAAAAACAATTTGTCGCGACAAAGTCCAGAGTTGAGTTTGTTGAAACTCAGTGTGTAGCGACGAAGCGGTTTTTTCAACTTTTGAATCCTGCCTCTTCGTGTAACTCGGATTTGGGCGTGCGTGTCGTTAAAAAAAACTCTTTGAATGTAGAATAAAACCATAGGTGGAGTTAATTTCATTATTCAGTGGTACCAAACCAATGACTGCAACTATGAGACACCCGATTGACTCTCTATTAAGCTTATGTCAGTTCATTCTTCAATAAATCGAGCTTTGTTTTTTCATCGAGGTCCTACAAAACCAAGTTTAGAGAAAATGTTATGAGTTTTACATGAATATGGATATAAAAATGATAATAGTTGTTTTTTAATCCTTAAGTAGAAAAAATGATGCAAGATAACGATTAAAATATTCATATTTCTCTAAAATTATCTTTTTTTAGGCAAAACGAAAGAATGTATTGGTCAAATTTGAAGTTAAGATATAATCTTGATGTTATGCATGTTGAAAATAATGTATGTGATAGTGTTGTGGGAACCTTGTTAAATATTGTAGGCAAAACAAAAGATACTGATAAAGCTCATTTAAATTTGGCTGATATGAATATAAGAAAAGATTTGTATCTACAACAAGGGAACAAATTGGTAAAACCCATTGCATGTTACACATTAACAACAAAGGAAAGGATAAATTTTTGTAAATTTATGAAGTCCATTAAATTTCCAGATGGTTATGCTACAAATCTATCTAGAAATGTGGGCATCAATGATGGGAAGATATCAGGGTTAAAGACTCATGATTGTCATGTTTTGTTTCAAAAATTGCTCCTATTGCAAATTATTATATTTGAATAAAGATGTTTTCTGACAATAATTGAGTTGTGTAGTTTTTCCAACAATTATGTCTGAGCCTTGTATGTGAAAGACTTGGAAAAGTTAGAAGAATGAATTGTCTTGATATTGTGTAAGCTTGAGAGGTTATTTCCACCATCTTTCTTTGATATTATGGTCCACTTGATGGTACATTTACTACATGAGGCCAAACTTGTTGGACCAGTTAGGTATCAATGGATGTATCCATTTGAAAAGTACATTTTAATGATTTTTGTAAAACAGAAAGTACAATTTTAAAATGAAGTAAAATGTTAATTTGATCAAAATCCATAATTTTCTAGATCTCGGATGGCGAAGCAGACTTCACGGATTTGGAATAAGCCTCGCGAAATCTATTTACCACTCAGTGTCGAAAATCGGAAATTCAGTTTTGAGGCAGCGAAGTGATGCGAGGACACTTGACACGAGTTTAAGTGGCTCGCGTTGTCTTGCGAAGTCACGAGAATTAGTCGAAGCCAGGAGAGCAGTGGGACCCACGTGGACATGTGGCATCTCCCCAAGTGGATGAAATCCACTATTATGGATAAGGATGTGTGTGTAATCCCGAGGAACATTAAGCGATTGGACATGTGGCATGAGAGGAGACAATTATAGCAGCAGTTGACCCCGTAGGTTTGGGAGAGGGAGAACCAACCAAAGAAGGAGAAAGGGAGGATTTTGGGGAGAGAAGCTGCTATACTCTAGGAATTCTGGCGATCGGGGCCGAGTCAGTCGGCGTTGAGAGACAAGTTGCTCCCAGCGTGAGAGTTCTGGCGTGAATCTGGGTTTTGTGGGTTTCGACAACTCAGGGAGAGTAGGGTCTTCTCCTACTGGTTTATTCCAGCAAAAGCCATTTAAAATGGTTTTGGATGGTAATAGTCGTGAGTGGCGGTTTGATCGATCGAAAATTGGGGCCAGATCTTTTGACCCACAGGACCCGTTTTAGACAGTCCGGCCCAGAAAAATAATTCCCATATTGCCTTATATGTGTGTTATATTTGTGTGTTGTGCTTGATATTTGAATAACACGCGAGTTATGGTTTGGGTGTTGTGATGATGGTCGTGATTTGATTCTGAAGAAATTAGGCAGATGCTTGATGAGGGTTGTCCGCATGGACTGACTCACGTACTGGGGCTGATAAAACGATCCAGAAGGGTTGAGTTGGTGAAATTGTCCATGTGTGTTATTTGCATAATATGTGCTTAAAATGAATGACTTGAGATAATAATGCGGAAAAGAATCGTTAATGCATGTAATTCAATGTGTTAACATGATGTTTGAATTATATGAAATATAATTGTGTGTGAGCCATTGGAATTGGATATAGGAAATGACATAATGCATTTCATATGCACCGGGGCACCCTAGAATAGTAGGTGTGAGTGCATGACAAATAAAATCGGAGGGTTGTCCAAACAATGAATTCTTTTTTAAAATTATTAAAAAATAATAATTTTATCGGAAAGTTGTCCGAATAATTGTGTTAGGAAAATTGTCCAACAATTCACGTTGGAGGGGCCCATGAATTGTTTCGGAGAGTTACCCAACAAATTCACCTCGGAGGATTGTCTAACGTGTTTATATCGGAGGGTTGCCCACAATTAAAACAAATAGTTTTGTTTTGAAAATAAATTCTCATACATGACAAGTTACGTGTGTGAGGGAGTCCGTGAGGACTCGGGGCATTGACAGGGCATGTAGACATTCAAGTAGAATCATGTATTTGCTTGAATGTGTTTGGTTGCCATTACATGTGCTGGGTGGGGAGTAACCCGTAGTAGGGAGATTATCACTCACGGCGCCACTCCTTACTGTTGAAAAGTATTTAGTCACAGTGTTCGGAAGACGGCGCTCATTAGAGGCCGCTTTTAAGAAGAAAGCCGAATTGTGGCTTTGACATATATTTTGTAAAACATGTATTATAATTCTTAATTTTAATATATGTTCGTATTAAAAGTGATGTAATAACTCTTGAAACTATTGTAATATAGTTGATTATATTTTGGTAAGTATGATGTGTAGGCCAATGTGACCATTTTTACTCATGTATGGGTCTCATGATATGAGACACAAGTTTTTCCATAAGTTGTGATGTTGACAGGACCCCGAGAATGGGGCGTCACATATTTTATTTATTATCATTATCATTCTACTATGTAACATAATGTGTGCTTTTAAGCATGTTTATTTATTTGAAATTTACCTCAGTGACACTTAGGCACATTGAAAAGATATGTGAGAAATAAAGCTCGACCATAAGGTTCAATTGCAGAAGCATACATCATGAATGAAGCTTTAACATTTTATTCAATGTATCTTATTGGAATTGAAACATGATTTAATCGAGATGAAAGGAATGAAGATCGATTTGAACGTTGAGTACAAGGATGTCTTTCTATATTTTCACAACATGCTCGACTATTAGGTAGTCAACAACATCTTTAATGTTCAAAGGGAGATCTAGCTAAGCCACATTGGTATATCATGAATAATTGTCTAGAGTTAAGACCACACTTAGAGTAAGTTATCACCTTAACTTTAAGGATATTTCTTTAATACCTCATTACTTAATATCTATTTATTGATGCAATGAGCATGCAAAAGAACTGAAAATGACAAGTTCTTATAACTTAGAGAAAATACAAGAACAAGAGTTTCCTAAGTCGATTGCAGATCGTGTAAGTTTAATTTATGCACTTTTGTTGTTACAATATAGTAATAATGAACTACTTTAATTTTAAGAATATTTATTATACTACTATAAATGATGATCTATGTATATCACGGTAGATGAAAGCTTTGCGTGTTAACGATCATCAGCGATTGATGAACTGCTCCTTAGCATATGGACCAAATACTCGAGTCCACACATACATGGGGTGTATTGTTAATGGAGTTCAATTTCAAACTAAAGATCGTGATGATCGACGTATTACCCAAAATAATTAGGATATGTGTTCTTTGGAAACATGATGGTAAGGTTGATTTCTATGGTGTTTGTCAAATGAACATTTTTGAACTATGTTTTGGGATATAAAGTTATTATTTTCAAATGTACCTAGTTTGACATAAACCAGAAGAAGAAAAAAATAAAACACGACTATAATTTGACCACAATTCAAGTTAGTTCCACATGGTATGACAATGATCCTTGTATACTTGCTACATAAGCACAACAAGCATTCTATTTAGATGACTATAAAAATGGTCACAATTGGATAGCGGTACAAAAAGTTAATCATAGATACATTTGGGATGTCTGGAAGGGATACTAGTGTAGCATGTGTTAGAGAAGTGAGTGATGGAAGTGACGAAGAAGTTTACCAAGATGATGAGTCTCATAATCTTAATTGGTTTGTTGAGCAAGATGATGGATATGAATTTCAACGATCTGATCGCTTAGTTGACCTAGAAGTTGTTAATGACAATGTTACGGCCTTGGAGAACATGAATGATGATGACTCCATATGTGATGACATTAAGGAAGATGATGAAACAGTAGATAACTATTGTAATGAGGGTGAAAATTATTTTGTTAGTGATAGAGAAAGCGAAAGTGATTAAAGAGACATGTAAGTTATATTTCATTTACTTTATTATATTTTGAATAATGTAATACAATTCAATTATGTTTCTTTAATTTCATGTTATGTATTTTAATGTTTCTTTTGTGATATTATTTGTTTTTATTACTCTTTGATTACAGATGGCTTTAGGACAGAAAAAGCCACCTCATGTAACTCAACCACCTATAGTTGATATTGAAGGGCACACATCTTGTGACGCCCCAAACCCGAGGGTCTGTTGACAATCCGTCAACCTGCAGAATACATGTAGTCATTGAGTGTTTCAATGCCACAAAATGAGTGTCTCTTTACCCGAGACTCAAACATGAGTAAAAATGGCCACATCGGGCCCATACATCCATACTCACCAAAATATAACCAACTATATTACAATAGTTTTAGGAGTTAATTACACTCTTATACAAACATGTACCAATCAGAATGTTTCATACATGTTTTACAAAAATATATAATCAAAGCCACATGTTGGCTTTCATCTCAAAAGCGGCCTCTAGTGAGCGTCGTCTTCCTGAATACTCCATGTACCTGAAAGGGGGATCCCATGACGAGGTGAGCAATGCCCAGTAGTTGAATTTTCCTACATTGGGTTACTCCCCACTTAAGTGCTCATGCAATGGCACACCAAACATTCAAGTAAAACATACAAGCCCCTACTCAAATGTCTACATGTTATGGATGAGAATGTGACTCACCCTTTCCCACTTATCGAGCCCTCATTGACTCCCTCACGCATGCCTAAGCCAAGTGTGAGAAAACACTGTTTTCAAAACAAAAGGTTTTGTTCAAAGCTGTATCTAAATTCAGAAAAAAATTATATTGGACAACCCTCCGAGGTGAATTGCTAGATAACTCTCCGAAACAGTCATGGGTCATCATCCTCCGATATGAACTATTGGACAACCATGTTTTTCATGTCATGCACTCATACCTATTGTTCTAGGTTACCCCAGTGCATATGAAATGCAATATGTCATTTCACAATAATTCATGTTAATATATCAAGCATGCATATGTGTGAAATTCCTGAGTAATATGTTATTCGATTGATAATGCTTTTAATTAGCTCACATGAGCTAATAAAGCAAACCGACAAGTCCATCTTGGAGGCGCGAAGCATCACACAAACAACACACAAAGTGTATGAATAGTCTGACCTTAGTCTCAAGCGTCTGACCACTCTGGGTTCATCGCTCGATCGATCTTGGGCCAAAACACGGCCATCCGGTCCTCGAGATATCTCATTCCATTAATTGGCTCTTAACGAATAATAAACCAAGTAGGAAAACCCTACCTCCTGGGTTGCGAAACTCCCGCAATCTGAGTACACGCGTAGATCTTGTAGTGGGGGTGGGGATCAACTTTGCCTCTTGTCTCACTTAGGAGTTCAGCGGGCCAGATCAACTGGAAGTCTAGAAGAGAATTGGGGCACCTACATAAGCTCTCTTCCTTTCCTCTTTCTCCCTCTTTCTCTTTCCCTCCCAAACCGGTTGGTGGGGTTGATCGAGAAGAACCTTATCATCTCATGCCCTTGTCCATAAGTGGTTATTTGAATTACACGCATCATGAAACTATCAGTTCTGTGGATTTCCATCGACTGAAGGTGTCATTAGTCTCCCATGGCCCCACCGCCAGGCTCAAATTTGTTTGAATAGAGGCAGCCTGTGGCCTTGCTTGTGAGCCTCGACACTTGCCAAATGTCGCGTCACTCGACACCTGGCTTGTAAATTTCGACTATATCGAGGTCGACAATTGACATGGTAGCGAATTTTGCGAGACAATTTCAATGGTGAAGTCCATTTAGATTATCACAGATCTAGAAAATTTCCATTTTTTAACCGAAATTAACATTTTACCCTTTCGAAAAGTCGGATTTTAAAATTCACCCACATCTAATAGAAGACCATTAACAATTGTAAGACACTTCTCCATATGGCCACTATTATAATTACTTTCTATTATATTTTATTACATTTCTTGAAATATTAAGTTTTTATAGTTAACTAATTCATATTTTTAAATAAGATGAAAAAACATATCTTTTGAAGTTGGTGCAAATTCTAATTCATATAATCTATTTGTTAGTCTTGTTATTAACTCTTGTTAACTATTTCACGTGTAATTAATAATTTCATGGCGATTATGCTACGTAAGACGAAAATTAATTCACGGAATAAGGGCAAACGTAATTTTGATTACAGAGGTAGCAATTACAGGTTAAAATCCGTAATTATTCTCTAGATCTCGGATAGTGAAGCAGTTGCCAGATTTAGAATCAGTATTATGAAAATCAATTAATATCAAATTGCCAATTTCTTTGAGATGATTGCGAGTTGACACGTTTTTGAAACCTCGCGTGTCGGAGTGCATCGTCCGATTTTGATGCGACGAAAGCGCAAATAGCGTATCTTCGTGTGCTGTAAGTGGTATGAGTAGAAATGATGAAAATGGACCAGTAGAGATAGTCTTAGAATATCAAATCACGAGAAGAGGACATAATGGGCATTATGAGGAGTGGATCTTAAGTCTGGGTGCCAAGTCAGGAATAGTGATCATCTTCAGCTAATGTGGAAGCAAACGTGGGAGGCCATTTTTTGATGCGAGTGAGCTTTGGGTTTGAGGTGCAGAGAGAGGTGCCTCTCTGGATCACGAATCGGACCGTTAGATTTCGGCCAGACAGAAGGGGAAGCGTTCTACGCGGAGGCGAGCTCTGCGCGTGGACCACGAGGTTGCTAGTTTTGACAACTCCAAGAAGTAGGATTTTCTCCTATGTGTTTATTCCCATTTTAAGGGTTTTGATGTTTCGGTTGGTTTGAGGCGTGGGGGCCGTTTGATCAGTCTAAAACATGGGGACCGGGCCCAGGAATTTATTTGGGGATTTTCTCTTGTGGCGTGACGCGAGAAATAATTAGGGGCTGTTTGGTTGTGATGGGTGTTAGAATTGTGCATTAAATGCTTGCTTGATATGCTTTGGGCGGGAGATGGCGGTAGATTGTAGTTCACTAAGTGAACCCGGTGTTTGTTTTCCGGGAATAGTAAGCGAGGTTTCACTGTTCACGAGATAATCATTAAAAATATATTTTTGTGAGAAATGCGTGTTGGCGAGTGATTTAAATTAAATTACTACCGTGTGATCATTAACCCAGTGAGCTAATTTTGATGTGTGATTTAAAGTTTATGTAAATATATTCATGTATATATATTTGCATGTGATTTAGACTGAATTGGGCGCATACATGCATTCCATATGCCTTTGGAACATCCACAAGGAATATAGGAATGAGTGCATGAGATGAGTCTAGAGAAAGCGAGTTCGGAGGGTAGTGTCTAAATGTAAATTATCGGAGGGTAGTCAAACTAAATAATATATCAACCGTCGGAGGCGCCCAGTTGATATTTATTCATGGAGGGTAGTCCCACAAATTTAAGGAATATATCAGCCGTTAGGCGGTCAGTTGATATTTATTCATCGGAGGGTAGTCCACAAACAATTAATATATATCCAATGTCGGGCGGCCCAATTGATATATATATTCGCGGAGGTTGCCCACTAATAAGTGTGTTCTCATACCGAGGCTTAGGCGAGTGTGAGAGAGTGGAGTAAACAGGGATCTGGGGTTGATCCATGGGCATTAAGTAGGATCATGCATTTGCTTGAATGTTTGTTTAAGTGGAACATTACACGCGGTGGTGAAGTGGCCCATTGAGCGATTCTCTCTGAGCTTTTAGCTCGCCGTCGTGGGATCCCCGCACTCCCCGCAGTATAGGGAGGCGTGCGAGGAGAAAGTATCATCCCCCAGAGGCAGTGGATTAGAAGAAAAGCCCAGGATTGTGGCTTTGGCTTGCGATATCTCTACATGTATTAGAATTTTCCTAATTTTTAATATATGTTGTATAAGAAGTAAACATTTGAACTCTTGTAACTATTGGGTATATAGTTGAATTCATAGTTAGTATGCATTATGAGTATCGTTGTGGGCCCAGTGAAAAATTATTACTCATGTGATTTGATCTCTTGGATATATCAGATATATTAATTTGCTTGGGACGGGTTTCATGCAGGTATTTTAATTGGGTAGCTCACGGTACAAAGGAGACTCTGCAGTTTTCTAAAGTGGCGATCGGGTAACGAGCCTCCACTTATGTGCGTGAGTTGTGGGTAGTCAACGGACCCCGAGTTTTAGCAGAGGCGTCAGGTGTCTAACAAAAGAAACATTAGAGGCAAAACTAGAAGAATCAATCTTGATAGACTAATTGAAGCTAATGGAAAGCGCTGTAGGCGAGAAAATTAGATTTGCGAAAAGGCAATCGTAATTTGGTTAAAGCTTTGAAATTTTTCTAGATCATGGATGAGGAAATGTTCAACGTTGGAATCGTCTCGCGAAATCTACTTCACCACATCGAATTTACGTTTGATTAAATGGAGTCGAATTTGCACGTTTATTGAGGCATCGAGTATCGAGTGTCGTAAAACGAAATGTGATGTGAAAAAAGTCACCTATAACATGTACTCGTGTGACACATGTTGCATGAGTAGAGAGAGGATGGAGAAGGACGGCCGAGATAGTGCCAAATGTCGAAAATCCAAGCTTAGGGACATGATTGGTATTATGTGATTTGTAAATGATAATAAGGACAAAAGAGTGTATAGTGTCATCCTCTTCCTTTTAAGCCAAAGAAAGCGAGGAGAGAAAAAACGTTCACGGTGAGCTTAGGTTTTCATTACAGTGAGAGAGTGGTGACTTCTCTCTGGAATTTCGGCGATAGGGCCCAGTCGATTTCTTCGGGATCAAAAGCAAAGCGGTTCTACGCGGCGAGGAGCCGTGTAGATGCCGTTTTAAGGAATTTCCGACAAACTCCGTGAGGTAGAAGGGTTTTATCTACTTGAGTTGCTGTTTGTGTTTTGTTGATGGTCGGTTGGTTGAGGCCTTGAGCGGCCGTTTGATGATCCCGACGTTGGGACGAAAATGTAGAAATTTAGGAACTCGTTTGAATGATCGTGGCGGTCATTTGACTAAGTGCTAGTGGTATAATTATGCTATAAATTATGTTGTGATGTGCATAAGTAAGGAATGGCCATTGGATTCAGTTCACATAGTGGAACCGATGTTGGGTGATTAGGCGTGAAGCGGTAACCCGAGGTTTCCTTTGTTCACATGAATAGTGTTCTCGAAATATTTTGTGAAAAAATGTGTTTGGTTGAGTAATTCAAATTGAATTGCTCGTGTTTGTTAATTAGCCCATGTGAGCTAATTTTTGGTGTAATGGATTGAGAATTAATATAATATGTTGTTGTGATTAAATTTATATCAATATATGCATGATGACGTATTTGCATGTGTTATATAAATTGTGTTGAAATGGCATAATGCATTTCATATGCACCGGGGTAACCTAGAAATTAGGTGTGTGTGCATGACATAAATTTTCAGAAAAACGAACATGGTTGCGAAATGAATTTCACATGATGATTTTCCGGATAATGGTGTTGGGAGATGGTCCTACAATTACACGTCAAAGGAGCCCATGTATTGTTTGCGGAAGGTTCTCGACACATTCGCCTCGGAGGGGTAGTCCCATATTTTACGAGAATTCGGTAGTGTATTTTCAGGCAACAGAGTTTTGTTTTGAAAATGATATTTTCTCATACATGGCTTAGGCAGAGTGTGGGGGTAAGTGAGGACTCGAGGCGTAGGAATGGCGTTTAGATTCAAAGTAGGATCACGAATTTACTTGAGTGTGTGTTTGTGGATCATTGCATATGCACTTGGGTGAGGAGTAACCAATTTAGGGTGATTCCCTTCTTTGGGCGATGGCTACGCCTGTCGAGGAACATCATTTCGGTACGAGAGCGTTCGAGAGACGGCTCATCGTAGAGGAGCCGTTTTTAAAGAAAGTCGGGTCTGGTTTTGATGTTTTTAGGATAATATTAGAATTATGATTTTAATATGTATTTGTATCAAGAGTAATGTATAACTCTTGAACCATGTAATATAATCGGTTGAATGTATTTGGATGAGTATTGGTTTATGGGCCCAAGTGGCAGTTTTTACTCATGTATATGTCTTATGATCTTTGTTGAGACGGAGTTACGTATTTGAGTGGGCTCACCATTACAAATGAGACTACCTTGATTTTCGTGAGAGTGGTGTCGGGTTACGGAGCATTCCGCAGTATTCAGCGAGGTTGGCGGGTTGTCAAGGACCCGGGTTTTGGGGCGTTGACGGTATCGGGCTAGGAGTAAGCGATTACTGGGGCTCGGGTTTGGGTATCCATAAGTTTAGTCGCAATCTGAGCTTCACGGCAGTGTCGGTGCCTAGGTTTAGAAATACCTAGAGATTAGTGTCGATAAGTTAGGTATAAGATTACCTAGGACTTGATGGGCACGGATTAGAACACAAATTCCTTATGCACTTTGGTGATTGATGTGTTTAGTGTGATCATGTGATTTATCTGTGAATGATGTTTATAACATGGAGTGTTATGTGTTGAGTGATTGTGTGCTTAGTGATTAAGCACATAGATGTGTTGGAAAATCTTTTGGAGTTTTACAGTGTGTAAAACTGGAAAAAGAAAAAGAAAAGAAATAAATTTTGCATACATTTATTTGGTTTATTGAATAATAAAATAAAATTTTAATATATTTTAAGGTTGAACACTAGGGTTAGTGTAAGAACATGAGGTTTTGAGGAATTTTGGACAAAATGGTCCAGAATTAATGAAAAAAAATGAGGTGAAGAAAATTGTTTTCTAAGGTTTTACAATTTGTAAAACTGAAGAAAATCAAATAAAATAAATTTTTATAAGTTTATTTGGTGCACTGGAAAAAGAGAAAAAAAAATGGATATGTATTTTTGGGTGTTTCCAGTAGCTGAAATAAAGAGAAAAAAAAGTGTGTCAAAAAAAAAACGATGCAGGAATGGGTTGGGCTCTTTGCTTTCGAAGTATTGTCCTGTCTGATAGGGAGATTGTATTGTGACCTGTGACAGTCTTAGGAGGTTTGAATGGCTGGTGGGTTTGTGTGCAATACACCAGTATAGTGACGAGAAAACTTAGAGTTTGGAGCGTGTCACAATACGCCGTTGTATTGTGGCCAATTTGAAAGAAACTTAGTATTTGGGAGAGAGTGTGTCATGACCTGAGGTTGTATTGTGACGGAAAATCCCCAGGCTGCCCAGGAGTTTGTATCATGATACAGCGTAGTGTATTGACGAGAGAGCGATGGGTGAGGATGGGTTGTATATCAGCGACCTAGGCCACGACCTGCGGCCATGTCTTGTATGACTGCAGTCCACGTTTCTGACCGCTGGGCCTCACGACTGCGGCAGGCCCGAGCTACGACACGGTCGAGAGAGAACCTGACATGGCACCGGTGAGGTTGTGCGCGGCACAGGCGCACAATGCGCTGTCTGAGTCGACTAATTGTGCATAGTGCACCCCAGGCAACCGATTTTTGAGTTCGGTGCCTTTATTTCGATCCTTTGTTTGGACACTGGTCATGAATACTATTCATGAACACTGTTTATAAGATTTTTCAAAAAAAAAAAAAGAGTACAAAAAAGTTTAAAAATTTTCTTGCGTATGATTTAATATATATGGGATATTTATATTGCATTTCCTATGAATGCATTGACGTGGTATGTGAAAATTATTTTACGTGTATGAATAGTGTCTCGAAGTGTTATTGCCTTAGAATGCGCATTAATTGCGCCATTTGACTTGTGTAGATGGCTGGTCGAGGGCGATGACGTGAAGTCTGAGTCGCGGTCGAGAGCACCACGGTATTTGATGGAGCCTTTGTTGAGGCTATAGGTATTGCGGCCCTTGTCTATAGCCTGGTGGTGTGCTTGGTGGTCGGGGAGAGGTCGAGTAACCTCCGGAGGTTTAGGGCATCATCCTCCGACATTCCTGCAGGGAGGAGATCAGGTGGTGTGTGAGACCATTGGTTGTCTGAGATAGAGAAGGTGTTAAATTTGTGAAGATTACCTTTAGCCGCTACGGGATCGAGACTAGTAACGTTCCGGCTGAAATTGAGGCCCAAGTATGGTGGGCGGGCAAAGACCTCTAGAGATCTAGAGCAATGACATGGCGAGTTCGGGGTGTTCATGGGTAGTACTTTCAGATCTTGCGAGGCATACGAAGGCTCAAGGGGTTCAGAAATTTGACGAGGGACGATATTTGTGATGGATTATGTGGCCTGGTGCGACTAGCCCATTTGCTAATGATTACGTGGCCACGGACATGGCCAAGGTTAGGAGATCGAGAATGGAGTGAGTTGTCATTCGAGGGTAGGATTGTAGGCCTTCGCCTACGGGATATGAACTCATGGGGAACAATACGACCGTAGAGAGAGATCGAGGATGCTTGGAAGCACTCGAGATCACGGATGTTAGTAGCAAGAGAAAGGAAACCAGTCTTCTTCTAGTTCGGGGAAAGAAGTAGAGAGGGCTTCTGGTTCTGAGGGTTCCCAGTCGCTGACCATCAGACTGAGACCAATCAGTTACCCGGTCGGTAAGCGAGATAGTGTCTTCTTACTACCCGATGGCTTGGACACATGAGGAGGATTGCCCTGAGCGGGGATCCCGGGTTTTGGGGCAGCCTGATCCAGTCGGTAGTGGGGTGAAGAGGATTACAATACATTCCTCCAGCGCGTCTGAGTTAGAGGTGATTAGTTTCGAGGGCTGAGCACCTCCCGTTCGCCGGCGGGCCCGGGAGAGGCGGGTATGGTAGGGCGGAGGGACAAGGCCTGGGGGCCGGGGACGTCGGGGTTCGGGGCATGTCTACGCCATCTGCCATGGTAGTCGTGGATCGACCGATTGGTTATCGAGTGCGTTTTTATATCTAGCCTATGGAGCAGAGTGTTGTTGGTCACAGTGCCCGCATTCATTCATTGCTACATCAGTTGTGATAGACTTGAGCTTAGAGGTTGAGACCTTAGAGGAGCCTTTGTATGTGAGTTCTCCCTTAGGGATTAGGGCGAGGATAGGGATGATATGTCGAGGTTGCTAGTTAGAGATCTCGAGGACTCTACTCACAGTGGACTTGAGGATTATGGACATGTCAGAGTTCGATGTCATCCTGGGGATTGATTGGCTGATAGCTTACGAGTTAGTATCGATTGTGAGCGTGGGAGGGTTGCAGCCACGCGCGGGACGGTACCTCGTGTGGTATTTCGGAGATTGAGCATGATGATTTTGCCCCATCACGATTATACAAGTCAGTGTCGAGGGACCGGGTTAGCGGGTTGGTAGCAAGCACTTACCACTGAGACGAGTGAGACTAGACTTAGATGCGCCTCGAGTAGTTTCGATGCGAGGATGTTTTACGGATGAGCTACGGGATTGCCTGCGGAGGGTTGTGAACGGTATCAAGTTACACCACGATACTTCACCCGTCTACATGACTTGAATGGGGATGGCACCCGGTTGAAGTTATAGAGACTTCGAGTCAATTCTGAGGAGGCTGCTTTGGGCCGAGGGTTCATTAGGCGAGCAACTTCACGAAGGCGCTCGGTTCTATTTGCGAAGAAGAAGGGCAGACCAGCCATTGTGCATTGACTTCTCGACGGAGTTGAACGGGGTTCACGATCGAGTCGATGCACCCGTTCTTGGGGATCGATGATTTGTTTAATCGGTTGGGAAGGCGCGAGTCTACTCGAATGAACCGCCTTTGGTTCTCATCGGTGAGGGTTAGGAAGCGAGGATATCACTAAGATGGCGTTGGACGCATTATGGGCACTTTGAGTTTTCTGGTGTGCGCTGGATTGTGAATGCCCGTGTATTCATGGATTTCATCGTAGGGTATTCGACCCTATCTGGGTCGATTTATGCGTGGTCTTTGTGGATGACATTTTGATACACTCCCGATCGAGTGGGAACATGAGTATCATTTGAAGTTATGTGCAGTTGTTGAAGACCATGGGTTATACGCTAAGTTCGATGGTCACGAGTTTTGGCTTCGCGAGGTGAGATTTTGGGACACGTGGTGTCGGCATCGGCGTGTGGTGGACGGGAGAGGTCGAGGTCGTGATGAGTTGGGAGCGAGTCGGTCTTCGAGATACGTGGTTTCTTGGGATTGGCAGTGCAGTGCTACGGAGTCGTTGAGGATTTCTCTAGATTAGCGGCTATGTGGTGTTTGGAAGAAGTGAGTTTGGTTGGGATGGCGGAGTGAGCATTCCCGGGGAGTTGAAAGAGGAGACTGCCGGCTCCTATCTTGATAGTGATGAATCCGGGCGGGACGGGTACCGCACGGTGTATTGTGGCGCCTCGAATGCGGGGCGGGATGTGTTTTGATGCGATGCGGGAGGGTAGTAGCTTATGGTTCCGTCGGGTTGAAGTCATGAGCGAGTGCCACGACAGAGTTGGCGGTAGTAGTCTTCGCCTTGAGATTTGGGCGCCACTACTTATGGCGAGGAGTTCAAGGTGTCTTCCCGGACCTGAGTCTGAAGTATATTTTCACGCAGCGGGACCTCAATATGAGGCAACGCAGATGGATGGAGTTCCTAGAGGATTATGACTTCACCTTGCATTACCATCCTGGTAAGGCAAATGTGGTGGCTGATGTGCTCAATCGAAAGTCACGAGGAGCATTGGCTAGTATAGCTTCCTGGGAGTGGAGATGCTCGGGGCGTGGGACGGTTGAACACGGTCACGACCGGGCTCAAGGTACGTTGGGGAGTTTAGTAGCTACACTGTCTCTTTTGAGCAGAGTGATTGAGTCCTAGGGGCAAGACGCGGAGATAGTGTCCATCAGGGATCGGGAACAGTCAGGTACGGGTGACGAGGGCTCGATCGTCCACGCATATGGTGTAGCTCCTCGATATAAGGGATTCGCAGGTTCCCACAATCGATTTGAGAGAGAGATCAAGGAGTTTCACTACGATTCGTCGCGGCATCCAAGCGGCACTGAAAATGTACCAGATCTTCACGCCGCGACGCCATCGAGCGGAATGAAGAGACATGGAGGGGACTTTGTTCGACGATGTCTCACGTGTCAGCAGGTTAAGACTGAGCACTAGAAGCCGCAGGCTACTTCAACATCGGAGGTGGTCGAGTGAGCGGAGCACGTCACGATGGATTTTAAGGACCCACTTGCCACCTGACAACGCAGAGACATGGATGCGGTACTGGCGGATAAGGACCCGGCTCGCAAGTCGGGCACATTTTCTAGCCGCACGGATGACCTTCACATTAGAGCAGATTCCGCCGCTGTACATTCGAGATAGTCCCATACATAGAGTACCAAGATCCATGTTGCCCGATAGGACCCGAGGTTTACGCGCACTTTGAAGAGTTTCCAAAAGTTGCTAGCACAAGGCTGAATTAAGAGTACAGCCTTCCACCCACAAAATGCATGGTCACTCCGAGAGGACTATACAGTGTTAGGAGGACATAGCGCGAGCATGCGTCCCGGATCATAAGAGTAGCCGGGAAGAGCGCGGCCCTTGCACTCCGCCTTACAAACAAGCATCAAGCGAGTATATAGATGGCACCATACGAGGCATTGTAATGAGGCCATGCAGATCACTGCTATGTTGGACCGAGGTGGGAGAGAGCCCATCACCGGGTCCTCGGGTCTCTGACAGGAGACACCTCCGGTAAGGTGAGCTTGATACGACAACGCTCTCTTCACCCGCTTAGAGCCTAAGGTAGTGAGCATGCCATGTACGACGTCTATTTAGAGTTCGAGGTCGTGATCACGTCTTCAAGGTGATGCTTTTAAGAGATGAGTGGTCGTTCTGCGAGGTGCCATTCGAGGTTTATTGGCCCTTCGAGATACTGAGAGGATAGGCACAAGAGCGTACTGGGCTTGGCGCATGTACCTCAAAGATGTCGTGTCCACGAGGTATTTCCATGTCTCCATGTTCTAAGTATACTGATCCGGTACTTCATGTGGTGGATCGGGGTAGATTGAGGTCGACACCGACGGGACCTTCGAGGAGGGACCAAGCAGACGTGGATAGCCGATCAGGTTTTGCGACACAAGACCGTCAGGCTAGTGAGGGTGCTATGGTGGCACTATGGAGTGAGGAGTCAACGTGGAGCGCAGGACACACGCGGGCCACCTATCCCTTCATAAGTGACGCAATAAGATGTTTAATTATTTAATATTTAAATGACGAGTTTACATGCATGGTATAGTGCACGTTGCATATGCATGTGAGTGATTGTGATTGTCCAGAATTTCGGGACAAAATTCCTTTTAAGGAGGGGAGAATGTAAGACACGAGAAAATTCCAATTTTCTGAAAAACGGTAAAATTGTAATTTCGGTCAAAACCTGAAATTTTTCTAGATCTCGGATGATGAAACGGATTTCATCGTTGGAATCGTCTTGCGAAATCTAGCTACCACGTCTAATTTCGTCGAATTCCAAGACAATCGGAATTTGCACGTTTTTCGAGGCATCGAGTATCGAGTGTCGGAAAACGAATTGTGATGTGACGAAAGTCACCTATAACATGTACTCTACGCACACATGCTGCATTTAGTAGGATAGAGAGGATGGAGATAGACAACCGAGATAGTGCCAAATGTCGAAAATCCAAGCTTAGGGACATGATTGGTATTATGTGATTTGTAAATGATAATAAGGACAAAAGAGTGTAAAGTGTCATCCTCTTCCTTTTGAAAAGCCAAAAGAAAACATGAGGGAGAGAAAAACGTTTACAGTGAGCTTAGGTTTTGATTCTAGTGAGAGAGTGAGTGACTTCTCTCTAAGATCCCAAGGACGGACCGTCTGATTTCTTTCCTACAAAAGCAAAGCCGTTTCTAAGGTAAATGAGGGTCGCTGGTACCGATTTTAAGGAGTTTCGACAAACTCCTTGAGGTAAGGGTTTTATCCTACTTGAGTTACACTTTGTTTAAGTGTTTTGTTGATGATTCGGTTTGTTTGAGGCCTTGAACGGCCGTTTGATCGGTCCCAAAACTTGGGACCGAAATGTGGAAATTTTAGGAGCTCGTTTCGACAAGCCCGCGGGCACCACCTGACCGCTTCTCACGCTAGTGGTATAATTTATGCTATAAATTATGTTATGATGTGCATGAGGCCGGAATGGCCATTGGATTTCGGGTTCACATAGTGGAACCGATGTTGGGTGATTGGCTGTGAACAGTTTCCCGAGGGTTTCACTGTTAACGTGAATAGTGTTCCCGAAATATTTTGTGAGAAAATGTGTTTGGTTGAGTAATTCAAATTGAATTGCTCGTGTTTGTTAATTAGCCCATGTGAGCTAATTTTTGGTGTAATGGATTGAGAATTAGTATAACATGTTATGTGATTAAATTTATATCAATATATATTACGACGTATTTGTATGTGTTATATAAATTGTGTTGAAATGGCATATCGCATTTCATATGCAATCGAGGTAACCTAAATTGTTAGGCGCATTTATATGAATTTTCGTAAAAACGAACATGGTTACAAAGGAATTTACCAGATGAATTCCGGAGAATGGTGTTGGAGATGGTCCTATTAATTACACGTCGAGCCCATGTATTGTTTTGGAAGGTTCTCCAACACATTCGCCCGAGGGGTAGTCCCATATTTACCTAAATTGCAATGTATTTTCAAGAACAACAAGTTTTGTTTTTGAAAATGATATTTTTCATACATGGCTTAGCAAGTGTGAGGGAGTCGGTGGAGGACTCGAGACATGGGAATGCATTTAGACATTCAAGTAGGATTACGAATTTACTTGAGTGTGTGTTTACATTGATCATCAGATATGCACTTAGGGTGAGTAACTCCATTTAGGGTGATCTCCACTATCGGGCGATAGCTCACCCCGTCGAGGGAATATCATTTCAGGCAATAGAGTGCTCGAGGAGACGCCCCTGTCATAGAGGCCGTTTTTGAAGAAAGCCGGGTTGTGGCTTTGATGGTTTGGGATATATGTATTAGAATTATAAATTTTAATATGTATTTGTATTAAGAGTAATGTATAACTTTGAAACCATGTAATATAATTATTGAATGTATTTGACGAGTATTGCTTAGCGGGCCCAAGGGCCGTTTACTCATGTGTATATGTCTTATGATGCTGTTTGGGACAGTACTCAGATTTGGGTAGAGCTCCCCGTACAAAGGAGACTCGCCCGATTTTCGTGAGTAGTGCTCAAGTTACCCGAGATTCACGAGTATTCTCGCTGGTTGACGGTTGTCAACTGATTCTGCCAGCGCCACACCCTTCCTATCACACTTAAGCCATCGGATGAGGAGCAAACAAGAAAATTGTAAGACCTGAGAAAATTCCAATTTCTGGAAAAATGGTAAAATCGTAATTTCGGACAAAACCCGAAATTTTTTCTAGATCTCGGGATGATCTAAACTGATTTCAATCGCTGGTATCGTCTCAAATCTAGCTTAACACGTCAATTTTGTCGACCGGTGACAATCGAATTGACACATTTTTCGAGGTATCGCATATCGGGTGCTATAAAAACGACATGTGATGTGACGAAAGGCACTTATAACATGTACTCATGTTTCTTATGTTGCATGAGTAGAGAAATGATGGAAATGGAAGGTCGAGATAGCGTCAAACGTCGGAAATCCAAGAATTGAAGGCATTAGGTGAATAGTTAAATGATAATAAGACGAAATAGCGAATAGTGTCATCCTCTTCAAATTGAAAAGGGGAGAAAGCTGCTTATGGGGCGAAGAGAAATTACGCAGGCTGAGATATTGTTTTTGGGGAGAGAGTGTGGCTTTCAGATTACAAGCATCCGACCGTCATAATTCTTCGAGACAAGAAGGAAGGTTGCTCTACGTATGAAGCCTACGCGTGCTCCTGGCTTTTAAGGAGTTTTCACAAACCCGTGAGGTAGGGTTTTCCATCCTACTTGAGTTTTGCATACTTTGTTTAAGTGTATTTAAGGATGCTTGAGTTGATTGAGGCCGCGGAGTGGCCGCCTGGACTGGTCCCAAATTCGACCCGAATTGTTAGAAAATTATGAAACTCCATTTGTGGCAAATTGCGGACTGCCCACGGGCTGTTTGGTTGTTAATTGTATAATTTGTGGAACAAATCAGACAGGATTTGCAAGGAGTTTTAAATGCTATAAAATTCGAAAGTTCACAACATGAAATGATATTTGGTGATTGTCAGTAACAAAGAATCCGAGGGTTTTTACTGCTCATATTTAGTGACACAAAAATAAATTTTTGTGTGTGTGAAAATGGTTTATCGAGTAATTCAAGTCGAATTACTGTGTTTGATAGTTAGCCCAAAGTGGGAGCTAATTTTTGAGGTAATTGACAAGTAAATTACATAACATGTTGTGTGATTTAAATTATGTAAATATATGCATGATGATATATTTGCATGTGTGTTATATACATTGTATTGAATTGGCATCATATTCTATATGCACTGGGCACCCTGTAACTTATGGGAGTGAGTGCATGAGGTGGTTTATTGAGAGAGTGGTTTCAGAGGGTTGACTAATAATAATAAATATCTGAGTGTGTCCATTACAATATCGGAGGGTAGTCCATATAAAAATTATCAATCGTCAGAGTCGGCCCAATTGATATACACTGAGGTTATTGTCCACTAAATAGATCATCGGAGTCGATCCACTACTTATATCGAGGGTTGTCCACAATTAAAAACAAATATCTTTGTTTTGAAAAATAATGTTTCTCATACGTGGCTTAGGCAAGTGTGAGGGAGTCGGTGAGGACTCGGGTATGAGTTGGTCATGTAGACATTCAAGTAGGATCACGCATTTACTTGAATGTGTGTTTTCATTGGAGCATTGCATATGCACTTAGGTGGAGAGTAACTCATTTAGAGTGATTCCACTACAGGGCATTAGCTCACCCTGTCGAGGGAATTTATTATTTCAGGTTCAGGGAGCGCACGAGGAGACGGCTCATCATAGAGGCCGCTTTAGAAGAAAGTCGGGTTGTGGCTTTGGTTTTATGATGTATTACATGTATTAGAATTCTATAATTTTAATATATGTTGTATAAGAGTAAAATTTTAACTCTTGTAACTATAGTATATAGTTGGTATGTTTATGAGTATTTTTTTATGGGCCCAAGTGGCCATTTTTACTCATGTTATGTCTTATGATGTGGATTAGGACAGGTTAGGTACTATGGGTAGAGCTCTGCATAAGCGGGAGACTCTCGCCTCGATTTTCGTGAGTCGAGTCAAAAGCCATCTCGATGACCACGAAACCCGCAGCAAGTCGACGGGTAGTCAACGACTCTGGTTTGGGGGTCACAAAAATATTGTGAGAAATTGTCAAATGAGATCGAGTTAACAATAAGACAACATGCTCCTATTAGAGTGGAAACATGGAAGCAAATGATGCTTGATTGACTAAAGGTAAAACTACTTTAAATATATTCTTTAACCTTATAATCACAATTTAGTACTTACCTCAAAATTGAATTCGTTTGATATTTGTTTTTCCCTTGTTCAACAATAAAGGAAAAGTTTGCTTTAGATTTGACACAAGACCGTGTGAGAAAAAGTTTAGAAAAACAATTATCTGATCAATTTCAAATTGGTGAAGTTACTTACATAAACACTTCAAAAAATTCCAAACTGTGGAGGAGGCTAAATATAATCCACATGAAACTATGTCAAATAAAGAGGATTGGGAATATCTTTTTGATCGATTTTCGAGTGAAGAGTTTAAGGTAAAGTTTGTTATGAATAATCACTCAAATATATTTCTCATTGAATATTTCACTAATTATATGTATATTATTTTTCCATAATGACACCATATAGCTTCGCTCGCCAATTAATTCAATGAATATATCAAAAATACCTTTTCATCATCGAGGAGGCTCACGTTCATTTATCCAACATAGCCTACAAGTGGCAAAATATAAAACTAATGTTCTCTATTTATTTATTTAACTCTTGTATCTTCGTATCAATGCATTATATTTGACAGTCAATAGATAACAGAGATATGATTGGCCAAATTGAACTATTCAAACTAGTTCATTGGAAAAGTCAAGACGGATGGATATATTAAGAGGCTAAAGATTGCTATGTAAGATTGTTCTAATAGTTTTTTCTGATACTTGGAGATACGAGTCATTTAGAAAACATTTTTTTTTTTGCTTGTTTCAATTTTAAATTGATTTTAATAGTAGATATAATACAAAAGATATTTATAAAATATATAGGAGCCTTAATGAAAATTTGAAGGAAATTTTAATTTACTAACTTATTAGTTATGGTTTGGTTATATTTTTTTATATATATTTTTCTCTTGCATATATAGGAAAAGATGTTGCAGCTTCAACACCAACAAGTAGCAGATGGAGCTATCCCCATGACCGAGGCTGAAATTTGTGAGAAAGTTTTGGGACAAAGATCTGGATATGTTAAGGGTCTTGGTTTTGGCCATAAACCAGTCTCATTTTCTAAATTTAGATGTTTATCTCCTAAGCATGAGGTAGAGTTGGGGAATAAACTTATTGAGACTCAACCACTTGTAAAGACTCAACAACAACAACTTAAGACCCAATAGGATCGAATTGACGGATTAGAGGCCTCAGTTAGAAACCAAAATCAACAGCAACAACAACAATTTAAAGAAATCACACGTCATCTATAATCAAGTCAACGATCTTCATGATGCTTACTTTATGATGTGTTTATGATTAATGTTTATCGTTTTTTATTTGTTTGATGATAGCTACTCTGTTAAACAAATATTTAATTTTGTTATGTATTTATTGTTACAGATTCTACACATTGACAAGACGTTATGGTTGCACATCACTTTTGCAAGCAGGTTTTATAATTAAAATTTTCATTATAATTGTTGTTTTAGATATTATATATATATTATTGAGACTCAACCACTTGTAAAGACTCAACAACAACAACTTAAGACCCAATAGGATCGAATTGACGGATTAGAGGCCTCAGTTAGAAACCAAAATCAACAGCAACAACAATAATTTAAAGAAATCACGCGTCATCTATAATCAAGTCAACGATCTTCATGATGCTTACTTTATGATGTGTTTATGATTAATGTTTATCGTTTTTTATTTGTTTGATGATAGCTACTCTGTTAAACAAATATTTAATTTTGTTATGTATTTATTGTTACAGATTCTACACATTGACAAGACGTTATGGTTGCACATCACTTTTGCAAGCAGGTTTTATAATTAAAATTTTCATTATAATTGTTGTTTTAGATATTTTATATATATATATATATATTTGTCATTAATGGTCTTATTTGTCATTAATGGTCTTTTTAGCAAAATAATAATTTATTTAATGGATTAAATCATTTTGTTACCAAAAATATTTAGCAACAAAATGCATTTGTCACCATTGATAACAAATATTATTATTTTTAAAATTAAAATATTTAAGAAAATTTCATTAGGAGACAAAATATCATTTTATCACAAAAAAACTTTGATTATAAACAGAACTTTCACAAGTGAATGATAAGGTATGTAGAAACAAAATTAATTTATCACACAAAATAATTGGGAACAAAAAGAATTCATCACCGTTAAACATTGATGACAATCTTTATGTTTTAGTTACAAATTCTCTCTTTTTTTAGTATCAAAATATTTTATTGAAAAAAAACCTTTTGTGATAGCATCTTCATTTTATCAGGCAAGATTTATGGCGACGAAATATGAATTTTGTCATTATACTTTTAGTGTCGGGTCTAGGGCGATGAAATGTTGTACAGAACTATTTTTGTCAGGAAAAATTTTTGCATAAAAAATTTAGACTATAGGTGACAAATTTCTTTATCACTGAATGTCTATTTTCTTGTAGTGTGCATATTGAAGTTAAAATTTTCATAAATTATATTAATAATTTATTTTTTGTAAATCATATTAATTTATCAAATATTTGTTCGAACCCATTAATTTATCAAATCTTATAACTTAATTATTCACATTTCAATAATTTTTAAATAAGTTTGTATTTCATATATTTTAAAGATAAATATAAAATTAATAAAATTAAAGTGACAGTAATTTTAATAATTTGTATTAGATATCATTAAGGGTGAGTAAATGGTACCAATAAGTAAATTAAGTGAGATATCATTAATTTTAATAATTTGTATTTGATTTTTAAATATTTTCGTTTGAATAATTTTTAAATAAGTTGATGTAAAAAATAATAATAATTTTTTTTAAATAAATTTTTATTTTAAATATTTTAGATATCAAATATTATCTTTAAAATAAATATTTATAATTTCATATAGATTTGGTAATTGAATTTTTTTTAAATGATAAAGTCATTGGGCAATTGAATTTTAAAATTTTGATAAAGTTATTGTTTAGGACCAGGGTAATGACTTTAAAAAAATTAATGAAGCCGTTCGTGGATAGTGGACATCATTTTGCTGATGATGCTTTTTCAAATTCGTAACTACAGGTTTGGAAATAAGCACTGGGCTGGCGATCTCGTCATCTCAGACATCACTCTATAAAACAAGAAACAAAAAGGATCGGGCGGGGCTTGCCCGTTCTCCGATGTCTAAGTCGCTTATTTTCCTGCGGAAGAGAAGATCAACCGCCTATGAACGGAAGTTTTGGCATACGCTCAAGGCACCTTTCAATCGGACGTAGTACTCGGGTATTTATAATGGATGATCATGATAACTTTCCTACCGGAATGATGACATGTAATGTTATTTCCTCGGTTTGAGGATGATACGATATTCCTCCCATCGCGGAGATTTTCTTCCTTATCGTAAACCGATTAATAAGAGATAATTGATGGGCAATAATTAGGAAATATCCTACTTTCCCGATTGGTGGAGATTGCAAGCCTCTTAACACGGATTCCTTGGGCTACTAGTCTTTTTAAAGGATCTGTTGGGCCCTGCTTTCGGCCCCATTTTCAGTGATACCATTGGGGCGCCATCGCTACCGACCGCTTTTTTAATCTCGACGTCGATCACGCCTTGGGCCTACGCGCCTATTATTTCAAACCTCATCACTAGTTATCATCTATATGATCCAAACGTACTAAAGTAGATAATAATTTTAAATACAAACTATTTTTATAATTAAAAAAATAATATTTTAATCCAAACCCATGACTCTAACAGCAAGTTTGATTCGACAAGTTTTGACTGTTACAACCAAGTCCTAAATACAATAAAACCAGTAACATCAATATGGTAAGAAAGTAATAAGTCACATCATATAAAGCAGGTTTTGAAGGCAATGTGTCGCCAGTTTCACAATAAGCCATAACTGAAAATCTGCAGTATGTTCTTATCAAAACTGTTTATATTTCTGCATATTTTTACAAACCGTTATTTGTCTTTTGCTTAACACGCTGTCCACCTTCAATTGATTCTTATTTTCTGGCTAATAAAATATTGAGAGAGAGAGAGAGAATATCGGTTTGTAGATTTTTGAAAAAATGATGCCATAAAATTAAGTTGGATATAACCAACTTGGATGGCTAAGTATTGAGTGTAGGCTTATTGGCCTAACTACAGCCTTGACATGAGAATTAAGTTGGATACCTTAACTAATAGCTTTAGATTATATTAGCAACACTTTGAGCTGTGAGCCTCTTTGAGGTAAATCGATGTTGGGCCACATTCAGCAATTGTTGACAGGTTCGTGAACTCATTTTGATTTCGTGTTTTGTTTTTATCTCACTTAAAGAAGTTTCTGTATATATACTATCATACCAGTGAATGTACTATTGTTATTAGTTAACTATAACCACTTTATCTAAAAAACCTAACCTTAAACCTATTCTATCAATGTACTATTATAAGTAATCAATGTACTATGCTTAGTACTGAATATAGTAATATAACTCAAAAATAGTGCAACAATAATGTACGTTCATTGACTAGGCAAATCGTTCGGACAATGTTACTGGATGCAAGCATTGTCCGAATAACTGTCAGTTAGAAATATCTATTTTTAACAATTCAGTCAGACAAAGTACAGTGTGTTCGTTACTTCATCCGATTCTTCAATTACACCTTGCCAAATTTCCCCCCTTTCGGTCAAACAACGTACAATGTGTTTGTTACTTCGTCCGCTTCCACGATCACACCTAGCTCATTCTTCACCCTTTACAGTTGGATGATGTATATTGTGTTTAAATAGTGCGTTTATTTTCATTAAGTACTTTCATTTATTTATTTATTTATTCTCTTGTATATTCATTTGCATCAAAAGTTGGATTTAGGGTTTCCTCTTAAACACCAACATAGGAGAAAAGGGTTGGCTTTTCGATTTTCTATTTCCAATCGATATAGATGGCACTGAGAAAGATGGTACCGAGGAAGTTTACAATTGAAGTTTACAGTTCCTACAAAATACATAGGTGTTGGTAAATGCTTTACAACACTTTGCCAATTACAATTACAAACATTAATGTTGTGAAGATTCCAATAATGAAACAAATCAGCAACATTCTTGACATAATTTTCATATATTACTTATTTCATGTCCATTTTTAGGAGTAAGTAAAGATGATGTAGCAGCTCCATCAGGTCTATTCCATTGTGGTGGATATAGAACCCATGCTCTCATTGCTTCGTCCTTAGATGTATAAGCTTTGTATAAACCACCTTTTATATAATAACACAATTCGCTGACATTCAAGCCAAGAATCACAAACTCCGTGTTTTTTACCTACAAAGATCACGTAATAGTTTGCCATTGTGCTTACCTAAAAGGGTATGTGTTCGGTAATTGGCGTAGCCACCAAAGACCATGTAATTAAGTCCCTGGCAGCAACACCAAAAACTCAATAGCGATTATCCATAAGTGCACGGGTCACATAAGTAATACAGTGGACTAACAAGTCCAGGTATCGATACCACAGGGAATGTGTGGTTTTAGCTAGGATTAAATACCTCGGCTACTTAAGTCGTTCACTATTTGAGTGACTAAAAGGGAGGTAGAAAAAGGTTTTAAAAACAAAATAAAATAAAACAAAGTAGGGTCTAATAAATATCCACTCAAAGAATGGAATGGTATTAGGGATGTAACTCAAGGAAAGATTCCAAGGTTGATTGTCTCCATTGATGCATTTATCGTATATATTCATTAAGCATTGATTATGGTGAACGTACACTTATGCATGTCCAAGGAATACGATATGGGGTTTACACTTTCATGTCTCCCCTCAACTTCTCACACCAACTTCCTATTCTTCTTTTGGTGCATTTAGGTCATTAAATGCAATACTTTTCTAAGGCAATTCTTTCCTTGGGAATCCTATTGGTCACCTCTTAGTCCATACAATGGGACTACCCGGACTATGTTCGGATCGATCACCTTTCGGTCCATACAATCCTCACTCCTATTGAAATCCATCTAGTACTAGGCATTCCTAATTTCCTAGACTTCTTTGATTAGGCTAATTAGTATTTCAATTAACTAATTCATACCTTAAGAGACTCAGGACCAGATTTTAGGGCGTAGTCCAAGCGTCACCAAGTGTAACGCCCCAAAAATACCCTAGAATTTTTATAATAATTTTATTATATATTCTGGGTATGAATTGAGCCAAACTTGGGTTTTTCCGAGAAAATTGGTAAATTGACAAATTGTGAAATGTAAATTTAGTAAACCCAAAAATTGTGGCACTAGAACAAGGATAAAATTGTAATTGCCATAAGGGATATAAAAATCATAAAAGGAGTAGAGATGGGCCACAATAGAATTAAAACAAGTTGATTTGCAAATTAAAAGATATGACTTAATTGCAATATAGAGAATTATGGAGTATAAAAGGAGTGGTTGAGACAAACAAAACTAATTGTCTCATTTTTTGGCTAGGCAAAAACGCATGAGAGCAAAGAAAGGAGAGAAGAAGAGGAAGAAGAAGGAAGAGGAGGGAGAAGAAGCATCAAAATTCAGTATGTTTTTTGCCTAATCATGGGTATTTGGATTCTTAAGGTTTGTATGAGAGATTAGTTGCTCCTTTGGTCTAGGGTTTTGTGGAAAGGTCACATAAACCCCAAATTGTTGAGGTTATGTGGGTAAACCCCAAATGGTGAAAATAAACATGGAATCATCAAAAGTATATGATGTTTAGAAGAATTGATAGACCTCGGGTGAATTCATAGGATTTTTACCTAGGTTTTGTGGTATGAGGTTCCAAACCACCAATACAAGTATTATTTTGAAGTTGTTTCGATGATTTCCATGATGATTTTTGAGGAATTAAGGAATGGGGAAGTAATATAAGGAGAATTGGTATCAAAAGTGGCAAAAGAAGCAAATCTGGACAATTTCCCGAACATGTACCGGTACAGGTACAGGGGTGTACCGGTACACCCCACCAGAGGCCAACATGTACCGGTACAGGTCCAACATGTACCGGTACATGCCAACAGAATGCAACATGTACCGGTACAGGTCCAAGGTGTACCGGTACATGTGAGCCCAAAATGACCAGATTGTGTAGTTTTTTACGTATTTGAGTCTAAATTCATACACCGTTAATATAGGAACCTTATTAAATGATTAAGAGAGGTTCAAATAAGATTGAACTCAAATCTAAAAACGTAGCCGGCATTCCTCGGCCGGCCTGGCTAAGCGATATTCGCTTAGTACGATTATTTGCTTAATCACCAAGAGTGAATAATTGTATTTGACTAGGTGCGGTGAAGACGTACAACTCACCAGATTGATATCGAAAAGGAAAAAGGAATCGATAATTGGTTTGTTCTCTTAATTTATCTTATTCTGGGCCAGACGCCTAAACCTGGGGTCTCGCGATTACCCACACCTGCTCCCGCTATACCGGTAGCCATTCGACGCCACTTTGTAAAATCGGCAGTCTCCTCAGACTGGGAGCCTCTACCCAAGTCATAAAACTCGCATATTCCGTCTCCAAACATCCAATATATGCACATACACAAGTATGGATAAAAATGGCCTCAATGCAACAATATCCATAAAACATATACAAACTATGAATCCAACGATATCCACAATGTAAGTAGTCAAATATTTACTCTTATACCACACATACATTAACCGAAAAGTTCTAATACATGTATACATCATCAAAGCCCCACATCCCTATCACACAAATCTCAGTGACGAGCCGCCCTCCCGCACGGGCCTCGCACCAGAAAATAAAGTGGGGTCCCACGACCCGGTGAGCTAATGCTCGTGAGGGAGAATCGCCCCTAAACGGCTTACTTCACCACCTAAGTGCAAGGCAACGTTCCACTTAAACACACATTCAAGCAAAATGCATGATCCACTTGAACGCCTACTTGACCAACTCAGATCCCGAGTCCTCACCGACCTCTCACAAATTCGCCTAAGCCTCAGATGAGAATTATTATTTTATTCACAACCCTCCGACGATATATATCAACACGCCTCGACGATTGATATATAAATTGTTTGTGGACTACCTCCGATGAATATCAATCGGGCTCCCGACGACATATTTTAAGTCAGTACCACCCGACAATTAATATTTTAGACTACCCTCCGAACCATTTTCCTAGACTCATCTCATGCACTTACCCATAATCCTAGTATGATCCAAATGTATACACGACGGGACAAGGCCTAATACAATCCAATCACATGCAAATATATAAACATGAATATACTCGCATAATTAAAATCACACAATCATGTTATGTAATTTTCATTTCAAACATCAAAATTAGCTCACTTGGGCTAATGATCAAATACGAGTAATTTAATTTAAATCACTCGACCAAACACATATTTTCAATCAATTACAATTACACACATGTAATTCCACACTTCAATCATCACCCAATCTAGCTCACTTGAGCAATCATAATCATCACCAATGGCTTACAACACAATTTAATTCTATATAATTGTGTCATCAGGTTAACACTCTAAGCATTAACCTAATAATTCTTTGATCAACCAACTCTCCTTAAAATTAATTCCTACACATACCAAGCCATTCAATTCACACAATTTCAATGTCAAAACGCATGGACCTTTTACGTACATTCACACAAACCCGGATCGTTTTTTTTAATAGCCCCAGACTTCCAAAGAAGGTCGCCCACGGGCGCCCCACTTGGCCCAATTCGCTTTCTACTTTTGGAACCGACTTTTACCCATTACCGGTTCATAAAATACTAAAGCATAATTTATTTAATAAATTATCACAAAAGCACTCCATAACAATTGCACAGTGTTTGATTGCCTAAATTCCGGCTTCCAAAATTCTAACACTTTGCCCCACGTTTTTGGGGCCGATCAAGCTGCCCATTCCCGGCCTTTATCATCTCAAGCATGCATTTTAATGCCAAATTCCACACAAACAGCCCCACTTCGCCCGGCGTCACGCCAACCCAAAAATCCCAAGAAAATTTTCTACACCCGGCCCCATGTTTTCGGGACCGATCAAACTATTGACTGATCAAACGGCCCCTCACGGCCTCAAACTAACCGAAACATCAAAACCCTTAAAATGGGAATAAAACACAAGTAGGAGAAAACCACTCTCGAGTTGTCAAAACTCAAGAAACCCGGTCCACGCGTAGCTCGCCTCCGCGCGTAATCGCTTCTTCGTCTCCGCCCGCCAACTCCGGGCCGGATTCGCTGCATTTTTAGAGAGTAAGTTTCTCAAAGAATTCTCTCAAAAAAATGGTGGCTGCTGGACCTTGCGCTCACCATCACGTTTTTGGTCATTTAAAATGGGAGAGATGAAGCACTATTCACTAATTTGTCTTTTAGTCATTTAAACTTTCCAGACCCTTATCCTCTTTTTACTGTAATCGATATTCTATGACTACTCTGACAGCCCATTTTCATCATTTACTCATACCACTTATGGTACATGAGTACATGCTATATGTGCCTTTCAAGCATCGAAAAACGCTTTTACTAAGACTAAACGCCGACACGCCTCGAAAACGTGTCGACCCGACCGTCTCTAAAATTACAATTTTACGTGCTAGCTAGATTTTCACAGACGAATCCAATCTGTGATAATCCGCTTTCTTCATCCGAGATCTAAAGAATTAATTATGGATTTTTAACCGAAATTACAATTTTGTAATCGAAATTACGATTTTACCCTTATTCCAGAAATTGGAATTTCTCGGGTCTTACATAGTTTGTTCTATACTTGTTCTTGTTCTCTATTTGTTCTTCGTTCTCTATTTATGAAATATACATATATATTGATTTGAATCATTGTTATTCAAATATTTGTCAAATATATGCATGTGTGCGAGTATTTGAACTATAAGTGGATTTACTGCATAAAAGTAAATTGATTTTGAAACGTATTATTGAATGACCAACATGACGGGATTCACCAACTGAATTCGTCATGGGGGTAACCGTAATTGTTAAATGTGAAACCACATTGCTACTGAATGACAAATGTGACAGATTCACAACCGAATCTATCGCGAACGCCGACTCTATACCATATGTGAGACGGCATTATCAACGCGAAATCAAGACATATCGAACGACAGATTGTGACAGGATTCATCAACTCGAATCTGTCGAATGTCGACTTCTATAGTCATATGTGAGATTGCACACGGAATGTGTCCTCATTGTTAATGACGACAAAATATGACAGATTCACCAACTCAATCACGGGATGTCGAATTCTATAGCCATATGTGGAATCACAAACCAAAAAATGAAATGATGGTATTGAAAAGTGTATTTGTATAAGATCTTTACATTACTAATCGAGTATTGTTTAAAGGCATTATTTTTGATAAATGCATGATTTATATGAACGAAAATGGAATATTAGAATTAGTATAGAACCACTAAGCATGAAATGCTTAGCGTATTGTTTTATCAATGCTACAGCACTCGAGTGATGAAAGATTACAAGACCTAAGATCGAGGAGCCTAGAGTCATAGAGAAGGAATTACTTTAGGTATGCTCCGGTCATATGCATTTACTTCATTTCTTTCAACATTGACATTTTGTAAAACAAATGAACTTTGAAGTTACATTATTTTGTAAATGCATTTTGTTAAATGTGGCAGCATAGCTCCAATGTGTAAATGCTTAAGGGCTTGCCCAAAATGAAATGCCTGCAGAATTACAAAATCTAAAAAATGAATAACACAAGCCAAACGCTTTGATAGGATAATTGAAATGTCGCAAACGGAGTAAACCGGCTCCGCTTGATCTCGCTAACTCGGTCGAGCGCCTGGGATTCGTCACGATACTTTTGAAAGCTAAAATTTAATAAAACGATAATCAAGGGATTTGATAAAAGAATTTAAACGAAGGCCCCCTGGGTTTTCGAAGCCACGCCAACTGAAGTCGTGGGCCGGGCTCGGGGGTCGCTACACCAAGGATGCCCTATTGTGAAGATCGAAGACCTAACTCTCAGCATGGATTAATTAATTAAAACCATAATAATCCTAAGAACTACACCAACTAACATCCACACAAACATGAATTCACAAAACCATTCTAAAATATATATATAAACCAAACATCAATTTCTACAATCAAACATAGAGGAAGGTTTAACTACTCATTGAAACCAAGAAATCTAACAAAATCATATTTAAGATAAATATAATAATGAAAGATTAATAAAGAGAGTAGAGTTTTGAGATACAAAACAAATGAGAGATGAAAATCGTCTCCAACTCTACACCATCAAGCCGAAGTAGCTCTAATGTGAGCTAGGATCAATAATGTACCCAAACCAAAGTGGAAATGAACAAAAACTAAAACCCTAAAAAATGGTTCAAGAAGAAGGAGGAAGGAGAAACCCTATGTGACGCCCCAAAACCGGGGTGTCCGTTGACAACCCGTCAACTCCGAATACCGTGAATGCTCCGTAACCCGACACCACTCACGAAATCGGCGTAGTCTCCTTTGTACGGAGCTCTACCCAAGGTACAAACCTATCCCAATAATCAACAATGACCACACAGGGTCTACATGCGAGTAAAATAACTGGCCACTTGGGCCCCTGCATCATCACTCACAAAATATATCCCATTTCAAGAGTTAATAAATCACTCTTACCAAACATATATCAAAAGTTTACAATTTTAATACATGTTATACAAAACGAATACCCAAAGCCACAATCCGATTTCTTTTCTTAAAATACGTCCTAGCGAGCGCCGCCCCGTGCACACTCCCCCGCACCGAAATAACATCCGACAGGTGAGCAAAGCCCAGTAATGATAATATCCTACATGGGTTACTCCCCACCTAAGTGCACATTCATGGCAAAACAAACATATTCAAGCAATTACATGAACCTACTCGAATGTCTACATGACTGATCCCGTGTCTCAAGTCCTCACCAACTCCCTCACACATGCCCAAGCCAATATGCAAGTAAAATAATCAGTTTTCAAAACAAAAGCTTTTTGTTCTTGAAAACATACTACCGAGTTTCGATAAAACTATTGGACTACCCTCCGAGGCGAATGTGTTGGAGAACCTTCCTAAACATCTACGGGCTCCTCCGACGCAATTCACTGGACCATCTCCCAACACAATTCTCCGAAAAATCATCAATTGGAAATTCCTTTCACAACCATGTTCATTTTCTTTCATGTCGCACTCACTCCTAATACTCTAGTGGTGCTCCTGCTGATATGAACGTACGATGCCAATTTCCAACACATTCATGCTAATATATTCACATGCACATATATTAACATAATTAAATCACATAAAACATGTTATGCAAATTCACAATCATTTACACAAAAATTAGCTCACATGGGCTAATTAACAAACACGAGCAATTCATTTTGAATCACTCAACCAAACACAAAAATATTCATGTGTCACTATTCACGTGAACAAAGTGAAATCCCTGCCATCGTTTACCACACAAAATAGAATTTTCTCCACTCTATTCAAAGCTTTTGAGACCGAAGCCATTTCGCCAAAACAAGCCTCGTGAATATCTTTAACCATTTACATGGCTCTACCAAAGATTAACACAAGTAGGAAAAGATCCACTTCTCGAGTTGTCTAATCCCACTGAATTGTGCCCACGCGTAGTCCTCGCAGCGTAGAGCAACTTTCCTTCTTGCTCGATCGAAAACCGACAATCCGATCGACCGGAATCCTAGAGAGAAGCCACTCCCTCTCTCAAACCGTGAATCAGACCCATCGGGACTCCCTCCCTTTTCACGCTGTTTTTAATTTAGAGAAGGTCACTATTCCAAGTTTTGTCTTATTCATTAACAATTCAAATAATGCCTTCCATGTCCTCAAGTCTTGGATTTTTGACACTTGGCACTATCTCGGCCATCTATTTCCATCCTCTATCTACTCATGCAACATGTGTCACATGAGTACATGTTATAAAGTACTTTGTCACATCACGTCGTTTTTAGAATTTGACGAATTACATGGTAGCTTAGATTTCTCGCGAGACGATTCCAGCAGGAAACTGCTTCGCCATCCGAGATCTAGAAATTTTTTTTATTTTAACCAAAATTATGATTTTACCCTTTTTCAGAAAATTGGAATTTTCTCGGGGTTTCACATTCTCCCCTCCTTAAAAAGAATTTCGTCCCGAAATTCCACGCACATACGCATCCAACCACGTGCATATGTAACCTCACCCAACTCCAAGACTGTGTCGGGTTTGACAACCCGGCTAAAGTCATAATTACTGACAACATGATGGCTGTTAAACTCATCCATCTCAAGGATGACATCAACACCCCGCATGTCTACCACCCTATGGCCCACCATAAGCAGAATCACTGAGATCCCTGACTCACGATCTCGACACATCTGACTAACTCTCACCCTACATCCTAGGGAAGAATTTCCTATCATCTCTCTAAAGGCCTCAACCTCTAAGCCCGATTCTATTACACGCGATGCAACTATGATGAACATGATGCAAAAATAGACATAATTGCAGGTATAAAACATACCCTGCATGTCCGGCTGATCTGCATGCTCAGCCTCTGGCACGACGGCATAGACACACCCCTAGGTCCTCGACATCCCGGTCTGTTGGCTTTATGGCGGCCTCGACCCACTCTGGCCCTTACGGCCCGTCGTGTGAAGGAGTGCTTGTATAACACCTGCGGCCCGAAACTAGTTCCTTTGACCCATATTAGGGTGTGGTGGACTGAAGCGCCTCTCTCCTGTCTACTTGACTGCTTGGGATTGTCTTTATGCAAAATCACAGGATCACTTGTCTCTAGAGACGATCCGAGTCTCCTTATGTCCCGAGGCTGCGGCAATGGTAACCTGTAATCGGCCCGGCCCCATTGCGACTCGATAGTCCACGACACGGATAGCAGGGCTCACGGAACCATACTTGAACGAAGCCTTCTACTTCTTTTCCCGAACTAGAAGAAGGTTGGTCTCCCTTCACTCTTAGTACCAACACCCTTATCACACGGATGCCTCGCATAACATCTACTTCCCTTCTGTGGTCATGATCGTTTCTAGCCCTAGAGTCATCCTCCTCTAACCATTGGAGGACGATGTACTTCTAAACGCTGGAGGTCGTTTGACCCGCCTTGGCTCACTATTGCACATGTATGTGCGATAGCGGCGACTGCAATCCCTACGGCCTCAGAAAAGGCCTGCTGATCAAATACTGGTGATGTCTGACCAATACCTCGTGGAAGACCCCTATGTCCTCGCCCTCGACTAACCATCTACACATGTCAAATGGAAAGTTAAAATTCAATGCAGTATCTTTAAGGCATAAACACAGCCCCAAGACACTATTCATATACAAAAAAAATATTTCATATACCATGTCTTGCATTCATAGGAAATGCAAGACGTTAATTCAATATATCAAATCAAAATCATCAACAAAAATTTTATTTTAGAAAATTTCATTTTTAAAAGATTTTATTTCATTTTATTTTTTTTTTATTTTTGAAAAATCTTGTGAATAGTGTTCATGAGCGATGTTCATGAGCAGGTGTCCCAACGGCGACTCAAAAGCGATGCGGAGTCCGAAAACTAGGTCGAAGTGCACAGTGTGCACACAACTTTGGACCACTGGCTACGAGGCATGGGTATTGCCCGGGTTGTGCGCGGTGCGCTCGGGGCGTGCGCTCACGCCCGGCGCCTGGGCCGTGTGATGGCGGCGCCGGTGTCAGCCGGCTAAGCGGCCGTGCCATTGGCCACGTGCGTAGACACCGCAGCGTGTGGTGTGCTGCATCGCGACACAACGCCTTGTCTCGCGCGCACGGTCACGATACACATTTTTGTGTCGTGACCTGGCCCACCTGCCTAATGCCATATCACGGCCGCAGGTACGTGTTGGCGCCGACTGCGGCCGGCTACCTACGCTCCTGCGTCACGTCTGATCAATTTGTATCGTGACACGCATTCCCTCAATGGCGGGCCTTCTCCTGTCCGATCTGAAAATGCGTATCGTGACACGCCTCAACGGCGAAGCCTTAACTGCGTGATCTGACATGGTGATCGCGGCACTCCTTCCATTCATTCAAAGCCTTGACCCGCGTCTGAGTTTGTATCGTGACGCGACTTTCCCAGCAGGGCCATTGCTTCCGGCCTCCGTGTCCCGCGATACAAATGGCAGTATCGTGACCCAGTGCCTATGTTAAAAATGGGCAGTAGCTCAGCCAATTTATGTTGCACATTTTCTTCCTTTTTTTTTTTTTTTTTCACACATATTTTTTTTTTTTCAATTTCCAGTATACCAAATAATTTATAATTGTTTTAATATTTTCAGTTTACCTGTTTGTAAAACTAAAAAAATTCATCAACACTTTTTTTCATTTAATTACAGTTATTTACCCAAATTTCTCAAACGTAATCTCTGCTAAACCACAGTATTGACATTTATTTTATTTTTTTTTTCTATGTGTATATTCACTAAGCACACAATTTCAATCTGATTCATAACAATTCATTTTACCATTCACATCAATCACAACAATCACACAATCATATTATTACGTGTAGTGTTCTAATCACATCGTGATTGTCTAGGTAATCACATTCCTAACCCTAACATCGAGTCACCATGACCATGACCTAAGCCCGAGTCCCTCTGACCCTGAACCCATTTTACCTAAGCTCTACCAGAGCTCCCAAAGATTGTCGTTCACCTTAGCTCGATACCATGTTGTGGCCCCAAAACCCGGGGTGTCCGTTGACAACAGATCAACCAGCGGAATGCTCGTGAATAAGGTGTAGACACCAGCTCACAATCGGCGGGAGTCTCAACGCTGTGCGGGAGCTCTACCCAGGTACAAACATGTCCCCAATAATCAACAATGACCACCTGGGGTCTACATGCAAGTAAAATAGCCAGCCACTTAATTTGCATCATCACTCACAAAATATATCCCATTTGAGTTAATAAATGCTCTTCTCGAAACATATATCAAAAGTTTACAATTTTAATGCATGTTATACCAGCGAATACCCAAAGCCCTGATCTGGTTCTTCTAAAATGCGACTCTAGTGGCGCCGTCCTCGTCTTACCTCCACAGCACTGAAATAGTGATCCCTCGGCTGTGGGGTGAGCCAAAGCCTAATAGTGATAATTTTACCATGGGTTACTCCCACCTAAGTGCACACGCGCAAATGAAACAAACTCATTCAATTACATGAACTTATAGAATGTCTACATGACCGATCCAGTGTCTAGAGTCTGCGACTCCCTCACACATGCCTAAGCCAATATGCAAGTAAAATAATCGGTTTTCAAAACAAAAAGCTTTTGTTCTTGAAAACACACTACCAGTTGGTAAAACTATTGGACTACCCTCAGGCGAATGTGTTGGAGGGGTCTTCTGTGATTCATGGGCTCCTCGGAGCTTGTGTTGTGGACCATCTCCCCAACACAATTCTCGAATCATCAGTGAAATTCCTTTCGCAACCATGTTAGTTTTTCTTTTCTTTCATGTCATGCACTCACTCCTAATACTCTAGGGTGCCCCGGTGCATATGGAATGCATGATGCTATTCAACACATTCATGCTAATATATTCACATGCACATATATTAACATATTAAATCACATAAAACATGTTATGCAAATTCACAATCATTTACATAAAAATTAGCTCACATGGGCTAATTAACAAACACGAGGAATTCATTTTGAATCACTCAACCAAATACAAAAATATTCACGTGTCACTATTCACATGAACAGTGAAACCCTCGGGTTACTGTTCATGACCACACAAAATAGGAATTTTCTCCACTCGGTTCAAAGCTTTTGAGACCTAGTTTACGGTTAAAACAAATATACATGTTTTATCTTACTAACCGGAGTTTTTTTACATGACTCTTAGACAAAGATTAACACAAGTAGGAAAAGATCCCTACTTCTTGGAGTTGTCGGAACTCCACCAAATTGGTGCCCACGCGTAGTCTTCGCCGCGTAAAGCAACTTTCCTTCTTGCTCCGTCGAAAACCGATGGTCCGATCGGCCGGAATCCTAGAGAGAAGCCACTCCTTCTCTCTCTAAAACCAGAAATCTGCACCTACTGCATCTCCCTCCCCTTTTTCACGTTTTGTTTTTTTAATTTGGAGAAGGTCACTATTCCAAGTTTTGTCTTATTCATTAACAATTCAAATAATGTCTTTCATGTCCTCAAGTCTTGGATTTTTACAGCTATCTCGTAGTGTTTCCATCACTCTGTCTCTTCTGTCTGACGTGTGTCACATGAGTACGTATAGGTGACTTTGTACGCATCACATGTCCGTTTACGGCAGACACGTGGTGCCTCAAAAAACGCGATGCAAATTATTGTTTCGAATTCAGCGAAGTCGATGTTGTGTTGAATTTCGTGAACGATTCCAACGGTGAAGTCCGTTTTATCATCCGAGATCTAGAAAAATTTGGATTTTTACCAAAATTACGATTTTGCCCTTTTAAGAAAATTAGAATTTTCTCTGGGTTTCACACCCTAAGACGATGTTCCCTCTCCCAAAACCAGAACCCTAATAATCTCTCAAATACATATATTTAAAGGAATGGAAAATGGGCTCAAAAATGGGCTAAAATGGTTACGCTCGAAGCCCGATATTCTTCACTGGGCGAAGAGTCCTTGCATATGGCGAAGGCGGTGTCAATCCCATATGGGTGCTCTTCCTTCACCTAGGCGAAGGCAAGCTTCGCCTCAGCGAAGGTCTACTTCGCCTAGGCGAACCCAAGACTCATCTTCTGCTATGTCCTTCCTTCACCTTAGCGAAGGATGCCTTCACCTAGGCGAACCTCCTCGCCTCAGCGAAGCAATGCCTTCGAGCACAGCTTCTGCTTTCTCTTCTTTCAACCCTTTCTTTGCTTGCTTTTACTTTCTATTCCTACAAAACATAAGCAAATGTGGGATTAGTGTAATCTTTAGGAATTTGGTGTGAATTATAGCATTTAGGTTACAAAAATACATGTAAAACACACTACAAATGCTAACAAGATCCACACCTATCAATATGTAATAATTGTTAGCAATACATAGTATTTATGGTTAGCAATAAACTAGTATTTTAAATTGTTTTGCCTTTTGATATATTTCCAAACATCAATTAAAAAGATAATTGTGGGATTAAATGGTTAATTGATGTATGAATATAGGGGTTATGGTAGTACATTCACTACTTATGGATATATGTTGACTATTTATGGTAGTACATTCACTACTTGTTGTCGTACATATGGTAAATATGTGTTAGAATTGATTTTGATGCTTAAATTTTGGGCTATTTCAATCCGACTATACATCTATCAGCCAAACATCAATTTAAAAGATAATTGTGGGGTTAGATGGTGAGGTGGTTTGGATATAGGGGTTATGGTAGTAAATTCACCACTTATGGTTATACATTGACTATTTATGTTGTACATTTACTACTTATGATAGTACATATGCTAAAAATGTATTAGAATTGATGTTGATGGTTGAATTTTTGAAATATTTCAATCATACTATGCATTTACCAACCAAACATTAATTAACAAATACATAGCGGAGTTAAAGGTTATATTTTCTAGATAGAGTTGCTATGGTTTTACATTGACTAATTAGAATAGTATATTCACTAGTATGATAGTACATATGTTGAAACTTCTCCAAATGAAATCAAAACAAAACATAAAATCAAAATGAGTACATCGACCTAATCAAAAACACAAATAACATCAGTAATCATCTAACATTTGATTCGTAATATAGGGAATAACAACCCAAAGAGATCGAAAACACAAATAACACCCGTAATCATCTAACCTTGGATTCCTAATACAGGAAAGAACAACCCAAAGATATCAAAGTGGGTTTTTGATGGATTAAGTTACTTACGGGTAGTTAGGGTTTATAGATATTGCGCACGAACAAAAGTGGGATATTCAAGCCGATGACTACTTGTTGGCAGGGAGAATAAGATGCTCGTCTGAGACATAACCAACGATGGGATCTTCACGCAACGACGAGAAGAATGGAGGAGAAAGTCAAGCATGTACGCTGAAGTGTTTCCGTTTTTTTTTTTTTTTTTTAAAATTAGTTGGATTAATGAAGGACATTTTGAGGTTTTAATTTTGGTTATGTACTTTTTGTGCAAAATCCTAATTATTTTTTATGTGGCAAATTGAATCATGGATACCCAAATATTGATAATGAATGTCTAATTATTTTTAAATTAAGAGGAAAATCCTAATTATTATTTTTATATGGATAACCTGAATCATGGATACCTAAACATTGATGATAAACGTCTAATTATTTTAAAATTAAGAGCATGA